>OZ014523.1:41386686-42586686 GCA_963966055.1 Lathyrus aphaca
TTCGTCATGTAGCTGATCCTTTGCAGTGGAAGAAAATAGATTCTTTGTTTCAAAAATTTGGCAAAGAGTCGAGAAACCTTAGATTTGGACTTTCTACTGATGGAATGAATCCGTTTGGTAATCTAAGTACTAATCATTCTTCTTGGCCTGTTCTCCTGATGATTTACAACCTATCTCCTAGGTTATGCATGAAACATATATATATTATGTTATCTATGATGATTTCGGGCCCAAAACAACCGGGAAATGACATAGATGTTTATCTAAGTCCCTTGATTGATGATTTAAGAGTATTATGGGAGGAAGGGGTGGATGTTTTTGATGCGTATTCTGGTGAACATTTCAATATGCATGCCATGTTGTTTTGCACCATCAACGATTTTCCGGCGTATGGTAATTTGTCTGGTTATAAAGTTAAAGGGCATAATGCATGTCCTATATGTGAAGAAGACTCAAGTTACCTCCAACTTGAGAAAGGAAAGAAAACTGTTTATCTTGGACATCGAAAATTTCTAGCTCGTTATCATCCATATCGTAGATTGTGAAAAGCTTTCAATGGGGAACAAGAGCATGGTGAAGCTCCAAAGCCGGTTGTTGTGGTGTTTATGTCACCTGTTTCTTATCTTTATGTCTGTTTTGTCAGCATATTCATAAGCATAAGCATAGCATTATTTGCTTGCATTCTTGCGTTCATCATTGTTATCTGCTCTTGGGTGTGGATTTTCCCCACAGAGTGTATGTGTCGTATTCCTCTCAAGTTTAGAGTGTCGACCATTAAGCAGAAAGAGTTAATCCTTTCTAATTCCCCACTGAGTTTGTTTCTCGTGGAAGATATTGATTCAGTTTCCTTCCCAGTTTATTATCTGGATGGATTTTCCCCAGTTGAGATATTTCCTCCTTGGGATGAGTCTTGTTTGACCGTTTCTCTCCAATTTGTTCTTGGATTGAACTTTGGTCCCCCTTTTTGCGGATATATTTGCTTTGGAATTAAGCTATCATTGTTTGATAGTGGGCAACATTTTCTCCAGCTTGCGTATATTGCTCTGGAATTTAGCTATCAGTAATCGATAGTGGGTAATATTACCAATTGATCAAGTTCTTTTGCTTGTGCTCCTACCCAGTAAATCCGGTAGTCGAGATTTTATCCTCTTACCCAGTAAAAAGGTAATAGAGTTTGTTTCATTTGCTTAAGCTCCTACCCAGTAAATCAGGTAGTCGAGAATTTGTTCTACCCAGTAAATCCGGTAGTCAAGTTTATTTTCTTACCCAGTAAAAAGGTAATGTAATCAGATATTTTCATCTTACCCAGTAAAAAGGTAACTTGATTGATTTCCTACCCAGTAAATCCGGTAGCCGATATTTCTTTCTTCTTACCCAGTAAAAAGGTAATAGAAATTTGTTTCCATTTGATGGAGTTCCTACCCAGTAAATCAGGTAGTGGATCATTATTCTACCCAGTAAATCCGGTAGTCGAGTTATTTTCCTCTTACCCAGTAAAAAGGTAATTTGATTGATGTTCCTACCCAGTAAATCAGGTAGTTGATCATACTCCTATCCAGTAAATCGATAGTCGAGTCCTTTATTTTTCTTCTGCCCAGTAAATCAGGTAGTTGAGAGTTCCTTACCCAGTAAAAAGGTAATAGAAGTTGTTTCTCTTTGATTGAGTTCCTACCCAGTAAATCCGGTAGTCGTGATTTGTTCTACCCAGTAAATCCGGTAGTCAAGTTATTTTTTCCTCTTACCCAGTAAAAAGGTGATAAAATCAGATATTTTTTTCTCTTACCCAGTAAAAAGGTAATTTGATTGAGTTCCTGCCCAGTAAATCAGGTAGTTGATCATACTCCTATCCAGTAAATCGATAGTCGAGTCCTTTATATTTCCTACCCAGTAAATCAGGTAGTGGATCATACTCCTATCCAGTAAATCGATAGTCGAGTCATTTATATTCTCTACCCAGTAAATCAGGTAGTTGAAAATTTTTCTTACCCAATAAAAAGGTGATTGAAGTCATTCCTCTTTATTTAGCTCTTATCCAGTAAATCGATAGTCGAGTCCTTTATATTTCCTACCCAGTAAATCAGGTAGTGGATCATACTCCTATCCAGTAAATCGATAGTCGAGTCCCTCATACTCCTGCCCAGTAAAACAGGTAGTCGAGAAGTTTTCTTACCCAGTAAAAAGGTAATTGAGTTTATTCCTCAGTATTTTGCTCCTATCCAGTAAATTGATAGTCGAGTCCTTTATATTTCCTACCCAGTAAATCAGGTAGTCGTGATTTGTTCTACCCAGTAAATCCGGTAGTCAAGTTTTTTTTTCCTCTTACCCAGTAAAAAGGTGATAAAATCAGATATTTTTTTCTCTTACCCAGTAAAAAGGTAATTTGATTAAGTCCCTACCCAGTAAATCAGGTAGTGGATCATACTCCTATCCAGTAAATCGATAGTCGAGTCTGTTATATTTCCTACCCAGTAAATCAGGTACTTGAGAATTTTTCTTACCCAGTGAAAAGGTAATTGAGGATATCCCTCCGAATTTTGCTCCTATCCAGTAAATTGATAGTCGAGTCTGTTATATTTTCCTACCCAGTAAACAGGTAGTTGATGATTTCTTTTCTAATTCAGTATTTCTCCATTTCTGGACTCGAATATTTTGTTTGATTGATACTCCTGGCAGGGTGTTTATTTCCCTGGTTGAATGTTGTTCTTGATTATATCATATCTTTTCCCAAGTGGAGTCTGTTATCCAGTGATTTATTTTCCTGGTAATTCTTTGTTTGTCTGTTGTTTCCCCAGCGGGATTTTCTTCTGTGTCCCCAAGTTTTTGCTCTTCTCTGGTGGTCATTATTTTCCCCACAGAGATCTTGGGTTTGCATATCATATTCATATCATATCATTTGTTCTCTTAGGACAAAAATTGGGTTTTCTGTATTTAAGTCTCTCCCATCTTGTAGAGACGAAGATGTCAATCTTCATATCTCCGGATTGAAGAAACCTAAATAGGGGCAGCTGTAACACCCTAATTTTTGCCCTAAGATTGTTTCGCATATCATCTGCATTTTGCATACAAACAAGATCGCACTGGCCTTCGAGTTTCTCCGCAGATAGGGTCTATGCTTCGCAGGGGATCACCATTATTTTTACTGTTTTATATTTGTCTATATTTACTGACTTCTAACCAAAATACAAAAAAAATATGTTGCAGTGTTCTTCTTCTTCTCTGTGTTGCAGGTTTGCGAAGATGAGACAGTAACTTGATTCAGATGCGTTCGTTCAGTCACAATTTGATTTCAAGTGGAAGTTTGACCTAATATTGGTCAAATTATCAGATAAATTGTTTCGACTGTCAGTTGTGTGGGCCAGTGGTCTGTTTCTCAGACTGTGCGTATTCAAAAATTCAAGACTGTGTTATGTTGGAAATCATCAGTTATCAGACAGTTGCTCTGTGTGAAGTTGTGTGAAGTTCATCAGTGCATTATGTGATTCATCTGAGAATTTATTTTTCTCAGCATGAATTCAAATAATCAAGGCAGATCTCAGAGGATTGTGGTATAAGTGGCAATTTGTGCAGTGGTTCATTAGAGGCTGTTTCTTATCAGTGGCTTGTGAGAAAAATAATCAGGAGTTGGTTGTGGGCCTAAAACAAAAATCATCATCATCCAATTTCTAATATCCATTATCCTTTATCCAACAACCACTTTTCCATTATTTTTCTTGATTATCCGATTATCCAATTTTTATCCCGCTTCATATCCATTTATCCATTTCCCATTATTTTTCATTTTTTTTCTATTAACCATTTTATTCAATGCTCATTTTCTTTCATTTTTTTCTCGATTTATCCGACTCATATCATTTTTTTAATTTCATTACTCAATTAAACCATTTTTCATATTTTTTAAATTGTTGACATAATCTTTCTTTTCCAATTTCTAAACCATTCATAAAAAATCTCATTTCATTCTTTCTAAGCCCATCTCAAATTTTAGTAAGCCCATAACACCTTTTAATACCATTTCTATTATTACTTTCTTAAAGATTTTTTTTTTAGTTTTATATAATAAATAAATAAAAATGAATCACATCTCCAAGCCTCATGCTTCACAACACAGCAGGTTGGCCCACATTTCCTTCAGCAAGCCACAAGGCCCCACAACTTCACAAGTCCAATACAAGTACCTCAGCCTTTTCGTACCACATGCCCAGCTTAGGCCCACGCCGATCTCGCCCAAACTGCCAGCTTCAGTTTCATGCGTATCACTACAACAACAACAAAAACAAGTCAAGCTTCCATACTAAGACTTCACCAAGCCGCACACGTGAAAACTTCTCCTCACAGGCCTCTTATGCAAGCCGCACGCACAGGCCCATTTTTTGCCTCAAGCATCACAACAAGGCCAAGCCTGCACCAAGAACAATCCTTGCCGCAAGCTGCATATTCACGCGAAACACGTCCAACAACAAGTCACGAAACAAAGCCAAGCAAAAACGCATCCTTCACCTAAAAAAAAACGAAAAGCAAAACGCAGCATACATACAATTAAAACGCAGGAAAAATCAAAAAGGAAATCCGCACGAGCAAAGCACACGTTCGTCACGCACGAAATCACCCGAGAACACCTGCACGAAACGCAAGTCATAACAATACAAAACGCAAGGCAGCATGTAAAATCACAAAAAAACTCAGCTGAAGCACGAGAAATTCATGAACCAAAACGCGCTTCCAAGTTGAACAAAACGGCAATCACCTTCTTGTTTCTTCTCCTATAAATTGAGACCCCAACCTCATTCCAATTTCAAGCTTCAAAAGCATACAAAATCTCTGCCCAATTCTTTTTCAATTGATTTTCCAAATCCCTAAATCATATTGATTCAATTTGAGAGAGAAAGATTCCGAGATTGAGAGAGGAACGAATCCGTTGAGAATCCAAGGAAGAGCAAGAATTTGCGATTGATAGAGAGAGATCCGAGAGCTCTGTTCCGTTGTTTCCTTGAGAAGGTGAGGAACTTGCCGCCACTGTGTTGCCCTGTTTTGTTCGTGTGAAGCATATTGGAGAAGAAGACTTAGCTCTTCCTTCTATTATTTATTAATTGTTTTGTTTTTTTTAATTCATTTGAATAATATAAAGATATAAAGTGATGTATAGAGTTGTTTGGATCATGGATCTGTATCCATTGGTACTACACCATGTGACCCGCGGATTTTCCCCATATCCTTCCTTCTTTTTGTTTCTTTCTTTTTATTAATTTCTTTGGTTTATTTGTTTTTTTTAATTGATTTTGTTGTTACAAATTTATTTTAAATAGAAGAAAGGTCTTTTTCTAGAAATATATTTTAAAGAAAATGTGTTTAGAAACATTTAAAAAAAAAACCATTTTAAACTTTATCTTTTAGAAAAGAATTTTAGTGAAATGCTTAGAAATATTTTTTTAAAAAGAAGAACTTAAAAATTTTTTGAATTCTTTTATGGATTTATTTTTGGATCCATTTCTTTCATCTCCTTTTAATTTTGGTCGATGACAATCTTCCGATTCGGGATTGTTGATTTCCGATTAAGTTTAATCTTCATTATTTCAAATCTATGGATGAATGATCATTTGGATCATTCTCCATACTTTGAGATTGTGATAGGTTGCTTTTCGAGAAAACTCAACGATAATTTCGATTAAGATTAGACCTTCCTCTTCTTTTAGTGTGACATGTTTTCGGAGAACGATCCATTATATCGTTTCTCTAACATGTATTAACACGAATATTTTCCACTTTAATTAGTGGTGGCCGGCCTCATTTGTAGGGTAATTACTTCGTAAATTACTCGGCGATTGCTTAACATAGACCTAAAGTTGTCCCGATTCGATTAAAGATCCATTTGGATCCGGTTGCCTCGGTTTTATTTTCATTGTTGTGGTTGTGCTTGATTAAGTTCATCATACCACCTTATATTGTATATAATATTATAATGTGAATATAATTGTTTAAATTTAATCTCTTGCACTTTATTCTTTTATTTTTATCTCTTGCTCCTTTATCTCCTTATTACATTTTGCCATATTATATCATATATCATTGCTTATATTCATATTATGCTTGTATATATTCATATTGTGCTTGCTTTTTATTTTTGTCCATTTGGATATTAAAACACTTAATAAAGGATTAAACTCTTAAAAAACTTGTTACTTCTAACTTTGGACTTATGGTTACTATCCCAAACTTCTTGGAAATTGGACTTAGATCTTCTAGGATTCCCTTTGCTCAAGTTGGAGTGGTTAAGAACTTTGGCCTCAAATGATGTCATTAACCTTTGAAGATGGAAGTCCGAATTTTGAAGATTTGTACATATTGGTCTTGGTAACTTCTTTCCTTAGCTTTTAATTCAAGCATTAGGATTAGTCTCTTCATCTCCTCCCCATTCTTTAATTTTCAAACTTCTTCCTTTTTCAAAACCTTCTCGTTTCTTAAACTTCAAACAATTTCATAAACAAACCTTGATTTCGATCAAGCGATTTTTTGAACCTTTTCCTTTTATTTTCTTAATCAAATATTAAGCCATGTAAATATATTAAAACCATTTTTGTATATACTTTAAAAAATATAAATCCATTCAATTGTTTTGTGCCTTGTGCACCTTTCTTCTTTTCCATATGTTTAGATATGATTCATCCCTTTTAGCGGAATTATTCGCTAAGGGATGACGACTTATCTTTGCATCTTAAAATCAACTCAACCCACTTATTCTTTTAAAACTTTGTACCACGAACTACGAGGTTTTGATCTCGCATTGCACGTTGTGGGTACGTAGGCATAAGGCTTTAAAACCTTATCAAACACAAAATCATTAAAAAATATTCTTCTTCTCATCTCTTCCATCATTTTAAACAAACCAATTTCAGACCAAAAGCAATAAGTATTTCAAAGGGCTCCCGTAGAGTACTACGGATGAGTCGGGTGCCTAAAACCTTCCCGGTTCATAACCAATCCCCTTACCCGATCTCTGTTTATTTCTTTTAGCCTTTGCTTTTAGAATCCTAGGTTTTTATTCGTTCTTTTACCTTTTTCCCTTCGGAAATAAAGAAAAGTGCGGTGGCGACTCTGTGTTAATCGAGTTAAGTTAATCAATAGCTTACACTCACGATTTTACCGCTACAGAAAAGTGGCGACTCTGCTGGGGAATAATCTCTAAGCGGATTTAGCCTACTTTGACTTATTTATTGTTTTGGTTTGACTTGTTTGTTATTTGTTTGTTCCGTTTTGGTTTTTGGTGATCCTCTGTGTGAGATAGATTCTAACCCGGATCTGAGTGACACTTATGATAGGACGGCGATATTCGAAGCGATATGCGATGGAGTAGTCCAAAGCAATATCAATTTGATAATCTCCACTCGGTTAGGCTCTCTTGGACTATCAATGTCATGACGAGTAATCGTACGTGGCATTATTTTCCGACCTTGAGCTGATCATACTGAGGACCTTAGAACCCTTAACCCATCTAAGCCAATTTAGGAACGTAGTGCGGAAGCTGTCTGGATGTAAATCTAAGGCGGTTGTCACGCGATACTACACTCGGATGAGGTCTATTTTAAGAATGTTATCGGTTGGGGAGTAATCCAACGTACCGATAAAATTCTAAAGATGGCTGATAACTCCGGGCACCTCTGTTAGCACCCTTTTGGTTTCTTGCAGGTACAATGAAGATAAAACCTTAGTACTTACCTGTGTGGGTTGGTTCTGTTACCTTGACTTCATGCTCGTGACTCGGAACCTAAGCCAGTGTGCTTTGTGTGATCTTGTTTGTGGTTGTTGCATCTACATATTCATCATGATCATCATCACAACCATTTTTCAAGGAAGACAATTCCGATTATTGCAAATATTTGAAAAAAAAAAGAAGTAAATTCTCCTTTTTGTCAAAATTTTTTTTTTTATGACAGTATTCTCGATGTTGACCACGTTTGCAATGATCGGGTTGTTTTTCTGAAAATGGGAGTGAGCATTGCATATCATTGCATCCTCGCATATCTTGTGTTCATCCGAGTTGTGTGGGAACTCATCCCGGTTGTTTCTTTCCTCAGTTGTCTGTTGATCCGTCAAGCTGACTCCTCACCACAGATACGGTACTAGAGCTGCTAACAGATTGAAAGTTATTAGATTGAGAATGGAAAATCAAGCCCAACATAACAAGAAAGTTAGGGAAGACCTTGATGAGTTGAAAAGCAATGTGAGTCAGATCATGGAGATGCTACAGGCTTTGATCATCAGGGAAACTCAACCTCAGAGAATTGTCATGCCTCAAGTCAATGTTTCTGCTGGTGAAGCAAGTGTTGTTGGGATGACTCGTCGTAGACAACAACACCATGAACAATCATACCCTACTGCAGTCGCTTTGATGATCAATGGTCCATCTATTCAAAGGAATGTTGGCCAGAACCAGAATCGTAATGCTAGGAGTAAGCCAAACTTTGATCCTATTCCTGTGCCGTATGCAGACTTGCTTCCATCTTTAATTGCAGAGAATCTTGTGCAGACTCGTCCACCACCTCCGGTTCCAGAGACTTTTCCATGGTGGTATAAGCCAGAAGCTCGATGTGCTTTTCATCAAGGTGCCCCGGGGCATGATGTTGAGAACTGTTACCCGCTGAAGTTTGAAGTACAGAAATTGATGAGGAACAATGTTCTGTATTTCAATGATGTTAATCCAAATGTGCGGAAGAATCCGTTACCGAAGCATGGTAATGTGTCTGTGAACATGGTTGATGGTTGTCTTGGTAATGCGTCTGATGAAGACGAAGAAATGTTTGATTTCGTTATGCATGGAAAGATTTGCCAGAACCAGAATCGTAATGCTAGGAGTAGGCCAAACTTTGATCCTATTCCGATGACTTATGCTGAGTTGTATCCTTACTTGGTCCAGAATGATTGGATTACTACTAGGCCTGCGCCTCATGTTCCAAATCCTCTTCCGGTTGGTTATAGATCAGATCTTCATTGTGAGTTTCATCAAGGTGGAACTGGTCATGACCTAGAACACTGTTTTGCATTGAAGGCTAAAGTAAGAGAGCTTGTTAGAAATGGGATGATCACTTTTGAGGACACTAACCCTTTTCCGAATCATGAGAAATGAATCTTCTAGAGGAATTCAACTGTCAGATTTTCTTCAAGGCCAGAATCTCAGACGGGACAGCTCATCTTTTGTTGCTGATGGATCATTAGGCCATTGTTTCTTTATGTTTGCAATTTTTTCCTTCAATCATATTAAGTTGTTTGCTTTTAAGCTTGTTTGTACTTTCATGTTGGCTTTAATGAAATGAGCATTGCTTTGTTTTGATTTCATTTATTATTTGCATCTTTATGCTTTACATTTCAAGTTCATTTATCTTGTCTAAGCTTTCATAATGATTGGAGGGAGGATGACGAAAACGAGATACCCATAATTGTTGTTGGTATGCTTTCAATTGAGACTTGGTTGATGATATACAGGCATTGTTTCAAATCCTAAACACTGGAGAAATAAGGAAGTTAATCCTTTGTTAACCCCTTTGAACCTTGAAGTTGGAGTTTCTTTCTATTCGAAAAAACCCGCAATTTTAACCCGGGGATGGGTAGTTCTCAATTAATTCGAATGTGCATTCAAGTACAAGAGAATCATTCAAGATACCTTTCAATAAAGGTTGCAATCTCATGTTTTCCTTCATACACATCAAGAAGTGTTGAAGATGTCTCTCAATTCAAAAGCCAATGATGGTTCATCGTAATCATTAAGCCATGCAGTCATTATCTTTCAAAAAAAAAAATGATAGTGAAAAATTATTGAAAAAAAAAATCAAAGCCCGCTAAGTCAAAACCTATGAAGGAGACTTAGGCAAAACTGGGGCATCCCGCTGGCTGTAAGTTGAAATGACGCAGTTCAGGCAAAAATTAGGGATAATAAAAAGAAAGATTTACCCAGAGGTCATCAAAATCCTCAGCAAAAATAAGTTGAGTTGACCAAAGTCCTCACTAGAAATAATAAAAGGAAAGATGTGACTGTTATCTCAAAATCCTTTGGCTTATGAACCATCTTCATCTGTGCAAACCTAAATTTCTAGAAACTTGAATGCATAGGCTGAATTAATTGAATGTAGGATTGGAGTTTATCACGAAGTTGGGTTGGGTACAAATAAACTTTGAGCCTATATCCTTTGTTTCATAAACCGTGAACCAGACCACGTTATAACCTTCAAAAGTCCTAATTGAATCCAGGTTTCTTTTGAAAAGCATACTACAACGAGGTTGCGTAAACTGACTCCCAAGTTCTTTACCAATCATTTGTTTTCTTACCTTTGCTTTATCTTTAATGTTGTTTCAACCGCTGTGTTTTGACAATATTTTTTTTACATCAATAAATTCCATTCCAAAAATGATTCTTGATTTCAAACTTTGCATTAAAATCACCAGGTTTGTACAAACATTTTTATTTGCAAATAAACTTTCCTCATCAAGGAATTTTTCAAACAGTTGAGAAACTTGGTCGGTGATCTTATCAGGGGCAATTTCTCCTCAGGTCCTATGGTTCAAGAGTTGTTGATCAGTGCAAGTTATTCTCAGATATGGTTCTCTGCAAGATTCATCTCTGGGTTATCTTCTTAACAATCATTTCAAGAACTGAAGTCATGATCAGTTTATTCTCTCAACAGTTATTCCAAAGATCTGAGTATTTTCTCCGGAAGTAATCAAGAATTGAATCCATTATCAGTTTACCTTTATCAGTCTTTGAACTTGGGGCAACTTTTTTCAAGAATCTCCAAGCAGCTTTGCATGATTTCTCTCAAAAGATTTTCAACTTGATGCAATTTACTGGTGGGACAGAGATTTATTCAGCAGTAGTATTTCTAGTTTCCAAGGACTGGCATGAGATGCTCCCTTTTGCTTTGCATGGGTATCGTACATCTGTCCGCACTTCAACAGGGGCAACCCCTTTCTCACTTGTTTATGGTATGGAAGCAGTGCTCCCCGTCGAAGTTGAGATCCCATCAATGAGAGTTCTGATGGAAGCCAAGTTGACTGAGGCTGAATGGTGTCAGAGTAGATTTGACCAGTTGAATTTGATTGAAGAAAAGAGAATTAAAGCTTTGTGTCATGGTCGTTTGTACCAGCAAAGAATGAAGAAAGCTTTTGATAAGAAGGTCAAACCTCGTGTATTCAGAGAAGGCGACCTCGTGCTCAAAAAGATTCAGTCTTTCCTTAAAGATTCTCGGGGCAAGTGGACTCCGAACTATGATGGACCATATGTTGTTAAGAAAGCCTTCTCTGGCGGTTCATTAATTCTTGCAACTATGGATGGTGAGGAGATCACTCGTCCCGTGAATGCGGATGCAGTCAAGAAATACTTCGCCTAAAAAATAAAAGAACAGCTCGCTAAGTTGAAAACCCGAAAGGACGGCTTAGGCAAAAATGAGTGTCTCGGTGGATTGAAAACCCGAAAGGGCGGTCCAGGCAAAAATTAGAGACAAAAACAGAAATAATTATCCTGGTAGATTGAAAACCCGAAAGGGCAATCTAGGCAAAAATTAGGGATCATGGCAAGTAACTGCGTCGACAGACTGAATCGCTTGTAGCAATCGAGGATTTCAGATTCTATCCCTCAGAGGAATTATTCATCAAAGATTCTTATTCATTCATCCTTGACTGAAGTTTCGGACGCAGTGGAGTTCAAAGTTGATAGAGAGAATAGTGATCATTGTATCTCAATGAACAAAGAAAGGATATCAATAGTGATTCCGAAGACAGTAAAGTCTGGATGTGTGTAACTCGTCTCTCCCAAAGTAAGGTTTGATTCGGTTGTTCCTGGATAGTCTTGACAAATTGATGTTAATGATGTTTTGTTCCTCAACCATGATGTTGAATGGAGATTGTATGCATTTCCCAGAAGAGTTGTTGGAAGGGATGTTTTTGAGAATCCCTAGCTGAGTTCTGATTTCTTCCTCAGCATATTATCTTTGAATTGAGAAGTATTGTGAATCCCCAGCTGACCTCATGTTCCTCAGCTTGATTATTTGCATCTTTGAATATAGAAGTATTGATATAGCAGTCAGTTTAGAGGTTTTCTTTTACCCTATGTTGGGTACTGATTTAAAATCCCTCGTAACTGTGTTGTGGCTATGATGTTAACTTCTGATATCCCCATATGGATCCCCAGTAGGTCTGCATGTGTTGATTTCCAGCAGTTTCCTATGTGATTTTTAGCAAGTCTGGCACTCTATCCCCAGGTGGAACAGGAGTGGTATGACAGTTATTCTTTGTGAAGTTTGATTTTTATCAGGAGACTTCCATCCTCAGCAGATTATTACCTTTGCCTCAGCAGGATGATATTCCTAGCAGATGCTGTTTTATCATGATTTAGGCCTTGTAGCAGGATTTTATTCCTTTGATGGCTTATGATTTTCCCCTGCAGATTTCAAGATTGAATCTCCAGTTGTTTCCCTGCACTATTGCCTTGGGATTAGCCGAGTATCCGGTTGTTGTGGTGTTTATGTCACCTGTTTCTTATCTTTATGTCTGTTTTGTCAGCATATTCATAAGCATAAGCATAGCATTATTTGCTTGCATTCTTGCGTTCATCATTGTTATCTGCTCTTGGGTGTGGATTTTCCCCACAGAGTGTATGTGTCGTATTCCTCTCAAGTTTAGAGTGTCGACCATTAAGCAGAAAGAGTTAATCCTTTCTAATTCCCCACTGAGTTTGTTTCTCGTGGAAGATATTGATTCAGTTTCCTTCCCAGTTTATTATCTGGATGGATTTTCCCCAGTTGAGATATTTCCTCCTTGGGATGAGTCTTGTTTGACCGTTTCTCTCCAATTTGTTCTTGGATTGAACTTTGGTCCCCCTTTTTGCGGATATATTTGCTTTGGAATTAAGCTATCATTGTTTGATAGTGGGCAACATTTTCTCCAGCTTGCGTATATTGCTCTGGAATTTAGCTATCAGTAATCGATAGTGGGTAATATTACCAATTGATCAAGTTCTTTTGCTTGTGCTCCTACCCAGTAAATCCGGTAGTCGAGATTTTATCCTCTTACCCAGTAAAAAGGTAATAGAGTTTGTTTCATTTGCTTAAGCTCCTACCCAGTAAATCAGGTAGTCGAGAATTTGTTCTACCCAGTAAATCCGGTAGTCAAGTTTATTTTCTTACCCAGTAAAAAGGTAATGTAATCAGATATTTTCATCTTACCCAGTAAAAAGGTAACTTGATTGATTTCCTACCCAGTAAATCCGGTAGCCGATATTTCTTTCTTCTTACCCAGTAAAAAGGTAATAGAAATTTGTTTCCATTTGATGGAGTTCCTACCCAGTAAATCAGGTAGTGGATCATTATTCTACCCAGTAAATCCGGTAGTCGAGTTATTTTCCTCTTACCCAGTAAAAAGGTAATTTGATTGATGTTCCTACCCAGTAAATCAGGTAGTTGATCATACTCCTATCCAGTAAATCGATAGTCGAGTCCTTTATTTTTCTTCTGCCCAGTAAATCAGGTAGTTGAGAGTTCCTTACCCAGTAAAAAGGTAATAGAAGTTGTTTCTCTTTGATTGAGTTCCTACCCAGTAAATCCGGTAGTCGTGATTTGTTCTACCCAGTAAATCCGGTAGTCAAGTTATTTTTTCCTCTTACCCAGTAAAAAGGTGATAAAATCAGATATTTTTTTCTCTTACCCAGTAAAAAGGTAATTTGATTGAGTTCCTGCCCAGTAAATCAGGTAGTTGATCATACTCCTATCCAGTAAATCGATAGTCGAGTCCTTTATATTTCCTACCCAGTAAATCAGGTAGTGGATCATACTCCTATCCAGTAAATCGATAGTCGAGTCATTTATATTCTCTACCCAGTAAATCAGGTAGTTGAAAATTTTTCTTACCCAATAAAAAGGTGATTGAAGTCATTCCTCTTTATTTAGCTCTTATCCAGTAAATCGATAGTCGAGTCCTTTATATTTCCTACCCAGTAAATCAGGTAGTGGATCATACTCCTATCCAGTAAATCGATAGTCGAGTCCCTCATACTCCTGCCCAGTAAAACAGGTAGTCGAGAAGTTTTCTTACCCAGTAAAAAGGTAATTGAGTTTATTCCTCAGTATTTTGCTCCTATCCAGTAAATTGATAGTCGAGTCCTTTATATTTCCTACCCAGTAAATCAGGTAGTCGTGATTTGTTCTACCCAGTAAATCCGGTAGTCAAGTTTTTTTTTCCTCTTACCCAGTAAAAAGGTGATAAAATCAGATATTTTTTTCTCTTACCCAGTAAAAAGGTAATTTGATTAAGTCCCTACCCAGTAAATCAGGTAGTGGATCATACTCCTATCCAGTAAATCGATAGTCGAGTCTGTTATATTTCCTACCCAGTAAATCAGGTACTTGAGAATTTTTCTTACCCAGTGAAAAGGTAATTGAGGATATCCCTCCGAATTTTGCTCCTATCCAGTAAATTGATAGTCGAGTCTGTTATATTTTCCTACCCAGTAAACAGGTAGTTGATGATTTCTTTTCTAATTCAGTATTTCTCCATTTCTGGACTCGAATATTTTGTTTGATTGATACTCCTGGCAGGGTGTTTATTTCCCTGGTTGAATGTTGTTCTTGATTATATCATATCTTTTCCCAAGTGGAGTCTGTTATCCAGTGATTTATTTTCCTGGTAATTCTTTGTTTGTCTGTTGTTTCCCCAGCGGGATTTTCTTCTGTGTCCCCAAGTTTTTGCTCTTCTCTGGTGGTCATTATTTTCCCCACAGAGATCTTGGGTTTGCATATCATATTCATATCATATCATTTGTTCTCTTAGGACAAAAATTGGGTTTTCTGTATTTAAGTCTCTCCCATCTTGTAGAGACGAAGATGTCAATCTTCATATCTCCGGATTGAAGAAACCTAAATAGGGGCAGCTGTAACACCCTAATTTTTGCCCTAAGATTGTTTCGCATATCATCTGCATTTTGCATACAAACAAGATCGCACTGGCCTTCGAGTTTCTCCGCAGATAGGGTCTATGCTTCGCAGGGGATCACCATTATTTTTACTGTTTTATATTTGTCTATATTTACTGACTTCTAACCAAAATACAAAAAAAATATGTTGCAGTGTTCTTCTTCTTCTCTGTGTTGCAGGTTTGCGAAGATGAGACAGTAACTTGATTCAGATGCGTTCGTTCAGTCACAATTTGATTTCAAGTGGAAGTTTGACCTAATATTGGTCAAATTATCAGATAAATTGTTTCGACTGTCAGTTGTGTGGGCCAGTGGTCTGTTTCTCAGACTGTGCGTATTCAAAAATTCAAGACTGTGTTATGTTGGAAATCATCAGTTATCAGACAGTTGCTCTGTGTGAAGTTGTGTGAAGTTCATCAGTGCATTATGTGATTCATCTGAGAATTTATTTTTCTCAGCATGAATTCAAATAATCAAGGCAGATCTCAGAGGATTGTGGTATAAGTGGCAATTTGTGCAGTGGTTCATTAGAGGCTGTTTCTTATCAGTGGCTTGTGAGAAAAATAATCAGGAGTTGGTTGTGGGCCTAAAACAAAAATCATCATCATCCAATTTCTAATATCCATTATCCTTTATCCAACAACCACTTTTCCATTATTTTTCTTGATTATCCGATTATCCAATTTTTATCCCGCTTCATATCCATTTATCCATTTCCCATTATTTTTCATTTTTTTTCTATTAACCATTTTATTCAATGCTCATTTTCTTTCATTTTTTTCTCGATTTATCCGACTCATATCATTTTTTTAATTTCATTACTCAATTAAACCATTTTTCATATTTTTTAAATTGTTGACATAATCTTTCTTTTCCAATTTCTAAACCATTCATAAAAAATCTCATTTCATTCTTTCTAAGCCCATCTCAAATTTTAGTAAGCCCATAACACCTTTTAATGCCATTTCTATTATTACTTTCTTAAAGATTTTTTTTTTAGTTTTATATAATAAATAAATAAAAATGAATCACATCTCCAAGCCTCATGCTTCACAACACAGCAGGTTGGCCCACATTTCCTTCAGCAAGCCACAAGGCCCCACAACTTCACAAGTCCAATACAAGTACCTCAGCCTTTTCGTACCACATGCCCAGCTTAGGCCCACGCCGATCTCGCCCAAACTGCCAGCTTCAGTTTCATGCGTATCACTACAACAACAACAAAAACAAGTCAAGCTTCCATACTAAGACTTCACCAAGCCGCACACGTGAAAACTTCTCCTCACAGGCCTCTTATGCAAGCCGCACGCACAGGCCCATTTTTTGCCTCAAGCATCACAACAAGGCCAAGCCTGCACCAAGAACAATCCTTGCCGCAAGCTGCATATTCACGCGAAACACGTCCAACAACAAGTCACGAAACAAAGCCAAGCAAAAACGCATCCTTCACCTAAAAAAAAACGAAAAGCAAAACGCAGCATACATACAATTAAAACGCAGGAAAAATCAAAAAGGAAATCCGCACGAGCAAAGCACACGTTCGTCACGCACGAAATCACCCGAGAACACCTGCACGAAACGCAAGTCATAACAATACAAAACGCAAGGCAGCATGTAAAATCACAAAAAAACTCAGCTGAAGCACGAGAAATTCATGAACCAAAACGCGCTTCCAAGTTGAACAAAACGGCAATCACCTTCTTGTTTCTTCTCCTATAAATTGAGACCCCAACCTCATTCCAATTTCAAGCTTCAAAAGCATACAAAATCTCTGCCCAATTCTTTTTCAATTGATTTTCCAAATCCCTAAATCATATTGATTCAATTTGAGAGAGAAAGATTCCGAGATTGAGAGAGGAACGAATCCGTTGAGAATCCAAGGAAGAGCAAGAATTTGCGATTGATAGAGAGAGATCCGAGAGCTCTGTTCCGTTGTTTCCTTGAGAAGGTGAGGAACTTGCCGCCACTGTGTTGCCCTGTTTTGTTCGTGTGAAGCATATTGGAGAAGAAGACTTAGCTCTTCCTTCTATTATTTATTAATTGTTTTGTTTTTTTTTAATTCATTTGAATAATATAAAGATATAAAGTGATGTATAGAGTTGTTTGGATCATGGATCTGTATCCATTGGTACTACACCATGTGACCCGCGGATTTTCCCCATATCCTTCCTTCTTTTTGTTTCTTTCTTTTTATTAATTTCTTTGGTTTATTTGTTTTTTTTAATTGATTTTGTTGTTACAAATTTATTTTAAATAGAAGAAAGGTCTTTTTCTAGAAATATATTTTAAAGAAAATGTGTTTAGAAACATTTAAAAAAAAAACCATTTTAAACTTTATCTTTTAGAAAAGAATTTTAGTGAAATGCTTAGAAATATTTTTTTAAAAAGAAGAACTTAAAAATTTTTTGAATTCTTTTATGGATTTATTTTTGGATCCATTTCTTTCATCTCCTTTTAATTTTGGTCGATGACAATCTTCCGATTCGGGATTGTTGATTTCCGATTAAGTTTAATCTTCATTATTTCAAATCTATGGATGAATGATCATTTGGATCATTCTCCATACTTTGAGATTGTGATAGGTTGCTTTTCGAGAAAACTCAACGATAATTTCGATTAAGATTAGACCTTCCTCTTCTTTTAGTGTGACATGTTTTCGGAGAACGATCCATTATATCGTTTCTCTAACATGTATTAACACGAATATTTTCCACTTTAATTAGTGGTGGCCGGCCTCATTTGTAGGGTAATTACTTCGTAAATTACTCGGCGATTGCTTAACATAGACCTAAAGTTGTCCCGATTCGATTAAAGATCCATTTGGATCCGGTTGCCTCGGTTTTATTTTCATTGTTGTGGTTGTGCTTGATTAAGTTCATCATACCACCTTATATTGTATATAATATTATAATGTGAATATAATTGTTTAAATTTAATCTCTTGCACTTTATTCTTTTATTTTTATCTCTTGCTCCTTTATCTCCTTATTACATTTTGCCATATTATATCATATATCATTGCTTATATTCATATTATGCTTGTATATATTCATATTGTGCTTGCTTTTTATTTTTGTCCATTTGGATATTAAAACACTTAATAAAGGATTAAACTCTTAAAAAACTTGTTACTTCTAACTTTGGACTTATGGTTACTATCCCAAACTTCTTGGAAATTGGACTTAGATCTTCTAGGATTCCCTTTGCTCAAGTTGGAGTGGTTAAGAACTTTGGCCTCAAATGATGTCATTAACCTTTGAAGATGGAAGTCCGAATTTTGAAGATTTGTACATATTGGTCTTGGTAACTTCTTTCCTTAGCTTTTAATTCAAGCATTAGGATTAGTCTCTTCATCTCCTCCCCATTCTTTAATTTTCAAACTTCTTCCTTTTTCAAAACCTTCTCGTTTCTTAAACTTCAAACAATTTCATAAACAAACCTTGATTTCGATCAAGCGATTTTTTGAACCTTTTCCTTTTATTTTCTTAATCAAATATTAAGCCATGTAAATATATTAAAACCATTTTTGTATATACTTTAAAAAATATAAATCCATTCAATTGTTTTGTGCCTTGTGCACCTTTCTTCTTTTCCATATGTTTAGATATGATTCATCCCTTTTAGCGGAATTATTCGCTAAGGGATGACGACTTATCTTTGCATCTTAAAATCAACTCAACCCACTTATTCTTTTAAAACTTTGTACCACGAACTACGAGGTTTTGATCTCGCATTGCACGTTGTGGGTACGTAGGCATAAGGCTTTAAAACCTTATCAAACACAAAATCATTAAAAAATATTCTTCTTCTCATCTCTTCCATCATTTTAAACAAACCAATTTCAGACCAAAAGCAATAAGTATTTCAAAGGGCTCCCGTAGAGTACTACGGATGAGTCGGGTGCCTAAAACCTTCCCGGTTCATAACCAATCCCCTTACCCGATCTCTGTTTATTTCTTTTAGCCTTTGCTTTTAGAATCCTAGGTTTTTATTCGTTCTTTTACCTTTTTCCCTTCGGAAATAAAGAAAAGTGCGGTGGCGACTCTGTGTTAATCGAGTTAAGTTAATCAATAGCTTACACTCACGATTTTACCGCTACAATAGGCAACAAGATATATTTGCCTCCTGCCTGCTACACTTTGTCTAAAAAAGAGAAAACAAGTTGTTGTGAGTGTTTACAAAGTATTAAAGTTCCGCATGGTTACTCATCAAATGTCAAGAGGCTTGTATCTGTTAAAGATCTCAAACTAATTGGCTTAAAATCTCATGACTGTCATGTCTTAATGCAACAACTACTACCAGTGGCTATTCGTGGGATATTGCCTAACAATGTTAGGAAGACTATAACCAGGTTGTGCTTATTTTTCAATGCAATTTGTTGTAAATCCATTGATCCATCAAAGTTAGATGTTTTGGAAAATGAGGCTTCAGTTATCTTGTGCCAATTAGAGATGTACTTTCCTCCTTCATTTTTCGACATTATGGTTCACTTGATTGTTCATCTAGTAAGGGAGATTAGATTATGTGGCCCAATTTTTTTATGATGGATGTATCCAACAGAACGATACATGAAGATCCTAAAAGGTTATACAAAAAATCCACACCGGCCGAAAGCATCGATTGTTGAGAGGTACATTGCAGAAGAGGCAATTGAGTTTTGTTCAAACTATTTGTCAGAAGTGGATGCTGTAGGGGTTCCTAAGTATCGTCATGATGGAAGATGTGAGGGTATGGGTACACAAGGTTTAAATGTCAAGAGCTTAAGTATTGATGTGGTTGTTCAAGCTCATTTGTATATTTTGAATAACACGGATGAAGTTCAAACTTACTTATCTGCTCACAAAAGCATCATAAAGAAAAGGCACCCCAAGATGAATGAAAGATGGTTGTTAAAAGAGCACAATAAGAGTTTCTCTGAGTGGTTTAAAGAGAAAATTGCTAATGATGATAGTGCATCTAATACAATTAAGTGGTTGTCCTATGAGCCGAAATGTAACATAATAAATTGGAGTGGATATGATATTAATAAAACTTGCTTTTATACAAAGTCAAAGGATGACCATAGTACCACACAAAATAGTGGGGTGATGATTGTGGCCGAGTCCATATACTTCTCTAGTGCTAAAGATAAAAATACGGTTATGGAATCTACACCTTACTTTGGGGTGATTGAAGAAATTTGGGAAGTTGATTATGTTGTGTTTAAAGTTCCCGTATTTAAATGCAAATGAATTGGTATCAATAGTGGTGTAAGAATCGATGAATTTGGAGTTACATTGGTTGATCTTAGCAAGTTAGCTTATGCGGACGAACCTTTCATTATGGCGTCTCAAGCAAAACAAGTGTTTTATGTCACAGATCCTTCTGATAAAAGGTGGTCGGTGGTTATACAAGGAAATATGCATGATAGTGATGAAAATCAAGATGCCAACCTTGATATTTCCGAAACTCCTCCTTTCTCAATAAATGTGCCTACCTTCATTGAAGAAAATGAAGAGGATGATGTGCATGCTATTCGCACAGATCATGGAGAAGGGATATGGGAGGACTAGTAAGTTATTTATTTATTTATTTTGTGCATGCTTTGATGTCTAATTGTTTATATTTTTGCTTAATTTAATGTCTAATTGTTTATATTTTGTGCTTAATTTAATATTTAATTGTTTATATTTTTTGTCTAATTTGATGTCTAATTGTTTTTATTTTATGTGAACAGATACATGGCTGATTCAACAGACAACCCTTCTTCATCTAGTGACCCTACAAAAAAAAAGAGTTAGAGGTCCCACTTTAATGACACAAATTGACAAAGTTCACCAAACAGATGAGAAGATAAAGGGGAAGTTTGATCCAAGAACCCATGAATGTACGGGTGTTGGTAAAAATGCTTCAAATTTTAAGAGTTACATAGCATCTCTTGCTCGACAGAGATGTAGTATTTTGAAAGATGAGTGGAAAAACGTAGATAATGACATAAAAGAGGCTATTTGGACTGATGTGCAGGTATTTTTGCTTAATTTGATGTCTAATTATGTTTTATATTCATATGCTAATAACATATGCTATATATTATATGTGTAGGATCATTTCACTATCCCAAAACCTCATGATGCAAAAAAGGATCCATTGAAGAAAGAATGGATTGAATATGCTGGAGAGCGATGGACAGGTTTTAAGACACAACTCACATGTGAATATATTAGAAAGCCCAAAGATGGTCTCGCTCCTGCATATATCAGATATCCTTATATTAAAGAAGAAGTATGGAAAGAATTTCTGAAGTCTCGAGATTCATCTGAATTTAAGGTTAGTATGAGTTATAACATTTTTATAAATTTTTATTATGTTTATTGTGCTTAATAACATTGTTATTATGTTTAGTATGATTAGTAACTTTTTCAGTTTATAATAGGAAAAAAGTCAAAAGGGTGCAAAAAATGTGGCTAAGAATGCATACCCACATGTATTATCTCATGGAGGGTATCGTTTGCTTGAGGAGAAAATGATAAATGAAAGGATATTATCGAGAGATGATTCTAACTTAGATGATATGGGTAGCCCATCTCCACCTTCACGCCATGAGTTATGGAAGAGAGCACGACAAAAGAAAGGGGGGAGAATACACATCACAGGCTACACAAGTTGTTGCAGAGAAAATTGTAAGTAAAATTCTTCAAGTATCATTATAATTTTGTTTGATAAAAACTATTGACAAAGTTGTGGTGCATTTGTAGGATTCTCTAGTTGAAGAAGTTGAAAAGGGTGCATTTGTTCCAGATGGACGTCACGATATCTTAACAACATCCATTGGAACATCTGAGCATGGCGGCCGTGTTCGTGGTGTTGGAAAACACCATAAAAAAAGTACTTTCTTTGGAAGATCACGTCAAAGACAAGATATCGATGTATCAAAACAATTTGCACAATTGTCATCTAAATTGGAAGCAAAAATTAGAGTGGATTTAGCGCAACAGTGGGTTGAAGAGCGTAAGGAAATGCAACAATCTTTCATGGAGACACTTAAGTCTATGGGTATCTCCCAAAGCACAACAAATAATAATTGCATTGAACAAAGGGAAACTGTGGATGGAAGCGGAAAAGGAAGTTGTTTAGTTGTAAAAGTAAGCAAAATGGAAGAGGAAGACAATGTTGAGAGATTAGTAAAAATGGTTCTGAAAAGGAGTGACACACAAATGGATTACTTTGAATTAGAATTAAGTCATTGTCTGAATGTCTCAAATTTTTATATGTCAGCGAAATGTATCAGAGAGTTGTTGATGGGACAACATTGGCTTGACGTTTCTATTTTGCAAGTATGGTCCACGTAAGTATATTTTCTTTTTTATTACTCTCAAATATTTTAATATGTTATAACTCTTGTCACTTTGATTCTAATGTTTATGCTATAATTATTAAGGTATATTCATCGTATGTGTATTGATACATCACAATCAGAAGTATATGGGATATTGGACTTTGCTTTGTGTTCGTATGTTGATAATGTGGCAAAAACTGAAGCAAAAGTTAGAAAATACATACAAGACATGTTACGTGATCACGAAGAGAAAGTGTGTCACTTGCTACCATTTATTCATGGGTATGTGTATGAAATTCTATTTTATAACTTTGTTAATATGAAATTCTGACTTTTGTACTTCAACACGCACATACAGATCTCATTGGCAATTAATAGTCATTTGTCCAAAAGACAATACGGTGGTCGTCTTCTGTTCACTTCATCGGGAACTTAATCAAACCATGACGAAACTTGTTACAAAGTAAGTTTATCTTTTATGTTCACTATATCTTATATACATAATTTGTTACAAAATTAATTCCATATTTATGTGGCTTTATATGGGTTTTTTTCCCTTCTTTATTAGTGCTTTAGGGATTCATCAAGCGGCACATGGCATTGGAATAAAGCCTACATGGCTTCGACCCATAGTAAGTGGTGTAAATTATAAGTATAAATTTAATTTTATCATATAAGTATTCACTAATAATGTCATATATTCATTTGTAGACAAGGAAACAAAATAACTCTGATGATTGTGGGTACTATGTGATGAAAAATATGTTGGATATTGTCTCTGCAAAGATAACCAATAATTGGATGACGGTAATATATATAACTTTACTTTGTTATTTACTTTGCATTTTGCAACTTAATGTGAATTTTCCAAAATAACTCTATATTGTTATTTATATGTTGTAGGTATTTAATGACCCAACAGAATTAAAAGAAGATGATTTGTATGATTTGCGAATCCGTTGGGCAACATGTTTTTTTGAGTTGTATAAAAGTTAAGCTTTATCTGGTAAGATATATAGAATTGTCTGATTTGATCCTATTGACTTTGGTGTTGTCTTTTGGTTAATTGGTGTTATTATTTATTTTCTGGAAATTTGATTTTTGTACCGAAGTTACAACTCATATTCTTGTGGATATTGTAAGTTGATATTCAAGTGGGGGGAATATTGGTTGCATGTGTATTTTTTGTTGTTGTTGTTGCAGTAGTAAATTTTAGTATAAACCTCCTATATATTGAGATGACTATATGTGTATACTAGTACATTTGGAAGAATATATGTGTACTAGATATTTGGTTTATTGAATATTGGTGAGAAATAATGAAAATAACGACCTAAATGTGGTCTATGTGAAGGAAAAATTAGGTACAAATTTTTTTTTACAGGAATTGCTAAATAATTAGGTACCAAAAAAATTACAGGAACTGCTAAAAAATAGTCAAATTATATAAATTTTCTACAGTACTTTTTACATCGGGCGAAAGGGGAACCGATGTAAAAAGTACTATATGGCACACTTTTTACATCGGGCGAAAGGGGAACCGATGTAAAAAGTCCTCTGTATGGCACACTTTTTACATCGGGCGAATGGGGAATCGATGTAAAAAGTCCCCTATATGGCATACTTTTTACATCGGTTATATGAAAGCACCGATGTAAAAACCCACCTATTACATCGGTTTTAGCAACCAACCGATGTAAAAAGTACCTTTTACATTAAAAAAAAATTATATTTTTTTTTTCACATCAGACTTAAAAATTAACCGATGTGGTTGACATATTTTTTACATCGGTCCTAAAACCGATGTAAAATGTCTTTGACTTATTACATCGGCTGCCGTTACATTGGACTCGGAACCGATGTGAAAAGTCATTTTCGCCCGATGTAAAAAGTCATTTCCGCACTAGTGAAAAATTGTAGTATATATTATACACAATTTTATACTAATTTCGGTCAAAAAATCAAATTAAATCGATGAATGTTCGAAATGCTATGAATATTTTAAGATCCTTTCTATATCTTATTAGGAAAGGTTATGATGGAAATCCGTGCAAAAAATTATCTCAAACTTTGAATCTATGAAACTTTTTGAAATGTTAGTTTAGGTCAAAAAATCAAATTAAATCGAGGATTGTTCAAAATTCTACGAAATGTTTCAGATTCTTTCTATATGTTACGAGGGAAGGGTATGATCGAAGTTTGTGCACAAAATTATCTCAAAATTACATTCTATGAATCTATTTAAAATACTAGTTTCGGTCAAAAAATCGTAGTATATTATACACAATTCTATACTAGTTTCAGTCAAAAAATTAAATTAAATCGAGGATTGTTCGAAATGCTACGAAACTCTACAGGTCCTTTCCATATATTACGAGGGAAGGTTATGATCGAAATCCATAAGAAAAATTATCTCAAAATTAGATTCTATGAAACATTTTGAAATACTAGTTTGGGTCAAAAAATCATAGTGTTATTATACACAATTTTATACTAGTTTTGGTCAAAAAATCAAATTAAATCGAGGATTGTTGAAAATGCTACTAAATTTTACAGATCTTTACTTAATGTTACGAGGGAATGTTATGATGGAATTCCATAAAAACAATTATCTCAAAATTAGAATCTATGAATCTTTTTGAAAGACTAGTTTCGGTCAAAATTGTAGTATATTATACTCAATTTTTATACTAGTTTCAGTAAAAAAAAATTTAATCGAGGATTATTCGAAATGCTACGAAACTTTATAGATCCTATCTATATGTTATGAGAGAAGGGTATGATAGAAGTCCATGCAAAAAATTATCTTAAAATAAGATTTCTATGAAACTTTTGGAAAAACTAGTTTCGGTCAAAAAATCATAGTATATTATACACAATTTTATACTAGTTTCGGTCAAAAAATCATAGTATATTATACACAATTATATACTAGTTTTGGTCAAAAAATTAAATTAAATCGAGGATTGTTTGAAATGCTACGAAACTAATTAGGTCCTTTCTACATGTTACGAAGGAATGTTATGATGAAGTCTATGCAAAAAATTATCTCAAACTTAGATTCTATGAAATTTTTTTAAATAGTAGTTTGAGTAAAAAATCATAGTATATTATACAAATTTTTATACTGGTTTCAGTAGAAGATTCAAATTAAATAGAGGATTGTTTGAAATGCTACAAAACTAATCAAATCCTTTCTATATGTTACGAGGGAAGGTTATAATGGAAGTCCATGCAAAAAATTATTTCAAATTGGATTCTATGAAACTTTTTTAAATACTAGTTTGAGTCAAAAAATTAAATTAAACCAGTATTATACACAATGTTATACTGGTTTCAGTCAAAAAATTAAATTAAATCGAGGATTGTTCGAAATGCTACAAAATTTTATAGATCATTTCTTTTTATTACGAGCGAAGGTTATGGTGGAAGTCCATGAAAACAATTATCTCAAAATTAGATTCTATGAAACTTTTTGAAAGACTAGTTTCGGCCAAAAAATTGTAGTATATTATACACAATCTTATACTAGTTTCAGTCAAAAAATCAAATTAAGTCGAGGATTCTTTGAAATGATACGAAACTTTACAGATCCTATATGTTACGAGGGAAGGTTATGATGGAAGTCCATGCAAAAAATTATCTCCAAATTTGATTTCTATGTAACGTTTTGAAAGACTAGCTTCAGTCAAAAAATCATATTATTTTATACATAATTTTATACTAGTTTCGTTCAAAAAATCAAATTAAATCGAGGATTGTTTGAAATGCTACGAAACTAATCAAATCCTTTCTATATGTTACGAGGGAAGGTTATGATGGAAGTCCATGCAAAATATTATCTCAAAATTAGATTCTATGAAACATTTTTAAATACTAGTTTCGGTCAAAAAATCATAGTATATTGTACACAATTTTATACTAGTTTCAGTAGAAAAATCAAATTAAATCGAGCATTGTTTGAAATGCTACAAAATTAATCAGATCCTTTCTATATGTTACGAAGGAAGGTTATAATGGAAGTCCATACAAAAAATTATCTCAAAATTAGATTCTATGAAATTTTTTGAAATACTAGTTACAATAAAAAAATTGTAGTATATATTATACACAATTTTATACTAATTTCGGTCAAAATATCAAATTAAATCGATGAATGTACGAAATGCTATGAATATTTTAAGATCCTTTCTATATCTTATTAGGGAAGGTTATGTTGGAAATCCGTGCAAAAAATTATCTCAAAATTTGATTCTATGAAACTTTTTGAAATGCTAGTTTAGGTCAAAAAATCAAATTAAATCGAGGATTGTTCAAAATTCTACGAAATGTTTCAGATCCTTTCTATATGTTACGAGGGAAGGTTATGATCGAAGTTTGTGCAAAAAATTATCTCAAAATTACATTCTATGAAACTTTTTAAAATACTAGTTTCGGTCAAAAAATCGTAGTATATTATACACAATTTTATACTAGTTTCGGTCAAAAAATTAAATTAAATCGAGGATTGTTCGAAATCCTACGAAACTTTACAGGTCCTTTCCATATGTTACGAGAGAAGGTTATAATCGAAGTCCATAAGAAAAATTATCTCAAAATTAGATTCTATGAAACATTTTGAAATACTAGTTTGGGTCAAAAAATCATAGTGTATTATACACAATTTTATACTAGTTTCGGTCAAAAAATCAAATTAAATCGAGGATTGTTGAAAATGCTACTAAATTTTACAGATCTTTACTTTATGTTACGAGGGAATGTTATGATGGAATTCCATGAAAACAATTATCTCAAACTTAGATTCTATGAATCTTTTTGAAAGACTAGTTTCGGTCAAAATTGTAGTATATTATACTCAATTTTTATACTAGTTTCAGTAAAAAAAAATTTAATCGAGGATTATTCGAAATGCTACGAAACTTTATAGATCCTATCTATATGTTACGAGAGAAAGGTATGATAGAAGTCCAAGCAAAAAATTATCTTAAAATAAGATTTCTATGAAACTTTTAGAAAAACTAGTTTCGGTCAAAAAATCATAGTATATTATACACAATTTTATACTAGTTTCGGTCAAAAAATCATAGTATATTATACACAATTATATACTAGTTTTGGTCAAAAAATTAAATTAAATCGAGGATTGTTTGAAATGCTACGAAACTAATTAGGTCCTTTCTACATGTTACGAAGGAATGTTATGATGAAGTCTATGCAAAAAATTATCTCAAACTTAGATTCTATGAAATTTTTTTAAATAGTAGTTTGAGTAAAAAATCATAGTATATTATACAAATTTTTATACTGGTTTCAGTAGAAGATTCAAATTAAATAGAGGATTGTTTGAAATGCTACAAAACTAATCAAATCCTTTCTATATGTTACGAGGGAAGGTTATAATGGAAGTCCATGCAAAAAATTATTTCAAATTGGATTCTATGAAACTTTTTTAAATACTAGTTTGAGTCAAAAAATTAAATTAAACCAGTATTATACACAATGTTATACTGGTTTCAGTCAAAAAATTAAATTAAATCGAGGATTGTTCGAAATGCTACAAAATTTTATAGATCATTTCTTTTTATTACGAGCGAAGGTTATGGTGGAAGTCCATGAAAACAATTATCTCAAAATTAGATTCTATGAAACTTTTTGAAAGACTAGTTTCGGCCAAAAAATTGTAGTATATTATACACAATCTTATACTAGTTTCAGTCAAAAAATCAAATTAAGTCGAGGATTCTTTGAAATGATACGAAACTTTACAGATCCTATATGTTACGAGGGAAGGTTATGATGGAAGTCCATGCAAAAAATTATCTCCAAATTTGATTTCTATGTAACGTTTTGAAAGACTAGCTTCAGTCAAAAAATCATATTATTTTATACATAATTTTATACTAGTTTCGTTCAAAAAATCAAATTAAATCGAGGATTGTTTGAAATGCTACGAAACTAATCAAATCCTTTCTATATGTTACGAGGGAAGGTTACGGTGGTCGTCTTCTGTTCACTTCATCGGGAACTTAATCAAACCATGACGAAACTTGTTACAAAGTAAGTTTATCTTTTATGTTCACTATATCTTATATACATAATTTGTTACAAAATTAATTCCATATTTATGTGGCTTTATATGGGTTTTTTTCCCTTCTTTATTAGTGCTTTAGGGATTCATCAAGCGGCACATGGCATTGGAATAAAGCCTACATGGCTTCGACCCATAGTAAGTGGTGTAAATTATAAGTATAAATTTAATTTTATCATATAAGTATTCACTAATAATGTCATATATTCATTTGTAGACAAGGAAACAAAATAACTCTGATGATTGTGGGTACTATGTGATGAAAAATATGTTGGATATTGTCTCTGCAAAGATAACCAATAATTGGATGACGGTAATATATATAACTTTACTTTGTTATTTACTTTGCATTTTGCAACTTAATGTGAATTTTCCAAAATAACTCTATATTGTTATTTATATGTTGTAGGTATTTAATGACCCAACAGAATTAAAAGAAGATGATTTGTATGATTTGCGAATCCGTTGGGCAACATGTTTTTTTGAGTTGTATAAAAGTTAAGCTTTATCTGGTAAGATATATAGAATTGTCTGATTTGATCCTATTGACTTTGGTGTTGTCTTTTGGTTAATTGGTGTTATTATTTATTTTCTGGAAATTTGATTTTTGTACCGAAGTTACAACTCATATTCTTGTGGATATTGTAAGTTGATATTCAAGTGGGGGGAATATTGGTTGCATGTGTATTTTTTGTTGTTGTTGTTGCAGTAGTAAATTTTAGTATAAACCTCCTATATATTGAGATGACTATATGTGTATACTAGTACATTTGGAAGAATATATGTGTACTAGATATTTGGTTTATTGAATATTGGTGAGAAATAATGAAAATAACGACCTAAATGTGGTCTATGTGAAGGAAAAATTAGGTACAAATTTTTTTTTACAGGAATTGCTAAATAATTAGGTACCAAAAAAATTACAGGAACTGCTAAAAAATAGTCAAATTATATAAATTTTCTACAGTACTTTTTACATCGGGCGAAAGGGGAACCGATGTAAAAAGTACTATATGGCACACTTTTTACATCGGGCGAAAGGGGAACCGATGTAAAAAGTCCTCTGTATGGCACACTTTTTACATCGGGCGAATGGGGAATCGATGTAAAAAGTCCCCTATATGGCATACTTTTTACATCGGTTATATGAAAGCACCGATGTAAAAACCCACCTATTACATCGGTTTTAGCAACCAACCGATGTAAAAAGTACCTTTTACATTAAAAAAAAATTATATTTTTTTTTTCACATCAGACTTAAAAATTAACCGATGTGGTTGACATATTTTTTACATCGGTCCTAAAACCGATGTAAAATGTCTTTGACTTATTACATCGGCTGCCGTTACATTGGACTCGGAACCGATGTGAAAAGTCATTTTCGCCCGATGTAAAAAGTCATTTCCGCACTAGTGAAAAATTGTAGTATATATTATACACAATTTTATACTAATTTCGGTCAAAAAATCAAATTAAATCGATGAATGTTCGAAATGCTATGAATATTTTAAGATCCTTTCTATATCTTATTAGGAAAGGTTATGATGGAAATCCGTGCAAAAAATTATCTCAAACTTTGAATCTATGAAACTTTTTGAAATGTTAGTTTAGGTCAAAAAATCAAATTAAATCGAGGATTGTTCAAAATTCTACGAAATGTTTCAGATTCTTTCTATATGTTACGAGGGAAGGGTATGATCGAAGTTTGTGCACAAAATTATCTCAAAATTACATTCTATGAATCTATTTAAAATACTAGTTTCGGTCAAAAAATCGTAGTATATTATACACAATTCTATACTAGTTTCAGTCAAAAAATTAAATTAAATCGAGGATTGTTCGAAATGCTACGAAACTCTACAGGTCCTTTCCATATATTACGAGGGAAGGTTATGATCGAAATCCATAAGAAAAATTATCTCAAAATTAGATTCTATGAAACATTTTGAAATACTAGTTTGGGTCAAAAAATCATAGTGTTATTATACACAATTTTATACTAGTTTTGGTCAAAAAATCAAATTAAATCGAGGATTGTTGAAAATGCTACTAAATTTTACAGATCTTTACTTAATGTTACGAGGGAATGTTATGATGGAATTCCATAAAAACAATTATCTCAAAATTAGAATCTATGAATCTTTTTGAAAGACTAGTTTCGGTCAAAATTGTAGTATATTATACTCAATTTTTATACTAGTTTCAGTAAAAAAAAATTTAATCGAGGATTATTCGAAATGCTACGAAACTTTATAGATCCTATCTATATGTTATGAGAGAAGGGTATGATAGAAGTCCATGCAAAAAATTATCTTAAAATAAGATTTCTATGAAACTTTTGGAAAAACTAGTTTCGGTCAAAAAATCATAGTATATTATACACAATTTTATACTAGTTTCGGTCAAAAAATCATAGTATATTATACACAATTATATACTAGTTTTGGTCAAAAAATTAAATTAAATCGAGGATTGTTTGAAATGCTACGAAACTAATTAGGTCCTTTCTACATGTTACGAAGGAATGTTATGATGAAGTCTATGCAAAAAATTATCTCAAACTTAGATTCTATGAAATTTTTTTAAATAGTAGTTTGAGTAAAAAATCATAGTATATTATACAAATTTTTATACTGGTTTCAGTAGAAGATTCAAATTAAATAGAGGATTGTTTGAAATGCTACAAAACTAATCAAATCCTTTCTATATGTTACGAGGGAAGGTTATAATGGAAGTCCATGCAAAAAATTATTTCAAATTGGATTCTATGAAACTTTTTTAAATACTAGTTTGAGTCAAAAAATTAAATTAAACCAGTATTATACACAATGTTATACTGGTTTCAGTCAAAAAATTAAATTAAATCGAGGATTGTTCGAAATGCTACAAAATTTTATAGATCATTTCTTTTTATTACGAGCGAAGGTTATGGTGGAAGTCCATGAAAACAATTATCTCAAAATTAGATTCTATGAAACTTTTTGAAAGACTAGTTTCGGCCAAAAAATTGTAGTATATTATACACAATCTTATACTAGTTTCAGTCAAAAAATCAAATTAAGTCGAGGATTCTTTGAAATGATACGAAACTTTACAGATCCTATATGTTACGAGGGAAGGTTATGATGGAAGTCCATGCAAAAAATTATCTCCAAATTTGATTTCTATGTAACGTTTTGAAAGACTAGCTTCAGTCAAAAAATCATATTATTTTATACATAATTTTATACTAGTTTCGTTCAAAAAATCAAATTAAATCGAGGATTGTTTGAAATGCTACGAAACTAATCAAATCCTTTCTATATGTTACGAGGGAAGGTTATGATGGAAGTCCATGCAAAATATTATCTCAAAATTAGATTCTATGAAACATTTTTAAATACTAGTTTCGGTCAAAAAATCATAGTATATTGTACACAATTTTATACTAGTTTCAGTAGAAAAATCAAATTAAATCGAGCATTGTTTGAAATGCTACAAAATTAATCAGATCCTTTCTATATGTTACGAAGGAAGGTTATAATGGAAGTCCATACAAAAAATTATCTCAAAATTAGATTCTATGAAATTTTTTGAAATACTAGTTACAATAAAAAAATTGTAGTATATATTATACACAATTTTATACTAATTTCGGTCAAAATATCAAATTAAATCGATGAATGTACGAAATGCTATGAATATTTTAAGATCCTTTCTATATCTTATTAGGGAAGGTTATGTTGGAAATCCGTGCAAAAAATTATCTCAAAATTTGATTCTATGAAACTTTTTGAAATGCTAGTTTAGGTCAAAAAATCAAATTAAATCGAGGATTGTTCAAAATTCTACGAAATGTTTCAGATCCTTTCTATATGTTACGAGGGAAGGTTATGATCGAAGTTTGTGCAAAAAATTATCTCAAAATTACATTCTATGAAACTTTTTAAAATACTAGTTTCGGTCAAAAAATCGTAGTATATTATACACAATTTTATACTAGTTTCGGTCAAAAAATTAAATTAAATCGAGGATTGTTCGAAATCCTACGAAACTTTACAGGTCCTTTCCATATGTTACGAGAGAAGGTTATAATCGAAGTCCATAAGAAAAATTATCTCAAAATTAGATTCTATGAAACATTTTGAAATACTAGTTTGGGTCAAAAAATCATAGTGTATTATACACAATTTTATACTAGTTTCGGTCAAAAAATCAAATTAAATCGAGGATTGTTGAAAATGCTACTAAATTTTACAGATCTTTACTTTATGTTACGAGGGAATGTTATGATGGAATTCCATGAAAACAATTATCTCAAACTTAGATTCTATGAATCTTTTTGAAAGACTAGTTTCGGTCAAAATTGTAGTATATTATACTCAATTTTTATACTAGTTTCAGTAAAAAAAAATTTAATCGAGGATTATTCGAAATGCTACGAAACTTTATAGATCCTATCTATATGTTACGAGAGAAAGGTATGATAGAAGTCCAAGCAAAAAATTATCTTAAAATAAGATTTCTATGAAACTTTTAGAAAAACTAGTTTCGGTCAAAAAATCATAGTATATTATACACAATTTTATACTAGTTTCGGTCAAAAAATCATAGTATATTATACACAATTATATACTAGTTTTGGTCAAAAAATTAAATTAAATCGAGGATTGTTTGAAATGCTACGAAACTAATTAGGTCCTTTCTACATGTTACGAAGGAATGTTATGATGAAGTCTATGCAAAAAATTATCTCAAACTTAGATTCTATGAAATTTTTTTAAATAGTAGTTTGAGTAAAAAATCATAGTATATTATACAAATTTTTATACTGGTTTCAGTAGAAGATTCAAATTAAATAGAGGATTGTTTGAAATGCTACAAAACTAATCAAATCCTTTCTATATGTTACGAGGGAAGGTTATAATGGAAGTCCATGCAAAAAATTATTTCAAATTGGATTCTATGAAACTTTTTTAAATACTAGTTTGAGTCAAAAAATTAAATTAAACCAGTATTATACACAATGTTATACTGGTTTCAGTCAAAAAATTAAATTAAATCGAGGATTGTTCGAAATGCTACAAAATTTTATAGATCATTTCTTTTTATTACGAGCGAAGGTTATGGTGGAAGTCCATGAAAAAAATTATCTCAAAATTAAATTCTATGAAACTTTTTGAAAGACTAGTTTCGGCCAAAAAATTGTAGTATATTATACACAATCTTATACTAGTTTCAGTCAAAAAATCAAATTAAGTCGAGGATTCTTTGAAATGATACGAAACTTTACAGATCCTATATGTTACGAGGGAAGGTTATGATGGAAGTCCATGCAAAAAATTATCTCCAAATTTGATTTCTATGTAACGTTTTGAAAGACTAGCTTCGGTCAAAAAATCATATTATTTTATACATAATTTTATACTAGTTTCGTTCAAAAAATCAAATTAAATCGAGGATTGTTTGAAATGCTACGAAACTAATCAAATCCTTTCTATATGTTACGAGGGAAGGTTATGATGGAAGTCCATGCAAAATATTATCTCAAAATTAGATTCTATGAAACATTTTTAAATACTAGTTTCGGTCAAAAAATCATAGTATATTGTACACAATTTTATACTAGTTTCAGTAGAAAAATCAAATTAAATCGAGCATTGTTTGAAATGCTACAAAATTAATCAGATCCTTTCTATATGTTACGAAGGAAGGTTATAATGGAAGTCCATACAAAAAATTATCTCAAAATTAGATTCTATGAAATTTTTTGAAATACTAGTTACAATAAAAAAATTGTAGTATATATTATACACAATTTTATACTAATTTCGGTCAAAATATCAAATTAAATCGATGAATGTACGAAATGCTATGAATATTTTAAGATCCTTTCTATATCTTATTAGGGAAGGTTATGTTGGAAATCCGTGCAAAAAATTATCTCAAAATTTGATTCTATGAAACTTTTTGAAATGCTAGTTTAGGTCAAAAAATCAAATTAAATCGAGGATTGTTCAAAATTCTACGAAATGTTTCAGATCCTTTCTATATGTTACGAGGGAAGGTTATGATCGAAGTTTGTGCAAAAAATTATCTCAAAATTACATTCTATGAAACTTTTTAAAATACTAGTTTCGGTCAAAAAATCGTAGTATATTATACACAATTTTATACTAGTTTCGGTCAAAAAATTAAATTAAATCGAGGATTGTTCGAAATCCTACGAAACTTTACAGGTCCTTTCCATATGTTACGAGAGAAGGTTATAATCGAAGTCCATAAAAAAAATTATCTCAAAATTAGATTCCATGAAACATTTTGAAATACTAGTTTGGGTCAACAAATCATAGTGTATTATACACAATTTTATACTAGTTTCGGTCAAAAAATCAAATTAAATCGAGGATTGTTGAAAATGCTACTAAATTTTACAGATCTTTACTTTATGTTACGAGGGAATGTTATGATGGAATTCCATGAAAACAATTATCTCAAACTTAGATTCTATGAATCTTTTTGAAAGACTAGTTTCGGTCAAAATTGTAGTATATTATACTCAATTTTTATACTAGTTTCAGTAAAAAAATATTTAATCGAGGATTATTCGAAATGCTACGAAACTTTATAGATCCTATCTATATGTTACGAGAGAAAGGTATGATAGAAGTCCAAGCAAAAAATTATCTCAAAATTAGATTTCTATGAAACTTTTAGAAAAACTAGTTTCGGTCAAAAAATCATAGTATATTATACACAATTTTATACTAGTTTCGGTCAAAAAATCATAGTATATTATACACAATTAAATACTAGTTTTGGTCAAAAAATTAAATTAAATTGAGGATTGTTTGAAATGCTATGAAACTAATTAGGTCCTTTCTATATGTTACGAGGGAAGGTTATGATGGAAGTCTATGCAAAAAATTATCTCAAACTTAGATTCTATGAAATTTTTTTAAATACTAGTTTGAGTAAAAAAATCATAGTATATTATACAAATTTTTATACTGGTTTCAGTAGAAAAATCAAATTAAATATAGGATTGTTTGAAATGCTACGAAACTATTCAGATCCTTTCTATATGTTACAAGGAAAGGTTATAATGGAAGTCCATGCAAAAAATTATTTCAAAATTGGATTCTATGAATTTTTTTTAAATACTAGTTTGAGTCAAAAAATCATAGTATATTATAAACAATTTTGTACTGGTTTTAGTAGAAAAATCAAATTAATTCGAGGATTGCATGAAATGCTACGAAACTAATCAGATCCTTTCTATATGTTACGAGGGAAGGTTATAATGGAAGTCCATGCAAAAAATTATTTCAAAATTGGATTCAATGAAACTTTTTGAAATACTAGTTTCGGTCAAAATATTGTAGTATATTATACAGAACTTTATACTAGTTTCGATAAAAAAATCAAATTAAATCGAGGATTGTTCAAAATGCTACGAAACTTTTCATATCCTTTATATCTCTTATTAGGGAAGGTTATGATGGAAGTACATGCAAAATATTTTCTCAAAATTTGATTCTATGAAACTTTTTGAAATGCTAGTTTAGGTCAAAAAATTAAATTAAACCGAGGATTGTTCAAAATGCTACAAAACGTTTCAGATCCTTTCTATATGTTACGAGGGAAGGTTATGATGGAAGTTCGTGCAAAAACTTATCTCAAAATTATATTCTATGAAACTTTTTTATTACTAGTTTCAGTCAAAAAAGCGTAGTATATTATAAACAATTCTATACTAGTTTCGGTCAATAAATTAAATTAAATCGAGGATTATTCGAAATGCTACGAAACTTTACAAGTCTTTTCCATATGTGACGAGGGATGGTTATGATGGAAGTCCACGCAAAAAATTATCTCAAAATTAGATTCTATGAAACTTTTTGGAATTCTAGTTTCGGTCAAAAAATCAAATTAAATTGAGGATATTTTAAATGCTACTAAACTAAGGAGATCCTTTTTCAATGTTACGATGGAAGGTTATGATGGAAGTCTATGCGAAAAATTATCTCAAAATTAGATTCTATGAAACTTTTTGAAATATTAGTTTCGGTAAAAAAAAGTGTAGTATATTATACCCAATTTTATATTAGTTTCGGTCAAAAAATCAAATTAAATCGAGGATTGTTCGATATGCTACGAAACCTTTCAGATCCTTTCTATATCTTATGAGGGAAGGTTATGATGGAACTACATGCAAAAAATTATCTCAAAATTAGATTCTATGAAACTTATCAAAATATTCATTTCGGTCAAAAACTCATATTATAATATATACAATTTTATACTAGTTTCTGTCAAGAAATCAAATTAAATCGAGGATTGTTCAAAATGCTACCAAACGTTTCTGATCCTTTTTATATGTTACGAGGGATGGTTATGATGGAAGTCCGTGCAAAAAATTATCTCAAAATTAGATTCTATGAAACTTTTCTAAATACTAGTTTCGGTCAAAAAATCAAATTAAATCGAGGATTGTTCAAAATGCTACCAAACATTTCAGATCCTTTCTATATGTTACGAGGGAAGGTTATGATGGAAGTATGTGCAAAACATTATCTCAAAATTACATTCTATGAAACTGTTTTAAATACTAGTATCGGTCAAAATATCCTAGTATATTATACACAATTCTATACTAGTTTCGGTGAAAAAATAAAATTCAATCGAGGATTGTTCGAAATGCTACGAAACTTTACAGGTCCTTTCTATATATTACGAGGGAAGGTTATGATGGAAGTCCAAGCAAAAAATTATCTCAAAATTAGATTCTATGAAACTTTTTGAAATGCTAGTTTCGGTCAAACAATGGTAGTATATTATACACAATTTTATACTAGTTTCGATCAAAAAATCAAATTAAATCGAGGAGTGTTCGAAATCTTACGAAACTTTTCAGATCCTTTTTATAAGTTATGAGGGAAAGTTATGATGGAACTCCATGCAAAAAATTATTTCAAAATTAGATTCTATGAAACTTTCTGAAATACTAGTTTCGGTAAAAAAATTGTAGTACCGGTCAAAACATTATACACAATTTTATACTAGTATCGGTCAAAAAATCAAATTAAATTGAGGATTATTCAAAATGCAACGAAATTTTACAGATCCTTTCTTTATGTTACGGGGGAAGGTTATGATGGAAATGCTACGAAATTTTAGATTCTATGAAACTTTTTTAAAGACTAGTATCGGTCAAAAAATTGTAGTATATTATACATAATTTTATACTAGTTTCAGTCAAAAAATCAAATTAAATTGAGGAGAATTCTAAATGCTCTAAACCTTAACAAATATTTTCTATATGTTACGAGGGAAGGTTATGATGGAAGTCCATGCAAAAAGTTATCTCAAAATTAGATTTCTATGAAACATTTTGAAAGACTAATTTCGGTCAAAAAATCGTAGTATTATACACAATTTTGGACTAGTTTCGATCAAAAAATCAAATTAAATCGAGGATTGTTTGAAATGCGACGAAACTACTCAGATCCTTTCTATATATTACGATAGAAGGTTATGATGGAAGTCCATGCAAAAAATTATGTCAAAATTAGATTCTATGAAACTTTTTGAAATACTAGTTTCAGTCAAAAAATTGTAGTATATTATACATAATTTTATACTAGTTTCAGTCAAACAATCATATGAAATCGAGGAGTATTTGAAATGCTCCGAAACATAACTGATCCTTTCTATATGTTACGAGGGAAGCTTATGATGGAAGTCCGTGCAAAAAATTATCTCAAAATTAGATTCTATGAAACTTTTTGAAATACTAGTTTCGGTCAAAAAATTAGTGTATTATACACAATTTTATAGTAGTTTCGGTCAAAAAATCAAATTAAATCGATGATTCTTCGAAATGCTACGAAATTTTATAGATCCTTTCTTTATGTTACGGGGGAAGGTTATGATGGAAGTCCATGAAAAAAAATTATCTCAAAATTAAATTCTATGAAACTTTTTTAAAGACTAGTATCGGTCAAAAAATTGTAGTATATTATACATAATTTTATACTAGTTTCAGTCAAAAAATCAAATTAAATCGATGAGTATTCGAAATGCTCTAAACCTTAACAGAAACTTTCTATATGTTACGAGGGAAGGTTATAATGGAAGTCCATGCAAAAAATTATCTCAAAATTAGATTTCTATGAAAAATTTTGAAAGACTAGTTTCGGTAAAAAAAACATAGTATTATACATAATTTTATACTAGTTTCGATCAAAAAATCAAATTAAATCGAGGCTTGTTTGAATTGCTACGAAACTAATCAGATCCTTTCTATATGTTATTATAGAAGGTTATGATGGAAGTCCATGCAAAAAATTATGGCAAAATTAGATTCTATGAAACTTTTTGAAATACTAGTTTCGGTTAAAAAATTGTAGTATATTATACACAATTTTATACTAGTTTCAGTCAAAAAATCAAATTAAATCGAGGATTATTCAAAATTTTCTAAATCTTAACAGATCCTTTCTATATGTTACGAGGGAAGGTTATAATGGAAGTCCATGCAAAAAATTATCTCAAAATTAGATTTTATGAAACTTTTTGAAATACTAGTTTCGATCAAAAAATCAGTGTATATTACACAATTTTATAATAGTTTCGGTCAAAAAATCAAATTAAATCGAGGATTGTTCGAAATGCTACGAAATTTTACAGATCCTTTCTTTATGTTACGGGGGAAGGTTATGATGGAAGTCCATGAAAAAAAATTATCTCAAAATTAGAATCTATGAAACTTTTTGAAAGACTAATTTCTGTCAAAAAATTGTAGTATATTATACACAATTTTATACTAGTTTCAGTCAAAAAATCAAATTAAATCGAGGGTTATTCGAAATGCTCTAAATCTTAACAGATCCTTTCTATATGTTACGAGGGAAGCTTATGATAGAAGTCAATGCAAAAAATTATCTCAAAATTAGATTTTTATGAAACTTTTTGAAAGACTAGTTTCGGTCAAAAAATCATAGTATTATACATAATTTAATACTAGTTTCGGTCAATAAATCAAATTAAATCGAGGATTGTTTGAAATGCTACGAAACTAATCAGATCCTTTCTATATGTTACGATAGAAAGTTAAGATTGAAGTCCATGCAAAAAATTATGTCAAAATTAGATTCTATGAAACTTTTTGAATTAGTAGTTTCGGTCAAAAAATTGTAGTATTTTATACACAATTTTATACTAGTTTTGATCAAAAAATCAAATTAAATCGAGGATTGTTCGATATGCTACGAAACTTTTAAGATCCTTTATATATGTTACGAGGGAAGGTTATGATGGATGTCCATGCAAAAATTATCTTAAAATACGATTCTATGAAACTTTTTGAAAGACTAGTTTCGGTCAAAATATTGTAGTATATTATACACAATTTTATACTAGTTTAAGTCAAACAATCAAATTAAATCGAGGAGTATTTGAAATGCTCCGAAACTTAACAGATCCTTTCTATATGTTACGAGGGAAGCTTATGACGAAAGTCTGTGCAAAAAATTATCTCAAAATTCGATTCTATGAAATTTTTTGAAATACTAGTTTTGGTCAAAAAATCAGTGTATTATACACAATTTTATAATAGTTTCGGTCAAAAAATCAAATTAATTCGAGGATTGTACGAAATGCTACGAAATTTTACAGATACTTTATTTATGTTACGGGGGAAGGTTATGATGGAAGTCCATGAAAAAAATTATCTCAAAATTAGATTCTATGAAACTTTTTGAAGGACTATTTTCGGTCAAAAAATTGTAGTATATTTTACACAATTTTATACTAGTTTCAGTCAAAAAATAAAATTAAATCGAGGATTATTCGAAATGCTCTAAATCTTAACAGATCCTTTCTATATGTTACGAGGGAAGGTTATAATGGAAGTACATGCAAAAAATTTGTCTCAAAATTAGAATTCTATGAAACATTTTGAAAGACTAGTTTCGGTCAAAAAATAATAGTATTATGCATAATTTTATACTAGTTTCCGTCAAAAAGTCATATTAAATCGAGGATTGTTTGAAATGCTACGAAACTAATCATATCCTTTCTATATGTTACGATAGAAAGTTATGATGGAAGTCCATGCAAAAAATTATGTCAAAATTAGATTCTATGAAACTTTTTGAAATACTAGTTTCAGTCAAAAAATTGAAGTATATTATACACAATTTTTTATTAGTTTCGGTCAAAAAATCAAATTAAATCGAGGATTGTTCGAAATGCTACGAAACTTTTCAGATCCTTTATATATGTTACGAGGGAAGGTTATGATGGATGTACATCCAAAAATTATCTCAAAATACGATTCTATGAATCTTTTTGAAAGACTAGTTTCGGTCAAAATATTGTAGTATATTATACACAATTTTATACTAGTTCCAGTCAAACAATCAAATGAAATCGAGGAGTATTTGAAATGCTCCGAAACATAACAGATCCTTTCTATATGTTACGAGGGAAGCTTATGATGGAAGTCCGTGCAAAAAATTATCTCAAAATTAGATTCTATGAAACTTTTTGAAATACTAGTTTCGGTCAAAAAATCAGCGTATTATACACAATTTTATAATAGTTTCAGTCAAAAAATCAAATTAAATTGAGGATTGTTCGAAATGCTACGAAATTTTACAGATACTTTCTTTATGTTACGGGGGAAGGTTATGATGGAAGTCCTTGAAAAAAAATTATCTCAAAATTAGATTCTATGAAACTTTTTGAAAGACTAGTTTCGGTCAAAAAATTGTAGTATATTATACACAATTTTATTCTAGTTTCAGTCAAAAAATCAAATTAAATCGAGGAGTATTCGAAATGCTCTAAATCTTTAAAAATCCTTTCTATATGTTACATGGAAGGTTATGATGGAAGTCCATGCAAAAAATGATATCAAAATTAGATTTCTATGAAACTTTTTGAAAGTCTAGTTTCGGTCAAAAAATCGTAGTATTATACACAATTTTATACTAGTTTAAGTCAAAAAATCAAATAAAATCGAGGATTGTTTGAATTGCTATGAAACTAATTAGATCCTTTCTATATGTTACGAAAGAAGATTATGATGGAAATCAATGCAAAAAATTATGTCAAAATTAGATTCTATGAAACTTTTTGAAATACTAGTTTTGGTAAAAACATTGTAGTATATTATACACAATTTTATACTAGTTTCGCTGAAAAAATCAAATTAATTCGAGGATTGTACGAAATGCTACGAAACTTTTCAGATCCTTTCTATATGTTACGAGGGAAGGTTATGATGGATGTCCATGCAAAAATTATCTCAAAATACAATTCTATGAAACTTTTTGAAAGACTAGTTTCAGTCAAAATATTTTCGTATATTATACATAATTTTATACTAGTTTCAGTCAGAAAATAAAATTAAATCGAGGAGTATTTGAAATGCTCTGAAACTTAACAAATCCTTTCTATATGTTACGAGGGAAGGTTATGATGGAAGTCCATGCAAAAAATTTATCTCAAAATTTGATTTCTATGAAACTTTTTTAAATACTAGTTTCGGTATAAAAATTGTAGTGTATTATAAACAATTTTATAAAAAAAAATTCAGTCAAAAAATTAAATTAAATCGAGGTTTCTTCGAAATGCTACAAAATTTTACAGATCCTTTCATTATGTTACGAGGGAAGGATATAATGGAATTCCATGAAAAAAAATTTATCTCAAAATTAGATTCTATGAAACTTTTTGAAAGACTAGTTTCAGCCAAAAAATTGTAGTATATTATACACAGTTTATACTAGTTTCAGTCAAAAAATCAAATTAAATCGATGAGTATTCGAAATGCTCCGAAACTTAACAGTTCCTTTCTATATGTTACGAGGGAAATTTATGATGGAAGTCCTTATAAAAAATTATCTCAAAATTTTATTTCTATGAAACTTTTTGAAAGACTAGTTTCGGTCAAAAAATCATAGTATACTATACACAATTTTATACTAGTTTCGGTCAAAAAATCAAATTAAATCGAGGATTGTGATAAATGCTACGAAACTAATCAAATCCTTTCTATATGTTACGGAGGAATGTTATGATGGAAGTCCATGCAAGAAATTATCTCAAAATTAGATTCTATGAAACTTTTTGAAAAACTAGTTCTGGTCAAAAAATTGTAGTATATTATACACAATTTTATACTAGTTTTGGTCAAAAAATCAAATTAAATCGAGGATTGTTCGAAATGCTACGAAACTTTTCAGATCCTTTCTATATGTTATTATAGAAGGTTATGATGGAAGTCCATGCAAAAAATTATCGCAAAATTAGATTCTATGAAACTTTTTGAAATACTAGTTTCGGTTAAAAAATTGTAGTATATTATACACAATTTTATACTAGTTTCAGTCAAAAAATCAAATTAAATCGAGGATTATTCAAAATTTTCTAAATCTTAACAGATCCTTTCTATATGTTACGAGGGAAGGTTATAATGGAAGTCCATGCAAAAAATTATCTCAAAATTAGATTTTATGAAACTTTTTGAAATACTAGTTTCGATCAAAAAATCAGTGTATATTACACAATTTTATAATAGTTTCGGTCAAAAAATCAAATTAAATCGAGGATTGTTCGAAATGCTACGAAATTTTACAGATCCTTTCTTTATGTTACGGGGGAAGGTTATGATGGAAGTCCATGAAAAAAAATTATCTCAAAATTAGAATCTATGAAACTTTTTGAAAGACTAATTTCTGTCAAAAAATTGTAGTATATTATACACAATTTTATACTAGTTTCAGTCAAAAATCAAATTAAATCGAGGGTTATTTGAAATGCTCTAAATCTTAACAGATCCTTTATATATGTTACGAGGGAAGCTTATGATAGAAGTCCATGCAAAAAATTATCTCAAAATTAGATTTTTATGAAACTTTTTGAAAGACTAGTTTCGGTCAAAAAATCATAGTATTATACATAATTTTATACTAGTTTCGGTCAATAAATCAAATTAAATCGAGGATTGTTTGAAATGCTACGAAACTAATCAGATCCTTTCTATATGTTACGATAGAAAGTTAAGATTGAAGTCCATGCAAAAAATTATGTCAAAATTAGATTCTATGAAACTTTTTGAATTAGTAGTTTCGGTCAAAAAATTGTAGTATTTTATACACAATTTTATACTAGTTTTGATCAAAAAATCAAATTAAATCGAGGATTGTTCGATATGCTACGAAACTTTTAAGATCCTTTATATATGTTACGAGGGAAGGTTATGATGGATGTCCATGCAAAAATTATCTTAAAATACGATTCTATGAAACTTTTTGAAAGACTAGTTTCGGTCAAAATATTGTAGTATATTATACACAATTTTATACTAGTTTAAGTCAAACAATCAAATTAAATCGAGGAGTATTTGAAATGCTCCGAAACTTAACAGATCCTTTCTATATGTTACGAGGGAAGCTTATGATGGAAGTCTGTGCAAAAAATTATCTCAAAATTCGATTCTATGAAATTTTTTGAAATACTAGTTTTGGTCAAAAAATCAGTGTATTATACACAATTTTATAATAGTTTCGGTCAAAAAATCAAATTAATTCGAGGATTGTACGAAATGCTACGAAATTTTACAGATACTTTATTTATGTTACGGGGGAAGGTTATGATGGAAGTCCATGAAAAAAATTATCTCAAAATTAGATTCTATGAAACTTTTTGAAGGACTATTTTCGGTCAAAAAATTGTAGTATATTTTACACAATTTTATACTAGTTTCAGTCAAAAAATAAAATTAAATCGAGGATTATTCGAAATGCTCTAAATCTTAACAGATCCTTTCTATATGTTACGAGGGATGGTTATAATGGAAGTACATGCAAAAAATTTGTCTCAAAATTAGAATTCTATGAAACATTTTGAAAGACTAGTTTCGGTCAAAAAATAATAGTATTATGCATAATTTTATACTAGTTTCCGTCAAAAAGTCATATTAAATCGAGGATTGTTTGAAATGCTACGAAACTAATCATATCCTTTCTATATGTTACGATAGAAAGTTATGATGGAAGTCCATGCAAAAAATTATGTCAAAATTAGATTCTATGAAACTTTTTGAAATACTAGTTTCAGTCAAAAAATTGAAGTATATTATACACAATTTTTTATTAGTTTCGGTCAAAAAATCAAATTAAATCGAGGATTGTTCGAAATGCTACGAAACTTTTCAGATCCTTTATATATGTTACGAGGGAAGGTTATGATGGATGTACATCCAAAAATTATCTCAAAATACGATTCTATGAATCTTTTTGAAAGACTAGTTTCGGTCAAAATATTGTAGTATATTATACACAATTTTATACTAGTTCCAGTCAAACAATCAAATGAAATCGAGGAGTATTTGAAATGCTCCGAAACATAACAGATCCTTTCTATATGTTACGAGGGAAGCTTATGATGGAAGTCCGTGCAAAAAATTATCTCAAAATTAGATTCTATGAAACTTTTTGAAATACTAGTTTCGGTCAAAAAATCAGCGTATTATACACAATTTTATAATAGTTTCAGTCAAAAAATCAAATTAAATCGAGGATTGTTCGAAATGCTACGAAATTTTACAGATACTTTCTTTATGTTACGGGGGAAGGTTATGATGGAAGTCCTTGAAAAAAAATTATCTCAAAATTAGATTCTATGAAACTTTTTGAAAGACTAGTTTCGGTCAAAAAATTGTAGTATATTATACACAATTTTATTCTAGTTTCAGTCAAAAAATCAAATTAAATCGAGGAGTATTCGAAATGCTCTAAATCTTTAAAAATCCTTTCTATATGTTACATGGAAGGTTATGATGGAAGTCCATGCAAAAAATGATATCAAAATTAGATTTCTATGAAACTTTTTGAAAGTCTAGTTTCGGTCAAAAAATCGTAGTATTATACACAATTTTATACTAGTTTAAGTCAAAAAATCAAATAAAATCGAGGATTGTTTGAATTGCTATGAAACTAATTAGATCCTTTCTATATGTTACGAAAGAAGATTATGATGGAAATCAATGCAAAAAATTATGTCAAAATTAGATTCTATGAAACTTTTTGAAATACTAGTTTTGGTAAAAACATTGTAGTATATTATACACAATTTTATACTAGTTTCGCTGAAAAAATCAAATTAATTCGAGGATTGTACGAAATGCTACGAAACTTTTCAGATCCTTTCTATATGTTACGAGGGAAGGTTATGATGGATGTCCATGCAAAAATTATCTCAAAATACAATTCTATGAAACTTTTTGAAAGACTAGTTTCAGTCAAAATATTTTCGTATATTATACACAATTTTATACTAGTTTCAGTCAGAAAATAAAATTAAATCGAGGAGTATTTGAAATGCTCTGAAACTTAACAAATCCTTTCTATATGTTACGAGGGAAGGTTATGATGGAAGTCCATGCAAAAAATTTATCTCAAAATTTGATTTCTATGAATCTTTTTTAAATACTAGTTTCGGTATAAAAATTGTAGTGTATTATAAACAATTTTATAAAAAAAAATTCAGTCAAAAAATTAAATTAAATCGAGGTTTCTTCGAAATGCTACAAAATTTTACAGATCCTTTCATTATGTTACGAGGGAAGGATATAATGGAATTCCATGAAAAAATTTTTATCTCAAAATTAGATTCTATGAAACTTTTTGAAAGACTAGTTTCAGCCAAAAAATTGTAGTATATTATCCACAGTTTATACTAGTTTCAGTCAAAAAATCAAATTAAATCGATGAGTATTCGAAATGCTCCGAAACTTAACAGTTCCTTTCTATATGTTACGAGGGAAATTTATGATGGAAGTCCTTATAAAAAATTATCTCAAAATTTTATTTCTATGAAACTTTTTGAAAGACTAGTTTCGGTCAAAAAATCATAGTATACTATACACAATTTTATACTAGTTTCGGTCAAAAAATCAAATTAAATCGAGGATTGTGATAAATGCTACGAAACTAATCAAATCCTTTCTATATGTTACGGAGGAATGTTATGATGGAAGTCCATGCAAGAAATTATCTCAAAATTAGATTCTATGAAACTTTTTGAAAAACTAGTTCTGGTCAAAAAATTGTAGTATATTATACACAATTTTATACTAGTTTTGGTCAAAAAATCAAATTAAATCGAGGATTGTTCGAAATGCTACGAAACTTTTCAGATCCTTTCTATATGTTATGAGGGAAGGTTATGATGGAACTCCATGCAAAATATTAACTCAAAATTAGATTTTATGAAACTTATTGAAATACTGGTTTCGGTCAAAAAATCATAGTATAATATACACAATTTTATACAAGATTCTGTCAAAAAATCAAATTCAATCGAGGATTATTCAAAATGCTACCAAATGTTTCAGATCCTTTTTATATGTTACGAGGGAAGGTTACGATGGAAGTCCGTGCAAAAAATTATCTTAAAATTTGATTCTACGAAACTTTTTTAAATACTAGTTTCGGTCAAAAAATCATAGTGTATTATACGAAATTTTATAATAGTTTCGATCAAAATATCAAATTAAATCGAGGATTGTTCGAAATGCTATGGAATTTTACAGATCCTTTCTTTATGATGGAAGTCCATGAAAAAAAATTATCTCAAAATTAGATTCTATGAAACTTTCTGAAAGACTAGTTTCGGTCAAAAAATTGTAGTATATTATACATAATTTTATACTAGTTTCAGTAAAAAAATCAAATTAAATCTATGCTCTAAATCTTAACAGATCTTATATATATGTTACGAGGGAAGGTTATAATGTAAGTCCATGCAATAAATTATCTCAAAATTAGATTTCTATGAAACATTTTTGAAAGACTAGTTTCGGTCAAAAAATCATAGTATTATACACAATTTTATACTAGTTTCGGAAAAAAAATCAAATTAAATCTAGGATTGTTTGAAATGCTACGAAACTAATCAAATCCTTTCTATATGTTACGATAGAAGGTTATGATGGATGTCCATGCAAAAAATTATGTCAAAATTAGATTCTATGAAGCTTTTTGAAATTTTAGTTTCAGTCAAAAAATTGTAGTATTTTATACACAATTTTATACAAGTTTCGGTCAAAAAATCAAATGAAATCGAAGAGTATTTGAAATGCTCCGAAATTTAACAGATCCTTTCTATATGTTACGAGGGAAGGTTATGCTGGAAGTCCGTGCAAAAAATTATCTCAAAATTAGATTCTATGAAACTTTTTGAAATACTTGTTTCGGTCAAAAAATCAGTGTATTATACACAATTTTATAATAGTTTCGGTCAAAAAATCAAATTAAATCGAGGATTATTCGAAATGCTACTAAATTTTACAGATCCTTTCTTTATATTACGGGGGAAGGTTATGATGGAAGTCCATGAAAAAAAATTATCTCAAAATTAGATTCTCTGAAACTTTTTTAAAGACTAGTATCGGTCAAAAAATTGTAGTATACTATACATAATTTTATACTAGTTTCAGTCAAAAAATCAAATTAAATCGAGGAGTATTCTAAATGCTCTAAACCTTAACAAATCCTTTCTATAAGTTACGAGGGAAGGTTATGATGGAAGTCCATGCAAAAAGTTATCTCAAAATTAGATTTCTATGAAACATTTTGAAAGACTAATTTCGGTAAAAAAATCGTAGTATTATACACAATTTTATACTAGTTTCGATCAAAAAATAAAATTAAATCGAGGATTGTTTGAAATGCGACGAAACTAATCAGATCCTTTCTATATGTTACGATAGAAGGTTATGATGGAAGTCCATGCAAAAAATTATGTCAAAATTAGATTCTATGAAACTTTTTGAAATACTAGTTTCAGTCAAAAATTTGTAGTATATTATACACAATTTTATATTAGTTTCGGTCAAAAAATCAAATTATATCGAGGATTGTTCGAAATGCTAAAAAACTTTTCAAATCCTTTATATATGTTACGAGGGAAGGTTATGATGATTGTCCATGCAAATATTATCTCAAAATACGATTCTATGAATCTTTTTGAAAGACTAATTTCGGTCAAAAAAATTGTAGTATATTATACACAATTTTATACTAGTTTCAGTCAAACAATCAAATAAAACCGAGGAGTATTTGAAATGTTCCGAAACATAACTGATCCTTTCTATATGTTACAAGGGAAGCTTATGATGGAAGTCCGTGCAAAAAATTATCTCAAAATTAGATTCTATGAAACTTTTTGAAATACTAGTTTCGGTCAAAAAATCAGTGTATTATACACAATTTTATAATAGTTTCGGTCAAAAAATCAAATTAAATCGAGGATTCTTCGAAATGGTACGAAATTTTACAGATCCTTTCTTTATGTTACGGGGGAAGGTTATGATGGAAGTCCATGAAAAAAAATTATCTCAAAATTAGATTCTATGAAACTTTTTTAAAGACTAGTATCGGTCAAAAAATTGTAGTATATTATACATAATTTTATACTAGTTTCAGTCAAAAAATCAAATTAAATCGATGAGTATTCAAAATGCTCTAAACCATAACAGAAACTTTCTATATGTTACGAGGGAAGGTTATAATGGTAGTCCATGCAAAAAATTATCTCAAAATTAGATTTCGATGAAACATTTTGAAAGACTAGTTTCGGTCAAAAAAGCATAGTATTATACAAAATTTTATACTAGTTTCGATCAAAAAATCAAATTAAATCGAGGCTTGTTTGAATTACTACGAAACTAATTAGATCCTTTCTATATGTTACGATAGAAGGTTATGATGGAAGTCCATGCAAAAAATTATGTCAAAATTAGATTCTATGAAACCTTTTGAAATACTAGTTTCAGTCAAAAAATTGTAGTATAATATAAACAATTTTAAACTAGTTTCGGTCAAAAAATCAAATTAAATCGAGGATTGTTTGAAATGGTACGAAACATTTCAGATCCTTTCTATATGTTACAAGGGAAGGTTATGATGGATGTCCATGCAAAAATTATCTCAAAATACGATTCTATGAATCTTTTTGAAAGACTAGTTTCGGTCAAAATATTGTAGTATATTATACACAATTTTATACTAGTCTCAGTCAGAAAATAAAACTAAATCGAGGAGTATTTGAATGCTCTGAAACTTAACAAATCCTTTCAATATGTTACGAGGGAAGGTTATGATGGAAGTCCATGCAAAAAATTTATCTCAAAATTTGATTTCTATGAAACTTTTTTAAATACTAGTTTCGGTATAAAAATTGTAGTGTATTATAAACAATTTTATAAAAAAAAATTCAATCAAAAAATTAAATTAAATCGAGGTTTCTTTGAAATGCTACAAAATTTTACAGATCCTTTCATTATGTTATGAGGGAAGGATATGATGGAATTCCATGAAAAAAAATTATCTCAAAATTAGATTCTATGAAACTTTTTGAAAGACTAGTTTCAGCCAAAAAATTGTAGTATATTATACACAGTTTTACACTAGTTTCAGTCAAAAAATCAAATTAAATCGATGAGTATTCGAAATGCTCCGAAACATAACAGTTCCTTTCTATATGTTACGAGGGAAGTGTATGATGGAAGTCCTTATAAAATATTATCTCAAAATTTTATTTCTATGAAACTTTTTGAAGGACTAGTTTCGGTCAAAAAATCATAGTATACTATACACAATTTTATACTAGTTTCGGTCAAAAAATCAAATTAAATCGAGGATTGTGATAAATGCTACGAAACTAATCAAATCCTTTCTATATGTTACGGAGGAATGTTATGATGGAAGTCCATGCAAGAAATTATCTCAAAATTAGATTCTATGAAACTTTTTGAAATACTAGTTCTGGTCAAAAAATTGTAGTATATTATACACAATTTTATACTAGTTTTGGTCAAAAAATCAAATTAAATCGAGGATTGTTCGAAATGCTACGAAACTTTTCAGATCCTTTCTATATGTTATGAGGGAAGGTTATGATGGAACTCCATGCAAAATATTAACTCAAAATTAGATTTTATGAAACTTATTGAAATACTGGTTTGGGTCAAAAAATCATAGTATAATATACACAATTTTATACAAGATTCTGTCAAAAAATCAAATTAAATCGAGGATTGTTCAAAATGCTACCAAATGTTTCAAATCCTTTCTATATGTTACGAGGGAAGGTTACGATGGAAGTCCGTGCAAAAAATTATCTTAAAATTTGATTCTATGAAACTTTTTTAAATACTAGTTTCGGTCAAAAAATCATAGTGTATTATACGAAACTATATGTTACTAGGGAAGGTTATCATGGAAGTCCATGCAAAAAATTATCTCAAAATTATATTTCTATGAAACATTTTGAAAGACTAGTTTCGGTCAAAAAATCATAGTATTATACACAATTTTATACTAGTTTCGGTCAAAAAATAAAATTAAATCGAGGATTATTTGAAATGTTACAAAACTAATCAGATCCTTTCTATATGTTACGAGGGAACCTAATGATGGAAATACGTGCAAAAAATTATCTTAAAATTAGATTCTAAGAAACTTTTTGAAATACTAGTTTTGGTCATAAAATCATAGTGTATTATACGAAATTTTATAATAGTTTCGGTCAAAATATCTAATTAAATCGAGGATTGTTCGAAATGCTATGAAATTTACAGATCCTTTATATATGTTACGAGGGAAGGTTATGATGGATGTCCATGCAAATATTATCTCAAAATTAGACTTTATGAATCTTTTTGAAAGGCTAATTTCAGTCAAAAAATTGTAGTATATTATACACAATTTTATACTAGTTTCAGTCAAAAAATCAAATGAAATCGAGGAGTATTTGAAATGCTCCGAAATTTAACAAATCCATTCTATATGTTACGAGGGAAGGTTATGATGGAAGTCCGTGCAAAAATTTATCTCAAAATTAGATTCTATGAAACTTTTTGAAATACTAGTTTTGGTCAAAAAATCAATGTATTATACACAATTTTATAATAGTTTCAGTCAAAAAATCAAATTAAATCGAGGATTATTCGAAATGCTACAAAATTTTACAGATCCTTTCTTTATGTTACGGGGGAAGGTTAAGATGGAAGTCCATGAAAAAATTATCTCAAAATAAGATTCTATGAAACTTTTTGAAAGACTAGTTTCGGTCAAAATATTTTCGTATATTATACACAATTTTATACTAGTTTCAGTCAGAAAATCAAATTAAATCGAGGAGTATTCGAAATGATCTGAATCTTAACAGATCCTTTCTATATGTTACTAGGGAAGGTTATCATGGAAGTCCATGCAAAAAATTATCTCAAAATTATATTTCTATGAAACATTTTGAAAGACTAGTTTCGGTCAAAAAATTGTAGTGTTATACACAATTTTATACTAGTTTCGGTCAAAAAATCAAATTAAATCGAGGATTATTTGAAATGTTACGAAACTAATCAGATCCTTTCTATATGTTACAAGGGAACCTAATGATGGAAATACGTGCAAAAAATTATCTTAAAATTAGATTCTAAGAAACTTTTTGAAATACTAGTTTCGGTCATAAAATCATAGTGTATTATACGAAATTTTATAATAGTTTCGGTCAAAATATCTAATTAAATCGAGGATTGTTCGAAATGCTATGAAATTTTACAGATCCTTTATATATGTTACGAGGGAAGGTTATGATGGATGTCCATGCAAATATTATCTCAAAATTAGACTCTATGAATCTTTTTGAAAGATTAATTTCAGTCAAAAAATTGTAGTATATTATACACAATGTTATACTAGTTTCAGTCAAAAAATCAAATGAAATCGAGGAGTATTTGAAATGCTCCGAAATTTAACAAATCCTTTCTATATGTTACGAGGGAAGGTTATGATGGAAGTTCGTGCAAAAAATTATCTCAAAATTAGATTCTATGAAACTTTTTGAAATACTAGTTTTGGTCAAAAAATCAATGTATTATACACAATTTTATAATAGTTTCGGTCAAAAAATCAAGGATTATTCGAAATGATTCAAAATTTTACATATCCTTTCTTTATGTTACGGGGGAAGGTTATGATGGAAGTCCATGAAAAAAAATTATCTCAAAATTAGATTCTATGAAACTTTTTGAAAGACTAGTTTCGGTCAAAAAATTGTAGTATATTATACATAATTTTATACTAGTTTCAGTAAAAAAATCAAATTAAATCGAGGTGTATTCGAAATGCTCTAAATCTTAACATATCCTTTCTATATGTTATGTGGGAAAGTTATAATGGAAGTCCATATAAAAAATCATCTCAAAATTAGATTTCTATGAAACATTTTGAAAGACTAGTTTTGGTCAAAAAATAAAATTAAATCGAGGATTATTCGAAATGCTACGAAATTTTACAGATCCTTTCTTTATGTTACGGGGGAAGGTTATGATGGAAGTCCATGAAAAAAAATTATCTCAAAATTAGATTCTATGAAACTTTTTGAAAGACTAGTTTCGATCAAAAAATTGTAGTATATTATACATAATTTTATACTAGTTTTAGTCAAAAAATCAAATTAAATCGAGGAGTATTCGAAATGCTACGAAACTTTTCAGATCCTTTCTATATGTTACTAGGGAAGGTTTTGATTGAAGTCAATGCAAAAAATTATCTCAAAATTAGATTTCTATGAAACATTTTGAAATACTAGTTTCGGTCAAAAAATCGTAGTATTATACACAATTTTATAAAAGTTTCTTTCACAAAATCAAATTAAATCGAGGATTGTTCAAAATGCTACGAAATATTTCAGATCCTTTCTATACGTTACGAGGCAAGCTTACGATGGAAGTCTGTGCAAAAAATTATCTTTAAATTAGATTCTATGAAACTTTTTGAAATACTAGTTACAGTCAAAAAATCATAGTGTATTATACGAAATTTTATAATAGTTTCGGTCAAAATATCTAATTAAATCGAGGATTGTTCGAAATGCTATGAAATTTTACAGATCCTTTCTTTATGTTACGAGGGAAGGTTAAGATGGAAGTCCATGAAAAAAAATTATCTCAAAATTAGATTCTATGAAACTTTTTGAAAGACTAGTTTCGGTCAAAAAATTGTAGTATATTATACACAATTTTATACTAGTTTCAGTCAAAAAATCAAATTAAATCGAGGATTATTCGAAATGCTCTAAATCTTAACATATCCTTTCTATATGTTACGAGGGAAGATTATAATGGAAGTCCATGCAAAACATTATCTCAAAACTAGATTTCTATGAAAAATTTTGAAAGTCTAGTTTCGGTCAAAAAATCATAGTATTATACACAATTTTATACTAGTTTCGGTCAAAAAATCATATTAAATCGAGAATTGTTTGAAATGTTACGAAACTAATCTGATCCTTTCTATATGTTATGATAGAAGGTTATGATGGAAGTCCATGCAAAAATTATGTAAAAATTAGATTCTATGAAACTTTTTGAAATACTAGTTTCAGTCAAAAAATTGTAGTATATTATTAACAATTTTATACTAGTTTCGGTCAAAAAATCAAATTAAATCGAGGATTGTTCGAAATGCTACGAAATTTTCAGATCCTTTATATATGTTAAGAGGGAAGGTTATGATGGATGTCCATGCAAAAATTATCTCAAAATACGATTCTATGAATATTTTTGAAAGACTAGTTTCGGTCAAAAAATTATAGTATATTGTACACAATTTTATACTAGTTTCAGTCAAACAATCAAATTAAATCGAGGAGTATTTGAAATGCTCCGAAATTTAACAGATCCTTTCTATATGTTACGAGGGAAGCTTATGATGGAAGTCCATGCAAAAAATTATCTCAAAATTAGATTTCTATGAAACATTTTGAAAGACTAGTTTCAGTCAAAAAATCATAGTATTATACACAATTTTATGATAGTTTCGGTCAAAAAATCAAATTAAATCGAGGATTATTTGAAATGTTACGAAACTAATCAGATCCTTTCTATATGTTACGAGGGAAGCTAATGATGGAAATACGTGCAAAAAATTATCTTAAAACTAGATTCTATGAAACTTTTTGAAATACTAGTTTCGGTCATAAAATCATAGTGTATTATACGAAATTTTATAATAGTTTCGGTCAAAATATCTAATTGAATCGAGGATTGTTCAAAATGCTATGAAATTTTACAGATCCTTTATATATGTTACGAGGGAAGGTTATGATGGATGTCAAAGCAAAAATTATCTAAAAATTAGATTCTATGAATCTGTTTGAAAGACTAATTTCGGTCAAAAAATTGTAGTATATTATACACAATTTTATACTAGTTTCAATCAAAAAATCAAATGAAATCGAGGAGTATTTGAAATGCTCCGAAATTTAACAGATCCTTTCTATATGTTACGAGGGAAGGTTATGATGGAAGTCCGTGCAAAAAATTATCTCAAAATTAGATTCTATGAAACTTTTTGAAATACTAGTTTAGGTCAAAAAATCAGTGTATTATACACAATTTTATAATAGTTTCAGTCAAAAAATCAAATTAAATCGAGGATTATTCGAAATGCTACAAAATTTTACAGATCCTTTCTTTATGTTACGGGGGAAGGTTATGATGGAAGTCCATGAAAACAAATTATCTCAAAATTAGATTCTATGAAACTTTTTGAAAGACTAGTTTCGGTCAAAAAATTGTAGTATATTATACACAATTTTATACTAGTTTCTGTCAAAAATTCAAATTAAATCGAGGAGTATTCGAAATACTCTAAATCTTAACAGATCCTTTCTATATGTTACTAGGGAAGGTTATCATGGAAGTCCATGCAAAAAATTATCTCAAAATTATATTTCTATGAAACATTTTGAAAGACTAGTTTCGGTCAAAAAATCATAGTATTATACACAATTTTATACTAGTTTCGGTCAAAAAATCAAATTAAATCAAGGATTATTTGAAATGTTACGAAACTAATCAGATCCTTTCTATATGTTACGAGGGAACCTAATGATGGAAATACGTGCAAAAAATTATCTTAAAATTAGATTCTAAGAAACTTTTTGATATACTAGTTTCGGTCATAAAATCATAGTGTATTATACGATATTTTATAATAGTTTCGGTCAAAATATCTAAATAAATCGAGGATTGTTCGAAATGTTATGAAATTTTACAGATCCTTTATATATTTTACGAGGGAAGGTTATGATGGATGTCCATGCAAATATTATCTCAAAATTAGACTCTATGAATCTTTTTGAAAGACTAATTTCAGTCAAAAAATTGTAGTATATTATACACAATTTTATACTAGTTTCAGTCAAAAAATCAAATGAAATCGAGGAGTATTTGAAATGCTCCGAAATTTAACAAATCCTTTCTATATGTTACGAGGGAAGGTTATGATGGAAGTCCGTGCAAAAAATTATCTCAAAATTAGATTCTATGAAACTTTTTGAAATACTAGTTTTGGTCAAAAAATCAATGTATTATACACAATTTTATAATAGTTTCGGTCAAAAAAACAATGATTATTCGAAATGCTTCGAAATTTTACATATCCTTTCTTTATGTTACGGGGGAAGGTTATGATGGAAGTCCATGAAAAAAAATTATCTCAAAATTAGATTCTATGAAACTTTTTGAAAGACTAGTTTCGGTCAAAAAACTATAGTATATTATACATAATTTTATACTAGTTTCAGTAAAAAAACAAATTAAATCGAGGAGTATTCGAAATGCTCTAAATCAACATATCCTTTCTATATGTTACGCGGGAAAGTTATAATGGAAGTCCATGCAAAAAATCATCTCAAAATTAGATTTCTATGAAACATTTTGAAAGACTAGTTTCGGTCAAAAAATAAAATTAAATCGAGGATTATTCGAAATGCTACGAAATTTTACAGATCCTTTCTTTATATTACGGGGGAAGGTTATGATGGAAGTACATGAAAAAAAATTATCTCAAAATTAGATTCTATGAAACTTTTTGAAAGACTAGTTTCGATCAAAAAATTGTAGTATATTATACATAATTTTATACTAGTTTTAGTCAAAAAATCAAATTAAATCGAGGAGTATTCGAAATGCTACGAAACTTTTCAGATCCTTTCTATATGTTACTAGGGAAGGTTTTGATTGAAGTCAATGCAAAAAATTATCTCAAAATTAGATTTCTATGAAACATTTTGAAATACTAGTTTCGGTCAAAAAATCGTAGTATTATACACAATTTTATAAAAGTTTCTTTCACAAAATCAAATTAAATCGAGGATTGTTCAAAATGCTACGAAATGTTTCAGATCCTTTCTATACGTTACGAGGCAAGCTTACGATGGAAGTCTATGCAAAAAATTATCTTTAAATTAGATTCTATGAAACTTTTTGAAATACTAGTTACAGTAAAAAAATCATAGTGTATTATACGAAATATTATAATAGTTTCGGTAAAAATATCTAATTAAATCGAGGATTGTTCGAAATGCTATGAAATTTTACAGATCCTTTCTTTATGTTACGAGGGAAGGTTAAGATGAAAGTCCATAAAAAAAAATTATCTCAAAATTAGATTCTATGAAACTTTTTTAAAGACTAGTTTCGGTAAAAAAATTGTAGTATATAATACACAATTTTATACTAGTTTCGGTCAAAAAATCAAATTAAATCGAGGATTATTCGAAATGCTCTAAATCTTAACAGATCCTTTCTATATGTTACGTGGGAAGGTTATAATGGAAGTCCATGCAAAACATTATCTCAAAATTAGATTTCTATGAAACATTTTGAAAGTCTAGTTTCGGTCAAAAAATCATAGTATTATACATAATTTTATACTAGTTTCGGTCAAAAAATCATTTTAAATCGAGAATTGTTTGAAATGTTACGAAACTAATCTGATCCTTTCTATATGTTACGATAGAAGGTTATGATGGAAGTCCATGCAAAAATTATGTAAAAATTAGATTCTATGAAACTTTTTGAAATACTAGTTTCAGTCAAAAAATTGTAGTATATTATTTACAATTTTATACTAGTTTTGGTCAAAAAATTAAATTAAATCGAGGATTGTTCGAAATGCTACGAAACTTTTCAGATCCTTTATATATGCTACGAGGGAAGGTTATGATGGATGTCCATGCAAAAATTATCTCAAAATATGATTCTATGAATCTTTTTGAAAGACTTGTTTTGGTCAAAAAATTATAGTATATTATACACAATTTTATAATAGTTTCAGTCAAACAATCAAATGAAATTGAGGAGTATTTGAAATGCTCCGAAATTTAACAGATCCTTTCTATATGTTACGAAGGAAGCTTATGATGGAAGTTCGTGCAAACAATTATCTCAAAATTAGATTATATGAAACTTTTTGAAATACTAGTTTAGGTCAAAAAATCTGTGTATTATACACAATTTTATAATAGTTTCGGTCAAAAAATCAAATTAAATCGAGGATTATTAGAAATGCTACGAAATTTTACAGATCCTTTCTTTATGTTACGGGGGAAGGTTATGATGGAAGTCCATGAAAGCAAATTATCTCAAAATTAGATTCTATGAAACATTTTGAAAGACTAGTTTCGGTCAAAATTTTTTAGTATATTATACTTAATTTTATACTAGTTTCAGTCAAAAAATCAAATTAAATAGAGGAGTATTTGAAATGCTCTAAATCTTAACAGATCCTTTCTATATGTTACTAGAGAAGGTTATGATGGAAGTCCATGCAAAAAATTATCTCAAAATTAGATTTCTATGAAACATTTTGAAAGACTACTTTCGGATCCTTTCTATATGTTACGAGGGAAAGTTATGATGGATGTCCATGCAAAAATTATCTCAAAATACGATTCTATGAAACTTTTTGAAATACTAGTTTCGGTCAAAATATTGTAGTATATTATACACAATTATCTACTAGTTTCAGTAAAAAAATCAAATTAAATCGAGTATATAAAATGCTCAGAAAGTTAACAAATCCTTTCTATATGTTACGAGGGAAGGTTAGGATGGAAGTCCATGCAAAAAATTATCTCAAAATTAGATTTCTATGAAACTTTTTGAAATACTAGTTTCGGTATAAAAATTATTATGTATTATACACAATTTTATAATAGTTTCGTACAAAAAATAAAATTAAATCGAGGATTGTTCGAAACGCTACGAAATTTTGCAGATCCTTTATTTATGTTACAAGGGAAGGTTATCATGGAAGTCCATGAAAAATAATTATATCAAAATTAGATTCTATGAAACTTTTTGAAAGACTACTTTCGATCAAAAAATTGTAGTATATTATACACAATTTTATACTAGTTTCAGTCAAAAAATCAAATTAAATCGAGGATTGTTCGAAATGCAACGAAAAATTTCAGATCCTTTCTATATGTTATGAGGGAAGGTTATGATGGAACTCCATGCAAAAAATTATCTAAAAATTAGATTTTATGAAACTTTTTGAAATGCTAGTTTCGGTCTAAAAATCACAGTATAATAATATACACAATTTTATACAAGTTTCCGTCAAAAAATCAAATTAAATCGAGGATTGTTCAAAATGCGACCAAATGTTTCAGATCCTTTCTATGAAATATTTTGAAATACTAGTTTCGGTAAAAATATCATAGTGTATTATACGAAATTTTATAATAGTTTCGGTCAAAATATCTAATTAAATCGAGGATTGTTCGAAACAATATGAAATTTTATAGATCCTTTCTATATGTTACGAGGGAAGGTTATAATGGAAGTCCATGCAAAAATTTATCTCAATATTAGATGTCTATGAAACTTATTGAAAGACTAGTTTCGGTCAAAAAATCATAGTATTTTACACAATTTTATACTAGTTTCGGTCAAAAAATCAAATTAAATCGATGATTGTTTGAAATGCTACGAAACTAATCAGATCCTTTCTATATGTTACGATAGAAGGTTATGATGGAAGTCCATGCAATAAATTATGTCAGAATTAGATTCTATGAAACTCTTTGAAATACTAGTTTCATTAAAAAAATTGTAGTATATTATACACAATTTTATACTAGTTTCAGTGAAAAATCAAATTAAACCGAGGATTGTTCGAAATGCCACGAAACTTTTCAGATCCTTGATATATGTTACGAGAGAAGGTTATGATGGATGTCCATGAAAAAATTATCTCAAAATACGATACTATGAAACTTTTTGAAAGACACGTTTCAGACAAAAAATTATCGTATATTATACACAATTTTATACTAGTTTCAGTCAAAAAATCAAAAGAAATCGAGGAGTATTTGAAATACTCCGAAACTTTTTGAAATACTAGTTTCGGTCAAAAAATCAGTGTATTATACACAATTTTATAATAGTTTCGGACAAAAAATAAAATTAAATCGAGGATTATTCGAAATGCTACGAAATTTTACAGATCCTTTCTTTATGTTACGGGGGAAGGTTATGATGGAAGTCCATGAAAAAAAATTATCTTAAAATTAGATTCTATGAAACTTTTTGAAAGACTAGTTTCGGTCAAAAAATCGTAGTATATTATACACAATTTAATACTAGTTTCAGTAAAACAATCAAATTAAATCGAGGATTGTTCGAAATGCTACGAAACTTTTCAGATCCTTTCTATATGTTTCGATAGAAGGTTATGATGGAAGTCCATGCAAAAAATTATGTAAAAACTAGATTCTTTGAAACTTTTTGAAATACTAGTTTTAGTCAAAAAATTGTAGTATATTATACACAATTTTATACTAGTTTCGGTCAAAAAATCAAATTAAATCGGGGATTGTTCGAAATGCAACGAAACTTTTCAGATCCTTTATATATGTTACGAGGGAAGGTTATGATGGTTGTCCATGAAAAAATTATCTGAAAATACGATTCTATGAAACGTTTTGAAAGACTAGTTTCGGTCAAAATATTGTAGTATATTATACACAATTTTATACTAGTTTCAGTCAAAAAATCAAATTAAATCGAGGATTGTTCGAAATGCTACGAAACGTTTTAGATCCTTTATATATATTATGAGGGAAGGTTATGATGGAACTCCATGCAAAAAATTATCTCAAAATTAGATTTTATGAAACTTTTTGAAATACTAGTTTTGGTCAAAAAATCATAATTTAATATACACAATTTTATACAAGTTTCTGTCAAAAAATAAATTTAATTCGAGGATTGTTCAAAATGCTACCAAATGTTTCAGATCCTTTCTATATGTTACGAGGGAAGCTTACGATGGAAGTCCGTGCAAAACATTATTTTAAAGTTAGATTCGATGAAAATTTTTGAAATACTATTTTCGGTAAAAAATTCATAGTGTATTATACGAAATTTTATAATAGTTTCGGTCAAAATATCTATTTAAATCGAGGATTTTTCGAAATGCTATGAAATTTTACAGATTCTTTCTTTATGTTACGAGGGAAGGTTATGATGGAAGTCCATGAAATCAAAATTATCTCAAAATTAGATTCTATGAAACTTTTTGAAAGAATAGTTTTGGTCAAAAAATTGTAGTATATTATACATAATTTTATACTAGTTTAAGTAAAAAAATCAAATTAATTCGAGGAGTATTCAAAATCCTCTAAATCTTAACAGATCCTTTCTATATGTTACGAGGGAAGGTTATAATGGAAGTACATGCCAAAAATTATCTCAAAATTAAATTTCTATAAAACTTTTTGAAAGACTAGTTTCGGTCAAAAAATCATAGTATTATACACAATTTTATACTTTCGGACAAAAAATCAAATTAAATCGAGAATTCTTTAAAATGCTACGAAACTAATCAGATCCTTTCTATATGTTACGATAGAAGTTTATGATGGAATTCCATCGAAAAATAATGTCAAAATTAGATTCTATGAAACTTTTTGAAATACTAGTTTCGGTCAAAAAATTGCAGTATATTATACACAAATTTATACTACTTTCGGTCAAAAAAAGCAAATTAAATCAAGGATTGTTTGAAATGATAAGAAACTTTTCACATCCTTTCTATATGTTTCGAGGGAAGATTATGATGTATGTCCATGAAAAAATTATCTCAAAATACGATTCTATGAAACTTTTTGAAAGACTAGTTTCGGTCAAAATATTGTAGTATATTATACACAATTTTATACTAGTTTCAGTCAAAAAATCAAATTAAATCGAGGATTGTTCGAAATGCTACGAAACTTTTCAGATCCTTTATATATGTTACGAGGGAAGGTTATGATGGATGTCCATGAAAAAATTATCTGAAAATACGATTCTATGAAACTTTTTGAAATACTAGTTTCGGTCAAAACATTGTAGTATATTATACACAATTTTATACTAGTTTTAGTCAAAAAATTAAATTAAATCGAGGATTGTTCGAAATGCTACGAAATGTTTTAGATCCTTTATATATATTAAGAGGGAAGGTTATGATGGAACTCCATGCAAAAAATTATCTCAAAATTAGATTTTATGAAACTTTTTGTAATACTAGTTTCGGTCAAAAATCATAATATAATATACACAATTTTATACAAGTTTCTGTCAAAAAATAAATTTATTCGAGGATTGTTCAAAATGCTACCAAATGTTTCAGATCCTTTCTATATGTTACGAGGGATGCTTACGATGGAAGTCCGTGCAAAAAATTATTTTAAAGTTAGATTCGATGAAACTTTTTGAAATACTAGTTTCGGTCAAAAATTCATAGTGTATTATACGAAATTTTATAATAGTTTCGGTCAAAATATCTAATTAAATCGAGGATTGTTCGAAATGCTATGAAATTTTACAGATTCTTTCTTTATGTTACGAGGGATGGTTATGATGGAAGTGCATGAAAAAAAACATTATCTCAAAATTAGATTCTATGAAACTTTTTGAAAGAATAGTTTTGGTCAAAAAATTGTAGTATATTATACACAATTTTATACTAGTTTAAGTCAAAAAATCAAATTAAATCGAGGAGTATTCGAAATCCTCTAAATCTTAACAGATCCTTTCTATATGTTACGAGGGAAGGTTATAATGGAAGTACATGCCAAAAATTATCTCAAAATTAAATTTCTATGAAACTTTTTGAAAGACTAGTTTAGGTCAAAAAATCATAGTATTATACACAATTTTATACTTTCGAACAAAAAATCAAATTAAATCGAGGATTGTTTGAAATGCTACGAAACTAATCAGATCCTTTCTATATGTTTCGATAGAAGGTTATGATGGAAGTCCATGCAAAAAATTATGTCAAAACTAGATTCTTTGAAACTTTTTGAAATACTAGTTTTAGTCAAAAAATTGTAGTATATTATACACAATTTATACTAGTTTCGGTCAAAAAATCAAATTAAATCGAGGATTGTTCGAAATGCTACGAAACTTTTCAGATCCTTTATATATGTTACGAGGGAAGGTTATGATGGATGTCCATGAAAAAATTATCTCAAAATACGATTCTCTGAAACGTTTTGAAAGACTAGTTTCGGTCCAAAAATTGTAGTATATTATACACAATTTTATACTAGTTTCACTCAAAAAATCAAATTCAATCGAGGATTGTTCGAAATGCTACGAAACTTTTCAGATCCTTTCTATATGTTATGAGGGAAGGTTATGATGGAACTCCATGCAAAAAATTATCTCAAAATTAGATTTTATGAAACTTTTTGAAATACTAATTTCGGTCAAAAAATCATATATAATATACACAATTTTATACAGGTTTCTGTCGAAAAATCAATTTAAATCGAGGATTGTTCAAAATGCTACCAAAGGATTCAGATCCTTTCTATATGTTAAGAGGGAAACTTACGATGGAAGTCCGTGCAAAAAATTATCTTAATATTAGATTCTATGAAACTTTTTGAAATACTAGTTTCGGTCAAAATATCATAGTGTATTATACGAAATTTTATAATAGTTTCGGTCAAAATATCTAATTAAATCGAGGATTGTTCGAAATGCTATGAAATTTTACAGATCCTTTATTTATGTTACGAGGGTAGGTTATGATGGAAGTCCATGAAAAAAAATTTATCTCAAAATTAGATTCTATGAAACTTTTTGAAAGACTAGTTTCGGTCAAAAAATTTTAGTATATTATACACAATTTTATACTAGTTTCAGTCAAAATATCAAATTAAATCGAGGAGTATTCGAAATTCTCTAAATCTTAACAGATCCTTTCTATATGTTACGAGGGAAGGTTTTAATGGAAGTCCATGCAAAAAATTATTTCAAAATTAGATTTCTATGAAACTTTTTGAAAGACTAGTTTCGGTCAAAAAATATTATACACAATTTTATACTAGTTTCAGTCAAAAAATCAAATTAAATCGAGGATTGTTTGAAATGTTACGAAACTAATCAGATCCTTTTTATATGTTATGATAGAAGCTTATGATGGAAGTCCATGCAAAAAATTATGTAAAAATTAGATTTAATGAAACTTTTTGAAATACTAGTTTCAGTCAAAATATTTTAGTATATTATACACAATTTTATAATAGTTTCGGTCAAAAAATCAAATTAAATCGAGGTTTGTTCGAAATGCTACGAAACTTTTCAGATCCTTTATATATGTTACGAGGGAAGGTTATGATGGAAGGTTATGATGGATGTCCATAAAAAAATTATCTCAAAATACGATTCTATGAAACGTTTTGAAAGGCTAGTTTCGTTCAAAAAATTGTAGTATATTATACAATGAAATCGAGGAGTATTTGAAATTCTCCGAAACTTAACAGATCCTTTCTATATGTTACGAGGGAAGGTTATGATGGAAGTCTGTGCAAAAAATTATCTTAAACTTAGATTCAATGAAACTTTTTAAAGTACTAGTTTCGGTCAAAAAATCAGTGTATTATACACAATTTTATAATAGATTCGGTCAAAAAATAAAATTAAATCAAGGATTATTCAAAATGCTACGAAATTTATAGATACTTTCTTTATGTTACGGGGGAAGGTTATGATGGAAGTCCATGAAAAAAATATAATCTCAAAATTAGATTCTATGAAACTTTTTGAAAGACTAGTTTCGGTAAAAAAATTGTAGTATATTATACATAATTTTATACTAGTTTCAGTTAAATCGAGGAGTATTCGAAATGCTCTTAATCTTAACAGATCCTTTCTTTATGTTACGAGGGAAGGTTATGATGGAAGTACATGAAAAAAATTTATCTTAAAATTAGATTCTATGAAACTTTTTGAAAGACTAATTTCGGTCAAAAAATTGTAGTATATTATACATAATTTTATACTAGTTTCCATCAAAAAATTAAATTAAATTGAGGATTGTTTAAAATGCTATAAAACTAATCAGATCCTTTCTATATGTTACGATAGAAGTTAATGATGGAATTCCATCGAAAAATAATGTCAAAATTAGATTCTATGAAACTTTTTGAAATACTCGTTTCGGTAAAAAAATTGCAGTATATTATACACAAATTTATACTACTTTCGGTCAAAAAAAGCAAATTAAATCGAGGATTGTTCGAAATGATAAGAAACTTTTCACATCCTTTCTATATGTTTCGAGGGAAGATTATGATGTATGTCCATGCAAAAATTATCTCAAAATACGATTCTATGAAACTTTTTGAAAGACTAGTTTCGGTCAAAATATTGTAGTATATTATACACAATTTTATACTAGTTTCAGTCAAAAAATCAAATTAAATCGAGGATTGTTCGAAATGCTACGAAACTTTTCAGATCCTTTATATATGTTACGAGGGAAGGTTATGATGGATGTCCATGAAAAAATTATCTGAAAATACGATTCTATGAAACTTTTTGAAATACTAGTTTCGGTCAAAACATTGTAGTATATTATACACAATTTTATACTAGTTTTAGTCAAAAAATTAAATTAAATCGAGGATTGTTCGAGATGCTACGAAATGTTTTAGATCCTTTATATATATTAAGAGGGAAGGTTATGATGGAACTCCATGCAAAAAATTATCTCAAAATTAGATTTTATGAAACTTTTTGTAATACTAGTTTCGGTCAAAAATCATAATATAATATACACAATTTTATACAAGTTTCTGTCAAAAAATAAATTTATTCGAGGATTGTTCAAAATGCTACCAAATGTTTCAGATCCTTTCTATATGTTACGAGGGATGCTTACGATGGAAGTCCGTGCAAAAAATTATTTTAAAGTTAGATTCGATGAAACTTTTTGAAATACTAGTTTCGGTCAAAAATTCATAGTGTATTATACGAAATTTTATAATAGTTTCGGTCAAAATATCTAATTAAATCGAGGATTGTTCGAAATGCTATGAAATTTTACAGATTCTTTCTTTATGTTACGAGGGATGGTTATGATGGAAGTGCATGAAAAAAAACATTATCTCAAAATTAGATTCTATGAAACTTTTTGAAAGAATAGTTTTGGTCAAAAAATTGTAGTATATTATACACAATTTTATACTAGTTTAAGTCAAAAAATCAAATTAAATCGAGGAGTATTCGAAATCCTCTAAATCTTAACAGATCCTTTCTATATGTTACGAGGGAAGGTTATAATGGAAGTACATGCCAAAAATTATCTCAAAATTAAATTTCTATGAAACTTTTTGAAAGACTAGTTTCGGTCAAAAAATCATAGTATTATACAAATTTTAATCTTTCGGACAAAAAATCAAATTAAATCGAGGATTGTTTGAAATGCTACGAAACTAATCAGATCCTTTCTATATGTTACGATAGAAGCTTATGATGGAAGTCCATGGAAAAAATTATGTCAAAACTAGATTCTTTGAAACTTTTTGAAATACTAGTTTCAGTCAAAATATTTTAGTATATTATACACAATTTTATAATAGTTTCGGTCAAAAAATCAAATTAAATCGAGGTTTGTTCGAAATGCTACGAAACTTTTCAGATCCTTTATATATGTTACGAGGGAAGGTTATGATGGAAGGTTATGATGGATGTCCATAAAAAAATTATCTCAAAATACGATTCTATGAAACGTTTTGAAAGGCTAGTTTCGTTCAAAAAATTGTAGTATATTATACAATGAAATCGAGGAGTATTTGAAATTCTCCGAAACTTAACAGATCCTTTCTATATGTTACGAGGGAAGGTTATGATGGAAGTCTGTGCAAAAAATTATCTTAAACTTATATTCAATGAAACCTTTTAAAGTACTAGTTTCGGTCAAAAAATCAGTGTATTATACACAATTTTATAATAGATTCGGTCAAAAAATAAAATTAAATCAAGGATTATTCAAAATGCTACGAAATTTATAGATACTTTCTTTATGTTACGGGGGAAGGTTATGATGGAAGTCCATGAAAAAAATATAATCTCAAAATTAGATTCTATGAAACTTTTTGAAAGACTAGTTTCGGTAAAAAAATTGTAGTATATTATACATAATTTTATACTAGTTTCAGTTAAATCGAGGAGTATTCGAAATGCTCTTAATCTTAACAGATCCTTTCTTTATGTTACGAGGGAAGGCTATGATGGAAGTCCATGAAAAAAAATTATCTTAAAATTAGATTCTATGAAACTTTTTGTAAGACTAATTTCGGTCAAAAAATTGTAGTATATTATACATAATTTTATACTAGTTTCCATCAAAAAATTAAATTAAATTGAGGATTGTTTAAAATGCTACGAAACTAATCAGATCCTTTCTATATGTTACGATAGAAGTTTATGATGGAATTCCATCGAAAAATAATGTCAAAATTAGATTCTATGAAACTTTTTGAAATACTCGTTTCGGTCAAAAAATTGCAGTATATTATACACAAATTTATACTACTTTCGGTCAAAAAAAGCAAATTAAATCGAGGATTGTTCGAAATGATAAGAAACTTTTCACATCCTTTCTATATGTTTCGAGGGAAGATTATGATGTATGTCCATGCAAAAATTATCTCAAAATACGATTCTATGAAACTTTTTGAAAGACTAGTTTCGGTCAAAATATTGTAGTATATTATACACAATTTTATACTAGTTTCAGTCAAAAAATCAAATTAAATCGAGGATTGTTCGAAATGCTACGAAACTTTTCAGATCCTTTATATATGTTACGAGGGAAGGTTATGATGGATGTCCATGAAAAAATTATCTGAAAATACGATTCTATGAAACTTTTTGAAATACTAGTTTCGGTCAAAACATTGTAGTATATTATACACAATTTTATACTAGTTTTAGTCAAAAAATTAAATTAAATCGAGGATTGTTCGAGATGCTACGAAATGTTTTAGATCCTTTATATATATTAAGAGGGAAGGTTATGATGGAACTCCATGCAAAAAATTATCTCAAAATTAGATTTTATGAAACTTTTTGTAATACTAGTTTCGGTCAAAAATCATAATATAATATACACAATTTTATACAAGTTTCTGTCAAAAAATAAATTTATTCGAGGATTGTTCAAAATGCTACCAAATGTTTCAGATCCTTTCTATATGTTACGAGGGATGCTTACGATGGAAGTCCGTGCAAAAAATTATTTTAAAGTTAGATTCGATGAAACTTTTTGAAATACTAGTTTCGGTCAAAAATTCATAGTGTATTATACGAAATTTTATAATAGTTTCGGTCAAAATATCTAATTAAATCGAGGATTGTTCGAAATGCTATGAAATTTTACAGATTCTTTCTTTATGTTACGAGGGATGGTTATGATGGAAGTGCATGAAAAAAAACATTATCTCAAAATTAGATTCTATGAAACTTTTTGAAAGAATAGTTTTGGTCAAAAAATTGTAGTATATTATACACAATTTTATACTAGTTTAAGTCAAAAAATCAAATTAAATCGAGGAGTATTCGAAATCCTCTAAATCTTAACAGATCCTTTCTATATGTTACGAGGGAAGGTTATAATGGAAGTACATGCCAAAAATTATCTCAAAATTAAATTTCTATGAAACTTTTTGAAAGACTAGTTTCGGTCAAAAAATCATAGTATTATACAAATTTTAATCTTTCGGACAAAAAATCAAATTAAATCGAGGATTGTTTGAAATGCTACGAAACTAATCAGATCCTTTCTATATGTTACGATAGAAGCTTATGATGGAAGTCCATGGAAAAAATTATGTCAAAACTAGATTCTTTGAAACTTTTTGAAATACTAGTTTCAGTCAAAATATTTTAGTATATTATACACAATTTTATAATAGTTTCGGTCAAAAAATCAAATTAAATCGAGGTTTGTTCGAAATGCTACGAAACTTTTCAGATCCTTTATATATGTTACGAGGGAAGGTTATGATGGAAGGTTATGATGGATGTCCATAAAAAAATTATCTCAAAATACGATTCTATGAAACGTTTTGAAAGGCTAGTTTCGTTCAAAAAATTGTAGTATATTATACAATGAAATCGAGGAGTATTTGAAATTCTCCGAAACTTAACAGATCCTTTCTATATGTTACGAGGGAAGGTTATGATGGAAGTCTGTGCAAAAAATTATCTTAAACTTATATTCAATGAAACCTTTTAAAGTACTAGTTTCGGTCAAAAAATCAGTGTATTATACACAATTTTATAATAGATTCGGTCAAAAAATAAAATTAAATCAAGGATTATTCAAAATGCTACGAAATTTATAGATACTTTCTTCATGTTACGGGGGAAGGTTATGATGGAAGTCCATGAAAAAAATATAATCTCAAAATTAGATTCTATGAAACTTTTTGAAAGACTAGTTTCGGTAAAAAAATTGTAGTATATTATACATAATTTTATACTAGTTTCAGTTAAATCGAGGAGTATTCGAAATGCTCTTAATCTTAACAGATCCTTTCTTTATGTTACGAGGGAAGGCTATGATGGAAGTCCATGAAAAAAAATTATCTTAAAATTAGATTCTATGAAACTTTTTGTAAGACTAATTTCGGTCAAAAAATTGTAGTATATTATACATAATTTTATACTAGTTTCCATAAAAAAATTAAATTAAATTGAGGATTGTTTAAAATGCTACGAAACTAATCAGATCCTTTCTATATGTTACGATAGAAGTTTATGATGGAATTCCATCGAAAAATAATGTCAAAATTAGATTCTATGAAACTTTTTGAAATACTCGTTTCGGTCAAAAAATTGCAGTATATTATACACAAATTTATACTACTTTCGGTCAAAAAAAGCAAATTAAATCGAGGATTGTTCGAAATGATAAGAAACTTTTCACATCCTTTCTATATGTTTCGAGGGAAGATTATGATGTATGTCCATGCAAAAATTATCTCAAAATACGATTCTATGAAACTTTTTGAAAGACTAGTTTCGGTCAAAATATTGTAGTATATTATACACAATTTTATACTAGTTTCAGTCAAAAAATCAAATTAAATCGAGGATTGTTCGAAATGCTACGAAACTTTTCAGATCCTTTATATATGTTACGAGGGAAGGTTATGATGGATGTCCATGAAAAAATTATCTGAAAATACGATTCTATGAAACTTTTTGAAATACTAGTTTCGGTCAAAACATTGTAGTATATTATACACAATTTTATACTAGTTTTAGTCAAAAAATTAAATTAAATCGAGGATTGTTCGAGATGCTACGAAATGTTTTAGATCCTTTATATATATTAAGAGGGAAGGTTATGATGGAACTCCATGCAAAAAATTATCTCAAAATTAGATTTTATGAAACTTTTTGTAATACTAGTTTCGGTCAAAAATCATAATATAATATACACAATTTTATACAAGTTTCTGTCAAAAAATAAATTTATTCGAGGATTGTTCAAAATGCTACCAAATGTTTTAGATCCTTTCTATATGTTACGAGGGATGCTTACGATGGAAGTCCGTGCAAAAAATTATTTTAAAGTTAGATTCGATGAAACTTTTTAAAATACTAGTTTCGGTCAAAAATTCATAGTGTATTATACGAAATTTTATAATAGTTTCGGTCAAAATATCTAATTAAATCGAGGATTGTTCGAAATGCTATGAAATTTTACAGATTCTTTCTTTATGTTACGAGGGATGGTTATGATGGAAGTGCATGAAAAAAAACATTATCTCAAAATTAGATTCTATGAAACTTTTTGAAAGAATAGTTTTGGTCAAAAAATTGTAGTATATTATACACAATTTTATACTAGTTTAAGTCAAAAAATCAAATTAAATCGAGGAGTATTCGAAATCCTCTAAATCTTAACAGATCCTTTCTATATGTTACGAGGGAAGGTTATAATGGAAGTACATGCCAAAAATTATCTCAAAATTAAATTTCTATGAAACTTTTTGAAAGACTAGTTTCGGTCAAAAAATCATAGTATTATACAAATTTTAATCTTTCGGACAAAAAATCAAATTAAATCGAGGATTGTTTGAAATGCTACGAAACTAATCAGATCCTTTCTATATGTTACGATAGAAGCTTATGATGGAAGTCCATGGAAAAAATTATGTCAAAACTAGATTCTTTGAAACTTTTTGAAATACTAGTTTCAGTCAAAATATTTTAGTATATTATACACAATTTTATAATAGTTTCGGTCAAAAAATCAAATTAAATCGAGGTTTGTTCGAAATGCTACGAAACTTTTCAGATCCTTTATATATGTTACGAGGGAAGGTTATGATGGAAGGTTATGATGGATGTCCATAAAAAAATTATCTCAAAATACGATTCTATGAAACGTTTTGAAAGGCTAGTTTCGTTCAAAAAATTGTAGTATATTATACAATGAAATCGAGGAGTATTTGAAATTCTCCGAAACTTAACAGATCCTTTCTATATGTTACGAGGGAAGGTTATGATGGAAGTCTGTGCAAAAAATTATCTTAAACTTATATTCAATGAAACCTTTTAAAGTACTAGTTTCGGTCAAAAAATCAGTGTATTATACACAATTTTATAATAGATTCGGTCAAAAAATAAAATTAAATCAAGGATTATTCAAAATGCTACGAAATTTATAGATACTTTCTTTATGTTACGGGGGAAGGTTATGATGGAAGTCCATGAAAAAAATATAATCTCAAAATTAGATTCTATGAAACTTTTTGAAAGACTAGTTTCGGTAAAAAAATTGTAGTATATTATACATAATTTTATACTAGTTTCAGTTAAATCGAGGAGTATTCGAAATGCTCTTAATCTTAACAGATCCTTTCTTTATGTTACGAGGGAAGGCTATGATGGAAGTCCATGAAAAAAAATTATCTTAAAATTAGATTCTATGAAACTTTTTGTAAGACTAATTTCGGTCAAAAAATTGTAGTATATTATACATAATTTTATACTAGTTTCCATCAAAAAATTAAATTAAATTGAGGATTGTTTAAAATGCTACGAAACTAATCAGATCCTTTCTATATGTTACGATAGAAGTTTATGATGGAATTCCATCGAAAAATAATGTCAAAATTAGATTCTATGAAACTTTTTGAAATACTCGTTTCGGTCAAAAAATTGCAGTATATTATACACAAATTTATACTACTTTCGGTCAAAAAAAGCAAATTAAATCGAGGATTGTTCGAAATGATAAGAAACTTTTCACATCCTTTCTATATGTTTCGAGGGAAGATTATGATGTATGTCCATGCAAAAATTATCTCAAAATACGATTCTATGAAACTTTTTGAAAGACTAGTTTCGGTCAAAATATTGTAGTATATTATACACAATTTTATACTAGTTTCAGTCAAAAAATCAAATTAAATCGAGGATTGTTCGAAATGCTACGAAACTTTTCAGATCCTTTATATATGTTACGAGGGAAGGTTATGATGGATGTCCATGAAAAAATTATCTGAAAATACGATTCTATGAAACTTTTTGAAATACTAGTTTCGGTCAAAACATTGTAGTATATTATACACAATTTTATACTAGTTTTAGTCAAAAAATTAAATTAAATCGAGGATTGTTCGAGATGCTACGAAATGTTTTAGATCCTTTATATATATTAAGAGGGAAGGTTATGATGGAACTCCATGCAAAAAATTATCTCAAAATTAGATTTTATGAAACTTTTTGTAATACTAGTTTCGGTCAAAAATCATAATATAATATACACAATTTTATACAAGTTTCTGTCAAAAAATAAATTTATTCGAGGATTGTTCAAAATGCTACCAAATGTTTCAGATCCTTTCTATATGTTACGAGGGATGCTTACGATGGAAGTCCGTGCAAAAAATTATTTTAAAGTTAGATTCGATGAAACTTTTTGAAATACTAGTTTCGGTCAAAAATTCATAGTGTATTATACGAAATTTTATAATAGTTTCGGTCAAAATATCTAATTAAATCGAGGATTGTTCGAAATGCTATGAAATTTTACAGATTCTTTCTTTATGTTACGAGGGATGGTTATGATGGAAGTGCATGAAAAAAAACATTATCTCAAAATTAGATTCTATGAAACTTTTTGAAAGAATAGTTTTGGTCAAAAAATTGTAGTATATTATACACAATTTTATACTAGTTTAAGTCAAAAAATCAAATTAAATCGAGGAGTATTCGAAATCCTCTAAATCTTAACAGATCCTTTCTATATGTTACGAGGGAAGGTTATAATGGAAGTACATGCCAAAAATTATCTCAAAATTAAATTTCTATGAAACTTTTTGAAAGACTAGTTTCGGTCAAAAAATCATAGTATTATACAAATTTTAATCTTTCGGACAAAAAATCAAATTAAATCGAGGATTGTTTGAAATGCTACGAAACTAATCAGATCCTTTCTATATGTTACGATAGAAGCTTATGATGGAAGTCCATGGAAAAAATTATGTCAAAACTAGATTCTTTGAAACTTTTTGAAATACTAGTTTCAGTCAAAATATTTTAGTATATTATACACAATTTTATAATAGTTTCGGTCAAAAAATCAAATTAAATCGAGGTTTGTTCGAAATGCTACGAAACTTTTCAGATCCTTTATATATGTTACGAGGGAAGGTTATGATGGAAGGTTATGATGGATGTCCATAAAAAAATTATCTCAAAATACGATTCTATGAAACGTTTTGAAAGGCTAGTTTCGTTCAAAAAATTGTAGTATATTATACAATGAAATCGAGGAGTATTTGAAATTCTCCGAAACTTAACAGATCCTTTCTATATGTTACGAGGGAAGGTTATGATGGAAGTCTGTGCAAAAAATTATCTTAAACTTATATTCAATGAAACCTTTTAAAGTACTAGTTTCGGTCAAAAAATCAGTGTATTATACACAATTTTATAATAGATTCGGTCAAAAAATAAAATTAAATCAAGGATTATTCAAAATGCTACGAAATTTATAGATACTTTCTTCATGTTACGGGGGAAGGTTATGATGGAAGTCCATGAAAAAAATATAATCTCAAAATTAGATTCTATGAAACTTTTTGAAAGACTAGTTTCGGTAAAAAAATTGTAGTGTATTATACATAATTTTATACTAGTTTCAGTTAAATCGAGGAGTATTCGAAATGCTCTTAATCTTAACAGATCCTTTCTTTATGTTACGAGGGAAGGCTATGATGGAAGTCCATGAAAAAAAATTATCTTAAAATTAGATTCTATGAAACTTTTTGTAAGACTAATTTCGGTCAAAAAATTGTAGTATATTATACATAATTTTATACTAGTTTCCATCAAAAAATTAAATTAAATTGAGGATTGTTTAAAATGCTACGAAACTAATCAGATCCTTTCTATATGTTACGATAGAAGTTTATGATGGAATTCCATCGAAAAATAATGTCAAAATTAGATTCTATGAAACTTTTTGAAATACTCGTTTCGGTCAAAAAATTGCAGTATATTATACACAAATTTATACTACTTTCGGTCAAAAAAAGCAAATTAAATCGAGGATTGTTCGAAATGATAAGAAACTTTTCACATCCTTTCTATATGTTTCGAGGGAAGATTATGATGTATGTCCATGCAAAAATTATCTCAAAATACGATTCTATGAAACTTTTTGAAAGACTAGTTTCGGTCAAAATATTGTAGTATATTATACACAATTTTATACTAGTTTCAGTCAAAAAATCAAATTAAATCGAGGATTGTTCGAAATGCTACGAAACTTTTCAGATCCTTTATATATGTTTCGAGGGAAGGTTATGATGGATGTCCATGAAAAAATTATCTGAAAATACGATTCTATGAAACTTTTTGAAATACTAGTTTCGGTCAAAACATTGTAGTATATTATACACAATTTTATACTAGTTTTAGTCAAAAAATTAAATTAAATCGAGGATTGTTCGAGATGCTACGAAATGTTTTAGATCCTTTATATATATTAAGAGGGAAGGTTATGATGGAACTCCATGCAAAAAATTATCTCAAAATTAGATTTTATGAAACTTTTTGTAATACTAGTTTCGGTCAAAAATCATAATATAATATACACAATTTTATACAAGTTTCTGTCAAAAAATAAATTTATTCGAGGATTGTTCAAAATGCTACCAAATGTTTCAGATCCTTTCTATATGTTACGAGGGATGCTTACGATGGAAGTCCGTGCAAAAAATTATTTTAAAGTTAGATTCGATGAAACTTTTTGAAATACTAGTTTCGGTCAAAAATTCATAGTGTATTATACGAAATTTTATAATAGTTTCGGTCAAAATATCTAATTAAATCGAGGATTGTTCGAAATGCTATGAAATTTTACAGATTCTTTCTTTATGTTACGAGGGATGGTTATGATGGAAGTGCATGAAAAAAAACATTATCTCAAAATTAGATTCTATGAAACTTTTTGAAAGAATAGTTTTGGTCAAAAAATTGTAGTATATTATACACAATTTTATACTAGTTTAAGTCAAAAAATCAAATTAAATCGAGGAGTATTCGAAATCCTCTAAATCTTAACAGATCCTTTCTATATGTTACGAGGGAAGGTTATAATGGAAGTACATGCCAAAAATTATCTCAAAATTAAATTTCTATGAAACTTTTTGAAAGACTAGTTTCGGTCAAAAAATCATAGTATTATACAAATTTTAATCTTTCGGACAAAAAATCAAATTAAATCGAGGATTGTTTGAAATGCTACGAAACTAATCAGATCCTTTCTATATGTTACGATAGAAGCTTATGATGGAAGTCCATGGAAAAAATTATGTCAAAACTAGATTCTTTGAAACTTTTTGAAATACTAGTTTCAGTCAAAATATTTTAGTATATTATACACAATTTTATAATAGTTTCGGTCAAAAAATCAAATTAAATCGAGGTTTGTTCGAAATGCTACGAAACTTTTCAGATCCTTTATATATGTTACGAGGGAAGGTTATGATGGAAGGTTATGATGGATGTCCATAAAAAAATTATCTCAAAATACGATTCTATGAAACGTTTTGAAAGGCTAGTTTCGTTCAAAAAATTGTAGTATATTATACAATGAAATCGAGGAGTATTTGAAATTCTCCGAAACTTAACAGATCCTTTCTATATGTTACGAGGGAAGGTTATGATGGAAGTCTGTGCAAAAAATTATCTTAAACTTATATTCAATGAAACCTTTTAAAGTACTAGTTTCGGTCAAAAAATCAGTGTATTATACACAATTTTATAATAGATTCGGTCAAAAAATAAAATTAAATCAAGGATTATTCAAAATGCTACGAAATTTATAGATACTTTCTTTATGTTACGGGGGAAGGTTATGATGGAAGTCCATGAAAAAAATATAATCTCAAAATTAGATTCTATGAAACTTTTTGAAAGACTAGTTTCGGTAAAAAAATTGTAGAATATTATACATAATTTTATACTAGTTTCAGTTAAATCGAGGAGTATTCGAAATGCTCTTAATCTTAACAGATCCTTTCTTTATGTTACGAGGGAAGGCTATGATGGAAGTCCATGAAAAAAAATTATCTTAAAATTAGATTCTATGAAACTTTTTGTAAGACTAATTTCGGTCAAAAAATTGTAGTATATTATACATAATTTTATACTAGTTTCCATCAAAAAATTAAATTAAATTGAGGATTGTTTAAAATGCTACGAAACTAATCAGATCCTTTCTATATGTTACGATAGAAGTTTATGATGGAATTCCATCGAAAAATAATGTCAAAATTAGATTCTATGAAACTTTTTGAAATACTCGTTTCGGTCAAAAAATTGCAGTATATTATACACAAATTTATACTACTTTCGGTCAAAAAAAGCAAATTAAATCGAGGATTGTTCGAAATGATAAGAAACTTTTCACATCCTTTCTATATGTTTCGAGGGAAGATTATGATGTATGTCCATGCAAAAATTATCTCAAAATACGATTCTATGAAACTTTTTGAAAGACTAGTTTCGGTCAAAATATTGTAGTATATTATACACAATTTTATACTAGTTTCAGTCAAAAAATCAAATTAAATCGAGGATTGTTCGAAATGCTACGAAACTTTTCAGATCCTTTATATATGTTACGAGGGAAGGTTATGATGGATGTCCATGAAAAAATTATCTGAAAATACGATTCTATGAAACTTTTTGAAATACTAGTTTCGGTCAAAACATTGTAGTATATTATACACAATTTTATACTAGTTTTAGTCAAAAAATTAAATTAAATCGAGGATTGTTCGAGATGCTACGAAATGTTTTAGATCCTTTATATATATTAAGAGGGAAGGTTATGATGGAACTCCATGCAAAAAATTATCTCAAAATTAGATTTTATGAAACTTTTTGTAATACTAGTTTCGGTCAAAAATCATAATATAATATACACAATTTTATACAAGTTTCTGTCAAAAAATAAATTTATTCGAGGATTGTTCAAAATGCTACCAAATGTTTCAGATCCTTTCTATATGTTACGAGGGATGCTTACGATGGAAGTCCGTGCAAAAAATTATTTTAAAGTTAGATTCGATGAAACTTTTTGAAATACTAGTTTCGGTCAAAAATTCATAGTGTATTATACGAAATTTTATAATAGTTTCGGTCAAAATATCTAATTAAATCGAGGATTGTTCGAAATGCTATGAAATTTTACAGATTCTTTCTTTATGTTACGAGGGATGGTTATGATGGAAGTGCATGAAAAAAAACATTATCTCAAAATTAGATTCTATGAAACTTTTTGAAAGAATAGTTTTGGTCAAAAAATTGTAGTATATTATACACAATTTTATACTAGTTTAAGTCAAAAAATCAAATTAAATCGAGGAGTATTCGAAATCCTCTAAATCTTAACAGATCCTTTCTATATGTTACGAGGGAAGGTTATAATGGAAGTACATGCCAAAAATTATCTCAAAATTAAATTTCTATGAAACTTTTTGAAAGACTAGTTTCGGTCAAAAAATCATAGTATTATACAAATTTTAATCTTTCGGACAAAAAATCAAATTAAATCGAGGATTGTTTGAAATGCTACGAAACTAATCAGATCCTTTCTATATGTTACGATAGAAGCTTATGATGGAAGTCCATGGAAAAAATTATGTCAAAACTAGATTCTTTGAAACTTTTTGAAATACTAGTTTCAGTCAAAATATTTTAGTATATTATACACAATTTTATAATAGTTTCGGTCAAAAAATCAAATTAAATCGAGGTTTGTTCGAAATGCTACGAAACTTTTCAGATCCTTTATATATGTTACGAGGGAAGGTTATGATGGAAGGTTATGATGGATGTCCATAAAAAAATTATCTCAAAATACGATTCTATGAAACGTTTTGAAAGGCTAGTTTCGTTCAAAAAATTGTAGTATATTATACAATGAAATCGAGGAGTATTTGAAATTCTCCGAAACTTAACAGATCCTTTCTATATGTTACGAGGGAAGGTTATGATGGAAGTCTGTGCAAAAAATTATCTTAAACTTATATTCAATGAAACCTTTTAAAGTACTAGTTTCGGTCAAAAAATCAGTGTATTATACACAATTTTATAATAGATTCGGTCAAAAAATAAAATTAAATCAAGGATTATTCAAAATGCTACGAAATTTATAGATACTTTCTTCATGTTACGGGGGAAGGTTATGATGGAAGTCCATGAAAAAAATATAATCTCAAAATTAGATTCTATGAAACTTTTTGAAAGACTAGTTTCGGTAAAAAAATTGTAGTATATTATACATAATTTTATACTAGTTTCAGTTAAATCGAGGAGTATTCGAAATGCTCTTAATCTTAACAGATCCTTTCTTTATGTTACGAGGGAAGGCTATGATGGAAGTCCATGAAAAAAAATTATCTTAAAATTAGATTCTATGAAACTTTTTGTAAGACTAATTTCGGTCAAAAAATTGTAGTATATTATACATAATTTTATACTAGTTTCCATCAAAAAATTAAATTAAATTGAGGATTGTTTAAAATGCTACGAAACTAATCAGATCCTTTCTATATGTTACGATAGAAGTTTATGATGGAATTCCATCGAAAAATAATGTCAAAATTAGATTCTATGAAACTTTTTGAAATACTCGTTTCGGTCAAAAAATTGCAGTATATTATACACAAATTTATACTACTTTCGGTCAAAAAAAGCAAATTAAATCGAGGATTGTTCGAAATGATAAGAAACTTTTCACATCCTTTCTATATGTTTCGAGGGAAGATTATGATGTATGTCCATGCAAAAATTATCTCAAAATACGATTCTATGAAACTTTTTGAAAGACTAGTTTCGGTCAAAATATTGTAGTATATTATACACAATTTTATACTAGTTTCAGTCAAAAAATCAAATTAAATCGAGGATTGTTCGAAATGCTACGAAACTTTTCAGATCCTTTATATATGTTTCGAGGGAAGGTTATGATGGATGTCCATGAAAAAATTATCTGAAAATACGATTCTATGAAACTTTTTGAAATACTAGTTTCGGTCAAAACATTGTAGTATATTATACACAATTTTATACTAGTTTTAGTCAAAAAATTAAATTAAATCGAGGATTGTTCGAGATGCTACGAAATGTTTTAGATCCTTTATATATATTATGAGGGAAGGTTATGATGGAACTCCATGCAAAAAATTATCTCAAAATTAGATTTTATGAAACTTTTTGTAATACTAGTTTCGGTCAAAAATCATAATATAATATACACAATTTTATACAAGTTTCTGTCAAAAAATAAATTTATTCGAGGATTGTTCAAAATGCTACCAAATGTTTTAGATCCTTTCTATATGTTACGAGGGATGCTTACGATGGAAGTCCGTGCAAAAAATTATTTTAAAGTTAGATTCGATGAAACTTTTTAAAATACTAGTTTCGGTCAAAAATTCATAGTGTATTATACGAAATTTTATAATAGTTTCGGTCAAAATATCTAATTAAATCGAGGATTGTTCGAAATGCTATGAAATTTTACAGATTCTTTCTTTATGTTACGAGGGATGGTTATGATGGAAGTGCATGAAAAAAAACATTATCTCAAAATTAGATTCTATGAAACTTTTTGAAAGAATAGTTTTGGTCAAAAAATTGTAGTATATTATACACAATTTTATACTAGTTTAAGTCAAAAAATCAAATTAAATCGAGGAGTATTCGAAATCCTCTAAATCTTAACAGATCCTTTCTATATGTTACGAGGGAAGGTTATAATGGAAGTACATGCCAAAAATTATCTCAAAATTAAATTTCTATAAAACTTTTTGAAAGACTAGTTTCGGACAAAAAATCATAGTATTATACACAATTTTATACTTTCGGACAAAAAATCAAATTAAATCGAGGATTGTTTGAAATGCTACGAAACTAATCAGATCCTTTCTATATGTTTCGATAGAAGCTTATGATGGAAGTCCATGGAAAAAATTATGTCAAAACTAGATTCAATGAAACTTTTTGAAATACTAGTTTCAGTCAAAATATTTTAGTATATTATACACAATTTTATAATAGTTTCGGTCAAAAAATCAAATTAAATCGAGGTTTGTTCGAAATGCTACGAAACTTTTCAGATCCTTTATATATGTTACGAGGGAAGGTTATGATGGATGTCCATAAAAAAATTATCTCAAAATACGATTCTATGAAACGTTTTGAAAGGCTAGTTTCGTTCAAAAAATTTTAGTATATTATACAATGAAATCGAGGAGTATTTGAAATTCTCCGAAACTTAACAGATCCTTTCTATATGTTACGAGGGAAGGTTATGATGGAAGTCTGTGCAAAAAATTATCTTAAACTTATATTCAATGAAACCTTTTAAAGTACTAGTTTCGGTCAAAAAATCAGTGTATTATACACAATTTTATAATAGATTCGGTCAAAAAATAAAATTAAATCAAGGATTATTCAAAATGCTACGAAATTTATAGATACTTTCTTTATGTTACGGGGGAAGGTTATGATGGAAGTCCATGAAAAAAATATAATCTCAAAATTAGATTCTATGAAACTTTTTGAAAGACTAGTTTCGGTAAAAAAATTGTAGTATATTATACATAATTTTATACTAGTTTCAGTTAAATCGAGGAGTATTCGAAATGCTCTTAATCTTAACAGATCCTTTCTTTATGTTACGAGGGAAGGCTATGATGGAAGTCCATGAAAAAAAATTATCTTAAAATTAGATTCTATGAAACTTTTTGTAAGACTAATTTCGGTCAAAAAATTGTAGTATATTATACATAATTTTATACTAGTTTCCATCAAAAAATTAAATTAAATTGAGGATTGTTTAAAATGCTACGAAACTAATCAGATCCTTTCTATATGTTACGATAGAAGTTTATGATGGAATTCCATCGAAAAATAATGTCAAAATTAGATTCTATGAAACTTTTTGAAATACTCGTTTCGGTCAAAAAATTGCAGTATATTATACACAAATTTATACTACTTTCGGTCAAAAAAAGCAAATTAAATCGAGGATTGTTCGAAATGATAAGAAACTTTTCACATCCTTTCTATATGTTTCGAGGGAAGATTATGATGTATGTCCATGCAAAAATTATCTCAAAATACGATTCTATGAAACTTTTTGAAAGACTAGTTTCGGTCAAAATATTGTAGTATATTATACACAATTTTATACTAGTTTCAGTCAAAAAATCAAATTAAATCGAGGATTGTTCGAAATGCTACGAAACTTTTCAGATCCTTTATATATGTTACGAGGGAAGGTTATGATGGATGTCCATGAAAAAATTATCTGAAAATACGATTCTATGAAACTTTTTGAAATACTAGTTTCGGTCAAAACATTGTAGTATATTATACACAATTTTATACTAGTTTTAGTCAAAAAATTAAATTAAATCGAGGATTGTTCGAGATGCTACGAAATGTTTTAGATCCTTTATATATATTAAGAGGGAAGGTTATGATGGAACTCCATGCAAAAAATTATCTCAAAATTAGATTTTATGAAACTTTTTGTAATACTAGTTTCGGTCAAAAATCATAATATAATATACACAATTTTATACAAGTTTCTGTCAAAAAATAAATTTATTCGAGGATTGTTCAAAATGCTACCAAATGTTTCAGATCCTTTCTATATGTTACGAGGGATGCTTACGATGGAAGTCCGTGCAAAAAATTATTTTAAAGTTAGATTCGATGAAACTTTTTGAAATACTAGTTTCGGTCAAAAATTCATAGTGTATTATACGAAATTTTATAATAGTTTCGGTCAAAATATCTAATTAAATCGAGGATTGTTCGAAATGCTATGAAATTTTACAGATTCTTTCTTTATGTTACGAGGGATGGTTATGATGGAAGTGCATGAAAAAAAACATTATCTCAAAATTAGATTCTATGAAACTTTTTGAAAGAATAGTTTTGGTCAAAAAATTGTAGTATATTATACACAATTTTATACTAGTTTAAGTCAAAAAATCAAATTAAATCGAGGAGTATTCGAAATCCTCTAAATCTTAACAGATCCTTTCTATATGTTACGAGGGAAGGTTATAATGGAAGTTGTAACCCGGTGAACTGACTTTAAACAATGTTGCGGATAGCAAGAGTCGCCACCGACTTTTATTTTATCCATAAGGAAAGGTTATAAAAGAACAGGAAAGACCTTAGAGAATATTTTGGGTCCGGGGGGTAGGTTATGAAAAGGGAAGGTGTTAGCACCCTTTTCATCCATGGTTATCCATGGGCTCTTAGGTACTTAAGCTCACTTTTGAATTGTTTTGAAAGTGTAGTGTGTGAATAAGAAAATTTTCAGAATAGTTAATAAATAATCCATGTAAGGATGTGTTAAAAACATGTTTGAAAATTTGTTTGAAAATTGTTTAAGTGTGAAAAAAGTTTTTGAAATGAGCTTAAGTACTTAGGAGTAATCTACCCTACTGTTAAGGTCTTTCTTATTCTTTATTCTTTCCTTTAATAAGACTATCCCTACTATAATGGAGTAGGTAGTCCTTACTTTGGATATTAAGGGACTATCATCATTTTTCGAAAGGGACTCGAATCGTATAGGCAACCATAAGGGACTTTGATGATTTTTATTCGAGGGACATTGCTTTATACACCCCACTTAACCATTATTCGTAGGCAACTGGAGGGGTATCCCTAAGGAAGTGAGACGGCGATTAAAATCGACTTACGTGTGTGAAGTGTTTAAATTAATTATCTTTATTAAAAATTATCTAAATATATTTTAAATAACAAACATATTAACACTCCCTAATTACTAACCATAATGACAATAATAACTAAATAATTACATCCGGAAAAACAATTACAAGAAATTATAATAGAAATAATAAGCAAAATAATTAAATAAAAATAAACCAAATATAAATAAGCAATAAAAGATAAAGGGGTTAGTAAATAAAATTAGCAAAAATAATAATAAACATAATAAAATCATAAATGGGTTAGTAATTAGAAATAATAAAATTAGAAACATAAGAATAAAATATAAATAATGACATGGTTAGTAATAAAAATTAAAAGATTAATGAAATTATAATAAGCAAAAAAAATTAATTAATAATATAGTAAGAAGAAATTATCATATACAATTAATTTTTAAATTCATATAAGATCTAAATTATTATAATTACTAAATTTAATTATTATAAACATATATTTACCTTTATATACATATTATAAGAAAAAGATTGATTTTAAATATCATATTAAAATTTAATTTCTATTGGCCATTATATTTATAAATTAATTTTAACTATATACAAAATATATGAATTAAACTATTTCTAAACATTAAAAGAAAATTAATTTAAATTATGAATACAAAATTTTATGAAAAATTATAATCATGTTAGGAATTAAAAAAAAGAATTAAATTTTATTTAGGAAAAAATATTTTAGGATTAGAAAACTAGGGCTTTATATTTTTTAGGTTTTTTAGAAATAGGGTTTTATAAAATTAGGGTTTATCTAATTACCTATTTTATTTACAAACATATATACAAATTTTTTAATTAATAAAATAATGACATGTTAACAAATTATTATTTTTTTAGTAAAAAAAAATAAATATAAGTTTAATCTAATGTAAATATATTATTTTTGAATTTTATGGATTTTTCTTGAAATTAAAAAAAATTAATTAAAGAATAATAAGAAAAAGAAGAAAATAGAAAGAAAAGAAAAAGGAACCTGCTGGGATTTGATCCCAAGACCTCAGGTTTGCAAACAACATCCAGAACCACTCAGCCATCCATACGCAGGTGAAAGTAGAATGAGAATATTTGGTTTTGTTCTTTGCCTTTGATAAATCCAGAAAAATATGAAAAAAACAAAAGGCCTGGGGTAGTTTCGTACCCAGGACCTTATGGATGTGCATACGCGCGTCTTACCGCCTGGCTGGGAGAGCCTACCTGATGCTAAATCAACAATAAATAATAATATAACATAACTACTAATCATGTGGAAAAATAAGAAAAAAACAAATGACACCACCAGGTATCGAACACAAGTCCTCACAGTACAAGCATACGCTCCTTTCCACTTGGCCAAGCGTTTAACTTGTGATACAAACAGAAAAGATTAATTATATTTTAAAAAAGAAATTTGAATATTAATTTTCGCGCCAGCCTGGTTCATCTTCAACCTCTGAATATTGAAGTTTGCTGCGAATTTTAATACGATAACACCTGCGAATTTTCCTGCACTCATAAAACCTACGAATTTCAAAGTGCCATTAAACAGTCCAGTTTCATCAAATTGAAAGCATTTTCGGATTCCTCATAACCTGTACAATTCAATTTCATCAATCAAATTCATTTATAGTGAGCAAATCAAGCAACCCTAATTCGAAGGTCAAACCCTAATAATGGTGGATTCTGTTCTAGGCCATGGAGCTTCGCCAAATCATCCAGATTTCATCTATAGGAGTGGACAAACAAGTTTACATAATCAAAAATCATTAATACACAATGAATAGTTAGAATCGAAAAAAAAATGTTCAAGCCAAAACTTGCTTCGGGTTGGCCAATACAGAGGTCATGAGATGCATATGATGGATGTTTTCACTTCAAGGATGATCAAAGAACATGTCTATGTTCTTTATTTACCTTCTAAAGATCTCAAACTCAAAAACCGGTTTTCACTTTTGGATGAACTTTGGTGCTTTTGAACTTACCTCTTGGCTGCTCCAATTCGTCCCTGAACATTAGGTTTGTGTTAAGTATATATGTGTGATGAATTTAGGTCAGAAATATTGATGGGCTATGTGAAAAATTGATCCAAAAAAGATTGACAAAGATTAAGTTGTAAAAGTCAAATATTTGATCATAAAACCTTGCTATCTTGGGATGATTCATATGATTTCCTTCTCCTTTGACTCCAATCACACTTTATGATTTTTTAGATCCAATCACAAAAATATCTTTTCATATTTAATATTTTTTTTAAATTTAAAATGATTTAAAATGTAATAAATCATAATAAATTAATAAAATAAAATAAAAAATATGAAAATATCATGGAAATTTCGTGCATGGCATTATGAAGTGGATTGGGTCACAAATTGAATGGCCCATTTGAAAAGAAATGATTTTGAACCTCCCTTTTCAACATAAACCATCACAAAATTTCTTAACTTTGCAAAGGCACATCTCCCTCAATTTTAAAGGTATGAGGGTGTTCTTGGACTTTTTGGAAAGCTTGAAGAGTCCTCTAAACAACCCCATTGGTTTCAGGTCCATATCATTTACCAATCTCAAGTTATGCCCTTTTGAAGTTGTTGACTTTTTGTTGACTTTTGAAATGACCTATAATGTCTTAGATCATATCTTTCAAATGAAGCATTTTTGGGATTAACCTTCAACATCAAAGTTGTAGAGAATTCAATTTCCTTCAAAATGAGCTTTGGATGGAGACTTGGTGATGAAGTATGTGAAAGTTATGGCTGGTCAAAGTTCAGTTGACTTTTACTGAGGAAACCCTAATTTAGAAACTCCTGATTCTTGATGATCTGAAATCTCCTTGATGAATCATGATCAATCCTTGATCAAATGATGAATTTTACTTCATATACTTGATGTTGGCAAAAAATCATGAAGTTTGACTTTGGTTTGACCACAGTTGACCTCAGTTTGACTTTTTAACTGCTTTGACTGATTTTGACTTATCTGATCATCTGACTGAGCAAACCTTTGAGAAAAGCCTTGAAACTTGACATGGGGGTTCTTATACACATATAAGATGTTATGAAACTCACTTGAGGTATTGGAAGTCCATTTAGCCTGATTAAAGTCAAAACCCTAGTTTTGGATGCACTGCTTAGGAGGTGCATTGTCTGAGGGAATTGTCAACTTCTTTGACCAATTGTGAACTTTGTGAACCTTGTGAATCTTCATAAACTGTCTTGTGAACCTCATGGGAGGTATTGTGAAGCTTGTGAACCTTGTGAACCTCATGAAGGGGCTTTGTAGACCTCATAAACCTCAGGAAAGCTTTGTAACCATTGTGAAACTTCAAGAAGTGACTTGTAAACTTCATGAACTTCGTGGAAGGTCTTGTAAATGTTGAGAAGCTTGTGAACCTTGTGAACCTTCATAAAGTAACTTGTGGACTTCATGAACCTCATGAAAGGTTATGGGAATATTGAGAAACTTGTGAACCTTGTGAACCTTCATAAAGTAACTTGTAGACTTCATGAACCTCATGAAAGGTTATGCAAGGGTTGGAGAACTTGTGAACCTTGTGAACCTTCTTAGAACACAAAGTCTTGTATTGTGAGGGCAAATTTTGGGGTGCAACAGCTGCCCCTGTTCAATTTTCTGAAACCTGAGGGGTTAGATTGGTATATTTGCCAGTCGTGACCTGGAAGGTTGAAGGGGATTGAACACAAAAGCCCAAAAATTTGCACTCACCAGTGCATAGAGTGATATGGATAGTTGAACATGATTGAGTGGGCTTAAAGATGCCACTAGGGGAAAGTTCTTCAGCAGTATAATGAGAGCTGTCAGGAGTCAAGAGTAATACTGATGTAACAGCATGTCTTCATGAGGATAGAGCTATCAATAATGATAACCCTAAAGCAGTCTTGAAGAAATAATATGATTTCAGGAGGATAGAGCAATCAATAATGATAACTCTAAAGCAGTCTTGAAATAATAAGATGATATGTCTTCAGGAGGATAGAGCAATCAGTAACTCTAAAGCAGTCTTGAAGTAATGGCTTCAGGAGGATAGAGCAATCAATAATGACAACTCCAAAGCAGTCTTGAAGTAATGGCTTCAGGAGGATAGAGCAATCAATAATGACAACTCCAAAGCAGTCTTGAAGTAAGGGCTTCAGGAGGATAGAGCAATCAATAATGACAACTCCAAAGCAGTCTTGAAGTAATGGCTTCAGGAGGATAGAGCAATCAATAATGATAACTCTAAAGCAGTCTTGAAGTAATGGCTTCAGGAGGATAGAGCAATCAATAATGACAACTCCAAAGCAGTCTTGAAGTAATGGCTTCAGGAGGATAGAGCAATCAATAATGACAACTCCAAAGCAGTCTTGAAGTAATGGCTTCAGGAGGATAGAGCAATCAGTAACTCTAAAGCAGTCTTGAAGTAATGGCTTCAGGAGGATAGAGCAATCAATAATGACAACTCTAAAGCAGTCTTGAAGTAATGGCTTCAGGAGGATAGAGCAATCAATAATGACAACTCTAAAGCAGTCTTGAAGTATTGGCTTCAGGAGGATAGAGCAATCAATAATGATAACTCTAAAGCAGTCTTGAAGTAATGGCTTCAGGAGGATAGAGCAATCAATAATGATAACTCTAAAGCAGTCTTGAAGTAATGGCTTCAGGAGGATAGAGCAATCAATAATGACAACTCTAATGCAGTCTTGAAGTAATGGCTTCAGGAAGATAGAGCAATCAATAATGATAACTCTAAAGCAGTCTTGAAGTAATGGCTTCAGGAGGATAGAGCAATCAATAATGACAACTCTAAAGCAGTCTTGAAGTAATGGCTTCAGGAGGATAGAGCAATCAATAATGACAACTCTAAAGCAGTCTTGAAGTAATGGCTTCAGGAGGATAGAGCAATCAATAATGACAACTCCAAAGCAGTCTTGAAGTAATGGCTTCAGGAGGATAGAGCAATCAGTAACTCTAAAGCAGTCTTGAAGTAATGGCTTCAGGAGGATAGAGCAATCAATAATGACAACTCTAAAGCAGTCTTGAAGTAACGAGAAGTTATTAGGAGGATAAAGTAACCCCGAGGTGACAATAAAGCAGTCCTGGAGCTCATAAGTTTGTTTGTTGGATAATTAACCTGAAACAATGTAGCTTTTGTATAATAATGTTAGCTTATGCATTGTGTATGCATGTATGATATGATGCACTTAAGTAAATGTGTTATGTACTTATGGATATGTATGTTATGGTATGATGTAAATGATGTATGTATGATATGATACTGCCGGAAGCGTCTGGATATCTTCGTATAATAACTGCTGGTCAGGGAAAATAAATCCCGATTCGTTGCTGAAGAATATATAACTCCCCGTCTGCTGGGGATAACAGGGTATAGATAACTTCCCGTATGCTGGGGATAACAAGATATAGATAACCTCCCGTATGCTGGGGATGGTAAGGTATATATAACCTTCGTCTTCGTTTGATAGTAGGATAAGTATAACATCCCGTCTTCGTTCGTCGTACCCTTATTGGAAAGTAATTTCCCGAATATCCGTATGAGGATAAAAGAGATGGATATAAATTCCAGGGGAAATGAGACCTTATGAAGATAGATTTGCCCTACTGAGGGTTTGTAACTGTCTTGTAAGGATGAACCGGCGAAACTTCATTGAAATCCTTCCCTCGTTCGTCCTTGGTAAATACTATTACTGCATTTTCATGCATTTCTGGTAAACATTAATCATATTAAAAGCATACATGCATTCAAACACATCCAATGGACGTTTCGCTTATGTAAATAGGGTAAAAGTGAATCTGGATTTAGAGGGAAAAGTAAAGCTGAACTTTGAACACAAAATTATTTCAACTTCGAGAGTGTATAACCAATTGGATTTGGAACTCCTGAAATTTTTTGACTTTCCTGAGTACTTTCCCATAAATCCTCATGGCTGGATCTGAATACATGATATTGACACCATCTGATACTGCTGGCGTAGACAATTAATTTCCACCATAGCTTCTTCTGAGAATCCCAAATCAAGGTAGAGGACTGGGTCTTCAAGTTGTAATAGACCATGTGCTCTCCGGATACTATATTTGAAAAGAAAGTATTGCCCCTTGGTTGAGGATGAATTGTTCCATAATGAAAGTATCTGTAATGAGTCATCTCAAAAGAAACAAGTAGAATGCCCCATAAGCATATGCCCCTGGCGTTATGAACTTTGTAATGTCACACTTGGTAATTCAAATATATGAGAAAAACTGCCCCTGGCTATTAAGCACTGTTGGATCTGGAACTGATTGCCCTGAATGATCTGAACAGTAACTTGGAATGCCCATGAATTGGGAAACAGTGGCTATGCCCCTTTATATACATGGACTTTGATCCAGGAAGCAACTTTGCTTATCGGAAGGACCTTAGTTCATTTGAACATTCATCCTGTAAGCTTCTCCATTTGTCAAACATTCAGGTATATGCAAACAATATATATTCAAAAATGCAATGCTTATATCTGTCTTGAAAATAATAATTTTTTTTTTTTTTGAAAAACTGTGATATTAACTCAAATTTTATGACAAGCCCTAAAGGAGTCAGGATACCTTTTGTAGCAGTACGCTTTCGAACTAACCATGCTTCAGTTAGGACTTTTAAAGGGTTATAACGTGGCCTGGTTCACGGTTTAAGAAACAAAGGATAAAGGCTCAAATTTTATTTGTACCCAACCCAATCTCCATGATGTTCTTCAGTCCTATGCTCAGTTAACTCATGCGTTGAAGTTCCATAGCAGTTTGGAGTTGTAACACTGATATTTGTGATGGTTCAGAAACCCAAAACTTATTTGAACATTCAGTCATCTTTCTTTATTGAGGATTCATAGTGACCTTTTCTTCTTTTTTCTTTTAACTTTATTATCCCTTCTTTTTGCCTGAACTGTTTATTTCAAGGTTACAGTCAGCGGGATGTCTTGATGTTTTACTAAGTCTCCTTCATAGGTTTTGACTTAGTGAATTGTTCTTTTGCTGGATATTGACTGTCAGGTTTCATGATTACAGAGAACCATCATTAGTTGTGTACAACACAAGCAATTGGCATATTTGAGTCAACTGAGTAACTACCCTGCCCCAGGTTATGAATAAGGGTTTTAATTTGTACGAGAATAAAAACTCCTACTTCATAGGCTCAAAAGGGCTGACTAGGGATTAACTTCCTTATATCTCCACTGTTTAGGAATTGAAACAATGCCTGTACATCGTCAGCACAGTCTGTTCAAAAGCATACTGCATAAGATTATGGTATTGTTTTCGTCATCCTCCCTCTACAGGCTTATAGCTTTATCAGGAGTTAAATATCACAAGATAGAAATAAGAAGCATAATTCAAAGCATAGTGGAACGAATGGATTAGTTCAAGACAAACATACGCAATGCATTAATGAAGACAAAAGTTTAACATAATAATAAGTGTTCAAACAAATAAAAGAAATTACAAATGAAAATTCAAATGTTGTCCCATCCAGTTGGCTGAATGTCCTCAATTGCAATCTGTGAACTTTGAGGAGCAGTATACTTCACCATGAAATCAAATTTTCCACTTGGATGCCCCAAGGTGCCCCATATCTCAACAGGCATAGGTATTCTTCCTTTCTTGTTACTTTGGGCAACTCGTCTTGCAGCTTCGGTGTTTGATGGACGATAGTAGAACTCAACTTGACCTTTCTGGAGTAACCTCTAGGATTCCTTCATCAATCAGGTCTTGAATCTTTTCCTTCAATGCCCAACAGTTATTTGTATCATGTCCAGGACTGTTGGAGTGGTACTCACACCTTGCCCTGGGATTATAGCGAGGAGAGGAAGTTTTAGGATTTTTAGGAGACTTTTCCAAGGAAACCAGCTTCATCTCCAACAGGTATTGCAAAACTTGTGACATTGGAGTGCTGAACTTGATAAACTGCCTTCTACCTTTCTGGTGTTGAGGTGGATTAACCTTATCAGGTCTTTCTTCTTCAATCGAGGAACAATCAATGGCAACCTGTCTCTTACCCTCTTTTATCCTCATCCTTCTTTTAAGGAAATCAGCTTGTCTTAATGGAGTTTTACTGACAATTAGATCCCCGACTTTATCACTTTGAAATTTTTGGATGAAGGTCATCAGCTCTTCTTGCCCCTGAGCTAAACTTTGAATAAGAGCCACCTGGTCATTCATCTGGGTCCTCATTCCTGTCATCTCAGCTTGTAGTTGTTTCAGCTGATCATCCTTATTGTCCTCAGGATTCTTCTTCTTAGCCAGCAGTGTCTTCAATTCATCCTGCCCCTTGGTCAAGTTCAGGATCAGCTCTTGGAACTGTGCATTCTGTGCTTGAAGATCCTTAACTGATTGTTCAAGTGCCATTGCTGAAATAGACAGCGAGAAGATGAGAAACCTGTGCGCAATTATAAACCTGTGATGCAATGAAATGATATGGGAATGCATATGCAATGTTTTCAAGGACCGCAGGATTTAAATTTGCTTAAACAAACAAGAAAGTAACTTTTTATTAGTAATAACTTGTTTTGCCTTTTAGGCTTACAAAAAAATGAAAGTGAAATAAGTACAAAAGATGGGGTTTTAAGTCTCCCATGGACGTTTCCTCTTTGTGTTGAGGTATGAATTGAGGTTTCGTTCCTCGTGAAGTTGCTTTGTTAGCTCTAGGATCCTTGCTTGGCTTGTTTTGTAATGAGCCTCGAAAGTATCCCTTTGCTCCTTCAGTTGAATCCATGATCTCTACAAGTCTTCCATATCAGTAGGCATGTCTGGGTGAAGAATGGTATAAGCTGTGTCTCCTTCAGCAACAGGTTCCATGGTAACTGGTAGGACGGCAGGATATGGCATCATGAGCTTCTGAGCACGAGATCGTACCCATCTGAGATAAGCCTCCATAGGAATAGTGTACTTAGGCTCCAGTGTCTTGCTGTCAACCCTGTTTACCTTTCCCCAAGCTCGTATGAATCTCTGACGGTAACCCTGAAGATCGTTGTCGTAATCAAACACAATGCCCTGAATCAACATGTCATGTGGACCATCACTTCGGGCGTAACCAAACTGTCGTAAAGCTAGAGATGGGTTGTAGGTGATGCCTCCCCTTATGCCTGGAAGTGGCACATTAGGAAACTCCCCACAACGGTCAATGATGGTGACATTCTCCATAGATCTGGAGCACCAATGAATATCAGAGTGAGATAGTGACATGATCCTCTTGGACCATCTGAACCCTTGCTCATTCTTCATTACTGAGCGAGGAAGGTGAGAAATAAACCACCTAGAAAGCAAAGGTATGCAGCACATCAAAGTTCCTCTTGCCCTTGTAGTACGGGTGTGAAGAGAATGTAGGATATCTCCAAGCAACGTAGGCACTGGATTGTGACTCAGGAAAATGTTGATGGCATGAACGTCTATGAACTGATCTGGATTGGGGAACAATACTAAGCCATATATCAGCAAGGCTAAGACCTCCTCAAAAGCATCATAGCTCATGGCCTTCAAGAACATTTGAGCCTTATCCATTAGCACCTTGGCAAGAATACCCTTGACTCCACTTCTTGTTTCTAGAACAATGTCAGACTTCTTCAGATGTAGGGCTGCAGCAATAACCTCTGGTTTAAGCTCCTTCTCCAGACCTGTGAAGGGTCTTTGATCAAGAACAGGTATGCCCAGAAGTTTAGAGAACTCCTCCATGGTTGGAACTAACTGATAATCTGGAAATGTAAAGCAATGGTGCTTAGGGTCAAAAAACTGAAACAGCACACTCATCATGTCTTCACTGAACCCTGAAGTGACTAGATCCAATAGGTGACCATGTCTCTGGATGAACTGGGAATGATCAGACACTTGGGAAACCAACTCTTTAAGCTTATGAGGTATCCCTACAAAGTTAATCCTGATGGTGTTTCTACGAGCAGAAGCCATGACCTGCAACAAAGAACAAAGATAAATCCTTTGGTCCTTGAAATGGTTAGGGAAAATGATATGCTCATGATGCATGATGATGTCATGATGTTATGCTCAATCACAAACATGTGGCACACACAAACAAGTCACACCATAGCCCTAGGTTTAAAGGCTTGCATGAGGTTTAAGGTAAGTACCCTCCCCTGAAGTTAGATGGTTCATCCTGTCCTACAAAAGTAACCAGGTTCTAAGGGATCTCAATATCATTGATCCTTCACAAGGGTGGTTGTTCAGAAGGCAACTTACTTGCCAACCAAAACCCTCCAAGTTTAAGATCTCAATGAGCGTAGCATCGAGTGTCAACCAACTTCAGTCTGCACCAAAGCCGGCTACCTCACTACTTTCTAAAGGCCAAGATGAGTTAACTAGGGTTCTAAAAGTCAGTTAGTGCATTGACAACATATGGCAGCCTCAATATTATCCTCAACTTGACTTAAGGAATATAAGCACCAACCAAGAAGTCGCACTAACTATGGCCACCAGATCAACCGTATCGATATACGTCGTACAGTTTCCTTGGTCTATTGCCATTTACCTAAGGTACACTAGATCCGGGTTAGGACCTTTCACACATAAGATCCCAACAAATAAAATAAAGCAAACAAGGCAAACAATTCAAAGTGATCTTAATTCCTAAGGGTACCCCTCTTAAATAGATCCCCAGCAGAGTCGCCAGTTCTGTAACCCGGTGAACTGACTTTAAACAATGTTGCGGATAGCAAGAGTCGCCACCGACTTTTATTTTATCCATAAGGAAAGGTTATAAAAGAACAGGAAAGACCTTAGAGAATATTTTGGGTCCGGGGGGTAGGTTATGAAAAGGGAAGGTGTTAGCACCCTTTTCATCCATGGTTATCCATGGGCTCTTAGGTACTTAAGCTCACTTTTGAATTGTTTTGAAAGTGTAGTGTGTGAATAAGAAAATTTTCAGAATAGTTAATAAATAATCCATGTAAGGATGTGTTAAAAACATGTTTGAAAATTTGTTTGAAAATTGTTTAAGTGTGAAAAAAGTTTTTGAAATGAGCTTAAGTACTTAGGAGTAATCTACCCTACTGTTAAGGTCTTTCTTATTCTTTATTCTTTCCTTTAATAAGACTATCCCTACTATAATGGAGTAGGTAGTCCTTACTTTGGATATTAAGGGACTATCATCATTTTTCGAAAGGGACTCGAATCGTATAGGCAACCATAAGGGACTTTGATGATTTTTATTCGAGGGACATTGCTTTATACACCCCACTTAACCATTATTCGTAGGCAACTGGAGGGGTATCCCTAAGGAAGTGAGACGGCGATTAAAATCGACTTACGTGTGTGAAGTGTTTAAATTAATTATCTTTATTAAAAATTATCTAAATATATTTTAAATAACAAACATATTAACACTCCCTAATTACTAACCATAATGACAATAATAACTAAATAATTACATCCGGAAAAACAATTACAAGAAATTATAATAGAAATAATAAGCAAAATAATTAAATAAAAATAAACCAAATATAAATAAGCAATAAAAGATAAAGGGGTTAGTAAATAAAATTAGCAAAAATAATAATAAACATAATAAAATCATAAATGGGTTAGTAATTAGAAATAATAAAATTAGAAACATAAGAATAAAATATAAATAATGACATGGTTAGTAATAAAAATTAAAAGATTAATGAAATTATAATAAGCAAAAAAAATTAATTAATAATATAGTAAGAAGAAATTATCATATACAATTAATTTTTAAATTCATATAAGATCTAAATTATTATAATTACTAAATTTAATTATTATAAACATATATTTACCTTTATATACATATTATAAGAAAAAGATTGATTTTAAATATCATATTAAAATTTAATTTCTATTGGCCATTATATTTATAAATTAATTTTAACTATATACAAAATATATGAATTAAACTATTTCTAAACATTAAAAGAAAATTAATTTAAATTATGAATACAAAATTTTATGAAAAATTATAATCATGTTAGGAATTAAAAAAAAGAATTAAATTTTATTTAGGAAAAAATATTTTAGGATTAGAAAACTAGGGCTTTATATTTTTTAGGTTTTTTAGAAATAGGGTTTTATAAAATTAGGGTTTATCTAATTACCTATTTTATTTACAAACATATATACAAATTTTTTAATTAATAAAATAATGACATGTTAACAAATTATTATTTTTTTAGTAAAAAAAAATAAATATAAGTTTAATCTAATGTAAATATATTATTTTTGAATTTTATGGATTTTTCTTGAAATTAAAAAAAATTAATTAAAGAATAATAAGAAAAAGAAGAAAATAGAAAGAAAAGAAAAAGGAACCTGCTGGGATTTGATCCCAAGACCTCAGGTTTGCAAACAACATCCAGAACCACTCAGCCATCCATACGCAGGTGAAAGTAGAATGAGAATATTTGGTTTTGTTCTTTGCCTTTGATAAATCCAGAAAAATATGAAAAAAACAAAAGGCCTGGGGTAGTTTCGTACCCAGGACCTTATGGATGTGCATACGCGCGTCTTACCGCCTGGCTGGGAGAGCCTACCTGATGCTAAATCAACAATAAATAATAATATAACATAACTACTAATCATGTGGAAAAATAAGAAAAAAACAAATGACACCACCAGGTATCGAACACAAGTCCTCACAGTACAAGCATACGCTCCTTTCCACTTGGCCAAGCGTTTAACTTGTGATACAAACAGAAAAGATTAATTATATTTTAAAAAAGAAATTTGAATATTAATTTTCGCGCCAGCCTGGTTCATCTTCAACCTCTGAATATTGAAGTTTGCTGCGAATTTTAATACGATAACACCTGTGAATTTTCCTGCACTCATAAAACCTACGAATTTCAAAGTGCCATTAAACAGTTCAGTTTCATCAAATTGAAAGCATTTTCGGATTCCTCATAACCTGTACAATTCAATTTCATCAATCAAATTCATTTATAGTGAGCAAATCAAGCAACCCTAATTCGAAGGTCAAACCCTAATAATGGTGGATTCTGTTCTAGGCCATGGAGCTTCGCCAAATCATCCAGATTTCATCTATAGGAGTGGACAAACAAGTTTACATAATCAAAAATCATTAATACACAATGAATAGTTAGAATCGAAAAAAAAATGTTCAAGCCAAAACTTGCTTCGGGTTGGCCAATACAGAGGTCATGAGATGCATATGATGGATGTTTTCACTTCAAGGATGATCAAAGAACATGTCTATGTTCTTTATTTACCTTCTAAAGATCTCAAACTCAAAAACCGGTTTTCACTTTTGGATGAACTTTGGTGCTTTTGAACTTACCTCTTGGCTGCTCCAATTCGTCCCTGAACATTAGGTTTGTGTTAAGTATATATGTGTGATGAATTTAGGTCAGAAATATTGATGGGCTATGTGAAAAATTGATCCAAAAAAGATTGACAAAGATTAAGTTGTAAAAGTCAAATATTTGATCATAAAACCTTGCTATCTTGGGATGATTCATATGATTTCCTTCTCCTTTGACTCCAATCACACTTTATGATTTTTTAGATCCAATCACAAAAATATCTTTTCATATTTAATATTTTTTTTAAATTTAAAATGATTTAAAATGTAATAAATCATAATAAATTAATAAAATAAAATAAAAAATATGAAAATATCATGGAAATTTCGTGCATGGCATTATGAAGTGGATTGGGTCACAAATTGAATGGCCCATTTGAAAAGAAATGATTTTGAACCTCCCTTTTCAACATAAACCATCACAAAATTTCTTAACTTTGCAAAGGCACATCTCCCTCAATTTTAAAGGTATGAGGGTGTTCTTGGACTTTTTGGAAAGCTTGAAGAGTCCTCTAAACAACCCCATTGGTTTCAGGTCCATATCATTTACCAATCTCAAGTTATGCCCTTTTGAAGTTGTTGACTTTTTGTTGACTTTTGAAATGACCTATAATGTCTTAGATCATATCTTTCAAATGAAGCATTTTTGGGCTTAACCTTCAACATCAAAGTTGTAGAGAATTCAATTTCCTTCAAAATGAGCTTTGGATGGAGACTTGGTGATGAAGTATGTGAAAGTTATGGCTGGTCAAAGTTCAGTTGACTTTTACTGAGGAAACCCTAATTTAGAAACTCCTGATTCTTGATGATCTGAAATCTCCTTGATGAATCATGATCAATCCTTGATCAAATGATGAATTTTACTTCATATACTTGATGTTGGCAAAAAATCATGAAGTTTGACTTTGGTTTGACCACAGTTGACCTCAGTTTGACTTTTTAACTGCTTTGACTGATTTTGACTTATCTGATCATCTGACTGAGCAAACCTTTGAGAAAAGCCTTGAAACTTGACATGGGGGTTCTTATACACATATAAGATGTTATGAAACTCACTTGAGGTATTGGAAGTCCATTTAGCCTGATTAAAGTCAAAACCCTAGTTTTGGATGCACTGCTTAGGAGGTGCATTGTCTGAGGGAATTGTCAACTTCTTTGACCAATTGTGAACTTTGTGAACCTTGTGAATCTTCATAAACTGTCTTGTGAACCTCATGGGAGGTATTGTGAAGCTTGTGAACCTTGTGAACCTCATGAAGGGGCTTTGTAGACCTCATAAACCTCAGGAAAGCTTTGTAACCATTGTGAAACTTCAAGAAGTGACTTGTAAACTTCATGAACTTCGTGGAAGGTCTTGTAAATGTTGAGAAGCTTGTGAACCTTGTGAACCTTCATAAAGTAACTTGTGGACTTCATGAACCTCATGAAAGGTTATGGGAATATTGAGAAACTTGTGAACCTTGTGAACCTTCATAAAGTAACTTGTAGACTTCATGAACCTCATGAAAGGTTATGCAAGGGTTGGAGAACTTGTGAACCTTGTGAACCTTCTTAGAACACAAAGTCTTGTATTGTGAGGGCAAATTTTGGGGTGCAACAGAAGTACATGCCAAAAATTATCTCAAAATTAAATTTCTATGAAACTTTTTGAAAGACTAGTTTCGGTCAAAAAATCATAGTATTATACACAATTTTATACTTTCGGACAAAAAATCAAATTAAATCGAGGATTGTTTGAAATGCTACGAAACTAATCAGATCCTTTCTATATGTTTCGATAGAAGCTTATGATGGAAGTCCATGGAAAAAATTATGTCAAAACTAGATTCTTTGAAACTTTTTGAAATACTAGTTTCAGTCAAAATATTTTAGTATATTATACACAATTTTATAATAGTTTCGGTCAAAAAATCAAATTAAATCGAGGTTTGTTCGAAATGCTACGAAACTTTTCAGATCCTTTATATATGTTACGAGGGAAGGTTATGATGGATGTCCATAAAAAAATTATCTCAAAATACGATTCTATGAAACGTTTTGAAAGGCTAGTTTCGTTCAAAAAATTGTAGTATATTATACAATGAAATCGAGGAGTATTTGAAATTCTCCGAAACTTAACAGATCCTTTCTATATGTTACGAGGGAAGGTTATGATGGAAGTCTGTGCAAAAAATTATCTTAAACTTATATTCAATGAAACCTTTTAAAGTACTAGTTTCGGTCAAAAAATCAGTGTATTATACACAATTTTATAATAGATTCGGTCAAAAAATAAAATTAAATCAAGGATTATTCAAAATGCTACGAAATTTATAGATACTTTCTTTATGTTACGGGGGAAGGTTATGATGGAAGTCCATGAAAAAAATATAATCTCAAAATTAGATTCTATGAAACTTTTTGAAAGACTAGTTTCGGTAAAAAAATTGTAGTATATTATACATAATTTTATACTAGTTTCAGTTAAATCGAGGAGTATTCGAAATGCTCTTAATCTTAACAGATCCTTTCTTTATGTTACGAGGGAAGGCTATGATGGAAGTCCATGAAAAAAAATTATCTTAAAATTAGATTCTATGAAACTTTTTGTAAGACTAATTTCGGTCAAAAAATTGTAGTATATTATACATAATTTTATACTAGTTTCCATCAAAAAATTAAATTAAATTGAGGATTGTTTAAAATGCTACGAAACTAATCAGATCCTTTCTATATGTTACGATAGAAGTTTATGATGGAATTCCATCGAAAAATAATGTCAAAATTAGATTCTATGAAACTTTTTGAAATACTCGTTTCGGTCAAAAAATTGCAGTATATTATACACAAATTTATACTACTTTCGGTCAAAAAAAGCAAATTAAATCGAGGATTGTTCGAAATGATAAGAAACTTTTCACATCCTTTCTATATGTTTCGAGGGAAGATTATGATGTATGTCCATGCAAAAATTATCTCAAAATACGATTCTATGAAACTTTTTGAAAGACTAGTTTCGGTCAAAATATTGTAGTATATTATACACAATTTTATACTAGTTTCAGTCAAAAAATCAAATTAAATCGAGGATTGTTCGAAATGCTACGAAACTTTTCAGATCCTTTATATATGTTACGAGGGAAGGTTATGATGGATGTCCATGAAAAAATTATCTGAAAATACGATTCTATGAAACTTTTTGAAATACTAGTTTCGGTCAAAACATTGTAGTATATTATACACAATTTTATACTAGTTTTAGTCAAAAAATTAAATTAAATCGAGGATTGTTCGAGATGCTACGAAATGTTTTAGATCCTTTATATATATTAAGAGGGAAGGTTATGATGGAACTCCATGCAAAAAATTATCTCAAAATTAGATTTTATGAAACTTTTTGTAATACTAGTTTCGGTCAAAAATCATAATATAATATACACAATTTTATACAAGTTTCTGTCAAAAAATAAATTTATTCGAGGATTGTTCAAAATGCTACCAAATGTTTCAGATCCTTTCTATATGTTACGAGGGATGCTTACGATGGAAGTCCGTGCAAAAAATTATTTTAAAGTTAGATTCGATGAAACTTTTTGAAATACTAGTTTCGGTCAAAAATTCATAGTGTATTATACGAAATTTTATAATAGTTTCGGTCAAAATATCTAATTAAATCGAGGATTGTTCGAAATGCTATGAAATTTTACAGATTCTTTCTTTATGTTACGAGGGATGGTTATGATGGAAGTGCATGAAAAAAAACATTATCTCAAAATTAGATTCTATGAAACTTTTTGAAAGAATAGTTTTGGTCAAAAAATTGTAGTATATTATACACAATTTTATACTAGTTTAAGTCAAAAAATCAAATTAAATCGAGGAGTATTCGAAATCCTCTAAATCTTAACAGATCCTTTCTATATGTTACGAGGGAAGGTTATAATGGAAGTACATGCCAAAAATTATCTCAAAATTAAATTTCTATGAAACTTTTTGAAAGACTAGTTTCGGTCAAAAAATCATAGTATTATACACAATTTTATACTTTCGGACAAAAAATCAAATTAAATCGAGGATTGTTTGAAATGCTACGAAACTAATCAGATCCTTTCTATATGTTTCGATAGAAGCTTATGATGGAAGTCCATGGAAAAAATTATGTCAAAACTAGATTAAATGAAACTTTTTGAAATACTAGTTTCAGTCAAAATATTTTAGTATATTATACACAATTTTATAATAGTTTCGGTCAAAAAATCAAATTAAATCGAGGTTTGTTCGAAATGCTACGAAACTTTTCAGATCCTTTATATATGTTACGAGGGAAGGTTATGATGGATGTCCATAAAAAAATTATCTCAAAATACGATTCTATGAAACGTTTTGAAAGGCTAGTTTCGTTCAAAAAATTGTAGTATATTATACAATGAAATCGAGGAGTATTTGAAATTCTCCGAAACTTAACAGATCCTTTCTATATGTTACGAGGGAAGGTTATGATGGAAGTCTGTGCAAAAAATTATCTTAAACTTATATTCAATGAAACCTTTTAAAGTACTAGTTTCGGTCAAAAAATCAGTGTATTATACACAATTTTATAATAGATTCGGTCAAAAAATAAAATTAAATCAAGGATTATTCAAAATGCTACGAAATTTATAGATACTTTCTTTATGTTACGGGGGAAGGTTATGATGGAAGTCCATGAAAAAAATATAATCTCAAAATTAGATTCTATGAAACTTTTTGAAAGACTAGTTTCGGTAAAAAAATTGTAGTATATTATACATAATTTTATACTAGTTTCAGTTAAATCGAGGAGTATTCGAAATGCTCTTAATCTTAACAGATCCTTTCTTTATGTTACGAGGGAAGGCTATGATGGAAGTCCATGAAAAAAAATTATCTTAAAATTAGATTCTATGAAACTTTTTGTAAGACTAATTTCGGTCAAAAAATTGTAGTATATTATACATAATTTTATACTAGTTTCCATCAAAAAATTAAATTAAATTGAGGATTGTTTAAAATGCTACGAAACTAATCAGATCCTTTCTATATGTTACGATAGAAGTTTATGATGGAATTCCATCGAAAAATAATGTCAAAATTAGATTCTATGAAACTTTTTGAAATACTCGTTTCGGTCAAAAAATTGCAGTATATTATACACAAATTTAAACTACTTTCGGTCAAAAAAAGCAAATTAAATCGAGGATTGTTCGAAATGATAAGAAACTTTTCACATCCTTTCTATATGTTTCGAGGGAAGATTATGATGTATGTCCATGCAAAAATTATCTCAAAATACGATTCTATGAAACTTTTTGAAAGACTAGTTTCGGTCAAAATATTGTAGTATATTATACACAATTTTATACTAGTTTCAGTCAAAAAATCAAATTAAATCGAGGATTGTTCGAAATGCTACGAAACTTTTCAGATCCTTTATATATGTTACGAGGGAAGGTTATGATGGATGTCCATGAAAAAATTATCTGAAAATACGATTCTATGAAACTTTTTGAAATACTAGTTTCGGTCAAAACATTGTAGTATATTATACACAATTTTATACTAGTTTTAGTCAAAAAATTAAATTAAATCGAGGATTGTTCGAGATGCTACGAAATGTTTTAGATCCTTTATATATATTAAGAGGGAAGGTTATGATGGAACTCCATGCAAAAAATTATCTCAAAATTAGATTTTATGAAACTTTTTGTAATACTAGTTTCGGTCAAAAATCATAATATAATATACACAATTTTATACAAGTTTCTGTCAAAAAATAAATTTATTCGAGGATTGTTCAAAATGCTACCAAATGTTTCAGATCCTTTCTATATGTTACGAGGGATGCTTACGATGGAAGTCCGTGCAAAAAATTATTTTAAAGTTAGATTCGATGAAACTTTTTGAAATACTAGTTTCGGTCAAAAATTCATAGTGTATTATACGAAATTTTATAATAGTTTCGGTCAAAATATCTAATTAAATCGAGGATTGTTCGAAATGCTATGAAATTTTACAGATTCTTTCTTTATGTTACGAGGGATGGTTATGATGGAAGTGCATGAAAAAAAACATTATCTCAAAATTAGATTCTATGAAACTTTTTGAAAGAATAGTTTTGGTCAAAAAATTGTAGTATATTATACACAATTTTATACTAGTTTAAGTCAAAAAATCAAATTAAATCGAGGAGTATTCGAAATCCTCTAAATCTTAACAGATCCTTTCTATATGTTACGAGGGAAGGTTATAATGGAAGTACATGCCAAAAATTATCTCAAAATTAAATTTCTATGAAACTTTTTGAAAGACTAGTTTCGGTCAAAAAATCATAGTATTATACACAATTTTATACTTTCGGACAAAAAATCAAATTAAATCGAGGATTGTTTGAAATGCTACGAAACTAATCAGATCCTTTCTATATGTTTCGATAGAAGCTTATGATGGAAGTCCATGGAAAAAATTATGTCAAAACTAGATTAAATGAAACTTTTTGAAATACTAGTTTCAGTCAAAATATTTTAGTATATTATACACAATTTTATAATAGTTTCGGTCAAAAAATCAAATTAAATCGAGGTTTGTTCGAAATGCTACGAAACTTTTCAGATCCTTTATATATGTTACGAGGGAAGGTTATGATGGATGTCCATAAAAAAATTATCTCAAAATACGATTCTATGAAACGTTTTGAAAGGCTAGTTTCGTTCAAAAAATTGTAGTATATTATACAATGAAATCGAGGAGTATTTGAAATTCTCCGAAACTTAACAGATCCTTTCTATATGTTACGAGGGAAGGTTATGATGGAAGTCTGTGCAAAAAATTATCTTAAACTTATATTCAATGAAACCTTTTAAAGTACTAGTTTCGGTCAAAAAATCAGTGTATTATACACAATTTTATAATAGATTCGGTCAAAAAATAAAATTAAATCAAGGATTATTCAAAATGCTACGAAATTTATAGATACTTTCTTTATGTTACGGGGGAAGGTTATGATGGAAGTCCATGAAAAAAATATAATCTCAAAATTAGATTCTATGAAACTTTTTGAAAGACTAGTTTCGGTAAAAAAATTGTAGTATATTATACATAATTTTATACTAGTTTCAGTTAAATCGAGGAGTATTCGAAATGCTCTTAATCTTAACAGATCCTTTCTTTATGTTACGAGGGAAGGCTATGATGGAAGTCCATGAAAAAAAATTATCTTAAAATTAGATTCTATGAAACTTTTTGTAAGACTAATTTCGGTCAAAAAATTGTAGTATATTATACATAATTTTATACTAGTTTCCATCAAAAAATTAAATTAAATTGAGGATTGTTTAAAATGCTACGAAACTAATCAGATCCTTTCTATATGTTACGATAGAAGTTTATGATGGAATTCCATCGAAAAATAATGTCAAAATTAGATTCTATGAAACTTTTTGAAATACTCGTTTCGGTCAAAAAATTGCAGTATATTATACACAAATTTATACTACTTTCGGTCAAAAAAAGCAAATTAAATCGAGGATTGTTCGAAATGATAAGAAACTTTTCACATCCTTTCTATATGTTTCGAGGGAAGATTATGATGTATGTCCATGCAAAAATTATCTCAAAATACGATTCTATGAAACTTTTTGAAAGACTAGTTTCGGTCAAAATATTGTAGTATATTATACACAATTTTATACTAGTTTCAGTCAAAAAATCAAATTAAATCGAGGATTGTTCGAAATGCTACGAAACTTTTCAGATCCTTTATATATGTTACGAGGGAAGGTTATGATGGATGTCCATGAAAAAATTATCTGAAAATACGATTCTATGAAACTTTTTGAAATACTAGTTTCGGTCAAAACATTGTAGTATATTATACACAATTTTATACTAGTTTTAGTCAAAAAATTAAATTAAATCGAGGATTGTTCGAGATGCTACGAAATGTTTTAGATCCTTTATATATATTAAGAGGGAAGGTTATGATGGAACTCCATGCAAAAAATTATCTCAAAATTAGATTTTATGAAACTTTTTGTAATACTAGTTTCGGTCAAAAATCATAATATAATATACACAATTTTATACAAGTTTCTGTCAAAAAATAAATTTATTCGAGGATTGTTCAAAATGCTACCAAATGTTTCAGATCCTTTCTATATGTTACGAGGGATGCTTACGATGGAAGTCCGTGCAAAAAATTATTTTAAAGTTAGATTCGATGAAACTTTTTGAAATACTAGTTTCGGTCAAAAATTCATAGTGTATTATACGAAATTTTATAATAGTTTCGGTCAAAATATCTAATTAAATCGAGGATTGTTCGAAATGCTATGAAATTTTACAGATTCTTTCTTTATGTTACGAGGGATGGTTATGATGGAAGTGCATGAAAAAAAACATTATCTCAAAATTAGATTCTATGAAACTTTTTGAAAGAATAGTTTTGGTCAAAAAATTGTAGTATATTATACACAATTTTATACTAGTTTAAGTCAAAAAATCAAATTAAATCGAGGAGTATTCGAAATCCTCTAAATCTTAACAGATCCTTTCTATATGTTACGAGGGAAGGTTATAATGGAAGTACATGCCAAAAATTATCTAAAAATTAAATTTCTATGAAACTTTTTGAAAGACTAGTTTCGGTCAAAAAATCATAGTATTATACACAATTTTATACTTTCGGACAAAAAATCAAATTAAATCGAGGATTGTTTGAAATGCTACGAAACTAATCAGATCCTTTCTATATGTTTCGATAGAAGCTTATGATGGAAGTCCATGGAAAAAATTATGTCAAAACTAGATTAAATGAAACTTTTTGAAATACTAGTTTCAGTCAAAATATTTTAGTATATTATACACAATTTTATAATAGTTTCGGTCAAAAAATCAAATTAAATCGAGGTTTGTTCGAAATGCTACGAAACTTTTCAGATCCTTTATATATGTTACGAGGGAAGGTTATGATGGATGTCCATAAAAAAATTATCTCAAAATACGATTCTATGAAACGTTTTGAAAGGCTAGTTTCGTTCAAAAAATTGTAGTATATTATACAATGAAATCGAGGAGTATTTGAAATTCTCCGAAACTTAACAGATCCTTTCTATATGTTACGAGGGAAGGTTATGATGGAAGTCTGTGCAAAAAATTATCTTAAACTTATATTCAATGAAACCTTTTAAAGTACTAGTTTCGGTCAAAAAATCAGTGTATTATACACAATTTTATAATAGATTCGGTCAAAAAATAAAATTAAATCAAGGATTATTCAAAATGCTACGAAATTTATAGATACTTTCTTTATGTTACGGGGGAAGGTTATGATGGAAGTCCATGAAAAAAATATAATCTCAAAATTAGATTCTATGAAACTTTTTGAAAGACTAGTTTCGGTAAAAAAATTGTAGTATATTATACATAATTTTATACTAGTTTCAGTTAAATCGAGGAGTATTCGAAATGCTCTTAATCTTAACAGATCCTTTCTTTATGTTACGAGGGAAGGCTATGATGGAAGTCCATGAAAAAAAATTATCTTAAAATTAGATTCTATGAAACTTTTTGTAAGACTAATTTCGGTCAAAAAATTGTAGTATATTATACATAATTTTATACTAGTTTCCATCAAAAAATTAAATTAAATTGAGGATTGTTTAAAATGCTACGAAACTAATCAGATCCTTTCTATATGTTACGATAGAAGTTTATGATGGAATTCCATCGAAAAATAATGTCAAAATTAGATTCTATGAAACTTTTTGAAATACTCGTTTCGGTCAAAAAATTGCAGTATATTATACACAAATTTATACTACTTTCGGTCAAAAAAAGCAAATTAAATCGAGGATTGTTCGAAATGATAAGAAACTTTTCACATCCTTTCTATATGTTTCGAGGGAAGATTATGATGTATGTCCATGCAAAAATTATCTCAAAATACGATTCTATGAAACTTTTTGAAAGACTAGTTTCGGTCAAAATATTGTAGTATATTATACACAATTTTATACTAGTTTCAGTCAAAAAATCAAATTAAATCGAGGATTGTTCGAAATGCTACGAAACTTTTCAGATCCTTTATATATGTTACGAGGGAAGGTTATGATGGATGTCCATGAAAAAATTATCTGAAAATACGATTCTATGAAACTTTTTGAAATACTAGTTTCGGTCAAAACATTGTAGTATATTATACACAATTTTATACTAGTTTTAGTCAAAAAATTAAATTAAATCGAGGATTGTTCGAGATGCTACGAAATGTTTTAGATCCTTTATATATATTAAGAGGGAAGGTTATGATGGAACTCCATGCAAAAAATTATCTCAAAATTAGATTTTATGAAACTTTTTGTAATACTAGTTTCGGTCAAAAATCATAATATAATATACACAATTTTATACAAGTTTCTGTCAAAAAATAAATTTATTCGAGGATTGTTCAAAATGCTACCAAATGTTTCAGATCCTTTCTATATGTTACGAGGGATGCTTACGATGGAAGTCCGTGCAAAAAATTATTTTAAAGTTAGATTCGATGAAACTTTTTGAAATACTAGTTTCGGTCAAAAATTCATAGTGTATTATACGAAATTTTATAATAGTTTCGGTCAAAATATCTAATTAAATCGAGGATTGTTCGAAATGCTATGAAATTTTACAGATTCTTTCTTTATGTTACGAGGGATGGTTATGATGGAAGTGCATGAAAAAAAACATTATCTCAAAATTAGATTCTATGAAACTTTTTGAAAGAATAGTTTTGGTCAAAAAATTGTAGTATATTATACACAATTTTATACTAGTTTAAGTCAAAAAATCAAATTAAATCGAGGAGTATTCGAAATCCTCTAAATCTTAACAGATCCTTTCTATATGTTACGAGGGAAGGTTATAATGGAAGTACATGCCAAAAATTATCTAAAAATTAAATTTCTATGAAACTTTTTGAAAGACTAGTTTCGGTCAAAAAATCATAGTATTATACACAATTTTATACTTTCGGACAAAAAATCAAATTAAATCGAGGATTGTTTGAAATGCTACGAAACTAATCAGATCCTTTCTATATGTTTCGATAGAAGCTTATGATGGAAGTCCATGGAAAAAATTATGTCAAAACTAGATTAAATGAAACTTTTTGAAATACTAGTTTCAGTCAAAATATTTTAGTATATTATACACAATTTTATAATAGTTTCGGTCAAAAAATCAAATTAAATCGAGGTTTGTTCGAAATGCTACGAAACTTTTCAGATCCTTTATATATGTTACGAGGGAAGGTTATGATGGATGTCCATAAAAAAATTATCTCAAAATACGATTCTATGAAACGTTTTGAAAGGCTAGTTTCGTTCAAAAAATTGTAGTATATTATACAATGAAATCGAGGAGTATTTGAAATTCTCCGAAACTTAACAGATCCTTTCTATATGTTACGAGGGAAGGTTATGATGGAAGTCTGTGCAAAAAATTATCTTAAACTTATATTCAATGAAACCTTTTAAAGTACTAGTTTCGGTCAAAAAATCAGTGTATTATACACAATTTTATAATAGATTCGGTCAAAAAATAAAATTAAATCAAGGATTATTCAAAATGCTACGAAATTTATAGATACTTTCTTTATGTTACGGGGGAAGGTTATGATGGAAGTCCATGAAAAAAATATAATCTCAAAATTAGATTCTATGAAACTTTTTGAAAGACTAGTTTCGGTAAAAAAATTGTAGTATATTATACATAATTTTATACTAGTTTCAGTTAAATCGAGGAGTATTCGAAATGCTCTTAATCTTAACAGATCCTTTCTTTATGTTACGAGGGAAGGTTATGATGGAAGTCCATGAAAAAAAATTATCTTAAAATTAGATTCTATGAAACTTTTTGTAAGACTAATTTCGGTCAAAAAATTGTAGTATATTATACATAATTTTATACTAGTTTCCATCAAAAAATTAAATTAAATTGAGGATTGTTTAAAATGATACGAAACTAATCAGATCCTTTCTATATGTTACGATAGAAGTTTATGATGGAATTCCATTGAAAAATAATGTCAAAATTAGATTCTATGAAACTTTTTGAAATACTCGTTTCGGTCAAAAAATTGCAGTATATTATACACAAATTTATACTACTTTCGGTCAAAAAAAGCAAATTAAATCGAGGATTGTTCGAAATGATAAGAAACTTTTCACATCCTTTCTATATGTTTCGAGGGAAGATTATGATGTATGTCCATGCAAAAATTATCTCAAAATACGATTCTATGAAACTTTTTGAAAGACTAGTTTCGGTCAAAATATTGTAGTATATTATACACAATTTTATACTAGTTTCAGTCAAAAAATCAAATTAAATCGAGGATTGTTCGAAATGCTACGAAACTTTTCAGATCCTTTATATATGTTACGAGGGAAGGTTATGATGGATGTCCATGAAAAAATTATCTGAAAATACGATTCTATGAAACTTTTTGAAATACTAGTTTCGGTCAAAACATTGTAGTATATTATACACAATTTTATACTAGTTTTAGTCAAAAAATTAAATTAAATCGAGGATTGTTCGAGATGCTACGAAATGTTTTAGATCCTTTATATATATTAAGAGGGAAGGTTATGATGGAACTCCATGCAAAAAATTATCTCAAAATTAGATTTTATGAAACTTTTTGTAATACTAGTTTCGGTCAAAAATCATAATATAATATACACAATTTTATACAAGTTTCTGTCAAAAAATAAATTTATTCGAGGATTGTTCAAAATGCTACCAAATGTTTCAGATCCTTTCTATATGTTACGAGGGATGCTTACGATGGAAGTCCGTGCAAAAAATTATTTTAAAGTTAGATTCGATGAAACTTTTTAAAATACTAGTTTCGGTCAAAAATTCATAGTGTATTATACGAAATTTTATAATAGTTTCGGTCAAAATATCTAATTAAATCGAGGATTGTTCGAAATGCTATGAAATTTTACAGATTCTTTCTTTATGTTACGAGGGATGGTTATGATGGAAGTGCATGAAAAAAAACATTATCTCAAAATTAGATTCTATGAAACTTTTTGAAAGAATAGTTTTGGTCAAAAAATTGTAGTATATTATACACAATTTTATACTAGTTTAAGTCAAAAAATCAAATTAAATCGAGGAGTATTCGAAATCCTCTAAATCTTAACAGATCCTTTCTATATGTTACGAGGGAAGGTTATAATGGAAGTACATGCCAAAAATTATCTCAAAATTAAATTTCTATGAAACTTTTTGAAAGACTAGTTTCGGTCAAAAAATCATAGTATTATACACAATTTTATACTTTCGGACAAAAAATCAAATTAAATCGAGGATTGTTTGAAATGCTACGAAACTAATCAGATCCTTTCTATATGTTTCGATAGAAGGTTATGATGGAAGTCCATGCAAAAAATTATGTCAAAACTAGATTCTTTGAAACTTTTTGAAATACTAGTTTCAGTCAAAATATTTTAGTATATTATACACAATTTTATAATAGTTTCGGTCAAAAAATCAAATTAAATCGAGGTTTGTTCGAAATGCTACGAAACTTTTCAGATCCTTTATATATGTTACGAGGGAAGGTTATGATGGAAGGTTATGATGGATGTCCATAAAAAAATTATCTCAAAATACGATTCTATGAAACGTTTTGAAAGGCTAGTTTCGTTCAAAAAATTTTAGTATATTATACAATGAAATCGAGGAGTATTTGAAATTCTCCGAAACTTAACAGATCCTTTCTATATGTTACGAGGGAAGGTTATGATGGAAGTCTGTGCAAAAAATTATCTTAAACTTATATTCAATGAAACTTTTTAAAGTACTAGTTTCGGTCAAAAAATCAGTGTATTATACACAATTTTATAATAGATTCGGTCAAAAAATAAAATTAAATCAAGGATTATTCAAAATGCTACGAAATTTATAGATACTTTCTTTATGTTACGGGGGAAGGTTATGATGGAAGTCCATGAAAAAATATAATCTCAAAATTAGATTCTATGAAACTTTTTGAAAGACTAGTTTCGGTAAAAAAATTGTAGTATATTATACATAATTTTATACTTGTTTCAGTTAAATCGAGGAGCATTCGAAATGCTCTTAATCTTAACAGATCCTTTCTGTTCTGGACTGGGCCATGACATTATGCACGGCATGGCCCAATGCTCGTCAGGCCCATGTCCAAATGACCAAGCACGAGGACACGTCAGGCGAAGGACCATTCACCCGAGGAACGTCTCCTCGACTTTCTAACTACGGGTCGGGCAAAGAGCGTGTTGCCCGTCCCGTGGTCTCCGTCCACAAATCATCAACCCACGCCGCGGGCATCTAGGTTGTGTCGGGCAGAGCCATAACAGCACCTCACTTACCACGTCACCCAACTCCCCTACATTACCTCCTTAGGGATAGGGGCAGTTGGACCAGGGGGCAGACCTTGGTCTAGGTCTTAACGCTTCTTACGCGTCCCCTGGCAGCTCCTCCTTGGGCCTAGCTAATCCAGCCCATTAGGAGCCTTGGCCCAGCGCTGGGGGCTCAATATAAATACCCCTCTTATGGCAAAAGGGCAGGTATTCTAACTTACACTCTGATAACCTTCTTCTGTACCTCTTCTGACTTAAGCATTGGAGCACCTTGCAGGTACACCCCCCTCCTCATTTCATTCTCTAGCCCATTCATCAAGACCTTGGAAGGCCCTCCTGATCAGGTAAGATCAGTGGCGCCGTCTGTGGGAACTTAGCTATCCCCATCTTCATCAACAGAGGATCAAAGCTCATTTATTTCTGTCCTTCCAACATGGCCGGAGAACAACCCAGCGAGCGCAGCCGTCCCCTCGTCGACTACACTATGGACGACGGCCCACCATCTCATGAAACAGACGCCCGAGACGGTCGTCCAGCCACCCCGTCTCCAGAGCCCCAAAATAACGGGGATGCCCCTCACGCTCACAACTTAGGGGCAGAGACATTTCATCCCATCCCCGTTCCCGTTGAAGGAGACGCCACAATGATTGCCATGGTGAATGCCCTAAATCAGGCCGGTTCTATGCTCTATCAGCAGCACGAACGAATCATGGCCCTCGAAGCCGAGCGACAAGAGGCCCGACCCCAACAGGAGAGGAGGACACAACAACGTCCAGAACCAACAAAGAAGCGAGGACGTCGCTCTCCAGAACCTCACGTCAGCAGGGCACGCGCTCGTCGTGACAACTGTCGAGCGGGAACCCCACCAAGGCGCGGGCGTAGCCCCGACAACAACGAGCTATCTCCATTAAGGAGCGACGAAGAAGACCAACACTGTCCCCTATCTCGGGAAATAATGGAAGCCCCGCTCCCCAAAGGCATGGAGAAACCACCCAATCTAGCTGTATACGACGGGACTACAGATCCCGACGACCACGTCGACAACGTCAACGCAATGCTCGACTACCGCAATGACATCACCGGGCATCTCAAATGCCGGCTGTTTTCAACGACCCTCAGGAAAGGAGCCATGGCCTGGTACAAAAGCTTGGCTCCTGAATCCATTACATCATGGAGAGTCATGAGGTCCATGTTCACAAGGCACTTCACGGCTTCCCGTCGTCACCCCAAGACCGAGGCGACCCTTGAAGCCATAGTGCAAAAGAAGAATGAGACACTGCGCTCGTACATCGAGCGATTTAACCAAGAAGCTGTCGAGGTGGACACCACCGAACACATGAAAAAGTACCTCCTCGAAAGAGGACTCTTGCCCGGTAGCGAGCTGAGCAGAGCCGTCGGGATCGAGCCTCCCCGCACACTGAACGAACTTCTGCACAAGGCCCAGGCCTACATTAGATACGAAGAAAAACAGGTGGCACACAATGCTCGCAGCGGACGTAATGCTGGGGACATCGAGCACTCCAAACGCGAGGACCCGAGCGTTCCCCGTCGCAACGGGGACAAGCGAAGAGAGGAAAGACCTCGCGAGCTCCGAGAAGGAAGGGGACCTGCGGGCCGATATAGCGAATACACCTTACTGACAGCCCCTCGAGAGCGCATCCTCGCAGAATGCATCAACTCTGAATTCAAACAGGGCAGAGTCAGGTTCCCAAAACCATCTGCGCCAAAGCCTCACACCGACAAATCTAAATACTGCCGGTTCCACAGAAGTCACGGGCATGTGACCGAAGACTGCGTCCATCTGAAGGATGCAATAGAGATTTTAATCCAAGAGGGGCACCTAAAGCAGTATACGAGGAAGAACGAAACCCCCAGACACGACGAGGCAGAAAAGAAGAGACCCCGGGAAGAAACACCCCCCGACAACTCTCCATACCAAGTGGCCCTCTGCGTGTCACGCCCGGAAGATTTCTTCCTCCCCGAACCACTGCCCGAAGGAAGAATCGCTGCACTCAGCCCTTGGGAGGACTTCCCAACCGCATTGGTAATATCAGGTGGGGGAGTTAACGGCGAAACCGCTGCCCTCTCAGTCAAACGCAAGTTCGATGAACTCCTATTAACCGCCCCCGAGCAAAAGGCGACATTGACAAAGTACCGGGGAAAATCCAACCCGATATCCTTTTTCCTGGAGGAACTCCCGGGCGGATCCCCGAACTCGGGCATCCCACTATTGATCAGAGCAAAGATGGCCCAGTTCGACGTCCGACGCATCCTAGTCGATCAAGGCAGCTCAGTGGATATCATGTACGTCCACCTCTTCAACACTCTGAAATTAGACAAGACCAACCTGGCCCCCTACGTCGGATCCGACCTCCAAGGATTCAATGGAGCAACGACTAGGCCGTGGGGGTATGTCGAACTCCTCGTCACCTTTGGGGAGCAAGAGACGGCCAGGGAAATCAAGATCCAATTCCTGGTCGTGGACTGCCCGTCCCTGTACAATTGCATCTTTGGACGCCCAACACTGGCTGAACTTACTGCGGTCCCGTCCACCGTCCACCTGAAGATGAAATACTACACCAAATTGGGCCGTGTGGTCACCATCCACGGCGACATCGAAGCTTCCCGGCGATGCTACGACGCTGCAGTAAAAGGACAGGCCGTGATTAGCACAAAGAACAGTTCCAGCAACAAAAAACTCAGGACCGAAGACCCTCCCCGGGGAGTTAACGCCATCGACCTCGACTGTCGTATTGGGCTAGACGAAACCGAAGAAGGGAAGTCCACCAAGGAAAGATCTCTCAAACACCCGGTCCGACCAATCCCCGACGGAGAGTTCGAGCTCATTCCCCTTGGGGACGATCCAGAAAGGACAGTGAAGATAGGCAAGGGATTGCCCGAGGAAACAAGGGAGAAGCTCGTGGCATGCCTCAAAGAGAATTCTGACCTCTTCGCATGGAATGCCGCAGAAATGCCCGGACTAGATCCTGAGATCGCGTGTCACAAGCTAGCTTTAGACCGGGCAGCCAAGCCCATAGCACAACGTAGGCGCAAACAGTCGCCCGAAAAGGCAGAAGCTGCCGAACGAGCTGTAAAAGACCTCTTAGAGGCAAATTTTATTTCTGAAGCCCAGTACACAACCTGGCTCTCTAATGTAGTCCTCGTTAAGAAAAATAATGGAAAATGGCGTATGTGTGTTGATTATACTGATCTTAATAGGGCTTGCCCGAAAGATGCTTTCCCCCTCCCTAATATAGATATGCTCGTCGACAATTCTGCAGGTTTTAAACTCTTGTCCTTCATGGACGCATATAGTGGATACAATCAAATCCCTATGTCGCCCACAGACAAGAGGCACACATCATTCATGACCCCAACGGGCAATTACTATTACAACGTCATGCCGTTCGGGCTCAAGAACGCTGGTGCTACGTACCAACGCATGATGAACAAAGTCTTCAAGGATGAAATAGGGGACATGCTCGAAGTATACATGGACGACATGATCGTCAAATCACACGAGGAGAGTACCCATGCTCGACATCTAACCAAAGTGTTCGAGCAGGCGAGGCAGTGCAGAATGAGGTTCAATCCCGAAAAATGCACGTTCGGGGTACGGGCAGGAAAGTTCCTCGGTTTCTACCTCACCGAAAGAGGAATCGAGACCAACCCCGACAAGTGCCGGGCATTTTCGGAATTCCCGACCCCGAGGACCAAGAAATCGATCCAATCCCTCAATGGAGTGCTCGCCTCACTCTCCCGTTTCATCGCCAAATCCGCCCAGCATGCATTACCATTCTTCAGACTCCTTCGCAAGGAGACTATCTTCGACTGGACCGACGAATGCGAGCAAGCATTACTCCATCTGAAGAAGGTTCTATCCGAACCCCCGGTACTATCGCGACCATTAGAAAGGGAAACCTTATACCTATATCTGTCCGTGGCGACCGAGGCCGTCAGCGCCGTTCTAATAAGAGAGACCGACGAGGGACAAAAGCCCATCTATTTCACGAGCAAAGCACTCCAAGGCCCCGAGCTCCGATATCAGCAAATCGAAAAGGTTGCCCTGGCCCTCATCAATGCGGCAAGGAGACTACGATATTACTTCCTCGCACACACAATAAAGGTGAGAACCGACCAGCCAATCAAACAGTTGCTCGGACGACCAGATATGGCCGGGAGAATGCTCAAGTGGTCGCTAGAACTCTCCGAATTCGACATACAATACGAAAGCAGGAAAGCCCTGAAGGCACAGGCACTGGCCGACTTCGTCGCAGAAATGACCCACTGCCCGACACCAGCAGAGGGCGCCCACAAATGGACGATCTTCGTCGACGGCGCCTCTAGCTCGTCAGGTAGCGGAGCCGGGATCATCCTCGAGAACGAGGATGGGATCCTGATCGAGGTTTCATTAGCACTGGCTTTCCCGACGTCGAACAACCAAGCCGAATACGAGGCTTTTATCGCAGGCTTGAGGTTAGCCGAGGACCTGGGAGCAAAAGAAGTGACAATATCCACAGACTCCCAGCTCGTGGCCTCTCAAGTGCGAGGAGAATACCAAACCAAGAACGACAACCTCGTCGAGTACCTGTCCCATGTCAAAGAAAAACTTGATAAATTTGAAAAGTGGGAAGTTCAACACATACCTCGCGAGCACAACACACGGGCAGACATCCTCTCGAAACTAGCCAGCACGAGGAAAAAGGGTGGGAATAAATCAGTAATTCAAGAAATCCTCCCTCGACCTAGCATTGACAAACTACCTCCTCCATTCGAGGTCAACGCCATCGGGGATGTTCACTGTTGGATGACGCCCATCTACAATTACCTCACACGAGACGAACTCCCAACTGACCCGAAAGAGGCGGCCATTGTCAAACGACGAGCGTGCTCGTACGTACTCCTCGAAGGTAAACTCTACAGGAGAGGATTCTCCATCCCGTTACTTAAATGTGTCGAGGAAGAGAAAGTCCCCGACATACTTGAAGAGATACACCGGGGAATCAATGCTCAGCACCTCGGCGGGCGATCGCTCGCAAGAAAGGCCCTTCGAGCGGGCTACTACTGGCCGACCATGCAAAGCGATTCAAAGGAGCACGTCAAAAGGTGTGACAAATGCCAACGACACGCCGACATGCACCTCGCACCCCCGAACGACCTAAAATCACTGTCTTCCCCGTGGCCCTTCGCGTGGTGGGGCATGGACATCCTCGGACCCTTCGTCACCGGATCATGCCAGAATAAATACCTCATCGTCGGGGTGGATTACTTTACCAAATGGATCGAAGCGGAGGCACTGGCTAAAATAACCGCGCAGAACATTCTCCGGTTCTTTAAACGCAACATCCTCGCTCGGTTCGGCATACCCCAGGCACTTGTCACGGATAACGGGACACAGTTCACGGACGGAGGATTCCAGGACTTCGTCGCCAGCCTAGGCACTAAACAGCATTTCACGTCTGTCGAACATCCACAGACGAACGGGCAAGCAGAGGCGGCCAACAGAGTAATATTACGTGGCCTTAAGCGCAGGCTCGGCGAGGCGAAGAGGGCATGGGTCGAGGAGCTACATAGTGTCCTATGGGCTTACCGCACAACACCACATTCTACCACCGGGGAAACCCCGTTCCGACTGACTTACGGCACCGAAGCAGTCATCCCGGTGGAAATACGGGCACCGACGAGGAGGGTAGAGGAACCCCTAGACGAGGAAATGAACGACGAAACCCTTAGAGCCGAGCTCGACCTAGTCAAGGAGATCCGTTCCGAAGCAGCCCTCAGGGAAACGACCCTCAAACAAAAAGTAGCACTACGCCACAACGCGAAGGTCGTAAGAAGAGAGTTCCAGGTCGGCACCCTGGTCCTCAGAAGAAACCAGAAAAACCCAAGAGAGGGCAAACTGGCAGCCAACTGGGAAGGCCCCTACCGCGTTCGCGACAAGACGAGCAACGGGGCCTATTACCTAGAAAACCTACAAGGGGAACAACTCGCTCGACCATGGAACGCAGAAAAACATAGACAATATTACAGCTAAATGTATCACGGGGAAACGTGGGTGGTACGACCACGCTCTTCGTCTCCAAAACCCCAGAGAGGAACCGCGAGACCCGGAACGAGCCGGGGTCACATAGCGAACACAACCCTCCCCGACGAGTGAGATCTTGACCGAGACTCAACGTCGAAGTACCAGGACAGGCAGGGCACCCAGCTCGCGATGGGAAAACCCAAGCCTCGAGGCCGGGGTTCATACAACGAACCCGGGCTTCGATCCCAACGGGCACCAAGCCCGGCACTTCGTCGGTTCCCTAAACCGAGGAGATTACCGAGGTCGAGCAGAGTGCGAATTCATAAAGGCAAATGTCAAACATAAACGAACACAATGAATGACAACAAAAACATTCATACATTAAAAACAATAACAACGGCCGAAGCCAAGTACGCCCGAAGGCCATATTACAAATGCCCGAAGGCCAATATATATGACGGGCACGCAGGCCATAACAAACTATAAATTAAAATTACATAATTAAGACTCCGCTCGGAGCACTTCTTCTTCCTCCTCCTCTTCCTCACCCCCCAGCTCTTCCTCCGCTTCAAACGGGCAGACAATCTCACCATCCCTGACACAGTAGTTATGGGCTGACCCTGCTGTCACCAACTCAGGGTTCAGAAGCCCAAGTTGCTCGACAGCATTGTCGAAACCCTCTTTGAAAACGGCCACGAGATCTTGGTTGAGAGAGCGGATATGCCCCAGCAGCTCACCCCGCGAACCAAGGGCGCGTTCCTCCTCGGTCTCGTCAGCCAGTGAGCGGACCTTTTCCTCGAGAGACTCAATCTGAACCCGCAGGCCAGCATTGTCCTCGGTCAGCTTCTGATGGTCGGCCACCCGCTCTTCCAAGCTCGCCTTAGCGGCCTTCAACTGGTCCCTCTCCTTCTCTACCTCGTCCAGCTTCTGGCTCAGCCCTTCCTGCAGCTGATGCTCCTCTTTGTAGTCCGACAGGTCTTTAGACAGTTTGTCCTTCTCCGCCCGAACCTGAAAAAGGGCATCCTCCAGCGAGGCAGTGGAGACCGAAGTGTCGGTCAAAACCATCGCCGTCTCCATCACCCGGATGACAGCGGCAATGTCCCTGGCCAGATCTTTTCTTCGGGCACCAGCATCCTGATCCAGAATAGCCTTAGCCTCGGGCGCAGGCACAGCAATCGCCTCCTCAGCCTTGAAGAACGACCGTTCCACGTAGCAAGGAGGTAGCAGATAGCTGCCCGGTCCATTCGGGCTTCCTAGTGACGACCTGGTAAGAGTCCCCGCCGGACGCTTCCGTTTGTGGAGGGGAGAAGCCGCTGGCGACGGACTGTCAGGAATGTCGATCGGGTTAGACCGAGGAGGAGAGGGAGGAGTCGCGCTCGCCACGTGCGAAGGACCGGCCCCAGCATCACCAGCAGTCTCCAAGACACGGGCCACAGTTTTCTTCTTCTTCTTGGGCACCCGGTCAGGAGCGCCGACCTGATTTGCTAGCTTCAACACCCGATCACGTGTACTGGGCATGGCACCTGCAAAATATTACACACAAACGTTAGCGAGCGAAGACATAAACAAAAATAAAAAGATAAACAAAGTATGCCTACTCAATAACGCTTGAGCTTCTTCCTCGGTATCGCACTCGAGCAGAGCCTTCGTATTGATGTAGCGCGTCTCAGTGATTAGTTCCCCGGCCTCATCCAGATAGGGCACACCCTGTCGATTCGCCCAGAACCCCAAACTGAAGCTCTGCACGTAATCAACCAGCTTCTTATACGCGAGCCTATCCTCCTGGCCGAGCATCGCATATTTTATCCGGTAATGGGCCGTGGAGAGGTCGAAATGATCACGCTGCCACCTCAGCGGTATCTTCGACATCAGTGTTTCCTCCCCGTCTGGTTTCCGCTGATAGTAGTACAGAGAGTGAAGGGCGGCACGAGTGATCGGCATCACCACATACCATCGGTTTTTGAAGTGACGAACAGAGTCCACGTACGTCTTGAACAGACGCACGGGCTGTTTGAAAGAGACCCAGCTGTGACGCCCACGGGAGCCGGACCGCTGGAGATGGAAGACATGGAAGAAGAGGGCCCGGGTACAGCCAATACCGAGGAACTGGCAGACCAACTCAAATGCCCGCATAAAGGCGAGAGCATTAGGATGCAGTTGGGACGGCGCCAGCCGAAGCCACTTGAAGACCGACATCTGGAAGGAGTTGAAGGGCAGTCTAATCCCCGCCTCACGGAAAGCAAATTCATACATGGTGAACTGCTTCCCCGGGAAATGATGGCAGATGCGGTCTTTTTCCTTGGGGGCGCAGCAGTACCAATTCGGTGGATCCTCCCAGCTTATATCCTCGACCACAGCGTAAGCAGTGATGGCCTCGTCGCAGAAATCTGATTCCTCCTCCAAAGGCTCGTCCGCAACCCAGGAGAAGTCAGCCTGCCCGGAAGAGGAGGCGTGTTCGGTACCATCCCGGACACTCCCATCCCCGATAGGGAAACGAGCGATTGTCGCATCTTCGGTCGAAGACCCAGAATCTTCCCTCCTCGGTCGTAAGCGCCCGGTAGCACCTGAAACGCAGACAGAAAGAGTGAATTCGACGTCATATCAAATCCACCCCTCCACCGCAAGTCAAGTGAAAGGGCGTGGCGGCGACGGACACTAACTATGCTCAACTCAGGGACACGCACATTCTATGGAGGCCGGGCAGAGAACTCATACAGCCTATACAAATATTGCCCGACGTATGAAATTTATGCCCGGAACAGTATGATCCTAACCCTATTTTCTACCATCTACAATCCATCACACTACCCCTAAGTCAAACCTAACCACATTTCTACAAAAATAACATGCATTTGACGGAAAACAACAAGGAAAAACAATGAATCACAGAGGGAAAATCATACCTGACATAGTGAAGTTGAAAAAGGGACGGTGGTGCACGAGCAGCAGACGGTGGTTCAGATAGGAGGACGGGCGGAGACGGCGGTTCAGACGGTTGAGCGAGCAAACAAGAAAGGATGTGGAGAACTCCGATGAACGTATGAGCGAAAAAGTAGAAATGAAGTTACTCAACCCCTTTTTATAGTGCCTGGCGCGTGGACCAACGCGCTAGGTCATCATTACCTACCCTGCCTACGCCGTCTTTGCACAATAAACGAAGCGACACCATTAAGTCTGAGACGCGTCTCTCCAAAATAAGAAACTGAAACGACGCCGGGCACCTATCCGTCTCCTCGACTCATCAAGACACCATGTCCCCGCGACGTACCCTCGCCTGTTACTGGGAAGGTGCAGACCAACCGATCACCTCCACCCCCGACATTCCCGACGAAAGGGGAAGTCATGAATAAATCTGTTACAACCTCACCTACCGAACGATCACACTTCCCCGTCATCTCGGGGAACCCTTAGTTGAAACATAAGTCATCGCTCTGGCTCAGAGACTCGACTTGGGGGGCTCCTGTTCTGGACTGGGCCATGACATTATGCACGGCATGGCCCAATGCTCGTCAGGCCCATGTCCAAACGACCAAGCACGAGGACACGTCAGGCGAAGGACCATTCACCCGAGGAACGTCTCCTCGACTTTCTAACTACGGGTCGGGCAAAGAGCGTGTTGCCCGTCCCGTGGTCTCCGTCCACAAATCATCAACCCACGCCGCGGGCATCTAGGTTGTGTCGGGCAGAGCCATAACAGCACCTCACTTACCACGTCACCCAACTCCCCTACATTACCTCCTTAGGGATAGGGGCAGTTGGACCAGGGGGCAGACCTTGGTCTAGGTCTTAACGCTTCTTACGCGTCCCCTGGCAGCTCCTCCTTGGGCCTAGCTAATCCAGCCCATTAGGAGCCTTGGCCCAGCGCTGGGGGCTCAATATAAATACCCCTCTTATGGCAAAAGGGCAGGTATTCTAACTTACACTCTGATAACCTTCTTCTGTACCTCTTCTGACTTAAGCATTGGAGCACCTTGCAGGTACACCCCACTCCTCATTTCATTCTCTAGCCCATTCATCAAGACCTTGGAAGGCCCTCCTGATCAGGTAAGATCACTTTCTTTATGTTACGAGGGAAGGTTATGATGGAAGTCCATGAAAAAAAATTATCTTAAAATTAGATTCTATGAAACTTTTTGTAAGACTAATTTCGGTCAAAAAATTGTAGTATATTATACATAATTTTATACTAGTTTCCATCAAAAAATTAAATTAAATTGAGGATTGTTTAAAATGCTACGAAACTAATCAGATCCTTTCTATATGTTACGATAGAAGTTTATGATGGAATTCCATCGAAAAATAATGTCAAAATTAGATTCTATGAAACTTTTTGAAATACTCGTTTCGGTCAAAAAATTGCAGTATATTATACACAAATTTATACTACTTTCGGTCAAAAAAAGCAAATTAAATCGAGGATTGTTCGAAATGATAAGAAACTTTTCACATCCTTTCTATATGTTTCGAGGGAAGATTATGATGTATGTCCATGCAAAAATTATCTCAAAATACGATTCTATGAAACTTTTTGAAAGACTAGTTTCGGTCAAAATATTGTAGTATATTATACACAATTTTATACTAGTTTCAGTCAAAAAATCAAATTAAATCGAGGATTGTTCGAAATGCTACGAAACTTTTCAGATCCTTTATATATGTTATGAGGGAAGGTTATGATGGATGTCCATGAAAAAATTATCTGAAAATACGATTCTATGAAAGTTTTTGAAATACTAGTTTCGGTCAAAACATTGTAGTATATTATACACAATTTTATACTAGTTTTAGTCAAAAAATAAAATTAAATCGAGGATTGTTCGAGATGCTACGAAATGTTTTAGATCCTTTATATATATTAAGAGGGAAGGTTATGATGAAACTCCATGCAAAAAATTATCTCAAAATTAGATTTTATGAAACTTTTTGTAATACTAGTTTCGGTCAAAAATCATAATATAATATACACAATTTTATACAAGTTTCTGTCATAAAATAAATTTATTCGAGGATTGTTCAAAATGCTACCAAATGTTTCAGATCCTTTCTATATGTTACGAGGGATGCTTACGATGGAAGTCCGTGCAAAAAATTATTTTAAAGTTAGATTCGATGAAACTTTTTGAAATACTAGTTTCGGTCAAAAATTCATAGTGTATTATACGAAATTTTATAATAGTTTCGTTCAAAATATCTAATTAAATCGAGGATTGTTCGAAATGCTATGAAATTTTACAGATTCTTTCTTTATGTTACGAGGGATGGTTATGATGGAAGTGCATGAAAAAAAACATTATCTCAAAATTAGATTCTATGAAACTTTTTGAAAGAATAGTTTTGGTCAAAAAATTTTAGTATATTATACACAATTTTTATACTAGTTTAAGTCAAAAAATCAAATTAAATCGAGGAGTATTCGAAATCCTCTAAATCTTAACAGATCCTTTCTATATGTTACGAGGGAAGGTTATAATGGAAGTACATGCCAAAAATTATCTCAAAATTAAATTTCTATGAAACTTTTTGAAAGACTAGTTTCGGTCAAAAAATCATAGTATTATACACAATTTTATACTTTTGGACAAAATCAAATTAAATCGAGGATTGTTTGAAATGCTACGAAACTAATCAGATCCTTTCTATATGTTTCGATAGAAGGTTATGATGGAAGTCCATGCAAAAAATTATGTCAAAACTAGATTCTTTGAAACTTTATGAAATACTAGTTTTAGTCAAAAAATTGTAGTATATTATACACAATTTTATAATAGTTTCGGTCAAAAAATCAAATTTAATCGAGGTTTGTTCGAAATGCTACGAAACTTTTCAGATCCTTTATATATGTTACGAGGGAAGGTTATAATGGAAGGTTATGATGGATGTCCATAAAAAAATTATCTCAAAATACGATTCTATGAAACGTTTTGAAAGGCTAGTTTAGTTCAAAAAATTTTAGTATATTATACAATGAAATCGAGGAGTATTTGAAATTCTCCGAAACTTAACAGATCCTTTCTATATGTTACGAGGGAAGGTTATGATGGAAATCTGTGCAAAAAATTATCTTAAACTTAGATTCAATGAAACTTTTTAAAGTACTAGTTTCGGTCAAAAAATCAGTGTATTATACACAATTTTATAATAGATTCGGTCAAAAAATAAAATTAAATCAAGGATTATTCAAAATGCTACGAAATTTATAGATACTTTCTTTATGTTACGGGGGAAGGTTATGATGGAAGTCCATGAAAAAAATATAATCTCAAAATTAGATTCTATGAAACTTTTTGAAAGACTAGTTTCGGTAAAAAAATTGTAGTATATTATACATAATTTTATACTAGTTTCAGTTAAATCGAGGAGTATTCGAAATGCTCTTAATCTTAACAGATCCTTTCTTTATGTTACGAGGGAAGGTTATGATGGAAGTCCATGAAAAAAAATTATCTTAAAATTAGATTCTATGAAACTTTTTGTAAGACTAATTTCGGTCAAAAAATTGTAGTATATTATACATAATTTTATACTAGTTTCCATCAAAAAATTAAATTAAATTGAGGATTGTTTAAAATGCTACGAAACTAATCAGATCCTTTCTATATGTTACGATAGAAGTTTATGATGGAATTCCATCGAAAAATAATGTCAAAATTAGATTCTATGAAACTTTTTGAAATACTCGTTTCGGTCAAAAAATTGCAGTATATTATACACAAATTTATACTACTTTCGGTCAAAAAAAGCAAATTAAATCGAGGATTGTTCGAAATGATAAGAAACTTTTCACATCCTTTCTATATGTTTCGAGGGAAGATTATGATGTATGTCCATGCAAAAATTATCTCAAAATACGATTCTATGAAACTTTTTGAAAGACTAGTTTCGGTCAAAATATTGTAGTATATTATACACAATTTTATACTAGTTTCAGTCAAAAAATCAAATTAAATCGAGGATTGTTCGAAATGCTACGAAACTTTTCAGATCCTTTATATATGTTATGAGGGAAGGTTATGATGGATGTCCATGAAAAAATTATCTGAAAATACGATTCTATGAAAGTTTTTGAAATACTAGTTTCGGTCAAAACATTGTAGTATATTATACACAATTTTATACTAGTTTTAGTCAAAAAATAAAATTAAATCGAGGATTGTTCGAGATGCTACGAAATGTTTTAGATCCTTTATATATATTAAGAGGGAAGGTTATGATGAAACTCCATGCAAAAAATTATCTCAAAATTAGATTTTATGAAACTTTTTGTAATACTAGTTTCGGTCAAAAATCATAATATAATATACACAATTTTATACAAGTTTCTGTCATAAAATAAATTTATTCGAGGATTGTTCAAAATGCTACCAAATGTTTCAGATCCTTTCTATATGTTACGAGGGATGCTTACGATGGAAGTCCGTGCAAAAAATTATTTTAAAGTTAGATTCGATGAAACTTTTTGAAATACTAGTTTCGGTCAAAAATTCATAGTGTATTATACGAAATTTTATAATAGTTTCGTTCAAAATATCTAATTAAATCGAGGATTGTTCGAAATGCTATGAAATTTTACAGATTCTTTCTTTATGTTACGAGGGATGGTTATGATGGAAGTGCATGAAAAAAAACATTATCTCAAAATTAGATTCTATGAAACTTTTTGAAAGAATAGTTTTGGTCAAAAAATTTTAGTATATTATACACAATTTTTATACTAGTTTAAGTCAAAAAATCAAATTAAATCGAGGAGTATTCGAAATCCTCTAAATCTTAACAGATCCTTTCTATATGTTACGAGGGAAGGTTATAATGGAAGTACATGCCAAAAATTATCTCAAAATTAAATTTCTATGAAACTTTTTGAAAGACTAGTTTCGGTCAAAAAATCATAGTATTATACACAATTTTATACTTTTGGACAAAATCAAATTAAATCGAGGATTGTTTGAAATGCTACGAAACTAATCAGATCCTTTCTATATGTTTCGATAGAAGGTTATGATGGAAGTCCATGCAAAAAATTATGTCAAAACTAGATTCTTTGAAACTTTATGAAATACTAGTTTTAGTCAAAAAATTGTAGTATATTATACACAATTTTATAATAGTTTCGGTCAAAAAATCAAATTTAATCGAGGTTTGTTCGAAATGCTACGAAACTTTTCAGATCCTTTATATATGTTACGAGGGAAGGTTATAATGGAAGGTTATGATGGATGTCCATAAAAAAATTATCTCAAAATACGATTCTATGAAACGTTTTGAAAGGCTAGTTTAGTTCAAAAAATTTTAGTATATTATACAATGAAATCGAGGAGTATTTGAAATTCTCCGAAACTTAACAGATCCTTTCTATATGTTACGAGGGAAGGTTATGATGGAAATCTGTGCAAAAAATTATCTTAAACTTAGATTCAATGAAACTTTTTAAAGTACTAGTTTCGGTCAAAAAATCAGTGTATTATACACAATTTTATAATAGATTCGGTCAAAAAATAAAATTAAATCAAGGATTATTCAAAATGCTACGAAATTTATAGATACTTTCTTTATGTTACGGGGGAAGGTTATGATGGAAGTCCATGAAAAAAATATAATCTCAAAATTAGATTCTATGAAACTTTTTGAAAGACTAGTTTCGGTAAAAAAATTGTAGTATATTATACATAATTTTATACTAGTTTCAGTTAAATCGAGGAGTATTCGAAATGCTCTTAATCTTAACAGATCCTTTCTTTATGTTACGAGGGAAGGTTATGATGGAAGTCCATGAAAAAAAATTATCTTAAAATTAGATTCTATGAAACTTTTTGTAAGACTAATTTCGGTCAAAAAATTGTAGTATATTATACATAATTTTATACTAGTTTCCATCAAAAAATTAAATTAAATTGAGGATTGTTTAAAATGCTACGAAACTAATCAGATCCTTTCTATATGTTACGATAGAAGTTTATGATGGAATTCCATCGAAAAATAATGTCAAAATTAGATTCTATGAAACTTTTTGAAATACTCGTTTCGGTCAAAAAATTGCAGTATATTATACACAAATTTATACTACTTTCGGTCAAAAAAAGCAAATTAAATCGAGGATTGTTCGAAATGATAAGAAACTTTTCACATCTTTTCTATATGTTTCGAGGGAAGATTATGATGTATGTCCATGCAAAAATTATCTCAAAATACGATTCTATGAAACTTTTTGAAAGACTAGTTTCGGTCAAAATATTGTAGTATATTATACACAATTTTATACTAGTTTCAGTCAAAAAATCAAATTAAATCGAGGATTGTTCGAAATGCTACGAAACTTTTCAGATCCTTTATATATGTTATGAGGGAAGGTTATGATGGATGTCCATGAAAAAATTATCTGAAAATACGATTCTATGAAAGTTTTTGAAATACTAGTTTCGGTCAAAACATTGTAGTATATTATACACAATTTTATACTAGTTTTAGTCAAAAAATAAAATTAAATCGAGGATTGTTCGAGATGCTACGAAATGTTTTAAATCCTTTATATATATTAAGAGGGAAGGTTATGATGAAACTCCATGCAAAAAATTATCTCAAAATTAGATTTTATGAAACTTTTTGTAATACTAGTTTCGGTCAAAAATCATAATATAATATACACAATTTTATACAAGTTTCTGTCATAAAATAAATTTATTCGAGGATTGTTCAAAATGCTACCAAATGTTTCAGATCCTTTCTATATGTTACGAGGGATGCTTACGATGGAAGTCCGTGCAAAAAATTATTTTAAAGTTAGATTCGATGAAACTTTTTGAAATACTAGTTTCGGTCAAAAATTCATAGTGTATTATACGAAATTTTATAATAGTTTCGTTCAAAATATCTAATTAAATCGAGGATTGTTCGAAATGCTATGAAATTTTACAGATTCTTTCTTTATGTTACGAGGGATGGTTATGATGGAAGTGCATGAAAAAAAACATTATCTCAAAATTAGATTCTATGAAACTTTTTGAAAGAATAGTTTTGGTCAAAAAATTTTAGTATATTATACACAATTTTTATACTAGTTTAAGTCAAAAAATCAAATTAAATCGAGGAGTATTCGAAATCCTCTAAATCTTAACAGATCCTTTCTATATGTTACGAGGGAAGGTTATAATGGAAGTACATGCCAAAAATTATCTCAAAATTAAATTTCTATGAAACTTTTTGAAAGACTAGTTTCGGTCAAAAAATCATAGTATTATACACAATTTTATACTTTTGGACAAAATCAAATTAAATCGAGGATTGTTTGAAATGCTACGAAACTAATCAATCCTTTCTATATGTTTCGATAGAAGGTTATGATGGAAGTCCATGCAAAAAATTATGTCAAAACTAGATTCTTTGAAACTTTATGAAATACTAGTTTTAGTCAAAAAATTGTAGTATATTATACACAATTTTATAATAGTTTCGGTCAAAAAATCAAATTTAATCGAGGTTTGTTCGAAATGCTACGAAACTTTTCAGATCCTTTATATATGTTACGAGGGAAGGTTATAATGGAAGGTTATGATGGATGTCCATAAAAAAATTATCTCAAAATACGATTCTATGAAACGTTTTGAAAGGCTAGTTTAGTTCAAAAAATTTTAGTATATTATACAATGAAATCGAGGAGTATTTGAAATTCTCCGAAACTTAACAGATCCTTTCTATATGTTACGAGGGAAGGTTATGATGGAAATCTGTGCAAAAAATTATCTTAAACTTAGATTCAATGAAACTTTTTAAAGTACTAGTTTCGGTCAAAAAATCAGTGTATTATACACAATTTTATAATAGATTCGGTCAAAAAATAAAATTAAATCAAGGATTATTCAAAATGCTACGAAATTTATAGATACTTTCTTTATGTTACGGGGGAAGGTTATGATGGAAGTCCATGAAAAAAATATAATCTCAAAATTAGATTCTATGAAACTTTTTGAAAGACTAGTTTCGGTAAAAAAATTGTAGTATATTATACATAATTTTATACTAGTTTCAGTTAAATCGAGGAGTATTCGAAATGCTCTTAATCTTAACAGATCCTTTCTTTATGTTACGAGGGAAGGTTATGATGGAAGTCCATGAAAAAAAATTATCTTAAAATTAGATTCTATGAAACTTTTTGTAAGACTAATTTCGGTCAAAAAATTGTAGTATATTATACATAATTTTATACTAGTTTCCATCAAAAAATTAAATTAAATTGAGGATTGTTTAAAATGCTACGAAACTAATCAGATCCTTTCTATATGTTACGATAGAAGTTTATGATGGAATTCCATCGAAAAATAATGTCAAAATTAGATTCTATGAAACTTTTTGAAATACTCGTTTCGGTCAAAAAATTGCAGTATATTATACACAAATTTATACTACTTTCGGTCAAAAAAAGCAAATTAAATCGAGGATTGTTCGAAATGATAAGAAACTTTTCACATCCTTTCTATATGTTTCGAGGGAAGATTATGATGTATGTCCATGCAAAAATTATCTCAAAATACGATTCTATGAAACTTTTTGAAAGACTAGTTTCGGTCAAAATATTGTAGTATATTATACACAATTTTATACTAGTTTCAGTCAAAAAATCAAATTAAATCGAGGATTGTTCGAAATGCTTCGAAACTTTTCAGATCCTTTATATATGTTACGAGGGAAGGTTATGATGGATGTCCATGAAAAAATTATCTGAAAATACGATTCTATGAAACTTTTTGAAATACTAGTTTCGGTCAAAACATTGTAGTATATTATACACAATTTTATACTAGTTTTAGTCAAAAAATAAAATTAAATCGAGGATTGTTCGAGATGCTACGAAATGTTTTAGATCCTTTATATATATTAAGAGGGAAGGTTATGATGGAACTCCATGCAAAAAATTATCTCAAAATTAGATTTTATGAAACTTTTTGTAATACTAGTTTCGGTCAAAAATCATAATATAATATACACAATTTTATACAAGTTTCTGTCAAAAAATAAATTTATTCGAGGATTGTTCAAAATGCTACCAAATGTTTCAGATCCTTTCTATATGTTACGAGGGATGCTTACGATGGAAGTCCGTGCAAAAAATTATTTTAAAGTTAGATTCGATGAAACTTTTTGAAATAGTAGTTTCGGTCAAAAATTCATAGTGTATTATACGAAATTTTATAATAGTTTCGGTCAAAATATCTAATTAAATCGAGGATTGTTCGAAATGCTATGAAATTTTACAGATTCTTTCTTTATGTTACGAGGGATGGTTATGATGGAAGTGCATGAAAAAAAACATTATCTCAAAATTAGATTCTATGAAACTTTTTGAAAGAATAGTTTTGGTCAAAAAATTGTAGTATATTATACACAATTTTATACTAGTTTAAGTCAAAAAATCAAATTAAATCGAGGAGTATTCGAAATCCTCTAAATCTTAACAGATCCTGTCTATATGTTACGAGGGAAGGTTATAATGGAAGTACATGCCAAAAATTATCTCAAAATTAAATTTCTATGAAACTTTTTGAAAGACTAGTTTCGGTCAAAAAATCATAGTATTATACACAATTTTTTACTTTCGGACAAAATATCAAATTAAATCGAGGATTGTTTGAAATGCTACGAAACTAATCAGATCCTTTCTATATGTTTCGATAGAAGGTTATGATGGAAGTCCATGCAAAAAATTATGTCAAAACTAGATTCTTTGAAACTTTTTGAAATACTAGTTTTAGTCAAAAAATTGTAGTATATTATACACAATTTATACTAGTTTCGGTCAAAAAATCAAATTAAATCGAGGATTGTTCGAAATGCTACGAAACTTTTCAGATCCTTTATATATGTTACGAGGGAAGGTTATGATGGATGTCCATGAAAAAATTATCTCAAAATACGATTCTATGAAACGTTTTGAAAGACTAGTTTCTGTCAAAAAATTGTAGTATATTATACACAATTTTATACTAGTTTCACTCAAAAAATCAAATTCAATCGAGGATTGTTCGAAATGCTACGAAACTTTTCAGATCCTTTCTATATGTTATGAGGGAAGGTTATGATGGAACTCCATGCAAAAAATTATCTCAAAATTAGATTTTATGAAACTTTTTGAAATACTAATTTCGGTCAAAAAATCATATATAATATACACAATTTTATACAGGTTTCTGTCGAAAAATCAATTTAAATCGAGGATTGTTCAAAATGCTACCAAAGGATTCAGATCCTTTCTATATGTTAAGAGGGAAACTTACGATGGAAGTCCGTGCAAAAAATTATCTTAATATTAGATTCTATGAAACTTTTTGAAATACTAGTTTCGGTCAAAATATCATAGTGTATTATACGAAATTTTATAATAGTTTCGGTCAAAATATCTAATTAAATCGAGGATTGTTCGAAATGCTATGAAATTTTACAGATCCTTTATTTATGTTACGAGGGTAGGTTATGATGGAAGTCCATGAAAAAAAATTTATCTCAAAATTAGATTCTATGAAACTTTTTGAATGACTAGTTTCGGTCAAAAAATTGTAGTATATTATACACAATTTTATACTAGTTTCAGTCAAAATATCAAATTAAATCGAGGAGTATTCGAAATTCTCTAAATCTTAACAGATCCTTTCTATATGTTACGAGGGAAGGTTTTAATGGAAGTCCATGCAAAAAATTATTTCAAAATTAGATTTCTATGAAACTTTTTGAAAGACTAGTTTCGGTCAAAAAATATTATACACAATTTTATACTAGTTTCAGTCAAAAAATCAAATTAAATCGAGGATTGTTTGAAATGTTACGAAACTAATCAGATCCTTTCTATATGTTATGATAGAAGCTTATGATGGAAGTCCATGGAAAAAATTATGTAAAAATTAGATTCAATGAAACTTTTTGAAATACTAGTTTCAGTCAAAATATTTTAGTATATTATACACAATTTTATAATAGTTTCGGTTAAAAAATCAAATTAAATCGAGGTTTGATCGAAATGCTACGAAAGTTTTCAGATCCTTTATATATGTTACGAGGGAAGGTTATGATGGAAGGTTATGATGGATGTCCAAAAAAAAATTATCTCAAAATACGATTCTATGAAACGTTTTGAAAGGCTAGTTTCGTTCAAAAAATTGTAGTATATTATACAATGAAATCGAGGAGTATTTGAAATTCTCCGAAACTTAACAGATCCTTTCTATATGTTACGAGGGAAGGTTATGATGGAAGTCTGTGCAAAAAATTATCTTAAACTTAGATTCAATGAAACTTTTTAAAGTACTAGTTTCGGTCAAAAAATCAGTGTATTATACACAATTTTATAATAGATTCGGTCAAAAAATAAAATTAAATCAATGATTATTCAAAATGCTATGAAATTTATAGTGTATTATACACAATTTTATAATAGTTTCGTATAAAAAATCAAATTAAATCGAGGATTGTTCTAAATTCTACGAAATTTTACAGATCCTTTATTTATATTACGAGGGAAGATTATCATGGAAGTCCATGAAAAATATTTATCTCAAAATTAGATTCTATGTAACTTTTTGAAAGACTACTTTCGGTCAAAAAATTGTAGTATATTATACACAATTTTATACTTGTTTCGGTCAAAAAATCAAATTAAATCGAGGATTGTTCGAAATGCTACGAAACTTTTCAAATCCTTTTTTATATGTTATGAGGGAAGGTTTTGATGGAACTCCGTGCAAAAAATTATCTCAAAATTAGATTTTATGAAACTTTCTGAAATACTAGTTTCGGTCAAAAAATCATAGTATAATATACACAATATTATACAAGTTTCTGTCAAAAAATCAAATTCAATCGAGGATTGTTCAAAATGCTACCAATTGTTTCAGATCCTTTCTATACGTTACGAGGGAAGCTAACGATAGAAATACGTGCAAATAATTATCTTAAAATTAGATTCAATGAAAATTTTTGAAATACTAGTTTCGGTCATAAAATCATAGTGTATTATACGAAATTTTATAATAGTTTCGGTCAAAATATCTAATTAAATCGAGGATTGTTCGAAATGCTATGAAATTTTCAAGATCCTTTCTTTATGTTACGAGGGAAGGTTATGATGGAAGTCCATGAAAAACAATTATCTTAAAATTAGATTCTATGAAACTTTTTGAAAGACTAATTTCGGTCAAAAAATTGTAGTATATTATACACAATTTTATACTAGTTTCCGTCAAAAAATCAAATGAAATCAAGGAGTATTTGAAAAGCTCTGAAACTTAACAAATCCTTTCTATATAATACGAGGGAAGGTTATGATGGAAGTCTGTGCAAAAAATTATCTCAAAATTAGATTTCTATGAAACATTTTGAAATACTAGTTTCGGTCAAAAAATCATAGTATTTTACACAATTTTATACTAGTTTCGGTCAAAAAATCAAATTAATTAGAGGATTGTTTGAAATGCTACGAAACTAATCAGATCCTTTCTATATGTTACGATAGAAGGTTATGATAGAAGTCCATGCAAAAAATTATTTAAAAATTAGATTCTATGAAACTTTTTGAAATACTAGTTTCGGTCAAAAAATTGTAGTATTTTATACACAATTTTATACTAGTTTCGGTCAAAAAATCAAATTAAATCGGAGATTGTTCGAAATGCTACGAAAGTTTTCAAATCCTTTATATATGTTACGAGGGAAGGTTATAATTGATGTCCATGCAAAAATTATCTCAAAATACGATTCTATGAAACTTTTTGAAAGACTAGTTTCGATAAAAAATTGTAGTATATTATACACAATTTTCTACTAGTTTAAGTAAAAAAATCAAATGAAATCGAGGATTATTTGAAATGCTTCGAAAGTTAACAAATCCTTTCTATATGTTACGAGGGAAGGTTATGATGGAAGTCCGTGCAAAAAATTATCTTAAAATTAGATTCTATGAAACTTTTTGAAATACTAGTTTCGGTCAAAAAATCAGTGTATTATACACAATTTTATAATAGTATCGGTCAAAAAATAAAATTAAATCGAGGATTATTCATAATGCTACGAAATTTTAAGGATCCTTTATTTATGTTACGGGGGAAGGTTATGATGGAAGTCCAAGAAAAAAATTATCTCAAAATTAGATTCTATGAAACTTTTTGAAAGACTAGTTTCAGTCAAAAAAATGTAGTATATTATACACAATTTTATACTAGTTTCAGTCAAAAAATCAAATTAAATCGAGGATTATTCAAAATGCTCTAAATCTTAAGAAATCCTTTCTATATGTTACTAGGGAAGGTTATGATGGAAGTCCATGCAAAACATTATCTCAAAATTAGATTTCTATGAAACTCTTTGAAAGACTAGTTTCGGTCAAACAATCGTAGTATTATACACAATTTTATACTAGTTTCGGGCAAAAAATCCAATTAAATCGATGATTGTTTGAAATGCTACGAAACTAATCAGATCCTTTCTATATGTTACGAGGGAAGGTTATGATGGAAGTCCATGCAAAAAATTATGTCAAAATTTGATTCTATGAAACTTTTTGAAATACTAGTTTCGGTCCAAAAATTGCAGTATATTATACAATTTAATACTACTTTCGGTCAAAAAATCAAATTAAATCGAGGATTGTTCGAAATGCTACGTTTCAGATCCTTTCTATATGTTACGAGGGAAGTTTATGATGGATGTCCATGCAAAAATTATCTCAAAATACGATTCTATGCAACTTTTTGAAAGACTAGTTTCGATCAAAATATTGTAGTATATTATAGACAATTTTATACTAGTTTTAGTCAAAAAATCAAATTAAATCGAGTATTTGAAATGCTCCGAAGCTTAACAGATCCTTTCTATATGTTACGAGGGAAGGTTATGATCGAAGTCTGTTTAAAATATTATCTTAAAATTAGATTCTATGAAACTTTTTGAAATACTAGTTTCGGTCAAAAAATCAGTGTATTATACACAATTTTATAATAGTTTCGGTCAAAAAATTAAATTAAATCGAGGATTATTCAAAATGCTACGAAATTTTACAGATCATTTCTTTATGTTACGAGGAAAGGTTATGAAGGAAGTCCATGAAAAAAATTATCTCAAAATTAGATTCTATGAAACTTTTTGAAAGACTAGTTTCAGTCAAAAAATTGTAGTATATTATACACAATTTTGTACTAGTTTCAGTCAAACAATTGTAGTATATTATACACAATTTTATACTAGTTTCAGTCAAAAAATCAAATTAAATCGAGGATTATTCGAAATGCTCTAAATATTAACAAATCCTTTCTATATGTTACTAGGGAAGGTTATGAAGGAAGTCCATGCAAAACATTATCTCAAAATGAAATGTCTATGAAACTCTTTAAAAGACTAGTTTCGGTCAAAAAAGTCGTAGTATTATACTCAATTTTATACTAGTTTCGGTCAAAAAAATCCTATTAAATCTTGGATTGTTTGAAATGCTACGAAACTAAACAGATCCTTTCTATATGTTACGATAGAAGGTTATGATGGAAGTCCATTCAAAAATTTATGTCAAAATTAGATTCTATGAAACTTTTTGAAATACTAGTTTCGGTCAAAAAATTGCAGTATATTATACACAATTTTATACTACATTCGGTCTAAAAATCAAATTAAATCGAGGATTGTTCGAAGTGCTACGTTACAGATCCTTTCTATATGTTACGAGGGAAGGTTATGATGGATGTCCATGCAAAAATAATCTCAAAATACGATTCTACGAAACTTTTTGAAAGACTAGTTTCGGACAAAATATTGTAGTATATTATACACAATTTTATACTAGTTTCAGTCAAAAAATCAAATTAAATCGAGTATTTGAAATGCTCCGAAACTTAACAAATCCTTTCTATATGTTACGAGGGAAGGTTATAATGGAAGTTCATGCAAAAAATTATCTCAAAATTAGATTTCTATGAAACTTTTTGAAATACTAGTTTCGGTATAAATATTTTAGTGTATTATACACAATTTTATAATAGTTTCGAACAAAAAATCAAATTTAAATCGAGGATTGTTCGAAATGCTACAAAATTTTACAGATCCTTTATTTATGTTACGAGGGAAGGTTATCATGGAAGTCCATGTAAAATAATTATCTCAAAATTAGATTCTATAAAACTTTTTGAAAGACTACTTTCGTTCAAAAAATTGTATTATATTATACACAATTTTATACTAGTTTCAGTCAAAAAATCAAATTAAATCGAGGATTGTTCGAAATGCTACGAAACTTTTCAGATCCTTTCTATATGTTATGAGGGAAGGTTATGATGGAACTCCATGAAAAAAATTATCTCAAAATTATATTTTATGAAACTTTTTGAAATACTAGTTTCGGTCATAAAATCATAGTGTATTATACGAAATTTTATAATTGTTTCGGTCAAAATATCTAATTAAATCGAGGATTGTTCGAAATGCTATGAAATTTTCAAGATCCTTTCTTTATGTTACGAGGGAAGGTTATGATGGAAGTCCATGAAAAACAATTATATTAAAATTAGATTCTATGAAACTTTTTGAAAGACTAATTTCGGTCAAAAAATTGTAGTATATTATACACAATTTTATACTAGTTTCCATCAAAAAATCAAATGAAATCAAGGAGTATTTGAAATGCTCCGAAAGTTAACAGATCCTTTCTATATCTTACGAAGGAAGGTTATGATCGAAGTCCGTGCAAAAAATTATTTTAAAATTAGATTCTATGAAACTTTTTGAAATACTAGTTTCGGTCAAAAAATCAGTGTATTATACACAATTTTATAATAGTTTCGGTCAAAAAATTAAATTAAATCGAGGATTATTCAAAATGCTACGAAATTTTACAGATCATTTCTTTATGTTACGAGGAAAGGTTATGATGGAAGTCCATGAAAAAAATTATCTCAAAATTAGATTCTATGAAACTTTTTGAAAGACTAGTTTCAGTCAAAAAATTGTAGTATATTATACACAATTTTATACTAGTTTCAGTCAAACAATTGTAGTATATTATACACAATTTTATACTAGTTTCAGTCAAAAAATCAAATTTAATCGAGGATTATTCGAAATGCTCTAAATCTTAACAAATCCTTTCTATATGTTACTAGGGAAGGTTATGATGGAAGTCCATGCAAAACATTATCTCAAAATTAGATTTCTATGAAACTCTTTAAAAGACTAGTTTCGGTCAAAAAAGTCGTAGTATTATACACAATTTTATACTAGTTTCGGTCAAAAAAATCCTATTAAATCTTTGATTGTTTGAAATGCTACGAAACTAAACAGATCCTTTCTATATGTTACGATAGAAGGTTATGATGGAAGTCCATTCAAAAATTTATGTCAAAATTAGATTCTATGAAACTTTTTGAAATACTAGTTTCGGTCAAAAAATTGCAGTATATTATACACAATTTTATACTACATTCGGTCAAAAAATCAAATTAAATCGAGGATTGTTCGAAGTACTACGTTACAGATCCTTTCTATATGTTACGAGGGAAGGTTATGATGGATGTCCATGCAAAAATAATCTCAAAATACGATTCTACGGAACTTTTTGAAAGACTAGTTTCGGTCAAAATATTGTAGTATATTATACACAATTTTATACTAGTTTCAGTCAAAAAATCAAATTAAATCGAGTATTTGAAATGCTCCGAAACTTAACAAATCCTTTCTATATGTTACGAGGGAAGGTTATAATGGAAGTTCATGCAAAAAATTATCTCAAAATTAGATTTCTATGAAACTTTTTGAAATACTAGTTTCGGTATAAATATTTTAGTGTATTATACACAATTTTATAATAGTTTCGAACAAAAAATCAAATTTAAATCGAGGATTGTTCGAAATGCTACAAAATTTTACAGATCCTTGATTTATGTTACGAGGGAAGGTTATCATGGAAGTCCATGAAAAATAATTATCTCAAAATTAGATTCTATAAAACTTTTTGAAAGACTACTTTCGTTCAAAAAATTGTATTATATTATACACAATTTTATACTAGTTTCAGTCAAAAAATCAAATTAAATCGAGGATTGTTCGAAATGCCACGAAACTTTTCAGATCCTTTCTATATGTTATGAGGGAAGGTTATGATGGAACTCCATGAAAAAAATTATCTCAAAATTATATTTTATGAAACTTTTTGAAATACTAGTTTCGGTCATAAAATCATAGTGTATTATACGAAATTTTATAATTGTTTCGGTCAAAATATCTAATTAAATCGAGGATTGTTCGAAATGCTATGAAATTTTCAAGATCCTTTCTTTATGTTACGAGGGAAGGTTATGATGGAAGTCCATGAAAAACAATTATCTTAAAATTAGATTCTATGAAACTTTTTGAAAGACTAATTTCGGTCAAAAAATTGTAGTATATTATACACAATTTTATACTAGTTTCCGTCAAAAAATCAAATGAAATCAAGGAGTATTTGAAATGCTCCGAAAGTTAACAGATCCTTTCTATATCTTACGAAGGAAGGTTATGATCGAAGTCCGTGCAAAAAATTATTTTAAAATTAGATTCTATGAAACTTTTTGAAATACTAGTTTCGGTCAAAAAAATCAGTGTATTATACACAATTTTATAATAGTTTCGGTCAAAAAATTAAATTAAATCGAGGATTATTCAAAATGCTACGAAATTTTACAAATCATTTCTTTATGTTACGAGGAAAGGTTATGATGGAAGTCCATGAAAAATATTATCTCAAAATTAGATTCTATGAAACTTTTTGAAAGACTAGTTTCAGTAAAAAAATTGTAGTATATTATACACAATTTTATACTAGTTTCAGTCAAAAAATTGTAGTATATTATACACAATTTTATACTAGTTTCAGTCAAAAAATCAAATTAAATCGAGGATTATTCGAAATGCTCTAAATCTTAACAAATCCTTTCTATATGTTACTAGGGAAGGTTATGATGGAAGTCCATGCAAAACATTATCTCAAAATTAGATTTCTATGAAACTATTTAAAAGACTAGTTTCGGTCAAAAAAGTCGTAGTATTATACACAATTTTATACTAGTTTCGGTCAAAAAAATCCAATTAAATCTAGGATAGTTTGAAATGCTACGAAACTAAACAGATCCTTTCTATATGTTACGATAGAAGGTTATGATGGAAGTCCATTCAAAAATTTATGTCAAAATTAGATTCTATGAAACTTTTTGAAATACTAGTTTCGGTCAAAAAATTGCAGTATATTATACACAATTTTATACTACATTCGGTCAAAAAATCAAATTAAATCGAGGATTGTTCGAAGTGCTACGTTACAGATCCTTTCTATATGTTACGAGGGAAGGTTATGATGGATGTCCATGCAAAAATAATCTCAAAATACGATTCTACGAAACTTTTTGAAAGACTAGTTTCGGTCAAAATATTGTAGTATATTATACACAATTTTATACTAGTTTCAGTCAAAAAATCAAATTAAATCGAGTATTTGAAATGCTCCGAAACTTAACAAATCCTTTCTATATGTTACGAGGGAAGGTTATAATGGAAGTTCATGCAAAAAATTATCTCAAAATTAGATTTCTATGAAACTTTTTGAAATACTAGTTTCGGTATAAATATTTTAGTGTATTATACACAATTTTATAATAGTTTCGAACAAAAAATCAAATTTAAATCGAGGATTGTTCGAAATGCTACAAAATTTTACAGATCCTTTATTTATGTTACGAGGGAAGGTTATCATGGAAGTCCATGAAAAATAATTATCTCAAAATTAGATTCTATAAAACTTTTTGAAAGACTACTTTCGTTCAAAAAATTGTATTATATTATACACAATTTTATACTAGTTTCAGTCAAAAAATCAAATTAAATCGAGGATTGTTCGAAATGCTACGAAACTTTTCAGATCCTTTCTATATGTTATGAGGGAAGGTTATGATGGAACTCCATGAAAAAAATTATCTCAAAATTATATTTTATGAAACTTTTTGAAATACTAGTTTCGGTCATAAAATCATAGTGTATTATACGAAATTTTATAATTGTTTCGGTCAAAATATCTAATTAAATCGAGGATTGTTCGAAATGCTATGAAATTTTCAAGATCCTTTCTTTATGTTACGAGGGAAGGTTATGATGGAAGTCCATGAAAAACAATTATCTTAAAATTAGATTCTATGAAACTTTTTGAAAGACTAATTTCGGTCAAAAAATTGTAGTATATTATACATAATTTTATACTAGTTTCCGTCAAAAAATCAAATGAAATCAAGGAGTATTTGAAATGCTCCGAAAGTTAACAGATCCTTTCTATATCTTACGAAGGAAGGTTATGATCGAAGTCCGTGCAAAAAATTATTTTAAAATTAGATTCTATGAAACTTTTTGAAATACTAGTTTCGGTCAAAAAATCAGTGTATTATACACAATTTTATAATAGTTTCGGTCAAAAAATTAAATTAAATCGAGGATTATTCAAAATGCTACGAAATTTTACAGATCATTTCTTTATGTTACGAGGAAAGGTTATGATGGAAGTCCATGAAAAAAATTATCTCAAAATTAGATTCTATGAAACTTTTTGAAAGACTAGTTTCAGTCAAAAAATTGTAGTATATTATACACAATTTTATACTAGTTTCAGTCAAAAAATTGTAGTATATTATACACAATTTTATACTAGTTTCAGTCAAAAAATCAAATTAAATCGAGGATTATTCGAAATGCTCTAAATCTTAACAAATCCTTTCTATATGTTACTAGGGAAGGTTATGATGGAAGTCCATGCAAAACATTATCTCAAAATTAGATTTCTATGAAACTCTTTAAAAGACTAGTTTCGGTCAAAAAAGTCGTAGTATTATACATAATTTTATACTAGTTTCGGTCAAAAAAATCCAATTAAATCTAGGATAGTTTGAAATGCTACGAAACTAAACAGATCCTTTCTATATGTTACGATAGAAGGTTATGATGGAAGTCCATTCAAAAATTTATGTCAAAATTAGATTCTATGAAACTTTTTGAAATACTAGTTTCGGTCAAAAAATTGCAGTATATTATACACAATTTTATACTACATTCGGTCAAAAAATCAAATTAAATCGAGGATTGTTCGAAGTGCTACGTTACAGATCCTTTCTATATGTTAAGAGGGAAGGTTATGATGGATGTCCATGCAAAAATAATCTCAAAATATGATTCTACGAAACTTTTTGAAAGACTAGTTTCGGTCAAAATATTGTAGTATATTATACACAATTTTATACTAGTTTCAGTCAAAAAATCAAATTAAATCGAGTATTTGAAATGCTCCGAAACTTAACAAATCCTTTCTATATGTTACGAGGGAAGGTTATAATGGAAGTTCATGCAAAAAATTATCTCAAAATTAGATTTCTATGAAACTTTTTGAAATACTAGTTTCGGTATAAATATTTTAGTGTATTATACACAATTTTATAATAGTTTCGAACAAAAAATCAAATTTAAATCGAGGATTGTTCGAAATGCTACAAAATTTTACAGATCCTTTATTTATGTTACGAGGGAAGGTTATCATGGAAGTCCATGAAAAATAATTATCTCAAAATTAGATTCTATAAAACTTTTTGAAAGACTACTTTCGTTCAAAAAATTGTATTATATTATACACAATTTTATACTAGTTTCAGTCAAAAAATCAAATTAAATCGAGGATTGTTCGAAATGCTACGAAACTTTTCAGATCCTTTCTATATGTTATGAGGGAAGGTTATGATGGAACTCCATGAAAAAAATTATCTCAAAATTATATTTTATGAAACTTTTTGAAATACTAGTTTCGGTCATAAAATCATAGTGTATTATACGAAATTTTATAATTGTTTCGGTCAAAATATCTAATTAAATCGAGGATTGTTCGAAATGCTATGAAATTTTCAAGATCCTTTCTTTATGTTACGAGGGAAGGTTATGATGGAAGTCCATGAAAAACAATTATCTTAAAATTAGATTCTATGAAACTTTTTGAAAGACTAATTTCGGTCAAAAAATTGTAGTATATTATACATAATTTTATACTAGTTTCCGTCAAAAAATCAAATGAAATCAAGGAGTATTTGAAATGCTCCGAAAGTTAACAGATCCTTTCTATATCTTACGAAGGAAGGTTATGATCGAAGTCCGTGCAAAAAATTATTTTAAAATTAGATTCTATGAAACTTTTTGAAATACTAGTTTCGGTCAAAAAATCAGTGTATTATACACAATTTTATAATAGTTTCGGTCAAAAAATTAAATTAAATCGAGGATTATTCAAAATGCTACGAAATTTTACAGATCATTTCTTTATGTTACGAGGAAAGGTTATGATGGAAGTCCATGAAAAAAATTATCTCAAAATTAGATTCTATGAAATTTTTTGAAAGACTAGTTTCAGTCAAAAAATTGTAGTATATTATACACAATTTTATACTAGTTTCAGTCAAAAAATTGTAGTATATTATACACAATTTTATACTAGTTTCAGTCAAAAAATCAAATTAAATCGAGGATTATTCGAAATGCTCTAAATCTTAACAAATCCTTTCTATATGTTACTAGGGAAGGTTATGATGGAAGTCCATGCAAAACATTTTCTCAAAATTAGATTTCTATGAAACTCTTTAAAAGACTAGTTTCGGTCAAAAAAGTCGTAGTATTATACATAATTTTATACTAGTTTCGGTCAAAAAAATCCAATTAAATCTAGGATAGTTTGAAATGCTACGAAACTAAACAGATCCTTTCTATATGTTACGATAGAAGGTTATGATGGAAGTCCATTCAAAAATTTATGTCAAAATTAGATTCTATGAAACTTTTTGAAATACTAGTTTCGGTCAAAAAATTGCAGTATATTATACACAATTTTATACTACATTCGGTCAAAAAATCAAATTAAATCGAGGATTGTTCGAAGTGCTACGTTACAGATCCTTTCTATATGTTACGAGGGAAGGTTATGATGGATGTCCATGCAAAAATAATCTCAAAATACGATTCTACGAAACTTTTTGAAAGACTAGTTTCGGTCAAAATATTGTAGTATATTATACACAATTTTATACTAGTTTCAGTCAAAAAATCAAATTAAATCGAGTATTTGAAATGCTCCGAAACATAACAAATCCTTTCTATATGTTACGAGGAAAGGTTATAATGGAAGTTCATGCAAAAAATTATCTCAAAATTAGATTTCTATGAAACTTTTTGAAATACTAGTTTCTGTATAAATATTTTAGTGTATTATACACAATTTTATAATAGTTTCGAACAAAAAATCAAATTTAAATCGAGGATTGTTCGAAATGCTACAAAATTTTACAGATCCTTTATTTATGTTACTAGGGAAGGTTATCATGGAAGTCCATGAAAAATAATTATCTCAAAATTAGATTCTAAAAAACTTTTTGAAAGACTACTTTCGTTCAAAAAATTGTATTATATTATACACAATTTTATACTAGTTTCAGTCAAAAAATTAAATTAAATCGAGGATTGTTCGAAATGCTACGAAACTTTTCAGATCCTTTCTATATGTTATGAGGGAAGGTTATGATGGAACTCCATGAAAAAAATTATCTCAAAATTATATTTTATGAAACTTTTTGAAATACTAGTTTCGGTCATAAAATCATAGTGTATTATACGAAATTTTATAATTGTTTCGGTCAAAATATCTAATTAAATCGAGGATTGTTCGAAATGCTATGAAATTTTCAAGATCCTTTCTTTATGTTACGAGGGAAGGTTATGATGGAAGTCCATGAAAAACAATTATCTTAAAATTAGATTCTATTAAACTTTTTGAAAGATTAATTTCGGTCAAAAAATTGTAGTATATTATACACAATTTTATAATAGTTTCCGTCAAAAAATCAAATGAAATCAAGGAGTATTTGAAATGCTCCGAAAGTTAACAGATCCTTTCTATATCTTACGAAGGAAGGTTATGATCGAAGTCCGTGCAAAAAATTATTTTAAAATTAGATTCTATGAAACTTTTTGAAATACTAGTTTCGGTCAAAAAATCAGTGTATTATACACAATTTTATAATAGTTTCGGTCAAAAAATTAAATCAAATCGAGGATTATTCAAAATGCTACGAAATTTTACAAATCATTTCTTTATGTTACGAGGAAAGGTTATGATGGAAGTCCATGAAAAAAATTATCTCAAAATTAGATTCTATGAAACTTTTTGAAAGACTAGTTTCAGTCAAAAAATTGTAGTATATTATACACAATTTTATACTAGTTTCAGTCAAAAAATTGTAGTATATTATACACAATTTTATACTAGTTTCAGTCAAAAAATCAAATTAAATCGAGGATTATTCGAAATGCTCTAAATCTTAACAAATCCTTTCTATATGTTACTAGGGAAGGTTATGATGGAAGTCCATGCAAAACATTATCTCAAAATTAGATTTCTATGAAACTCTTTAAAAGACTAGTTTCGGTCAAAAAAGTCGTAGTATTATACACAATTTTATACTAGTTTCGGTCAAAAAAATCCAATTAAATCTAGGATTGTTTGAAATGCTACGAAACTAAACAGATCCTTTCTATATGTTACGATAGAAGGTTATGATGGAAGTCCATTCAAAAATTTATGTCAAAATTAGATTCTATGAAACTTTTTGAAATACTAGTTTCGGTTAAAAAATTGCAGTATATTATACACAATTTTATACTACATTCGGTAAAAAAATCAAATTAAATCGAGGATTGTTCGAAGTGCTACGTTACAGATCCTTTCTATATGTTACGAGGGAAGGTTATGATGGATGTCCATGCAAAAATAATCTCAAAATACGATTCTACGAAACTTTTTGAAAGACTAGTTTCGGTCAAAATATTGTAGTATATTATACACAATTTTATAATAGTTTCAGTCAAAAAATCAAATTAAATCGAGTATTTGAAATGCTCCGAAACTTAACAAATCCTTTCTATATGTTACGAGGGAAGGTTATAATGGAAGTCCATGCAAAAAATTATCACAAAATTAGATTTCTATGAAACTTTTTGAAATACTAGTTTCGGTATAAATATTTTAGTGTATTATACACAATTTTATAATAGTTTCGAACAAAAAATCAAATTTAAATCGAGGATTGTTCGAAATGCTACAAAATTTTACAGATCCTTTATTTATGTTACGAGGGAAGGTTATCATGGAAGTCCATGTAAAATAATTATCTCAAAATTAGATTCTATAAAACTTTTTGAAAGACTACTTTCGTTCAAAAAATTGTATTATATTATACACAATTTTATACTAGTTTCAGTCAAAAAATCAAATTAAATAGAGGATTGTTCGAAATGCTACGAAACTTTTCAGATCCTTTCTATATGTTATGAGGGAAGGTTATGATGGAACTCCATGAAAAAAATTATCTCAAAATTAGATTTTATGAAACTTTTTGAAATACTAGTTTCGGTCATAAAATCATAGTATATTATACGAAATTTTATAATAGTTTCGGTCAAAATATCTAATTAAATCGAGGATTGTTCGAAATGCTATGAAATTTTCAAGATCCTTTCTTTATGTTACGAGGGAAGGTTATGATGGAAGTCCATGAAAAACAATTATCTTAAAATTAGATTCTATGAAACTTTTTGAAAGACTAATTTCGGTCAAAAAATTGTAGTATATTATACACAATTTTATACTAGTTTCTGTCAAAAAATAAAATGAAATCAAGGAGTATTTGAAATGCTCCGAAAGTTAACAGATCCTTTCTATATCTTACGAAGGAAGGTTATGATCGAAGTCCGTGCAAAAAATTATTTTAAAATTAGATTCTATGAAACTTTTTGAAATACTAGTTTCGGTCAAAAAATCAGTGTATTATACACAACTTTACAATAGTTTCGGTCAAAAAATTAAATTAAATCGAGGATTATTCAAAATGCAACGAAATTTTACAGATCATTTCTTTATGTTACGAGGAAAGGTTATGATGGAAGTCCATGAAAAAATTATCTCAAAATTAGATTCTATGAAACTTTTTGAAAGACTAGTTTCAGTCAAAAAGTTATAGTATATTATACACAATTTTATACTAGTTTCAGTCAAAAAATTGTAGTATATTATACACAATTTTATACTAGTTTCAGTCAAAAAATCAAATTAAATCGAGGATTATTCGAAATGCTCTAAATCTTAACAAATCCTTTCTATATGTTACTAGGGAAGGTTATGATGGAAGTCCATGCAAAACATTATCTCAAAATTAGATTTCTATGAAACTCTTTAAAAGACTAGTTTCGGTCAAAAAAGTCGTAGTATTATACACAATTTTATACTAGTTTCGGTCAAAAAAATCCAATTAAATCTAGGATTGTTTGAAATGCTACGAAACTAAACAGATCCTTTCTATATGTTACGATAGAAGGTTATGATGGAAGTCCATTCAAAAATTTATGTCAAAATTAGATTCTATGAAACTTTTTGAAATACTAGTTTCGGTCAAAAAATTGCAGTATATTATACACAATTTTATACTACATTCGGTCAAAAAATCAAATTAAATCGAGGATTGTTCGAAGTGCTACGTTACAGATCCTTTCTATATGTTACGAGGGAAGGTTATGATGGATGTCCATGCAAAAATAATCTCAAAATACGATTCTACGAAACTTTTTGAAAGACTAGTTTCGGTCAAAATATTGTAGTATATTATACACAATTTTATACTAGTTTCAGTCAAAAAATCAAATTAAATCGAGTATTTGAAATGCTCCGAAACTTAACAAATCCTTTCTATATGTTACGAGGGAAGGTTATAATGGAAGTTCATGCAAAAAATTATCTCAAAATTAAATTTCTATGAAACTTTTTGAAATACTAGTTTCGGTATAAATATTTTAGTGTATTATACACAATTTTATAATAGTTTCGAACAAAAAATCAAATTTAAATCGAGGATTGTTCGAAATGCTACAAAATTTTACAGATCCTTTATTTATGTTACGAGGGAAGGTTATCATGGAAGTCCATGAAAAATAATTATCTCAAAATTAGATTTTATAAAACTTTTTGAAAGACTACTTTCGTTCAAAAAATTGTATTATATTATACACAATTTTATACTAGTTTCAGTCAAAAAATCAAATTAAATCGAGGATTGTTCGAAATGCTACGAAACTTTTCAGATCCTTTCTATATGTTATGAGGGAAGGTTATGATGGAACTCCATGAAAAAAATTATCTCAAAATTAGATTTTATGAAACTTTTTGAAATACTAGTTTCGGTCATAAAATCATAGTGTATTATACGAAATTTTATAATTGTTTCGGTCAAAATATCTAATTAAATCGAGGATTGTTCGAAATGCTATGAAATTTTCAAGATCCTTTCTTTATGTTACGAGGGAAGGTTATGATGGAAGTCCATGAAAAACAATTATCTTAAAATTAGATTCTATGAAACTTTTTGAAAGACTAATTTCGGTCAAAAAATTGTAGTATATTATACACAATTTTATACTAGTTTCTGTCAAAAAATCAAATGAAATCAAGGAGTATTTGAAATGCTCCGAAAGTTAACAGATCCTTTCTATATCTTACGAAGGAAGGTTATGATCGAAGTCCGTGCAAAAAATTATTTTAAAATTAGATTCTATGAAACTTTTTGAAATACTAGTTTCGGTCAAAAAAACAGTGTATTATACACAACTTTACAATAGTTTCGGTCAAAAAATTAAATTAAATCGAGGATTATTCAAAATGCTACGAAATTTTACAGATCATTTCTTTATGTTACGAGGTAAGGTTATGATGGAAGTCCATGAAAAAAATTATCTCAAAATTAGATTCTATGAAACTTTTTGAAAGACTAGTTTCAGTCAAAAAATTGTAGTATATTATACACAATTTTATACTAGTTTCAGTCAAAAAATTGTAGTATATTAAACACAATTTTATACTAGTTTCAGTCAAAAAATCAAATTAAATCGAGGATTATTCGAAATGCTCTAAATCTTAACAAATCCTTTCTATATGTTACTAGGGAAGGTTATGATGGAAGTCCATGCAAAACATTATCTCAAAATTAGATTTCTATGAAACTCTTTAAAAGACTAGTTTCGGTCAAAAAAGTCGTAGTATTATACACAATTTTATACAAGTTTCGGTCAAAAAAATCCAATTAAATCTAGGATTGTTTGAAATGCTACGAAACTAAACAGATCCTTTCTATATGTTACTATAGAAGGTTATAATGGAAGTCCATTCAAAAATTTATGTCAAAATTAGATTCTATGAAACTTTTTGAAATACTAGTTTCGGTTAAAAAATTGCAGTATATTATACACAATTTTATACTACATTCGGTCAAAAAATCAAATTAAATCGAGGATTGTTCGAAGTGCTACGTTACAGATCCTTTCTATATGTTACGAGGGAAGGTTATGATGGATGTCCATGCAAAAATAATCTCAAAATACGATTCTACGAAACTTTTTGAAAGACTAGTTTCGGTCAAAATATTTTAGTATATTATACACAATTTTATACTAGTTTCAGTCAAAAAATCAAATTAAATCGAGTATTTGAAATGCTCCGAAACTTAACAAATCCTTTCTATATGTTACGAGGGAAGGTTATAATGGAAGTCCATGCAAAAAATTATCACAAAATTAGATTTCTATGAAACTTTTTGAAATACTAGTTTCGGTATAAATATTTTAGTGTATTATACACAATTTTATAATAGTTTCGAACAAAAAATCAAATTTAAATCGAGGATTGTTCGAAATGCTACAAAATTTTACAGATCCTTTATTTATGTTACGAGGGAAGGTTATCATGGAAGTCCATGTAAAATAATTATCTCAAAATTAGATTCTATAAAACTTTTTGAAAGACTACTTTCGTTCAAAAAATTGTATTATATTATACACAATTTTATACTAGTTTCAGTCAAAAAATCAAATTAAATAGAGGATTGTTCGAAATGCTACGAAACTTTTCAGATCCTTTCTATATGTTATGAGGGAAGGTTATGATGGAACTCCATGAAAAAAATTATCTCAAAATTAGATTTTATGAAACTTTTTGAAATACTAGTTTCGGTCATAAAATCATAGTATATTATACGAAATTTTATAATAGTTTCGGTCAAAATATCTAATTAAATCGAGGATTGTTCGAAATGCTATGAAATTTTCAAGATCCTTTCTTTATGTTACGAGGGAAGGTTATGATGGAAGTCCATGAAAAACAATTATCTTAAAATTAGATTCTATGAAACTTTTTGAAAGACTAATTTCGGTCAAAAAATTGTAGTATATTATACACAATTTTATACTAGTTTCTGTCAAAAAATAAAATGAAATCAAGGAGTATTTGAAATGCTCCGAAAGTTAACAGATCCTTTCTATATCTTACGAAGGAAGGTTATGATCGAAGTCCGTGCAAAAAATTATTTTAAAATTAGATTCTATGAAACTTTTTGAAATACTAGTTTCGGTCAAAAAATCAGTGTATTATACACAACTTTACAATAGTTTCGGTCAAAAAATTAAATTAAATCGAGGATTATTCAAAATGCTACGAAATTTTACAGATCATTTCTTTATGTTACGAGGAAAGGTTATGATGGAAGTCCATGAAAAAATTATCTCAAAATTAGATTCTATGAAACTTTTTGAAAGACTAGTTTCAGTCAAAAAATTGTAGTATATTATACACAATTTTATACTAGTTTCAGTCAAAAAATTGTAGTATATTATACACAATTTTATACTAGTTTCAGTCAAAAAATCAAATTAAATCGAGGATTATTCGAAATGCTCTAAATCTTAACAAATCCTTTCTATATGTTACTAGGGAAGGTTATGATGGAAGTCCATGCAAAACATTATCTCAAAATTAGATTTCTATGAAACTCTTTAAAAGACTAGTTTCGGTCAAAAAAGTCGTAGTATTATACACAATTTTATACTAGTTTCGGTCAAAAAAATCCAATTAAATCTAGGATTGTTTGAAATGCTACGAAACTAAACAGATCCTTTCTATATGTTACGATAGAAGGTTATGATGGAAGTCCATTCAAAAATTTATGTCAAAATTAGATTCTATGAAACTTTTTGAAATACTAGTTTCGGTTAAAAAATTGCAGTATATTATACACAATTTTATACTACATTCGGTCAAAAAATCAAATTAAATCGAGGATTGTTCGAAGTGCTACGTTACAGATCCTTTCTATATGTTACGAGGGAAGGTTATGATGGATGTCCATGCAAAAATAATCTCAAAATACGATTCTACGAAACTTTTTGAAAGACTAGTTTCGGTCAAAATATTGTAGTATATTATACACAATTTTATACTAGTTTCAGTAAAAAAATCAAATTAAATCGAGTATTTGAAATGCTCCGAAACTTAACAAATCCTTTCTATATGTTACGAGGGAAGGTTATAATGGAAGTCCATGCAAAAAATTATCACAAAATTAGATTTCTATGAAACTTTTTGAAATACTAGTTTCGGTATAAATATTTTAGTGTATCATACACAATTTTATAATAGTTTCGAACAAAAAATCAAATTTAAATCGAGGATTGTTCGAAATGCTACAAAATTTTACAGATCCTTTATTTATGTTACGAGGGAAGGTTATCATGGAAGTCCATGTAAAATAATTATCTCAAAATTAGATTCTATAAAAAATTTTGAAAGACTACTTTCGTTCAAAAAATTGTATTATATTATACACAATTTTATACTAGTTTCAGTCAAAAAATCAAATTAAATAGAGGATTGTTCGAAATGCTACGAAACTTTTCAGATCCTTTCTATATGTTATGAGGGAAGGTTATGATGGAACTCCATGAAAAAAATTATCTCAAAATTAGATTTTATGAAACTTTTTGAAATACTAGTTTCGGTCATAAAATCATAGTATATTATACGAAATTTTATAATAGTTTCGGTCAAAATATCTAATTAAATCGAGGATTGTTCGAAATGCTATGAAATTTTCAAGATCCTTTCTTTATGTTACGAGGGAAGGTTATGATGGAAGTCCATGAAAAACAATTATCTTAAAATTAGATTCTATGAAACTTTTTGAAAGACTAATTTCGGTCACAAAATTGTAGTATATTATACACAATTTTATACTAGTTTCTGTCAAAAAATAAAATGAAATCAAGGAGTATTTGAAATGCTCCGAAAGTTAACAGATCCTTTCTATATCTTACGAAGGAAGGTTATGATCGAAGTCCGTGCAAAAAATTATTTTAAAATTAGATTCTATGAAACTTTTTGAAATACTAGTTTCGGTCAAAAAATCAGTGTATTATACACAACTTTACAATAGTTTCGGTCAAAAAATTAAATTAAATCGAGGATTATTCAAAATGCTACGAAATTTTACAGATCATTTCTTTATGTTACGAGGAAAGGTTATGATGGAAGTCCATGAAAAAATTATCTCAAAATTAGATTCTATGAAACTTTTTGAAAGACTAGTTTCAGTCAAAAAATTGTAGTATATTATACACAATTTTATACTAGTTTCAGTCAAAAAATTGTAGTATATTATACACAATTTTATACTAGTTTCAGTCAAAAAATCAAATTAAATCGAGGATTATTCGAAATGCTCTAAATCTTAACAAATCCTTTCTATATGTTACTAGGGAAGGTTATGATGGAAGTCCATGCAAAACATTATCTCAAAATTAGATTTCTATGAAACTCTTTAAAAGACTAGTTTCGGTCAAAAAAGTCGTAGTATTATACACAATTTTATACTAGTTTCGGTCAAAAAAATCCAATTAAATCTAGGATTGTTTGAAATGCTACGAAACTAAACAGATCCTTTCTATATGTTACGATAGAAGGTTATGATGGAAGTCCATTCAAAAATTTATGTCAAAATTAGATTCTATGAAACTTTTTGAAATACTAGTTTCGGTCAAAAAATTGCAGTATATTATACACAATTTTATACTACATTCGGTCAAAAAATCAAATTAAATCGAGGATTGTTCGAAGTGCTACGTTACAGATCCTTTCTATATGTTACCAGGGAAGGTTATGATGGATGTCCATGCAAAAATAATCTCAAAATACGATTCTACGAAACTTTTTGAAAGACTAGTTTCGGTCAAAATATTGTAGTATATTATACACAATTTTATACTAGTTTCAGTCAAAAAATCAAATTAAATCGAGTATTTGAAATGCTCCGAAACTTAACAAATCCTTTCTATATGTTACGAGGGAAGGTTATAATGGAAGTCCATGCAAAAAATTATCTCAAAATTAGATTTCTATGAAACTTTTTGAAATACTAGTTTCGGTATAAATATTTTAGTGTATTATACACAATTTTATAATAGTTTCGAACAAAAAATCAAATTTAAATCGAGGATTGTTCGAAATGCTACAAAATTTTACAGATCCTTTATTTATGTTACGAGGGAAGGTTATCATGGAAGTCCATGAAAAATAATTATCTCAAAATTAGATTCTATAAAACTTTTTGAAAGACTACTTTCGTTCAAAAAATTGTATTATATTATACACAATTTTATACTAGTTTCAGTCAAAAAATCAAATTAAATCGAGGATTGTTCGAAATGCTAAGAAACTTTTCAGATCCTTTCTATATGTTATGAGGGAAGGTTATGATGGAACTCCATGAAAAAAATTATCTCAAAATTAGATTTTATGAAACTTTTTGAAATACTAGTTTCGGTCATAAAATCATAGTGTATTATACGAAATTTTATAATTGTTTCGGTCAAAATATCTAATTAAATCGAGGATTGTTCGAAATGCTATGAAATTTTCAAGATCCTTTCTTTATGTTACGAGGGAAGGTTATGATGGAAGTCCATGAAAAACAATTATCTTAAAATTAGATTCTATGAAACTTTTTGAAAGACTAATTTCGGTCAAAAAATTGTAGTATATTATACACAATTTTATACTAGTTTCTGTCAAAAAATCAAATGAAATCAAGGAGTATTTGAAATGCTCCGAAAGTTAACAGATCCTTTCTATATCTTACGAAGGAAGGTTATGATCGAAGTCCGTGAAAAAAATTATTTTAAAATTAGATTCTATGAAACTTTTTGAAATACTAGTTTCGGTCAAAAAAACAGTGTATTATACACAACTTTACAATAGTTTCGGTCAAAAAATTAAATTAAATCGAGGATTATTCAAAATGCTACGAAATTTTACAGATCATTTCTTTATGTTACGAGGTAAGGTTATGATGGAAGTCCATGAAAAAAATTATCTCAAAATTAGATTCTATGAAACTTTTTGAAAGACTAGTTTCAGTCAAAAAATTGTAGTATATTATACACAATTTTATACTAGTTTCAGTCAAAAAATTGTAGTATATTATACACAATTTTATACTAGTTTCAGTCAAAAAATCAAATTAAATCGAGGATTATTCGAAATGCTCTAAATCTTAACAAATCCTTTCTATATGTTACTAGGGAAGGTTATGATGGAAGTCCATGCAAAACATTATCTCAAAATTAGATTTCTATGAAACTCTTTAAAAGACTAGTTTCGGTCAAAAAAGTCGTAGTATTATACACAATTTTATACTAGTTTCGGTCAAAAAAATCCAATTAAATCTAGGATTGTTTGAAATGCTACGAAACTAAACTGATCCTTTCTATATGTTACTATAGAAGGTTATGATGGAAGTCCATTCAAAAATTTATGTCAAAATTAGATTCTATGAAACTTTTTGAAATACTAGTTTCGGTTAAAAAATTGCAGTATATTATACACAATTTTATACTACATTCGGTCAAAAAATCAAATTAAATCGAGGATTGTTCGAAGTGCTACGTTACAGATCCTTTCTATATGTTACGAGGGAAGGTTATGATGGATGTCCATGCAAAAATAATCTCAAAATACGATTCTACGAAACTTTTTGAAAGACTAGTTTCGGTCAAAATATTTTAGTATATTATACACAATTTTATACTAGTTTCAGTCAAAAAATCAAATTAAATCGAGTATTTGAAATGCTCCGAAACTTAACAAATCCTTTCTATATGTTACGAGGGAAGGTTATAATGGAAGTCCATGCAAAAAATTATCACAAAATTAGATTTCTATGAAACTTTTTGAAATACTAGTTTCGGTATAAATATTTTAGTGTATTATACACAATTTTATAATAGTTTCGAACAAAAAATCAAATTTAAATCGAGGATTGTTCGAAATGCTACAAAATTTTACAGATCCTTTATTTATGTTACGAGGGAAGGTTATCATGGAAGTCCATGTAAAATAATTATCTCAAAATTAGATTCTATAAAACTTTTTGAAAGACCGACGAGGGACAAAAGCCCATCTATTTCACGAGCAAAGCACTCCAAGGCCCCGAGCTCCGATATCAGCAAATCGAAAAGGTTGCCCTGGCCCTCATCAATGCGGCAAGGAGACTACGATATTACTTCCTCGCACACACAATAAAGGTGAGAACCGACCAGCCAATCAAACAGTTGCTCGGACGACCAGATATGGCCGGGAGAATGCTCAAGTGGTCGCTAGAACTCTCCGAATTCGACATACAATACGAAAGCAGGAAAGCCCTGAAGGCACAGGCACTGGCCGACTTCGTCGCAGAAATGACCCACTGCCCGACACCAGCAGAGGGCGCCCACAAATGGACGATCTTCGTCGACGGCGCCTCTAGCTCGTCAGGTAGCGGAGCCGGGATCATCCTCGAGAACGAGGATGGGATCCTGATCGAGGTTTCATTAGCACTGGCTTTCCCGACGTCGAACAACCAAGCCGAATACGAGGCTTTTATCGCAGGCTTGAGGTTAGCCGAGGACCTGGGAGCAAAAGAAGTGACAATATCCACAGACTCCCAGCTCGTGGCCTCTCAAGTGCGAGGAGAATACCAAACCAAGAACGACAACCTCGTCGAGTACCTGTCCCATGTCAAAGAAAAACTTGATAAATTTGAAAAGTGGGAAGTTCAACACATACCTCGCGAGCACAACACACGGGCAGACATCCTCTCGAAACTAGCCAGCACGAGGAAAAAGGGTGGGAATAAATCAGTAATTCAAGAAATCCTCCTTCGACCTAGCATTGACAAACTACCTCCTCCATTCGAGGTCAACGCCATCGGGGATGTTCACTGTTGGATGACGCCCATCTACAATTACCTCACACGAGACGAACTCCCAACTGACCCGAAAGAGGCGGCCATTGTCAAACGACGAGCGTGCTCGTACGTACTCCTCGAAGGTAAACTCTACAGGAGAGGATTCTCCATCCCGTTACTTAAATGTGTCGAGGAAGAGAAAGTCCCCGACATACTTGAAGAGATACACCGGGGAATCAATGCTCAGCACCTCGGCGGGCGATCGCTCGCAAGAAAGGCCCTTCGAGCGGGCTACTACTGGCCGACCATGCAAAGCGATTCAAAGGAGCACGTCAAAAGGTGTGACAAATGCCAACGACACGCCGACATGCACCTCGCACCCCCGAACGACCTAAAATCACTGTCTTCCCCGTGGCCCTTCGCGTGGTGGGGCATGGACATCCTCGGACCCTTCGTCACCGGATCATGCCAGAATAAATACCTCATCGTCGGGGTGGATTACTTTACCAAATGGATCGAAGCGGAGGCACTGGCTAAAATAACCGCGCAGAACATTCTCCGGTTCTTTAAACGCAACATCCTCGCTCGGTTCGGCATACCCCAGGCACTTGTCACGGATAACGGGACACAGTTCACGGACGGAGGATTCCAGGACTTCGTCGCCAGCCTAGGCACTAAACAGCATTTCACGTCTGTCGAACATCCACAGACGAACGGGCAAGCAGAGGCGGCCAACAGAGTAATATTACGTGGCCTTAAGCGCAGGCTCGGCGAGGCGAAGAGGGCATGGGTCAAGGAGCTACATAGTGTCCTATGGGCTTACCGCACAACACCACATTCTACCACCGGGGAAACCCCGTTCCGACTGACTTACGGCACCGAAGCAGTCATCCCGGTGGAAATACGGGCACCGACGAGGAGGGTAGAGGAACCCCTAGACGAGGAAATGAACGACGAAACCCTTAGAGCCGAGCTCGACCTAGTCGAGGAGATCCGTTCCGAAGCAGCCCTCAGGGAAACGACCCTCAAACAAAAAGTAGCACTACGCCACAACGCGAAGGTCGTAAGAAGAGAGTTCCAGGTCGGCACCCTGGTCCTCAGAAGAAACCAGAAAAACCCAAGAGAGGGCAAACTGGCAGCCAACTGGGAAGGCCCCTACCGCGTTCGCGACAAGACGAGCAACGGGGCCTATTACCTAGAAAACCTACAAGGGGAACAACTCGCTCGACCATGGAACGCAGAAAAACATAGACAATATTACAGCTAAATGTATCACGGGGAAACGTGGGTGGTACGACCACGCTCTTCGTCTCCAAAACCCCAGAGAGGAACCGCGAGACCCGGAACGAGCCGGGGTCACATAGCGAACACAACCCTCCCCGACGAGTGAGATCTTGACCGAGACTCAACGTCGAAGTACCAGGACAGGCAGGGCACCCAGCTCGCGATGGGAAAACCCAAGCCTCGAGGCCGGGGTTCATACAACGAACCCGGGCTTCGATCCCAACGGGCACCAAGCCCGGCACTTCGTCGGTTCCCTAAACCGAGGAGATTACCGAGGTCGAGCAGAGTGCGAATTCATAAAGGCAAATGTCAAACATAAACGAACACAATGAATGACAACAAAAACATTCATACATTAAAAACAATAACAACGGCCGAAGCCAAGTACGCCCGAAAGCCATATTACAAATGCCCGAAGGCCAATATATATGACGGGCACGCAGGCCATAACAAACTATAAATTAAAATTACATAATTAAGACTCCGCTCGGAGCACTTCTTCTTCCTCCTCCTCTTCCTCACCCCCCAGCTCTTCCTCCGCTTCAAACGGGCAGACAATCTCACCATCCCTGACACAGTAGTTATGGGCTGACCCTGCTGTCACCAACTCAGGGTTCAGAAGCCCAAGTTGCTCGACAGCATTGTCGAAACCCTCTTTGAAAACGGCCACGAGATCTTGGTTGAGAGAGCGGATATGCCCCAGCAGCTCACCCCGCGAACCAAGGGCGCGTTCCTCCTCGGTCTCGTCAGCCAGTGAGCGGACCTTTTCCTCGAGAGACTCAATCTGAACCCGCAGGCCAGCATTGTCCTCGGTCAGCTTCTGATGGTCGGCCACCCGCTCTTCCAAGCTCGCCTTAGCGGCCTTCAACTGGTCCCTCTCCTTCTCTACCTCGTCCAGCTTCTGGCTCAGCCCTTCCTGCAGCTGATGCTCCTCTTTGTAGTCCGACAGGTCTTTAGACAGTTTGTCCTTCTCCGCCCGAACCTGAAAAAGGGCATCCTCCAGCGAGGTAGTGGAGACCGAAGTGTCGGTCAAAACCATCGCCGTCTCCATCACCCGGATGACAGCGGCAATGTCCCTGGCCAGATCTTTTCTTCGGGCACCAGCATCCTGATCCAGAATAGCCTTAGCCTCGGGCGCAGGCACAGCAATCGCCTCCTCAGCCTTGAAGAACGACCGTTCCACGTAGCAAGGAGGTAGCAGATAGCTGCCCGGTCCATTCGGGCTTCCTAGTGACGACCTGGTAAGAGTCCCCGCCGGACGCTTCCGTTTGTGGAGGGGAGAAGCCGCTGGCGACGGACTGTCAGGAATGTCGATCGGGTTAGACCGAGGAGGAGAGGGAGGAGTCGCGCTCGCCACGTGCGAAGGACCGGCCCCAGCATCACCAGCAGTCTCCAAGACACGGGCCACAATTTTCTTCTTCTTCTTGGGCACCCGGTCAGGAGCGCCGACCTGATTTGCTAGCTTCAACACCCGATCACGTGTACTGGGCATGGCACCTGCAAAATATTACACACAAACGTTAGCGAGCGAAGACATAAACAAAAATAAAAAGATAAACAAAGTATGCCTACTCAATAACGCTTGAGCTTCTTCCTCGGTATCGCACTCGAGCAGAGCCTTCGTATTGATGTAGCGCGTCTCAGTGATTAGTTCCCCGGCCTCATCCAGATAGGGCACACCCTGTCGATTCGCCCAGAACCCCAAACTGAAGCTCTGCACGTAATCAACCAGCTTCTTATACGCGAGCCTATCCTCCTGGCCGAGCATCGCATATTTTATCCGGTAATGGGCCGTGGAGAGGTCGAAATGATCACGCTGCCACCTCAGCGGTATCTTCGACATCAGTGTTTCCTCCCCGTCTGGTTTCCGCTGATAGTAGTACAGAGAGTGAAGGGCGGCACGAGTGATCGGCATCACCACATACCATCGGTTTTTGAAGTGACGAACAGAGTCCACGTACGTCTTGAACAGACGCACGGGCTGTTTGAAAGAGACCCAGCTGTGACGCCCACGGGAGCCGGACCGCTGGAGATGGAAGACATGGAAGAAGAGGGCCCGGGTACAGCCAATACCGAGGAACTGGCAGACCAACTCAAATGCCCGCATAAAGGCGAGAGCATTAGGATGCAGTTGGGACGGCGCCAGCCGAAGCCACTTGAAGACCGACATCTGGAAGGAGTTGAAGGGCAGTCTAATCCCCGCCTCACGGAAAGCAAATTCATACATGGTGAACTGCTTCCCCGGGAAATGATGGCAGATGCGGTCTTTTTCCTTGGGGGCGCAGCAGTACCAATTCGGTGGATCCTCCCAGCTTATATCCTCGACCACAGCGTAAGCAGTGATGGCCTCGTCGCAGAAATCTGATTCCTCCTCCAAAGGCTTGTCCGCAACCCAGGAGAAGTCAGCCTGCCCGGAAGAGGAGGCGTGTTCGGTACCATCCCGGACACTCCCATCCCCGATAGGGAAACGAGCGATTGTCGCATCTTCGGTCGAAGACCCAGAATCTTCCCTCCTCGGTCGTAAGCGCCCGGTAGCACCTGAAACGCAGACAGAAAGAGTGAATTCGACGTCATATCAAATCCACCCCTCCACCGCAAGTCAAGTGAAAGGGCGTGGCGGCGACGGACACTAACTATGCTCAACTCAGGGACACGCACATTCTATGGAGGCCGGGCAGAGAACTCATACAGCCTATACAAATATTGCCCGACGTATGAAATTTATGCCCGGAACAGTATGATCCTAACCCTATTTTCTACCATCTACAATCCATCACACTACCCCTAAGTCAAACCTAACCACATTTCTACAAAAATAACATGCATTTGACGGAAAACAACAAGGAAAAACAATGAATCACAGAGGGAAAATCATACCTGACATAGTGAAGTTGAAAAAGGGACGGTGGTGCACGAGCAGCAGACGGTGGTTCAGATAGGAGGACGGGCGGAGACGGCGGTTCAGACGGTTGAGCGAGCAAACAAGAAAGGATGTGGAGAACTCCGGTGAACGTATGAGCGAAAAAGTAGAAATGAATTTACTCAACCCCTTTTTATAGTGCCTGGCGCGTGGACCAACGCGCTAGGTCATCATTACCTACCCTGCCTACGCCGTCTTTGCACAATAAACGAAGCGACACCATTAAGTCTGAGACGCGTCTCTCCAAAATAAGAAACTGAAACGACGCCGGGCACCTATCCGTCTCCTCGACTCATCAAGACACCATGTCCCCGCGACGTACCCTCGCCTGTTACTGGGAAGGTGCAGACCAACCGATCACCTCCACCCCCGACATTCCCGACGAAAGGGGAAGTCATGAATAAATCTGTTACAACCTCACCTACCGAACGATCACACTTCCCCGTCATCTCGGGGAACCCTTAGTTGAAACATAAGTCATCGCTCTGGCTCAGAGACTCGACTTGGGGGGCTCCTGTTCTGGACTGGGCCATGACATTATGCACGGCATGGCCCAATGCTCGTCAGGCCCATGTCCAAACGACCAAGCACGAGGACACGTCAGGCGAAGGACCATTCACCCGAGGAACGTCTCCTCGACTTTCTAACTACGGGTCGGGCAAAGAGCGTGTTGCCCGTCCCGTGGTCTCCGTCCACAAATCATCAACCCACGCCGCGGGCATCTAGGTTGTGTCGGGCAGAGCCATAACAGCACCTCACTTACCACGTCACCCAACTCCCCTACATTACCTCCTTAGGGATAGGGGCAGTTGGACCAGGGGGCAGACCTTGGTCTAGGTCTTAACGCTTCTTACGCGTCCCCTGGCAGCTCCTCCTTGGGCCTAGCTAATCCAGCCCATTAGGAGCCTTGGCCCAGCGCTGGGGGCTCAATATAAATACCCCTCTTATGGCAAAAGGGCAGGTATTCTAACTTACACTCTGATAACCTTCTTCTGTACCTCTTCTGACTTAAGCATTGGAGCACCTTGCAGGTACACCCCACTCCTCATTTCATTCTCTAGCCCATTCATCAAGACCTTGGAAGGCCCTCCTGATCAGGTAAGATCACTTTCTTTATGTTACGAGGGAAGGTTATGATGGAAGTCCATGAAAAAAAATTATCTTAAAATTAGATTCTATGAAACTTTTTGTAAGACTAATTTCGGTCAAAAAATTGTAGTATATTATACATAATTTTATACTAGTTTCCATCAAAAAATTAAATTAAATTGAGGATTGTTTAAAATGCTACGAAACTAATCAGATCCTTTCTATATGTTACGATAGAAGTTTATGATGGAATTCCATCGAAAAATAATGTCAAAATTAGATTCTATGAAACTTTTTGAAATACTCGTTTCGGTCAAAAAATTGCAGTATATTATACACAAATTTATACTACTTTCGGTCAAAAAAAGCAAATTAAATCGAGGATTGTTCGAAATGATAAGAAACTTTTCACATCCTTTCTATATGTTTAGAGGGAAGATTATGATGTATGTCCATGCAAAAATTATCTCAAAATACGATTCTATGAAACTTTTTGAAAGACTAGTTTCGGTCAAAATATTGTAGTATATTATACACAATTTTATACTAGTTTCAGTCAAAAAATCAAATTAAATCGAGGATTGTTCGAAATGCTTCGAAACTTTTCAGATCCTTTATATATGTTACGAGGGAAGGTTATGATGGATGTCCATGAAAAAATTATCTGAAAATACGATTCTATGAAACTTTTTGAAATACTAGTTTCGGTCAAAACATTGTAGTATATTATACACAATTTTATACTAGTTTTAGTCAAAAAATAAAATTAAATCGAGGATTGTTCGAGATGCTACGAAATGTTTTAGATCCTTTATATATATTAAGAGGGAAGGTTATGATGGAACTCCATGCAAAAAATTATCTCAAAATTAGATTTTATGAAACTTTTTGTAATACTAGTTTCGGTCAAAAATCATAATATAATATACACAATTTTATACAAGTTTCTGTCAAAAAATAAATTTATTCGAGGATTGTTCAAAATGCTACCAAATGTTTCAGATCCTTTCTATATGTTACGAGGGATGCTTACGATGGAAGTCCGTGCAAAAAATTATTTTAAAGTTAGATTCGATCAAACTTTTTGAAATACTAGTTTCGGTCAAAAATTCATAGTGTATTATACGAAATTTTATAATAGTTTCGGTCAAAATATCTAATTAAATCGAGGATTGTTCGAAATGCTATGAAATTTTACAGATTCTTTCTTTATGTTACGAGGGATGGTTATGATGGAAGTGCATGAAAAAAAACATTATCTCAAAATTAGATTCTATGAAACTTTTTGAAAGAATAGTTTTGGTCAAAAAATTGTAGTATATTATACACAATTTTATACTAGTTTAAGTCAAAAAATCAAATTAAATCGAGGAGTATTCGAAATCCTCTAAATCTTAACAGATCCTTTCTATATGTTACGAGGGAAGGTTATAATGGAAGTACATGCCAAAAATTATCTCAAAATTAAATTTCTATGAAACTTTTTGAAAGACTAGTTTCGGTCAAAAAATCATAGTATTATACACAATTTTATACTTTCAGACAAAATATCAAATTAAATCGAGGATTGTTTGAAATGCTACGAAACTAATCAGATCCTTTCTATATGTTTCGATAGAAGGTTATGATGGAAGTCCATGCAAAAAATTATGTCAAAACTAGATTCTTTGAAACTTTTTGAAATACTAGTTTTAGTCAAAAAATTGTAGTATATTATACACAATTTATACTAGTTTCGGTCAAAAAATCAAATTAAATCGAGGATTGTTCGAAATGCTACGAAACTTTTCAGATCCTTTATATATGTTACGAGGGAAGGTTATGATGGTTGTCCATGAAAAAATTATCTCAAAATACGATTCTATGAAACGTTTTGAAAGACTAGTTTCTGTCAAAAAATTGTAGTATATTATACACAATTTTATACTAGTTTCACTCAAAAAATCAAATTCAATCGAGGATTGTTCGAAATGCTACGTAACTTTTCAGATCCTTTCTATATGTTATGAGGGAAGGTTATGATGGAACTCCATGCAAAAAATTATCTCAAAATTAGATTTTATGAAACTTTTTGAAATACTAATTTCGGTCAAAAAATCATATATAATATACACAATTTTATACAGGTTTCTGTCGAAAAATCAATTTAAATCGAGGATTGTTCAAAATGCTACCAAAGGATTCAGATCCTTTCTATATGTTAAGAGGGAAACTTACGATGGAAGTCCGTGCAAAAAATTATCTTAATATTAGATTCTATGAAACTTTTTGAAATACTAGTTTCGGTCAAAATATCATAGTGTATTATACGAAATTTTATAATAGTTTCGGTCAAAATATCTAATTAAATCGAGGATTGTTCGAAATGCTATGAAATTTTACAGATCCTTTATTTATGTTACGAGGGTAGGTTATGATGGAAGTCCTTGAAAAAAAATTTATCTCAAAATTAGATTCTATGAAACTTTTTGAATGACTAGTTTCGGTCAAAAAATTGTAGTATATTATACACAATTTTATACTAGTTTCAGTCAAAATATCAAATTAAATCGAGGAGTATTCGAAATTCTCTAAATCTTAACAGATCCTTTCTATATGTTACGAGGGAAGGTTTTAATGGAAGTCCATGCAAAAAATTATTTCAAAATTAGATTTCTATGAAACTTTTTGAAAGACTAGTTTCGGTCAAAAAATATTATACACAATTTTATACTAGTTTCAGTCAAAAAATCAAATTAAATCGAGGATTGTTTGAAATGTTACGAAACTAATCAGATCCTTTCTATATGTTATGATAGAAGCTTATGATGGAAGTCCATGGAAAAAATTATGTAAAAATTAGATTGAATGAAACTTTTTGAAATACTAGTTTCAGTCAAAATATTTTAGTATATTATACACAATTTTATAATAGTTTCGGTCAAAAAATCAAATTAAATCGAGGTTTGATCGAAATGCTACGAAAGTTTTCAGATCCTTTATATATGTTACGAGGGAAGGTTATGATGGAAGGTTATGATGGATGTCCATAAAAAAATTATCTCAAAATACGATTCTATGAAACGTTTTGAAAGGCTAGTTTCGTTCAAAAAATTGTAGTATATTATACAATGAAATCGAGGAGTATTTGAAATTCTCCGAAACTTAACAGATCCTTTCTATATGTTACAAGGGAAGGTTATGATGGAAGTCTGTGCAAAAAATTATCTTAAACTTAGATTCAATGAAACTTTTTAAAGTACTAGTTTCGGTCAAAAAATCAGTGTATTATACACAATTTTATAATAGATTCGGTCAAAAAATAAAATTAAATCAATGATTATTCAAAATGCTATGAAATTTATAGTGTATTATACACAATTTTATAATAGTTTCGTATAAAAAATCAAATTAAATCGAGGATTGTTCTAAATTCTACGAAATTTTACAGATCCTTTATTTATATTACGAGGGAAGATTATCATGGAAGTCCATGAAAAATATTTATCTCAAAATTAGATTCTATGTAACTTTTTGAAAGACTACTTTCGGTCAAAAAATTGTAGTATATTATACACAATTTTATACTTGTTTCAGTCAAAAAATCAAATTAATTCGAGATTTGTTCGAAATGCTACGAAACTTTTCAAATCCTTTTTTATATGTTATGAGGGAAGGTTTTGATGGAACTCCGTGCAAAAAATTATCTCAAAATTAGATTTTATGAAACTTTCTGAAATACTAGTTTCGGTCAAAAAATCATAGTATAATATACACAATATTATACAAGTTTCTGTCAAAAAATCAAATTAAATCGAGGATTGTTCAAAATGCTACCAATTGTTTCAGATCCTTTCTATACGTTACGAGGGAAGCTAACGATAGAAATACGTGCAAATAATTATCTTAAAATTAGATTCAATGAAAATTTTTGAAATACTAGTTTCGGTCATAAAATCATAGTGTATTATACGAAATTTTATAATAGTTTCGGTCAAAATATCTAATTAAATCGAGGATTGTTCGAAATGCTATGAAATTTTCAAGATCCTTTCTTTATGTTACGAGGGAAGGTTATGATGGAAGTCCATGAAAAACAATTATCTTAAAATTAGATTCTATGAAACTTTTTGAAAGACTAATTTCGGTCAAAAAATTGTAGTATATTATACACAATTTTATACTAGTTTCCGTCAAAAAATCAAATGAAATCAAGGAGTATTTGAAAAGCTCTGAAACTTAACAAATCCTTTCTATATAATACGAGGGAAGGTTATGATGGAAGTCTGTGCAAAAAATTATCTCAAAATTAGATTTCTATGAAACATTTTGAAATACTAGTTTCGGTCAAAAAATCATAGTATTTTACACAATTTTATACTAGTTTCGGTCAAAAAATCAAATTAATTAGAGGATTGTTTGAAATGCTACGAAACTAATCAGATCCTTTCTATATGTTACGATAGAAGGTTATGATAGAAGTCCATGCAAAAAATTATTTAAAAATTAGATTCTATGAAACTTTTTGAAATACTAGTTTCGGTCAAAAAATTGTAGTATTTTATACACAATTTTATACTAGTTTCGGTCAAAAAATCAAATTAAATCGGAGATTGTTCGAAATGCTACGAAAGTTTTCAAATCCTTTATATATGTTACGAGGGAAGGTTATAATTGATGTCCATGCAAAAATTATCTCAAAATACGATTCTATGAAACTTTTTGAAAGACTAGTTTCGATAAAAAATTGTAGTATATTATACACAATTTTCTACTAGTTTAAGTAAAAAAATCAAATGAAATCGAGGATTATTTGAAATGCTTCGAAAGTTAACAAATCCTTTCTATATGTTACGAGGGAAGGTTATGATGGAAGTCCGTGCAAAAAATTATCTTAAAATTAGATTCTATGAAACTTTTTGAAATACTAGTTTCGGTCAAAAAATCAGTGTATTATACACAATTTTATAATAGTATCGGTCAAAAAATAAAATTAAATCGAGGATTATTCATAATGCTACGAAATTTTAAGGATCCTTTATTTATGTTACGGGGGAAGGTTATGATGGAAGTCCAAGAAAAAAATTATCTCAAAATTAGATTCTATGAAACTTTTTGAAAGACTAGTTTCAGTCAAAAAAATGTAGTATATTATACACAATTTTATACTAGTTTCAGTCAAAAAATCAAATTAAATCGAGGATTATTCAAAATGCTCTAAATCTTAAGAAATCCTTTCTATATGTTACTAGGGAAGGTTATGATGGAAGTCCATGCAAAACATTATCTCAAAATTAGATTTCTATGAAACTCTTTGAAAGACTAGTTTCGGTCAAACAATCGTAGTATTATACACAATTTTATACTAGTTTCGGGCAAAAAATCCAATTAAATCGATGATTGTTTGAAATGCTACGAAACTAATCAGATCCTTTCTATATGTTACGAGGGAAGGTTATGATGGAAGTCCATGCAAAAAATTATGTCAAAATTTGATTCTATGAAACTTTTTGAAATACTAGTTTCGGTCCAAAAATTGCAGTATATTATACAATTTAATACTACTTTCGGTCAAAAAATCAAATTAAATCGAGGATTGTTCGAAATGCTACGTTTCAGATCCTTTCTATATGTTACGAGGGAAGTTTATGATGGATGTCCATGCAAAAATTATCTCAAAATACGATTCTATGCAACTTTTTGAAAGACTAGTTTCGATCAAAATATTGTAGTATATTATAGACAATTTTATACTAGTTTTAGTCAAAAAATCAAATTAAATCGAGTATTTGAAATGCTCCGAAGCTTAACAGATCCTTTCTATATGTTACGAGGGAAGGTTATGATCGAAGTCTGTTTAAAATATTATCTTAAAATTAGATTCTATGAAACTTTTTGAAATACTAGTTTCGGTCAAAAAATCAGTGTATTATACACAATTTTATAATAGTTTCGGTCAAAAAATTAAATTAAATCGAGGATTATTCAAAATGCTACGAAATTTTACAGATCATTTCTTTATGTTACGAGGAAAGGTTATGAAGGAAGTCCATGAAAAAAATTATCTCAAAATTAGATTCTATGAAACTTTTTGAAAGACTAGTTTCAGTCAAAAAATTGTAGTATATTATACACAATTTTGTACTAGTTTCAGTCAAACAATTGTAGTATATTATACACAATTTTATACTAGTTTCAGTCAAAAAATCAAATTAAATCGAGGATTATTCGAAATGCTCTAAATATTAACAAATCCTTTCTATATGTTACTAGGGAAGGTTATGATGGAAGTCCATGCAAAACATTATCTCAAAATGAAATGTCTATGAAACTCTTTAAAAGACTAGTTTCGGTCAAAAAAGTCGTAGTATTATACTCAATTTTATACTAATTTCGGTCAAAAAAATCCTATTAAATCTTGGATTGTTTGAAATGCTACGAAACTAAACAGATCCTTTCTATATGTTACGATAGAAGGTTATGATGGAAGTCCATTCAAAAATTTATGTCAAAATTAGATTCTATGAAACTTTTTGAAATACTAGTTTCGGTCAAAAAATTGCAGTATATTATACACAATTTTATACTACATTCGGTCTAAAAATCAAATTAAATCGAGGATTGTTCGAAGTGCTACGTTACAGATCCTTTCTATATGTTACGAGGGAAGGTTATGATGGATGTCCATGCAAAAATAATCTCAAAATACGATTCTACGAAACTTTTTGAAAGACTAGTTTCGGACAAAATATTGTAGTATATTATACACAATTTTATACTAGTTTCAGTCAAAAAATCAAATTAAATCGAGTATTTGAAATGCTCCGAAACTTAACAAATCCTTTCTATATGTTACGAGGGAAGGTTATAATGGAAGTTCATGCAAAAAATTATCTCAAAATTAGATTTCTATGAAACTTTTTGAAATACTAGTTTCGGTATAAATATTTTAGTGTATTATACACAATTTTATAATAGTTTCGAACAAAAAATCAAATTTAAATCGAGGATTGTTCGAAATGCTACAAAATTTTACACATCCTTTATTTATGTTACGAGGGAAGGTTATCATGGAAGTCCATGTAAAATAATTATCTCAAAATTAGATTCTATAAAACTTTTTGAAAGACTACTTTCGTTCAAAAAATTGTATTATATTATACACAATTTTATACTAGTTTCAGTCAAAAAATCAAATTAAATCGAGGATTGTTCGAAATGCTACGAAACTTTTCAGATCCTTTCTATATGTTATGAGGGAAGGTTATGATGGAACTCCATGAAAAAAATTATCTCAAAATTATATTTTATGAAACTTTTTGAAATACTAGTTTCGGTCATAAAATCATAGTGTATTATACGAAATTTTATAATTGTTTCGGTCAAAATATCTAATTAAATCGAGGATTGTTCGAAATGCTATGAAATTTTCAAGATCCTTTCTTTATGTTACGAGGGAAGGTTATGATGGAAGTCCATGAAAAACAATTATATTAAAATTAGATTCTATGAAACTTTTTGAAAGACTAATTTCGGTCAAAAAATTGTAGTATATTATACACAATTTTATACTAGTTTCCATCAAAAAATCAAATGAAATCAAGGAGTATTTGAAATGCTCCGAAAGTTAACAGATCCTTTCTATATCTTACGAAGGAAGGTTATGATCGAAGTCCGTGCAAAAAATTATTTTAAAATTAGATTCTATGAAACTTTTTGAAATACTAGTTTCGGTCAAAAAATCAGTGTATTATACACAATTTTATAATAGTTTCGGTCAAAAAATTAAATTAAATCGAGGATTATTCAAAATGCTACGAAATTTTACAGATCATTTCTTTATGTTACGAGGAAAGGTTATGATGGAAGTCCATGAAAAAAATTATCTCAAAATTAGATTCTATGAAACTTTTTGAAAGACTAGTTTCAGTCAAAAAATTGTAGTATATTATACACAATTTTATACTAGTTTCAGTCAAACAATTGTAGTATATTATACACAATTTTATACTAGTTTCAGTCAAAAAATCAAATTTAATCGAGGATTATTCGAAATGCTCTAAATCTTAACAAATCCTTTCTATATGTTACTAGGGAAGGTTATGATGGAAGTCCATGCAAAACATTATCTCAAAATTAGATTTCTATGAAACTCTTTAAAAGACTAGTTTCGGTCAAAAAAGTCGTAGTATTATACACAATTTTATACTAGTTTCAGTCAAAAAAATCCTATTAAATCTTGGATTGTTTGAAATGCTACGAAACTAAACAGATCCTTTCTATATGTTACGATAGAAGGTTATGATGGAAGTCCATTCAAAAATTTATGTCAAAATTAGATTCTATGAAACTTTTTGAAATACTAGTTTCGGTCAAAAAATTGCAGTATATTATACACAATTTTATACTACATTCGGTCAAAAAATCAAATTAAATCGAGGATTGTTCGAAGTGCTACGTTACAGATCCTTTCTATATGTTACGAGGGAAGGTTATGATGGATGTCCATGCAAAAATAATCTCAAAATACGATTCTACGAAACTTTTTGAAAGACTAGTTTCGGTCAAAATATTGTAGTATATTATACACAATTTTATACTAGTTTCAGTCAAAAAATCAAATTAAATCGAGTATTTGAAATGCTCCGAAACTTAACAAATCCTTTCTATATGTTACGAGGGAAGGTTATAATGGAAGTTCATGCAAAAAATTATCTCAAAATTAGATTTCTATGAAACTTTTTGAAATACTAGTTTCGGTATAAATATTTTAGTGTATTATACACAATTTTATAATAGTTTCGAACAAAAAATCAAATTTAAATCGAGGATTGTTCGAAATGCTACAAAATTTTACAGATCCTTTATTTATGTTACGAGGGAAGGTTATCATGGAAGTCCATGAAAAATAATTATCTCAAAATTAGATTCTATAAAACTTTTTGAAAGACTACTTTCGTTCAAAAAATTGTATTATATTATACACAATTTTATACTAGTTTCAGTCAAAAAATCAAATTAAATCGAGGATTGTTCGAAATGCTACGAAACTTTTCAGATCCTTTCTATATGTTATGAGGGAAGGTTATGATGGAACTCCATGAAAAAAATTATCTCCAAATTATATTTTATGAAACTTTTTGAAATACTAGTTTCGGTCATAAAATCATAGTGTATTATACGAAATTTTATAATTGTTTCGGTCAAAATATCTAATTAAATCGAGGATTGTTCGAAATGCTATGAAATTTTCAAGATCCTTTCTTTATGTTACGAGGGAAGGTTATGATGGAAGTCCATGAAAAACAATTATCTTAAAATTAGATTCTATGAAACTATTTGAAAGACTAATTTCGGTCAAAAAATTGTAGTATATTATACACAATTTTATACTAGTTTCCGTCAAAAAATCAAATGAAATCAAGGAGTATTTGAAATGCTCCGAAAGTTAACAGATCCTTTCTATATCTTACGAAGGAAGGTTATGATCGAAGTCCGTGCAAAAAATTATTTTAAAATTAGATTCTATGAAACTTTTTGAAATACTAGTTTCGGTCAAAAAATCAGTGTATTATACACAATTTTACAATAGTTTCGGTCAAAAAATTAAATTAAATCGAGGATTATTCAAAATGCTACGAAATTTTACAGATCATTTCTTTATGTTACGAGGAAAGGTTATGATGGAAGTCCATGAAAAAAATTATCTCAAAATTAGATTCTATGAAACTTTTTGAAAGACTAGTTTCAGTCAAAAAATTGTAGTATATTATACACAATTTTATACTAGTTTCAGTCAAACAATTGTAGTATATTATACACAATTTTATACTAGTTTCAGTCAAAAAATCAAATTTAATCGAGGATTATTCGAAATGCTCTAAATCTTAACAAATCCTTTCTATATGTTACTAGGGAAGGTTATGATGGAAGTCCATGCAAAACATTATCTCAAAATTAGATTTCTATGAAACTCTTTAAAAGACTAGTTTCGGTCAAAAAAGTCGTAGTATTATACACAATTTTATACTAGTTTCGGTCAAAAAAATCCTATTAAATCTTGGATTGTTTGAAATGCTACGAAACTAAACAGATCCTTTCTATATGTTACGATAGAAGGTTATGATGGAAGTCCATTCAAAAATTTATGTCAAAATTAGATTCTATGAAACTTTTTGAAATACTAGTTTCGGTCAAAAAATTGCAGTATATTATACACAATTTTATACTACATTCGGTCAAAAAATCAAATTAAATCGAGGATTGTTCGAAGTACTACGTTACAGATCCTTTCTATATGTTACGAGGGAAGGTTATGATGGATGTCCATGCAAAAATAATCTCAAAATACGATTCTACGAAACTTTTTGAAAGACTAGTTTCGGTCAAAATATTGTAGTATATTATACACAATTTTATACTAGTTTCAGTCAAAAAATCAAATTAAATCGAGTATTTGAAATGCTCCGAAACTTAACAAATCCTTTCTATATGTTACGAGGGAAGGTTATAATGGAAGTTCATGCAAAAAATTATCTCAAAATTAGATTTCTATGAAACTTTTTGAAATACTAGTTTCGGTATAAATATTTTAGTGTATTATACACAATTTTATAATAGTTTCGAACAAAAAATCAAATTTAAATCGAGGATTGTTCGAAATGCTACAAAATTTTACAGATCCTTTATTTATGTTACGAGGGAAGGTTATCATGGAAGTCCATGAAAAATAATTATCTCAAAATTAGATTCTATAAAACTTTTTGAAAGACTACTTTCGTTCAAAAAATTGTATTATATTATACACAATTTTATACTAGTTTCAGTCAAAAAATCAAATTAAATCGAGGATTGTTCGAAATGCTACGAAACTTTTCAGATCCTTTCTATATGTTATGAGGGAAGGTTATGATGGAACTCCATGAAAAAAATTATCTCAAAATTATATTTTATGAAACTTTTTGAAATACTAGTTTCGGTCATAAAATCATAGTGTATTATACGAAATTTTATAATTGTTTCGGTCAAAATATCTAATTAAATCGAGGATTGTTCGAAATGCTATGAAATTTTCAAGATCCTTTCTTTATGTTACGAGGGAAGGTTATGATGGAAGTCCATGAAAAACAATTATCTTAAAATTAGATTCTATGAAACTTTTTGAAAGACTAATTTCGGTCAAAAAATTGTAGAATATTATACACAATTTTATACTAGTTTCCGTCAAAAAATCAAATGAAATCAAGGAGTATTTGAAATGCTCCGAAAGTTAACAGATCCTTTCTATATCTTACGAAGGAAGGTTATGATCGAAGTCCGTGCAAAAAATTATTTTAAAATTAGATTCTATGAAACTTTTTGAAATACTAGTTTCGGTCAAAAAATCAGTGTATTATACACAATTTTATAATAGTTTCGGTCAAAAAATTAAATTAAATCGAGGATTATTCAAAATGCTACGAAATTTTACAAATCATTTCTTTATGTTACGAGGAAAGGTTATGATGGAAGTCCATGAAAAAAATTATCTCAAAATTAGATTCTATGAAACTTTTTGAAAGACTAGTTTCAGTCAAAAAATTGTAGTATATTATACACAATTTTGTACTAGTTTCAGTCAAACAATTGTAGTATATTATACACAATTTTATACTAGTTTCAGTCAAAAAATCAAATTAAATCGAGGATTATTCGAAATGCTCTAAATATTAACAAATCCTTTCTATATGTTACTAGGGAAGGTTATGATGGAAGTCCATGCAAAACATTATCTCAAAATGAAATGTCTATGAAACTCTTTAAAAGACTAGTTTCGGTCAAAAAAGTCGTAGTATTATACTCAATTTTATACTAATTTCGGTCAAAAAAATCCTATTAAATCTTGGATTGTTTGAAATGCTACGAAACTAAACAGATCCTTTCTATATGTTACGAGGGAAGGTTATGATCGAAGTCTGTTTAAAATATTATCTTAAAATTAGATTCTATGAAACTTTTTGAAATACTAGTTTCGGTCAAAAAATCAGTGTATTATACACAATTTTATAATAGTTTCGGTCAAAAAATTAAATTAAATCGAGGATTATTCAAAATGCTACGAAATTTTACAGATCATTTCTTTATGTTACGAGGAAAGGTTATGAAGGAAGTCCATGAAAAAAATTATCTCAAAATTAGATTCTATGAAACTTTTTGAAAGACTAGTTTCAGTCAAAAAATTGTAGTATATTATACACAATTTTGTACTAGTTTCAGTCAAACAATTGTAGTATATTATACACAATTTTATACTAGTTTCAGTCAAAAAATCAAATTAAATCGAGGATTATTCGAAATGCTCTAAATATTAACAAATCCTTTCTATATGTTACTAGGGAAGGTTATGATGGAAGTCCATGCAAAACATTATCTCAAAATGAAATGTCTATGAAACTCTTTAAAAGACTAGTTTCGGTCAAAAAAGTCGTAGTATTATACTCAATTTTATACTAATTTCGGTCAAAAAAATCCTATTAAATCTTGGATTGTTTGAAATGCTACGAAACTAAACAGATCCTTTCTATATGTTACGATAGAAGGTTATGATGGAAGTCCATTCAAAAATTTATGTCAAAATTAGATTCTATGAAACTTTTTGAAATACTAGTTTCGGTCAAAAAATTGCAGTATATTATACACAATTTTATACTACATTCGGTCTAAAAATCAAATTAAATCGAGGATTGTTCGAAGTGCTACGTTACAGATCCTTTCTATATGTTACGAGGGAAGGTTATGATGGATGTCCATGCAAAAATAATCTCAAAATACGATTCTACGAAACTTTTTGAAAGACTAGTTTCGGACAAAATATTGTAGTATATTATACACAATTTTATACTAGTTTCAGTCAAAAAATCAAATTAAATCGAGTATTTGAAATGCTCCGAAACTTAACAAATCCTTTCTATATGTTACGAGGGAAGGTTATAATGGAAGTTCATGCAAAAAATTATCTCAAAATTAGATTTCTATGAAACTTTTTGAAATACTAGTTTCGGTATAAATATTTTAGTGTATTATACACAATTTTATAATAGTTTCGAACAAAAAATCAAATTTAAATCGAGGATTGTTCGAAATGCTACAAAATTTTACACATCCTTTATTTATGTTACGAGGGAAGGTTATCATGGAAGTCCATGTAAAATAATTATCTCAAAATTAGATTCTATAAAACTTTTTGAAAGACTACTTTCGTTCAAAAAATTGTATTATATTATACACAATTTTATACTAGTTTCAGTCAAAAAATCAAATTAAATCGAGGATTGTTCGAAATGCTACGAAACTTTTCAGATCCTTTCTATATGTTATGAGGGAAGGTTATGATGGAACTCCATGAAAAAAATTATCTCAAAATTATATTTTATGAAACTTTTTGAAATACTAGTTTCGGTCATAAAATCATAGTGTATTATACGAAATTTTATAATTGTTTCGGTCAAAATATCTAATTAAATCGAGGATTGTTCGAAATGCTATGAAATTTTCAAGATCCTTTCTTTATGTTACGAGGGAAGGTTATGATGGAAGTCCATGAAAAACAATTATATTAAAATTAGATTCTATGAAACTTTTTGAAAGACTAATTTCGGTCAAAAAATTGTAGTATATTATACACAATTTTATACTAGTTTCCATCAAAAAATCAAATGAAATCAAGGAGTATTTGAAATGCTCCGAAAGTTAACAGATCCTTTCTATATCTTACGAAGGAAGGTTATGATCGAAGTCCGTGCAAAAAATTATTTTAAAATTAGATTCTATGAAACTTTTTGAAATACTAGTTTCGGTCAAAAAATCAGTGTATTATACACAATTTTATAATAGTTTCGGTCAAAAAATTAAATTAAATCGAGGATTATTCAAAATGCTACGAAATTTTACAGATCATTTCTTTATGTTACGAGGAAAGGTTATGATGGAAGTCCATGAAAAAAATTATCTCAAAATTAGATTCTATGAAACTTTTTGAAAGACTAGTTTCAGTCAAAAAATTGTAGTATATTATACACAATTTTATACTAGTTTCAGTCAAACAATTGTAGTATATTATACACAATTTTATACTAGTTTCAGTCAAAAAATCAAATTTAATCGAGGATTATTCGAAATGCTCTAAATCTTAACAAATCCTTTCTATATGTTACTAGGGAAGGTTATGATGGAAGTCCATGCAAAACATTATCTAAAAATTAGATTTCTATGAAACTCTTTAAAAGACTAGTTTCGGTCAAAAAAGTCGTAGTATTATACACAATTTTATACTAGTTTCAGTCAAAAAAATCCTATTAAATCTTGGATTGTTTGAAATGCTACGAAACTAAACAGATCCTTTCTATATGTTACGATAGAAGGTTATGATGGAAGTCCATTCAAAAATTTATGTCAAAATTAGATTCTATGAAACTTTTTGAAATACTAGTTTCGGTCAAAAAATTGCAGTATATTATACACAATTTTATACTACATTCGGTCAAAAAATCAAATTAAATCGAGGATTGTTCGAAGTGCTACGTTACAGATCCTTTCTATATGTTACGAGGGAAGGTTATGATGGATGTCCATGCAAAAATAATCTCAAAATACGATTCTACGAAACTTTTTGAAAGACTAGTTTCGGTCAAAATATTGTAGTATATTATACACAATTTTATACTAGTTTCAGTCAAAAAATCAAATTAAATCGAGTATTTGAAATGCTCCGAAACTTAACAAATCCTTTCTATATGTTACGAGGGAAGGTTATAATGGAAGTTCATGCAAAAAATTATCTCAAAATTAGATTTCTATGAAACTTTTTGAAATACTAGTTTCGGTATAAATATTTTAGTGTATTATACACAATTTTATAATAGTTTCGAACAAAAAATCAAATTTAAATCGAGGATTGTTCGAAATGCTACAAAATTTTACAGATCCTTTATTTATGTTACGAGGGAAGGTTATCATGGAAGTCCATGAAAAATAATTATCTCAAAATTAGATTCTATAAAACTTTTTGAAAGACTACTTTCGTTCAAAAAATTGTATTATATTATACACAATTTTATACTAGTTTCAGTCAAAAAATCAAATTAAATCGAGGATTGTTCGAAATGCTACGAAACTTTTCAGATCCTTTCTATATGTTATGAGGGAAGGTTATGATGGAACTCCATGAAAAAAATTATCTCCAAATTATATTTTATGAAACTTTTTGAAATACTAGTTTCGGTCATAAAATCATAGTGTATTATACGAAATTTTATAATTGTTTCGGTCAAAATATCTAATTAAATCGAGGATTGTTCGAAATGCTATGAAATTTTCAAGATCCTTTCTTTATGTTACGAGGGAAGGTTATGATGGAAGTCCATGAAAAACAATTATCTTAAAATTAGATTCTATGAAACTATTTGAAAGACTAATTTCGGTCAAAAAATTGTAGTATATTATACACAATTTTATACTAGTTTCCGTCAAAAAATCAAATGAAATCAAGGAGTATTTGAAATGCTCCGAAAGTTAACAGATCCTTTCTATATCTTACGAAGGAAGGTTATGATCGAAGTCCGTGCAAAAAATTATTTTAAAATTAGATTCTATGAAACTTTTTGAAATACTAGTTTCGGTCAAAAAATCAGTGTATTATACACAATTTTACAATAGTTTCGGTCAAAAAATTAAATTAAATCGAGGATTATTCAAAATGCTACGAAATTTTACAGATCATTTCTTTATGTTACGAGGAAAGGTTATGATGGAAGTCCATGAAAAAAATTATCTCAAAATTAGATTCTATGAAACTTTTTGAAAGACTAGTTTCAGTCAAAAAATTGTAGTATATTATACACAATTTTATACTAGTTTCAGTCAAACAATTGTAGTATATTATACACAATTTTATACTAGTTTCAGTCAAAAAATCAAATTTAATCGAGGATTATTCGAAATGCTCTAAATCTTAACAAATCCTTTCTATATGTTACTAGGGAAGGTTATGATGGAAGTCCATGCAAAACATTATCTCAAAATTAGATTTCTATGAAACTCTTTAAAAGACTAGTTTCGGTCAAAAAAGTCGTAGTATTATACACAATTTTATACTAGTTTCGGTCAAAAAAATCCTATTAAATCTTGGATTGTTTGAAATGCTACGAAACTAAACAGATCCTTTCTATATGTTACGATAGAAGGTTATGATGGAAGTCCATTCAAAAATTTATGTCAAAATTAGATTCTATGAAACTTTTTGAAATACTAGTTTCGGTCAAAAAATTGCAGTATATTATACACAATTTTATACTACATTCGGTCAAAAAATCAAATTAAATCGAGGATTGTTCGAAGTACTACGTTACAGATCCTTTCTATATGTTACGAGGGAAGGTTATGATGGATGTCCATGCAAAAATAATCTCAAAATACGATTCTACGAAACTTTTTGAAAGACTAGTTTCGGTCAAAATATTGTAGTATATTATACACAATTTTATACTAGTTTCAGTCAAAAAATCAAATTAAATCGAGTATTTGAAATGCTCCGAAACTTAACAAATCCTTTCTATATGTTACGAGGGAAGGTTATAATGGAAGTTCATGCAAAAAATTATCTCAAAATTAGATTTCTATGAAACTTTTTGAAATACTAGTTTCGGTATAAATATTTTAGTGTATTATACACAATTTTATAATAGTTTCGAACAAAAAATCAAATTTAAATCGAGGATTGTTCGAAATGCTACAAAATTTTACAGATCCTTTATTTATGTTACGAGGGAAGGTTATCATGGAAGTCCATGAAAAATAATTATCTCAAAATTAGATTCTATAAAACTTTTTGAAAGACTACTTTCGTTCAAAAAATTGTATTATATTATACACAATTTTATACTAGTTTCAGTCAAAAAATCAAATTAAATCGAGGATTGTTCGAAATGCTACGAAACTTTTCAGATCCTTTCTATATGTTATGAGGGAAGGTTATGATGGAACTCCATGAAAAAAATTATCTCAAAATTATATTTTATGAAACTTTTTGAAATACTAGTTTCGGTCATAAAATCATAGTGTATTATACGAAATTTTATAATTGTTTCGGTCAAAATATCTAATTAAATCGAGGATTGTTCGAAATGCTATGAAATTTTCAAGATCCTTTCTTTATGTTACGAGGGAAGGTTATGATGGAAGTCCATGAAAAACAATTATCTTAAAATTAGATTCTATGAAACTTTTTGAAAGACTAATTTCGGTCAAAAAATTGTAGTATATTATACACAATTTTATACTAGTTTCCGTCAAAAAATCAAATGAAATCAAGGAGTATTTGAAATGCTCCGAAAGTTAACAGATCCTTTCTATATCTTACGAAGGAAGGTTATGATCGAAGTCCGTGCAAAAAATTATTTTAAAATTAGATTCTATGAAACTTTTTGAAATACTAGTTTCGGTCAAAAAATCAGTGTATTATACACAATTTTATAATAGTTTCGGTCAAAAAATTAAATTAAATCGAGGATTATTCAAAATGCTACGAAATTTTACAAATCATTTCTTTATGTTACGAGGAAAGGTTATGATGGAAGTCCATGAAAAAAATTATCTCAAAATTAGATTCTATGAAACTTTTTGAAAGACTAGTTTCAGTCAAAAAATTGTAGTATATTATACACAATTTTATACTAGTTTCAGTCAAAAAATTGTAGTATATTATACACAATTTTATACTAGTTTCAGTCAAAAAATCAAATTAAATCGAGGATTATTCGAAATGCTCTAAATCTTAACAAATCCTTTCTATATGTTACTAGGGAAGGTTATGATGGAAGTCCATGCAAAACATTATCTCAAAATTAGATTTCTATGAAACTATTTAAAAGACTAGTTTCGGTCAAAAAAGTCGTAGTATTATACACAATTTTATACTAGTTTCGGTCAAAAAAATCCAATTAAATCTAGGATAGTTTGAAATGCTACGAAACTAAACAGATCCTTTCTATATGTTACGATAGAAGGTTATGATGGAAGTCCATTCAAAAATTTATGTCAAAATTAGATTCTATGAAACTTTTTGAAATACTAGTTTCGGTCAAAAAATTGCAGTATATTATACACAATTTTATACTACATTCGGTCAAAAAATCAAATTAAATCGAGGATTGTTCGAAGTGCTACGTTACAGATCCTTTCTATATGTTACGAGGGAAGGTTATGATGGATGTCCATGCAAAAATAATCTCAAAATACGATTCTACGAAACTTTTTGAAAGACTAGTTTCGGTCAAAATATTGTAGTATATTATACACAATTTTATACTAGTTTCAGTCAAAAAATCAAATTAAATCGAGTATTTGAAATGCTCCGAAACTTAACAAATCCTTTCTATATGTTACGAGGGAAGGTTATAATGGAAGTTCATGCAAAAAATTATCTCAAAATTAGATTTCTATGAAACTTTTTGAAATACTAGTTTCGGTATAAATATTTTAGTGTATTATACACAATTTTATAATAGTTTCGAACAAAAAATCAAATTTAAATCGAGGATTGTTCGAAATGCTACAAAATTTTACAGATCCTTTATTTATGTTACGAGGGAAGGTTATCATGGAAGTCCATGAAAAATAATTATCTCAAAATTAGATTCTATAAAACTTTTTGAAAGACTACTTTCGTTCAAAAAATTGTATTATATTATACACAATTTTATACTAGTTTCAGTCAAAAAATCAAATTAAATCGAGGATTGTTCGAAATGCTACGAAACTTTTCAGATCCTTTCTATATGTTATGAGGGAAGGTTATGATGGAACTCCATGAAAAAAATTATCTCAAAATTATATTTTATGAAACTTTTTGAAATACTAGTTTCGGTCATAAAATCATAGTGTATTATACGAAATTTTATAATTGTTTCGGTCAAAATATCTAATTAAATCGAGGATTGTTCGAAATGCTATGAAATTTTCAAGATCCTTTCTTTATGTTACGAGGGAAGGTTATGATGGAAGTCCATGAAAAACAATTATCTTAAAATTAGATTCTATGAAACTTTTTGAAAGACTAATTTCGGTCAAAAAATTGTAGTATATTATACATAATTTTATACTAGTTTCCGTCAAAAAATCAAATGAAATCAAGGAGTATTTGAAATGCTCCGAAAGTTAACAGATCCTTTCTATATCTTACGAAGGAAGGTTATGATCGAAGTCCGTGCAAAAAATTATTTTAAAATTAGATTCTATGAAACTTTTTGAAATACTAGTTTCGGTCAAAAAATCAGTGTATTATACACAATTTTATAATAGTTTCGGTCAAAAAATTAAATTAAATCGAGGATTATTCAAAATGCTACGAAATTTTACAGATCATTTCTTTATGTTACGAGGAAAGGTTATGATGGAAGTCCATGAAAAAAATTATCTCAAAATTAGATTCTATGAAACTTTTTGAAAGACTAGTTTCAGTCAAAAAATTGTAGTATATTATACACAATTTTATACTAGTTTCAGTCAAAAAATTGTAGTATATTATACACAATTTTATACTAGTTTCAGTCAAAAAATCAAATTAAATCGAGGATTATTCGAAATGCTCTAAATCTTAACAAATCCTTTCTATATGTTACTAGGGAAGGTTATGATGGAAGTCCATGCAAAACATTATCTCAAAATTAGATTTCTATGAAACTCTTTAAAAGACTAGTTTCGGTCAAAAAAGTCGTAGTATTATACATAATTTTATACTAGTTTCGGTCAAAAAAATCCAATTAAATCTAGGATAGTTTGAAATGCTACGAAACTAAACAGATCCTTTCTATATGTTACGATAGAAGGTTATGATGGAAGTCCATTCAAAAATTTATGTCAAAATTAGATTCTATGAAACTTTTTGAAATACTAGTTTCGGTCAAAAAATTGCAGTATATTATACACAATTTTATACTACATTCGGTCAAAAAATCAAATTAAATCGAGGATTGTTCGAAGTGCTACGTTACAGATCCTTTCTATATGTTAAGAGGGAAGGTTATGATGGATGTCCATGCAAAAATAATCTCAAAATATGATTCTACGAAACTTTTTGAAAGACTAGTTTCGGTCAAAATATTGTAGTATATTATACACAATTTTATACTAGTTTCAGTCAAAAAATCAAATTAAATCGAGTATTTGAAATGCTCCGAAACTTAACAAATCCTTTCTATATGTTACGAGGGAAGGTTATAATGGAAGTTCATGCAAAAAATTATCTCAAAATTAGATTTCTATGAAACTTTTTGAAATACTAGTTTCGGTATAAATATTTTAGTGTATTATACACAATTTTATAATAGTTTCGAACAAAAAATCAAATTTAAATCGAGGATTGTTCGAAATGCTACAAAATTTTACAGATCCTTTATTTATGTTACGAGGGAAGGTTATCATGGAAGTCCATGAAAAATAATTATCTCAAAATTAGATTCTATAAAACTTTTTGAAAGACTACTTTCGTTCAAAAAATTGTATTATATTATACACAATTTTATACTAGTTTCAGTCAAAAAATCAAATTAAATCGAGGATTGTTCGAAATGCTACGAAACTTTTCAGATCCTTTCTATATGTTATGAGGGAAGGTTATGATGGAACTCCATGAAAAAAATTATCTCAAAATTATATTTTATGAAACTTTTTGAAATACTAGTTTCGGTCATAAAATCATAGTGTATTATACGAAATTTTATAATTGTTTCGGTCAAAATATCTAATTAAATCGAGGATTGTTCGAAATGCTATGAAATTTTCAAGATCCTTTCTTTATGTTACGAGGGAAGGTTATGATGGAAGTCCATGAAAAACAATTATCTTAAAATTAGATTCTATGAAACTTTTTGAAAGACTAATTTCGGTCAAAAAATTGTAGTATATTATACATAATTTTATACTAGTTTCCGTCAAAAAATCAAATGAAATCAAGGAGTATTTGAAATGCTCCGAAAGTTAACAGATCCTTTCTATATCTTACGAAGGAAGGTTATGATCGAAGTCCGTGCAAAAAATTATTTTAAAATTAGATTCTATGAAACTTTTTGAAATACTAGTTTCGGTCAAAAAATCAGTGTATTATACACAATTTTATAATAGTTTCGGTCAAAAAATTAAATTAAATCGAGGATTATTCAAAATGCTACGAAATTTTACAGATCATTTCTTTATGTTACGAGGAAAGGTTATGATGGAAGTCCATGAAAAAAATTATCTCAAAATTAGATTCTATGAAACTTTTTGAAAGACTAGTTTCAGTCAAAAAATTGTAGTATATTATACACAATTTTATACTAGTTTCAGTCAAAAAATTGTAGTATATTATACACAATTTTATACTAGTTTCAGTCAAAAAATCAAATTAAATCGAGGATTATTCGAAATGCTCTAAATCTTAACAAATCCTTTCTATATGTTACTAGGGAAGGTTATGATGGAAGTCCATGCAAAACATTTTCTCAAAATTAGATTTCTATGAAACTCTTTAAAAGACTAGTTTCGGTCAAAAAAGTCGTAGTATTATACATAATTTTATACTAGTTTCGGTCAAAAAAATCCAATTAAATCTAGGATAGTTTGAAATGCTACGAAACTAAACAGATCCTTTCTATATGTTACGATAGAAGGTTATGATGGAAGTCCATTCAAAAATTTATGTCAAAATTAGATTCTATGAAACTTTTTGAAATACTAGTTTCGGTCAAAAAATTGCAGTATATTATACACAATTTTATACTACATTCGGTCAAAAAATCAAATTAAATCGAGGATTGTTCGAAGTGCTACGTTACAGATCCTTTCTATATGTTACGAGGGAAGGTTATGATGGATGTCCATGCAAAAATAATCTCAAAATACGATTCTACGAAACTTTTTGAAAGACTAGTTTCGGTCAAAATATTGTAGTATATTATACACAATTTTATACTAGTTTCAGTCAAAAAATCAAATTAAATCGAGTATTTGAAATGCTCCGAAACATAACAAATCCTTTCTATATGTTACGAGGGAAGGTTATAATGGAAGTTCATGCAAAAAATTATCTCAAAATTAGATTTCTATGAAACTTTTTGAAATACTAGTTTCTGTATAAATATTTTAGTGTATTATACACAATTTTATAATAGTTTCGAACAAAAAATCAAATTTAAATCGAGGATTGTTCGAAATGCTACAAAATTTTACAGATCCTTTATTTATGTTACTAGGGAAGGTTATCATGGAAGTCCATGAAAAATAATTATCTCAAAATTAGATTCTAAAAAACTTTTTGAAAGACTACTTTCGTTCAAAAAATTGTATTATATTATACACAATTTTATACTAGTTTCAGTCAAAAAATCAAATTAAATCGAGGATTGTTCGAAATGCTACGAAACTTTTCAGATCCTTTCTATATGTTATGAGGGAAGGTTATGATGGAACTCCATGAAAAAAATTATCTCAAAATTATATTTTATGAAACTTTTTGAAATACTAGTTTCGGTCATAAAATCATAGTGTATTATACGAAATTTTATAATTGTTTCGGTCAAAATATCTAATTAAATCGAGGATTGTTCGAAATGCTATGAAATTTTCAAGATCCTTTCTTTATGTTACGAGGGAAGGTTATGATGGAAGTCCATGAAAAACAATTATCTTAAAATTAGATTCTATGAAACTTTTTGAAAGACTAATTTCGGTCAAAAAATTGTAGTATATTATACATAATTTTATACTAGTTTCCGTCAAAAAATCAAATGAAATCAAGGAGTATTTGAAATGCTCCGAAAGTTAACAGATCCTTTCTATATCTTACGAAGGAAGGTTATGATCGAAGTCCGTGCAAAAAATTATTTTAAAATTAGATTCTATGAAACTTTTTGAAATACTAGTTTCGGTCAAAAAATCAGTGTATTATACACAATTTTATAATAGTTTCGGTCAAAAAATTAAATCAAATCGAGGATTATTCAAAATGCTACGAAATTTTACAGATCATTTCTTTATGTTACGAGGAAAGGTTATGATGGAAGTCCATGAAAAAAATTATCTCAAAATTAGATTCTATGAAACTTTTTGAAAGACTAGTTTCAGTCAAAAAATTGTAGTATATTATACACAATTTTATACTAGTTTCAGTCAAAAAATTGTAGTATATTATACACAATTTTATACTAGTTTCAGTCAAAAAATCAAATTAAATCGAGGATTATTCGAAATGCTCTAAATCTTAACAAATCCTTTCTATATGTTACTAGGGAAGGTTATGATGGAAGTCCATGCAAAACATTATCTCAAAATTAGATTTCTATGAAACTCTTTAAAAGACTAGTTTCGGTCAAAAAAGTCGTAGTATTATACACAATTTTATACTAGTTTCGGTCAAAAAAATCCAATTAAATCTAGGATTGTTTGAAATGCTACGAAACTAAACAGATCCTTTCTATATGTTACGATAGAAGGTTATGATGGAAGTCCATTCAAAAATTTATGTCAAAATTAGATTCTATGAAACTTTTTGAAATACTAGTTTCGGTTAAAAAATTGCAGTATATTATACACAATTTTATACTACATTCGGTCAAAAAATCAAATTAAATCGAGGATTGTTCGAAGTGCTACGTTACAGATCCTTTCTATATGTTACGAGGGAAGGTTATGATGGATGTCCATGCAAAAATAATCTCAAAATACGATTCTACGAAACTTTTTGAAAGACTAGTTTCGGTCAAAATATTGTAGTATATTATACACAATTTTATACTAGTTTCAGTCAAAAAATCAAATTAAATCGAGTATTTGAAATGCTCCGAAACTTAACAAATCCTTTCTATATGTTACGAGGGAAGGTTATAATGGAAGTCCATGCAAAAAATTATCACAAAATTAGATTTCTATGAAACTTTTTGAAATACTAGTTTCGGTATAAATATTTTAGTGTATTATACACAATTTTATAATAGTTTCGAACAAAAAATCAAATTTAAATCGAGGATTGTTCGAAATGCTACAAAATTTTACAGATCCTTTATTTATGTTACGAGGGAAGGTTATCATGGAAGTCCATGTAAAATAATTATCTCAAAATTAGATTCTATAAAACTTTTTGAAAGACTACTTTCGTTCAAAAAATTGTATTATATTATACACAATTTTATACTAGTTTCAGTCAAAAAATCAAATTAAATAGAGGATTGTTCGAAATGCTACGAAACTTTTCAGATCCTTTCTATATGTTATGAGGGAAGGTTATGATGGAACTCCATGAAAAAAATTATCTCAAAATTAGATTTTATGAAACTTTTTGAAATACTAGTTTCGGTCATAAAATTATAGTATATTATACGAAATTTTATAATAGTTTCGGTCAAAATATCTAATTAAATCGAGGATTGTTCGAAATGCTATGAAATTTTCAAGATCCTTTCTTTATGTTACGAGGGAAGGTTATGATGGAAGTCCATGAAAAACAATTATCTTAAAATTAGATTCTATGAAACTTTTTGAAAGACTAATTTCGGTCAAAAAATTGTAGTATATTATACACAATTTTATACTAGTTTCTGTCAAAAAATAAAATGAAATCAAGGAGTATTTGAAATGCTCCGAAAGTTAACAGATCCTTTCTATATCTTACGAAGGAAGGTTATGATCGAAGTCCGTGCAAAAAATTATTTTAAAATTAGATTCTATGAAACTTTTTGAAATACTAGTTTCGGTCAAAAAATCAGTGTATTATACACAACTTTACAATAGTTTCGGTCAAAAAATTAAATTAAATCGAGGATTATTCAAAATGCAACGAAATTTTACAGATCATTTCTTTATGTTACGAGGAAAGGTTATGATGGAAGTCCATGAAAAAATTATCTCAAAATTAGATTCTATGAAACTTTTTGAAAGACTAGTTTCAGTCAAAAAGTTATAGTATATTATACACAATTTTATACTAGTTTCAGTCAAAAAATTGTAGTATATTATACACAATTTTATACTAGTTTCAGTCAAAAAATCAAATTAAATCGAGGATTATTCGAAATGCTCTAAATCTTAACAAATCCTTTCTATATGTTACTAGGGAAGGTTATGATGGAAGTCCATGCAAAACATTATCTCAAAATTAGATTTCTATGAAACTCTTTAAAAGACTAGTTTCGGTCAAAAAAGTCGTAGTATTATACACAATTTTATACTAGTTTCGGTCAAAAAAATCCAATTAAATCTAGGATTGTTTGAAATGCTACGAAACTAAACAGATCCTTTCTATATGTTACGATAGAAGGTTATGATGGAAGTCCATTCAAAAATTTATGTCAAAATTAGATTCTATGAAACTTTTTGAAATACTAGTTTCGGTCAAAAAATTGCAGTATATTATACACAATTTTATACTACATTCGGTCAAAAAATCAAATTAAATCGAGGATTGTTCGAAGTGCTACGTTACAGATCCTTTCTATATGTTACGAGGGAAGGTTATGATGGATGTCCATGCAAAAATAATCTCAAAATACGATTCTACGAAACTTTTTGAAAGACTAGTTTCGGTCAAAATATTGTAGTATATTATACACAATTTTATACTAGTTTCAGTCAAAAAATCAAATTAAATCGAGTATTTGAAATGCTCCGAAACTTAACAAATCCTTTCTATATGTTACGAGGGAAGGTTATAATGGAAGTTCATGCAAAAAATTATCTCAAAATTAAATTTCTATGAAACTTTTTGAAATACTAGTTTCGGTATAAATATTTTAGTGTATTATACACAATTTTATAATAGTTTCGAACAAAAAATCAAATTTAAATCGAGGATTGTTCGAAATGCTACAAAATTTTACAGATCCTTTATTTATGTTACGAGGGAAGGTTATCATGGAAGTCCATGAAAAATAATTATCTCAAAATTAGATTTTATAAAACTTTTTGAAAGACTACTTTCGTTCAAAAAATTGTATTATATTATACACAATTTTATACTAGTTTCAGTCAAAAAATCAAATTAAATCGAGGATTGTTCGAAATGCTACGAAACTTTTCAGATCCTTTCTATATGTTATGAGGGAAGGTTATGATGGAACTCCATGAAAAAAATTATCTCAAAATTAGATTTTATGAAACTTTTTGAAATACTAGTTTCGGTCATAAAATCATAGTGTATTATACGAAATTTTATAATTGTTTCGGTCAAAATATCTAATTAAATCGAGGATTGTTCGAAATGCTATGAAATTTTCAAGATCCTTTCTTTATGTTACGAGGGAAGGTTATGATGGAAGTCCATGAAAAACAATTATCTTAAAATTAGATTCTATGAAACTTTTTGAAAGACTAATTTCGGTCAAAAAATTGTAGTATATTATACACAATTTTATACTAGTTTCTGTCAAAAAATAAAATGAAATCAAGGAGTATTTGAAATGCTCCGAAAGTTAACAGATCCTTTCTATATCTTACGAAGGAAGGTTATGATCGAAGTCCGTGCAAAAAATTATTTTAAAATTAGATTCTATGAAACTTTTTGAAATACTAGTTTCGGTCAAAAAATCAGTGTATTATACACAACTTTACAATAGTTTCGGTCAAAAAATTAAATTAAATCGAGGATTATTCAAAATGCAACGAAATTTTACAGATCATTTCTTTATGTTACGAGGAAAGGTTATGATGGAAGTCCATGAAAAAATTATCTCAAAATTAGATTCTATGAAACTTTTTGAAAGACTAGTTTCAGTCAAAAAGTTATAGTATATTATACACAATTTTATACTAGTTTCAGTCAAAAAATTGTAGTATATTATACACAATTTTATACTAGTTTCAGTCAAAAAATCAAATTAAATCGAGGATTATTCGAAATGCTCTAAATCTTAACAAATCCTTTCTATATGTTACTAGGGAAGGTTATGATGGAAGTCCATGCAAAACATTATCTCAAAATTAGATTTCTATGAAACTCTTTAAAAGACTAGTTTCGGTCAAAAAAGTCGTAGTATTATACACAATTTTATACTAGTTTCGGTCAAAAAAATCCAATTAAATCTAGGATTGTTTGAAATGCTACGAAACTAAACAGATCCTTTCTATATGTTACGATAGAAGGTTATGATGGAAGTCCATTCAAAAATTTATGTCAAAATTAGATTCTATGAAACTTTTTGAAATACTAGTTTCGGTCAAAAAATTGCAGTATATTATACACAATTTTATACTACATTCGGTCAAAAAATCAAATTAAATCGAGGATTGTTCGAAGTGCTACGTTACAGATCCTTTCTATATGTTACGAGGGAAGGTTATGATGGATGTCCATGCAAAAATAATCTCAAAATACGATTCTACGAAACTTTTTGAAAGACTAGTTTCGGTCAAAATATTGTAGTATATTATACACAATTTTATACTAGTTTCAGTCAAAAAATCAAATTAAATCGAGTATTTGAAATGCTCCGAAACTTAACAAATCCTTTCTATATGTTACGAGGGAAGGTTATAATGGAAGTTCATGCAAAAAATTATCTCAAAATTAAATTTCTATGAAACTTTTTGAAATACTAGTTTCGGTATAAATATTTTAGTGTATTATACACAATTTTATAATAGTTTCGAACAAAAAATCAAATTTAAATCGAGGATTGTTCGAAATGCTACAAAATTTTACAGATCCTTTATTTATGTTACGAGGGAAGGTTATCATGGAAGTCCATGAAAAATAATTATCTCAAAATTAGATTTTATAAAACTTTTTGAAAGACTACTTTCGTTCAAAAAATTGTATTATATTATACACAATTTTATACTAGTTTCAGTCAAAAAATCAAATTAAATCGAGGATTGTTCGAAATGCTACGAAACTTTTCAGATCCTTTCTATATGTTATGAGGGAAGGTTATGATGGAACTCCATGAAAAAAATTATCTCAAAATTAGATTTTATGAAACTTTTTGAAATACTAGTTTCGGTCATAAAATCATAGTGTATTATACGAAATTTTATAATTGTTTCGGTCAAAATATCTAATTAAATCGAGGATTGTTCGAAATGCTATGAAATTTTCAAGATCCTTTCTTTATGTTACGAGGGAAGGTTATGATGGAAGTCCATGAAAAACAATTATCTTAAAATTAGATTCTATGAAACTTTTTGAAAGACTAATTTCGGTCAAAAAATTGTAGTATATTATACACAATTTTATACTAGTTTCTGTCAAAAAATCAAATGAAATCAAGGAGTATTTGAAATGCTCCGAAAGTTAACAGATCCTTTCTATATCTTACGAAGGAAGGTTATGATCGAAGTCCGTGCAAAAAATTATTTTAAAATTAGATTCTATGAAACTTTTTGAAATACTAGTTTCGGTCAAAAAAACAGTGTATTATACACAACTTTACAATAGTTTCGGTCAAAAAATTAAATTAAATCGAGGATTATTCAAAATGCTACGAAATTTTACAGATCATTTCTTTATGTTACGAGGTAAGGTTATGATGGAAGTCCATGAAAAAAATTATCTCAAAATTAGATTCTATGAAACTTTTTGAAAGACTAGTTTCAGTCAAAAAATTGTAGTATATTATACACAATTTTATACTAGTTTCAGTCAAAAAATTGTAGTATATTATACACAATTTTATACTAGTTTCAGTCAAAAAATCAAATTAAATCGAGGATTATTCGAAATGCTCTAAATCTTAACAAATCCTTTCTATATGTTACTAGGGAAGGTTATGATGGAAGTCCATGCAAAACATTATCTCAAAATTAGATTTCTATGAAACTCTTTAAAAGACTAGTTTCGGTCAAAAAAGTCGTAGTATTATACACAATTTTATACTAGTTTCGGTCAAAAAAATCCAATTAAATCTAGGATTGTTTGAAATGCTACGAAACTAAACAGATCCTTTCTATATGTTACTATAGAAGGTTATGATGGAAGTCCATTCAAAAATTTATGTCAAAATTAGATTCTATGAAACTTTTTGAAATACTAGTTTCGGTTAAAAAATTGCAGTATATTATACACAATTTTATACTACATTCGGTCAAAAAATCAAATTAAATCGAGGATTGTTCGAAGTGCTACGTTACAGATCCTTTCTATATGTTACGAGGGAAGGTTATGATGGATGTCCATGCAAAAATAATCTCAAAATACGATTCTACGAAACTTTTTGAAAGACTAGTTTCGGTCAAAATATTTTAGTATATTATACACAATTTTATACTAGTTTCAGTCAAAAAATCAAATTAAATCGAGTATTTGAAATGCTCCGAAACTTAACAAATCCTTTCTATATGTTACGAGGGAAGGTTATAATGGAAGTCCATGCAAAAAATTATCACAAAATTAGATTTCTATGAAACTTTTTGAAATACTAGTTTCGGTATAAATATTTTAGTGTATTATACACAATTTTATAATAGTTTCGAACAAAAAATCAAATTTAAATCGAGGATTGTTCGAAATGCTACAAAATTTTACAGATCCTTTATTTATGTTACGAGGGAAGGTTATCATGGAAGTCCATGTAAAATAATTATCTCAAAATTAGATTCTATAAAACTTTTTGAAAGACTACTTTCGTTCAAAAAATTGTATTATATTATACACAATTTTATACTAGTTTCAGTCAAAAAATCAAATTAAATAGAGGATTGTTCGAAATGCTACGAAACTTTTCAGATCCTTTCTATATGTTATGAGGGAAGGTTATGATGGAACTCCATGAAAAAAATTATCTCAAAATTAGATTTTATGAAACTTTTTGAAATACTAGTTTCGGTCATAAAATCATAGTATATTATACGAAATTTTATAATAGTTTCGGTCAAAATATCTAATTAAATCGAGGATTGTTCGAAATGCTATGAAATTTTCAAGATCCTTTCTTTATGTTACGAGGGAAGGTTATGATGGAAGTCCATGAAAAACAATTATCTTAAAATTAGATTCTATGAAACTTTTTGAAAGACTAATTTCGGTCAAAAAATTGTAGTATATTATACACAATTTTATACTAGTTTCTGTCAAAAAATCAAATGAAATCAAGGAGTATTTGAAATGCTCCGAAAGTTAACAGATCCTTTCTATATCTTACGAAGGAAGGTTATGATCGAAGTCCGTGAAAAAAATTATTTTAAAATTAGATTCTATGAAAGTTTTTGAAATACTAGTTTCGGTCAAAAAAACAGTGTATTATACACAACTTTACAATAGTTTCGGTCAAAAAATTAAATTAAATCGAGGATTATTCAAAATGCTACGAAATTTTACAGATCATTTCTTTATGTTACGAGGTAAGGTTATGATGGAAGTCCATGAAAAAAATTATCTCAAAATTAGATTCTATGAAACTTTTTGAAAGACTAGTTTCAGTCAAAAAATTGTAGTATATTATACACAATTTTATACTAGTTTCAGTCAAAAAATTGTAGTATATTATACACAATTTTATACTAGTTTCAGTCAAAAAATCAAATTAAATCGAGGATTATTCGAAATGCTCTAAATCTTAACAAATCCTTTCTATATGTTACTAGGGAAGGTTATGATGGAAGTCCATGCAAAACATTATCTCAAAATTAGATTTCTATGAAACTCTTTAAAAGACTAGTTTCGGTCAAAAAAGTCGTAGTATTATACACAATTTTATACTAGTTTCGGTCAAAAAAATCCAATTAAATCTAGGATTGTTTGAAATGCTACGAAACTAAACAGATCCTTTCTATATGTTACGATAGAAGGTTATGATGGAAGTCCATTCAAAAATTTATGTCAAAATTAGATTCTATGAAACTTTTTGAAATACTAGTTTCGGTCAAAAAATTGCAGTATATTATACACAATTTTATACTACATTCGGTCAAAAAATCAAATTAAATCGAGGATTGTTCGAAGTGCTACGTTACAGATCCTTTCTATATGTTACGAGGGAAGGTTATGATGGATGTCCATGCAAAAATAATCTCAAAATACGATTCTACGAAACTTTTTGAAAGACTAGTTTCGGTCAAAATATTGTAGTATATTATACACAATTTTATACTAGTTTCAGTCAAAAAATCAAATTAAATCGAGTATTTGAAATGCTCCGAAACATAACAAATCCTTTCTATATGTTACGAGGGAAGGTTATAATGGAAGTTCATGCAAAAAATTATCTCAAAATTAAATTTCTATGAAACTTTTTGAAATACTAGTTTCGGTATAAATATTTTAGTGTATTATACACAATTTTATAATAGTTTCGAACAAAAAATCAAATTTAAATCGAGGATTGTTCGAAATGCTACAAAATTTTACAGATCCTTTATTTATGTTACGAGGGAAGGTTATCATGGAAGTCCATGAAAAATAATTATCTCAAAATTAGATTTTATAAAACTTTTTGAAAGACTACTTTCGTTCAAAAAATTGTATTATATTATACACAATTTTATACTAGTTTCAGTCAAAAAATCAAATTAAATCGAGGATTGTTCGAAATGCTACGAAACTTTTCAGATCCTTTCTATATGTTATGAGGGAAGGTTATGATGGAACTCCATGAAAAAAATTATCTCAAAATTAGATTTTATGAAACTTTTTGAAATACTAGTTTCGGTCATAAAATCATAGTGTATTATACGAAATTTTATAATTGTTTCGGTCAAAATATCTAATTAAATCGAGGATTGTTCGAAATGCTATGAAATTTTCAAGATCCTTTCTTTATGTTACGAGGGAAGGTTATGATGGAAGTCCATGAAAAACAATTATCTTAAAATTAGATTCTATGAAACTTTTTGAAAGACTAATTTCGGTCAAAAAATTGTAGTATATTATACACAATTTTATACTAGTTTCTGTCAAAAAATCAAATGAAATCAAGGAGTATTTGAAATGCTCCGAAAGTTAACAGATCCTTTCTATATCTTACGAAGGAAGGTTATGATCGAAGTCCGTGCAAAAAATTATTTTAAAATTAGATTCTATGAAACTTTTTGAAATACTAGTTTCGGTCAAAAAAACAGTGTATTATACACAACTTTACAATAGTTTCGGTCAAAAAATTAAATTAAATCGAGGATTATTCAAAATGCTACGAAATTTTACAGATCATTTCTTTATGTTACGAGGTAAGGTTATGATGGAAGTCCATGAAAAAAATTATCTCAAAATTAGATTCTATGAAACTTTTTGAAAGACTAGTTTCAGTCAAAAAATTGTAGTATATTATACACAATTTTATACTAGTTTCAGTCAAAAAATTGTAGTATATTATACACAATTTTATACTAGTTTCAGTCAAAAAATCAAATTAAATCGAGGATTATTCGAAATGCTCTAAATCTTAACAAATCCTTTCTATATGTTACTAGGGAAGGTTATGATGGAAGTCCATGCAAAACATTATCTCAAAATTAGATTTCTATGAAACTCTTTAAAAGACTAGTTTCGGTCAAAAAAGTCGTAGTATTATACACAATTTTATACTAGTTTCGGTCAAAAAAATCCAATTAAATCTAGGATTGTTTGAAATGCTACGAAACTAAACAGATCCTTTCTATATGTTACTATAGAAGGTTATGATGGAAGTCCATTCAAAAATTTATGTCAAAATTAGATTCTATGAAACTTTTTGAAATACTAGTTTCGGTTAAAAAATTGCAGTATATTATACACAATTTTATACTACATTCGGTCAAAAAATCAAATTAAATCGAGGATTGTTCGAAGTGCTACGTTACAGATCCTTTCTATATGTTACGAGGGAAGGTTATGATGGATGTCCATGCAAAAATAATCTCAAAATACGATTCTACGAAACTTTTTGAAAGACTAGTTTCGGTCAAAATATTTTAGTATATTATACACAATTTTATACTAGTTTCAGTCAAAAAATCAAATTAAATCGAGTATTTGAAATGCTCCGAAACTTAACAAATCCTTTCTATATGTTACGAGGGAAGGTTATAATGGAAGTCCATGCAAAAAATTATCACAAAATTAGATTTCTATGAAACTTTTTGAAATACTAGTTTCGGTATAAATATTTTAGTGTATTATACACAATTTTATAATAGTTTCGAACAAAAAATCAAATTTAAATCGAGGATTGTTCGAAATGCTACAAAATTTTACAGATCCTTTATTTATGTTACGAGGGAAGGTTATCATGGAAGTCCATGTAAAATAATTATCTCAAAATTAGATTCTATAAAACTTTTTGAAAGACTACTTTCGTTCAAAAAATTGTATTATATTATACACAATTTTATACTAGTTTCAGTCAAAAAATCAAATTAAATAGAGGATTGTTCGAAATGCTACGAAACTTTTCAGATCCTTTCTATATGTTATGAGGGAAGGTTATGATGGAACTCCATGAAAAAAATTATCTCAAAATTAGATTTTATGAAACTTTTTGAAATACTAGTTTCGGTCATAAAATCATAGTATATTATACGAAATTTTATAATAGTTTCGGTCAAAATATCTAATTAAATCGAGGATTGTTCGAAATGCTATGAAATTTTCAAGATCCTTTCTTTATGTTACGAGGGAAGGTTATGATGGAAGTCCATGAAAAACAATTATCTTAAAATTAGATTCTATGAAACTTTTTGAAAGACTAATTTCGGTCAAAAAATTGTAGTATATTATACACAATTTTATACTAGTTTCTGTCAAAAAATCAAATGAAATCAAGGAGTATTTGAAATGCTCCGAAAGTTAACAGATCCTTTCTATATCTTACGAAGGAAGGTTATGATCGAAGTCCGTGAAAAAAATTATTTTAAAATTAGATTCTATGAAAGTTTTTGAAATACTAGTTTCGGTCAAAAAAACAGTGTATTATACACAACTTTACAATAGTTTCGGTCAAAAAATTAAATTAAATCGAGGATTATTCAAAATGCTACGAAATTTTACAGATCATTTCTTTATGTTACGAGGTAAGGTTATGATGGAAGTCCATGAAAAAAATTATCTCAAAATTAGATTCTATGAAACTTTTTGAAAGACTAGTTTCAGTCAAAAAATTGTAGTATATTATACACAATTTTATACTAGTTTCAGTCAAAAAATTGTAGTATATTATACACAATTTTATACTAGTTTCAGTCAAAAAATCAAATTAAATCGAGGATTATTCGAAATGCTCTAAATCTTAACAAATCCTTTCTATATGTTACTAGGGAAGGTTATGATGGAAGTCCATGCAAAACATTATCTCAAAATTAGATTTCTATGAAACTCTTTAAAAGACTAGTTTCGGTCAAAAAAGTCGTAGTATTATACACAATTTTATACTAGTTTCGGTCAAAAAAATCCAATTAAATCTAGGATTGTTTGAAATGCTACGAAACTAAACAGATCCTTTCTATATGTTACTATAGAAGGTTATGATGGAAGTCCATTCAAAAATTTATGTCAAAATTAGATTCTATGAAACTTTTTGAAATACTAGTTTCGGTTAAAAAATTGCAGTATATTATACACAATTTTATACTACATTCGGTCAAAAAATCAAATTAAATCGAGGATTGTTCGAAGTGCTACGTTACAGATCCTTTCTATATGTTACGAGGGAAGGTTATGATGGATGTCCATGCAAAAATAATCTCAAAATACGATTCTACGAAACTTTTTGAAAGACTAGTTTCGGTCAAAATATTTTAGTATATTATACACAATTTTATACTAGTTTCAGTCAAAAAATCAAATTAAATCGAGTATTTGAAATGCTCCGAAACTTAACAAATCCTTTCTATATGTTACGAGGGAAGGTTATAATGGAAGTCCATGCAAAAAATTATCACAAAATTAGATTTCTATGAAACTTTTTGAAATACTAGTTTCGGTATAAATATTTTAGTGTATTATACACAATTTTATAATAGTTTCGAACAAAAAATCAAATTTAAATCGAGGATTGTTCGAAATGCTACAAAATTTTACAGATCCTTTATTTATGTTACGAGGGAAGGTTATCATGGAAGTCCATGTAAAATAATTATCTCAAAATTAGATTCTATAAAACTTTTTGAAAGACTACTTTCGTTCAAAAAATTGTATTATATTATACACAATTTTATACTAGTTTCAGTCAAAAAATCAAATTAAATAGAGGATTGTTCGAAATGCTACGAAACTTTTCAGATCCTTTCTATATGTTATGAGGGAAGGTTATGATGGAACTCCATGAAAAAAATTATCTCAAAATTAGATTTTATGAAACTTTTTGAAATACTAGTTTCGGTCATAAAATCATAGTATATTATACGAAATTTTATAATAGTTTCGGTCAAAATATCTAATTAAATCGAGGATTGTTCGAAATGCTATGAAATTTTCAAGATCCTTTCTTTATGTTACGAGGGAAGGTTATGATGGAAGTCCATGAAAAACAATTATCTTAAAATTAGATTCTATGAAACTTTTTGAAAGACTAATTTCGGTCAAAAAATTGTAGTATATTATACACAATTTTATACTAGTTTCTGTCAAAAAATAAAATGAAATCAAGGAGTATTTGAAATGCTCCGAAAGTTAACAGATCCTTTCTATATCTTACGAAGGAAGGTTATGATCGAAGTCCGTGCAAAAAATTATTTTAAAATTAGATTCTATGAAACTTTTTGAAATACTAGTTTCGGTCAAAAAATCAGTGTATTATACACAACTTTACAATAGTTTCGGTCAAAAAATTAAATTAAATCGAGGATTATTCAAAATGCTACGAAATTTTACAGATCATTTCTTTATGTTACGAGGAAAGGTTATGATGGAAGTCCATGAAAAAATTATCTCAAAATTAGATTCTATGAAACTTTTTGAAAGACTAGTTTCAGTCAAAAAATTGTAGTATATTATACACAATTTTATACTAGTTTCAGTCAAAAAATTGTAGTATATTATACACAATTTTATACTAGTTTCAGTCAAAAAATCAAATTAAATCGAGGATTATTCGAAATGCTCTAAATCTTAACAAATCCTTTCTATATGTTACTAGGGAAGGTTATGATGGAAGTCCATGCAAAACATTATCTCAAAATTAGATTTCTATGAAACTCTTTAAAAGACTAGTTTCGGTCAAAAAAGTCGTAGTATTATACACAATTTTATACTAGTTTCGGTCAAAAAAATCCAATTAAATCTAGGATTGTTTGAAATGCTACGAAACTAAACAGATCCTTTCTATATGTTACGATAGAAGGTTATGATGGAAGTCCATTCAAAAATTTATGTCAAAATTAGATTCTATGAAACTTTTTGAAATACTAGTTTCGGTTAAAAAATTGCAGTATATTATACACAATTTTATACTACATTCGGTCAAAAAATCAAATTAAATCGAGGATTGTTCGAAGTGCTACGTTACAGATCCTTTCTATATGTTACGAGGGAAGATTATGATGGATGTCCATGCAAAAATAATCTCAAAATACGATTCTACGAAACTTTTTGAAAGACTAGTTTCGGTCAAAATATTGTAGTATATTATACACAATTTTATACTAGTTTCAGTAAAAAAATCAAATTAAATCGAGTATTTGAAATGCTCCGAAACTTAACAAATCCTTTCTATATGTTACGAGGGAAGGTTATAATGGAAGTCCATGCAAAAAATTATCACAAAATTAGATTTCTATGAAACTTTTTGAAATACTAGTTTCGGTATAAATATTTTAGTGTATCATACACAATTTTATAATAGTTTCGAACAAAAAATCAAATTTAAATCGAGGATTGTTCGAAATGCTACAAAATTTTACAGATCCTTTATTTATGTTACGAGGGAAGGTTATCATGGAAGTCCATGTAAAATAATTATCTCAAAATTAGATTCTATAAAACTTTTTGAAAGACTACTTTCGTTCAAAAAATTGTATTATATTATACACAATTTTATACTAGTTTCAGTCAAAAAATCAAATTAAATAGAGGATTGTTCGAAATGCTACGAAACTTTTCAGATCCTTTCTATATGTTATGAGGGAAGGTTATGATGGAACTCCATGAAAAAAATTATCTCAAAATTAGATTTTATGAAACTTTTTGAAATACTAGTTTCGGTCATAAAATCATAGTATATTATACGAAATTTTATAATAGTTTCGGTCAAAATATCTAATTAAATCGAGGATTGTTCGAAATGCTATGAAATTTTCAAGATCCTTTCTTTATGTTACGAGGGAAGGTTATGATGGAAGTCCATGAAAAACAATTATCTTAAAATTAGATTCTATGAAACTTTTTGAAAGACTAATTTCGGTCAAAAAATTGTAGTATATTATACACAATTTTATACTAGTTTCTGTCAAAAAATAAAATGAAATCAAGGAGTATTTGAAATGCTCCGAAAGTTAACAGATCCTTTCTATATCTTACGAAGGAAGGTTATGATCGAAGTCCGTGCAAAAAATTATTTTAAAATTAGATTCTATGAAACTTTTTGAAATACTAGTTTCGGTCAAAAAATCAGTGTATTATACACAACTTTACAATAGTTTCGGTCAAAAAATTAAATTAAATCGAGGATTATTCAAAATGCTACGAAATTTTACAGATCATTTCTTTATGTTACGAGGAAAGGTTATGATGGAAGTCCATGAAAAAATTATCTCAAAATTAGATTCTATGAAACTTTTTGAAAGACTAGTTTCAGTCAAAAAATTGTAGTATATTATACACAATTTTATACTAGTTTCAGTCAAAAAATTGTAGTATATTATACACAATTTTATACTAGTTTCAGTCAAAAAATCAAATTAAATCGAGGATTATTCGAAATGCTCTAAATCTTAACAAATCCTTTCTATATGTTACTAGGGAAGGTTATGATGGAAGTCCATGCAAAACATTATCTCAAAATTAGATTTCTATGAAACTCTTTAAAAGACTAGTTTCGGTCAAAAAAGTCGTAGTATTATACACAATTTTATACTAGTTTCGGTCAAAAAAATCCAATTAAATCTAGGATTGTTTGAAATGCAACGAAACTAAACAGATCCTTTCTATATGTTACGATAGAAGGTTATGATGGAAGTCCATTCAAAAATTTATGTCAAAATTAGATTCTATGAAACTTTTTGAAATACTAGTTTCGGTTAAAAAATTGCAGTATATTATACACAATTTTATACTACATTCGGTCAAAAAATCAAATTAAATCGAGGATTGTTCGAAGTGCTACGTTACAGATCCTTTCTATATGTTACGAGGGAAGGTTATGATGGATGTCCATGCAAAAATAATCTCAAAATACGATTCTACGAAACTTTTTGAAAGACTAGTTTCGGTCAAAATATTGTAGTATATTATACACAATTTTATACTAGTTTCAGTCAAAAAATCAAATTAAATCGAGTATTTGAAATGCTCCGAAACTTAACAAATCCTTTCTATATGTTACGAGGGAAGGTTATAATGGAAGTCCATGCAAAAAATTATCTCAAAATTAGATTTCTATGAAACTTTTTGAAATACTAGTTTCGGTATAAATATTTTAGTGTATTATACACAATTTTATAATAGTTTCGAACAAAAAATCAAATTTAAATCGAGGATTGTTCGAAATGCTACAAAATTTTACAGATCCTTTATTTATGTTACGAGGGAAGGTTATCATGGAAGTCCATGAAAAATAATTATCTCAAAATTAGATTCTATAAAACTTTTTGAAAGACTACTTTCGTTCAAAAAATTGTATTATATTATACACAATTTTATACTAGTTTCAGTCAAAAAATCAAATTAAATCGAGGATTGTTCGAAATGCTAAGAAACTTTTCAGATCCTTTCTATATGTTATGAGGGAAGGTTATGATGGAACTCCATGAAAAAAATTATCTCAAAATTAGATTTTATGAAACTTTTTGAAATACTAGTTTCGGTCATAAAATCATAGTGTATTATACGAAATTTTATAATTGTTTCGGTCAAAATATCTAATTAAATCGAGGATTGTTCGAAATGCTATGAAATTTTCAAGATCCTTTCTTTATGTTACGAGGGAAGGTTATGATGGAAGTCCATGAAAAACAATTATCTTAAAATTAGATTCTATGAAACTTTTTGAAAGACTAATTTCGGTCAAAAAATTGTAGTATATTATACACAATTTTATACTAGTTTCTGTCAAAAAATAAAATGAAATCAAGGAGTATTTGAAATGCTCCGAAAGTTAACAGATCCTTTCTATATCTTACGAAGGAAGGTTATGATCGAAGTCCGTGCAAAAAATTATTTTAAAATTAGATTCTATGAAACTTTTTGAAATACTAGTTTCGGTCAAAAAATCAGTGTATTATACACAACTTTACAATAGTTTCGGTCAAAAAATTAAATTAAATCGAGGATTATTCAAAATGCTACGAAATTTTACAGAACATTTCTTTATGTTACGAGGAAAGGTTATGATGGAAGTCCATGAAAAAATTATCTCAAAATTAGATTCTATGAAACTTTTTGAAAGACTAGTTTCAGTCAAAAAATTGTAGTATATTATACACAATTTTATACTAGTTTCAGTCAAAAAATTGTAGTATATTATACACAATTTTATAGTAGTTTCAGTCAAAAAATCAAATTAAATCGAGGATTATTCGAAATGCTCTAAATCTTAACAAATCCTTTCTATATGTTACTAGGGAAGGTTATGATGGAAGTCCATGCAAAACATTATCTCAAAATTAGATTTCTATGAAACTCTTTAAAAGACTAGTTTCGGTCAAAAAAGTCGTAGTATTATACATAATTTTATACTAGTTTCGGTCAAAAAAATCCAATTAAATCTAGGATTGTTTGAAATGCTACGAAACTAAACAAATCCTTTCTATATGTTACGATAGAAGGTTATGATGGAAGTCCATTCAAAAATTTATGTCAAAATTAGATTCTATGAAACTTTTTGAAATACTAGTTTCGGTTAAAAAATTGAAGTATATTATACACAATTTTATACTACATTCGGTCAAAAAATCAAATTAAATCGAGGATTGTTCGAAGTGCTACGTTACAGATCCTTTCTATATGTTACGAGGGAAGGTTATGATGGATGTCCATGCAAAAATAATCTCAAAATACGATTCTACGAAACTTTTTGAAAGACTAGTTTCGGTCAAAATATTGTAGTATATTATACACAATTTTATACTAGTTTTAGTCAAAAAATCAAATTAAATCGAGTATTTGAAATGCTCCGAAACTTAACAAATCCTTTCTATATGTTACGAGGGAAGGTTATAATGGAAGTTCATGCAAAAAATTATCTCAAAATTAGATTTCTATGAAACTTTTTGAAATACTAGTTTCGGTATAAATATTTTAGTGTATTATACACAATTTTATAATAGTTTCGAACAAAAAATCAAATTTAAATCGAGGATTATTCGAAATGCTACAAAATTTTACAGATCCTTTATTTATGTTACGAGGGAAGGTTATCATGGAAGTCCATGAAAAATAATTATCTCAAAATTAGATTCTATAAAACTTTTTGAAAGACTACTTTCGTTCAAAAAATTGTATTATATTATACACAATTTTATACTAGTTTCAGTCAAAAAATCAAATTAAATCGAGGATTGTTTGAAATGCTACGAAACTTTTCAGATCCTTTCTATATGTTATGAGGGAAGGTTATGATGGAACTCCATGAAAAAAATTATCTCAAAATTAGATTTTATGAAACTTTTTGAAATACTAGTTTCGGTCATAAAATCATAGTGTATTATACGAAATTTTATAATTGTTTCGGTCAAAATATCTAATTAAATCGAGGATTGTTCGAAATGCTATGAAATTTTCAAGATCCTTTCTTTATGTTACGAGGGAAGGTGATGATGGAAGTCCATGAAAAACAATTATCTTAAAATTAGATTCTATGAAACTTTTTGAAAGACTAATTTCGGTCAAAAAATTGTAGTATATTATACACAATTTTATACTAGTTTCCGTCAAAAAATCAAATGAAATCAAGGAGTATTTGAAATGCTCCGAAAGTTAACAGATCCTTTCTATATCTTACGAAGGAAGGTTATGATCGAAGTCCGTGCAAAAAATTATTTTAAAATTAGATTCTATGAAACTTTTTGAAATACTATTTTCGGTCAAAAAAACAGTGTATTATACACAACTTTACAATAGTTTCGGTCAAAAAATTAAATTAAATCGAGGATTATTCAAAATGCTACGAAATTTTACAGATCATTTCTTTATGTTACGAGGTAAGGTTATGATGGAAGTCCATGAAAAAAATTATCTCAAAATTAGATTCTATGAAACTTTTTGAAAGACTAGTTTCAGTCAAAAAATTGTAGTATATTATACACAATTTTATACTAGTTTCAGTCAAAAAATTGTAGTATATTATACACAATTTTATACTAGTTTCAGTCAAAAAATCAAATTAAATCGAGGATTATTCGAAATGCTCTAAATCTTAACAAATCCTTTCTATATGTTACTAGGGAAGGTTATGATGGAAGTCCATGCAAAACATTATCTCAAAATTAGATTTCTATGAAACTCTTTAAAAGACTAGTTTCGGTCAAAAAAGTCGTAGTATTATACACAATTTTATACTAGTTTCGGTCAAAAAAATCCAATTAAATCTAGGATTGTTTGAAATGTAAGAAACTAAACAGATCCTTTCTATATGTTACGATAGAAGGTTATGATGGAAGTCCATTCAAAAATTTATGTCAAAATTAGATTCTATGAAACTTTTTGAAATACTAGTTTCGGTCAAAAAATTGCAGTATATTATACACAATTTTATACTACATTCGGTCAAAAAATCAAATTAAATCGAGGATTGTTCGAAGTGCTATGTTACAGATCCTTTCTATATGTTACGAGGGAAGGTTATGATGGATGTCCATGCAAAAATAATCTCAAAATACGATTCTACGAAACTTTTTGAAAGACTAGTTTCGGTCAAAATATTGTAGTATATTATTCACAATTTTATACTAGTTTCAGTCAAAAAATCAAATTAAATCGAGTATTTGAAATGCTCCAAAACTTAACAAATCCTTTCTATATGTTACGAGGGAAGGTTATAATGGAAGTTCATGCAAAAAATTATCTCAAAATTAGATTTCTATGAAACTTTTTGAAATACTAGTTTCGGTATAAATATTTTAGTGTATTATACACAATTTTATAATAGTTTCGAACAAAAAATCAAATTTAAATCGAGGATTGTTCGAAATGCTACAAAATTTTACAGATCCTTTATTTATGTTACGAGGGAAGGTTATCATGGAAGTCCATGAAAAATAATTATCTCAAAATTAGATTCTATAAAACTTTTTGAAAGACTACTTTCGTTCAAAAAATTGTATTATATTATACACAATTTTATACTAGTTTCAGTCAAAAAATCAAATTAAATCGAGGATTGTTCGAAATGCTACGAAACTTTTCAGATCCTTTCTATATGTTATGAGGGAAGGTTATGATGGAACTCCATGAAAAAAATTATCTCAAAATTAGATTTTATGAAACTTTTTGAAATACTAGTTTCGGTCATAAAATCATAGTGTATTATACGAAATTTTATAATTGTTTCGGTCAAAATATCTAATTAAATCGAGGATTGTTCGAAATGCTATGAAATTTTCAAGATCCTTTCTTTATGTTACGAGGGAAGGTTATGATGGAAGTCCATGAAAAACAATTATCTTAAAATTAGATTCTATGAAACTTTTTGAAAGACTAATTTCGGTCAAAAAATTGTAGTATATTATACACAATTTTATACTAGTTTCTGTCAAAAAATCAAATGAAATCAAGGAGTATTTGAAATGCTCCGAAAGTTAACAGATCCTTTCTATATCTTACGAAGGAAGGTTATGATCGAAGTCCGTGCAAAAAATTATTTTAAAATTAGTTTCTATGAAACTTTTTGAAATACTAGTTTCGGTCAAAAAAACAGTGTATTATACACAACTTTACAATAGTTTCGGTCAAAAAATTAAATTAAATCGAGGATTATTCAAAATGCTACGAAATTTTACAGATCATTTCTAAATGTTACGAGGTAAGGTTATGATGGAAGTCCATGAAAAAAATTATCTCAAAATTAGATTCTATGAAACTTTTTGAAAGACTAGTTTCAGTCAAAAAATTGTAGTATATTATACACAATTTTATACTAGTTTCAGTCAAAAAATTGTAGTATATTATACACAATTTTATACTAGTTTCAGTAAAAAAATCAAATTAAATCGAGGATTATTCGAAACGCTCTAAATCTTAACAAATCCTTTCTATATGTTACTAGGGAAGGTTATGATGGAAGTCCATGCAAAACATTATCTCAAAATTAGATTTCTATGAAACTCTTTAAAAGACTAGTTTCGGTCAAAAAAGTCGTAGTATTATACATAATTTTATACTAGTTTCGGTCAAAAAAATCCAATTAAATCTAGGATTGTTTGAAATGCTACGAAACTAAACAAATCCTTTCTATATGTTACGATAGAAGGTTATGATGGAAGTCCATTCAAAAATTTATGTCAAAATTAGATTCTATGAAACTTTTTGAAATACTAGTTTCGGTCAAAAAATTGAAGTATATTATACACAATTTTATACTACATTCGGTCAAAAAATCAAATTAAATCGAGGATTGTTCGAAGTGCTACGTTACAGATCCTTTCTATATGTTACGAGGGAAGGTTATGATGGATGTCCATGCAAAAATAATCTCAAAATACGATTCTACGAAACTTTTTGAAAGACTAGTTTCGGTCAAAATATTGTAGTATATTATACACAATTTTATACTAGTTTCAGTCAAAAAATCAAATTAAATCGAGTATTTGAAATGCTCCGAAACTTAACAAATCCTTTCTATATGTTACGAGGGAAGGTTATAATGGAAGTCCATGCAAAAAATTATCACAAAATTAGATTTCTATGAAACTTTTTGAAATACTAGTTTCGGTATAAATATTTTAGTGTATTATACACAATTTTATAATAGTTTCGAACAAAAAATCAAATTTAAATCGAGGATTGTTCGAAATGCTACAAAATTTTACAGATCCTTTATTTATGTTACGAGGGAAGGTTATCATGGAAGTCCATGTAAAATAATTATCTCAAAATTAGATTCTATAAAACTTTTTGAAAGACTACTTTCGTTCAAAAAATTGTATTATATTATACACAATTTTATACTAGTTTCAGTCAAAAAATCAAATTAAATCGAGGATTGTTCGAAATGCTACGAAACTTTTCAGATCCTTTCTATATGTTATGAGGGAAGGTTATGATGGAACTCCATGAAAAAAATTATCTCAAAATTAGATTTTATGAAACTTTTTGAAATACTAGTTTCGGTCATAAAATCATAGTGTATTATACGAAATTTTATAATTGTTTCGGTCAAAATATCTAATTAAATCGAGGATTGTTCGAAATGCTATGAAATTTTCAAGATCCTTTCTTTATGTTACGAGGGAAGGTTATGATGGAAGTCCATGAAAAACAATTATCTTAAAATTAGATTCTATGAAACTTTTTGAAAGACTAATTTCGGTCAAAAAATTGTAGTATATTATACACAATTTTATACTAGTTTCTGTCAAAAAATCAAATGAAATCAAGGAGTATTTGAAATGCTCCGAAAGTTAACAGATCCTTTCTATATCTTACGAAGGAAGGTTATGATCGAAGTCCGTGCAAAAAATTATTTTAAAATTAGTTTCTATGAAACTTTTTGAAATACTAGTTTCGGTCAAAAAAACAGTGTATTATACACAACTTTACAATAGTTTCGGTCAAAAAATTAAATTAAATCGAGGATTATTCAAAATGCTACGAAATTTTACAGATCATTTCTTTATGTTACGAGGTAAGGTTATGATGGAAGTCCATGAAAAAAATTATCTCAAAATTAGATTCTATGAAACTTTTTGAAAGACTAGTTTCAGTCAAAAAATTGTAGTATATTATACACAATTTTATACTAGTTTCAGTCAAAAAATTGTAGTATATTATACACAATTTTATACTAGTTTCAGTCAAAAAATCAAATTAAATCGAGGATTATTCGAAACGCTCTAAATCTTAACAAATCCTTTCTATATGTTACTAGGGAAGGTTATGATGGAAGTCCATGCAAAACATTATCTCAAAATTAGATTTCTATGAAACTCTTTAAAAGACTAGTTTCGGTCAAAAAAGTCGTAGTATTATACACAATTTTATACTAGTTTCGGTCAAAAAAATCCAATTAAATCTAGGATTGTTTGAAATGTACGAAACTAAACAGATCCTTTCTATATGTTACGATAGAAGGTTATGATGGAAGTCCATTCAAAAATTTATGTCAAAATTAGATTCTATGAAACTTTTTGAAATACTAGTTTCGGTCAAAAAATTGCAGTATATTATACACAATTTTATACTACATTCGGTCAAAAAATCAAATTAAATCGAGGATTGTTCGAAGTGCTACGTTACAGATCCTTTCTATATGTTACGAGGGAAGGTTATGATGGATGTCCATGCAAAAATAATCTCAAAATACGATTCTACGAAACTTTTTGAAAGACTAGTTTCGGTCAAAATATTGTAGTATATTATACACAATTTTATACTAGTTTCAGTCAAAAAATCAAATTAAATCGAGTATTTGAAATGCTCCGAAACTTAACAAATCCTTTCTATATGTTACGAGGGAAGGTTATAATGGAATTTCATGCAAAAAATTATCTCAAAATTAGATTTCTATGAAACTTTTTGAAATACTAGTTTCGGTATAAATATTTTAGTGTATTATACACAATTTTATAATAGTTTCGAACAAAAAATCAAATTTAAATCGAGGATTGTTCGAAATGCTACAAAATTTTACAGATCCTTTATTTATGTTACGAGGGAAGGTTATCATGGAAGTCCATGAAAAATAATTATCTCAAAATTAGATTCTATAAAACTTTTTGAAAGACTACTTTCGTTCAAAAAATTGTATTATATTATACACAATTTTATACTAGTTTCAGTCAAAAAATCAAATTAAATCGAGGATTGTTTGAAATGCTACGAAACTTTTCAGATCCTTTCTATATGTTATGAGGGAAGGTTATGATGGAACTCCATGAAAAAAATTATCTCAAAATTAGATTTTATGAAACTTTTTGAAATACTAGTTTCGGTCATAAAATCATAGTGTATTATACGAAATTTTATAATTGTTTCGGTCAAATTATCTAATTAAATCGAGGATTGTTCGAAATGCTATGAAATTTTCAAGATCCTTTCTTTATGTTACGAGGGAAGGTGATGATGGAAGTCCATGAAAAACAATTATCTTAAAATTAGATTCTATGAAACTTTTTGAAAGACTAATTTCGGTCAAAAAATTGTAGTATATTATACACAATTTTATACTAGTTTCCGTCAAAAAATCAAATGAAATCAAGGAGTATTTGAAATGCTCCGAAAGTTAACAGATCCTTTCTATATCTTACGAAGGAAGGTTATGATCGAAGTCCGTGCAAAAAATTATTTTAAAATTAGATTCTATGAAACTTTTTGAAATACTATTTTCGGTCAAAAAAACAGTGTATTATACACAACTTTACAATAGTTTCGGTCAAAAAATTAAATTAAATCGAGGATTATTCAAAATGCTACGAAATTTTACAGATCATTTCTTTATGTTACGAGGTAAGGTTATGATGGAAGTCCATGAAAAAAATTATCTCAAAATTAGATTCTATGAAACTTTTTGAAAGACTAGTTTCAGTCAAAAAATTGTAGTATATTATACACAATTTTATACTAGTTTCAGTCAAAAAATTGTAGTATATTATACACAATTTTATACTAGTTTCAGTCAAAAAATCAAATTAAATCGAGGATTATTCGAAATGCTCTAAATCTTAACAAATCCTTTCTATATGTTACTAGGGAAGGTTATGATGGAAGTCCATGCAAAACATTATCTCAAAATTAGATTTCTATGAAACTCTTTAAAAGACTAGTTTCGGTCAAAAAAGTCGTAGTATTATACACAATTTTATACTAGTTTCGGTCAAAAAAATCCAATTAAATCTAGGATTGTTTGAAATGTAAGAAACTAAACAGATCCTTTCTATATGTTACGATAGAAGGTTATGATGGAAGTCCATTCAAAAATTTATGTCAAAATTAGATTCTATGAAACTTTTTGAAATACTAGTTTCGGTCAAAAAATTGCAGTATATTATACACAATTTTATACTACATTCGGTCAAAAAATCAAATTAAATCGAGGATTGTTCGAAGTGCTACGTTACAGATCCTTTCTATATGTTACGAGGGAAGGTTATGATGGATGTCCATGCAAAAATAATCTCAAAATACGATTCTACGAAACTTTTTGAAAGACTAGTTTCGGTCAAAATATTGTAGTATATTATTCACAATTTTATACTAGTTTCAGTCAAAAAATCAAATTAAATCGAGTATTTGAAATGCTCCGAAACTTAACAAATCCTTTCTATATGTTACGAGGGAAGGTTATAATGGAAGTTCATGCAAAAAATTATCTCAAAATTAGATTTCTATGAAACTTTTTGAAATACTAGTTTCGGTATAAATATTTTAGTGTATTATACACAATTTTATAATAGTTTCGAACAAAAAATCAAATTTAAATCGAGGATTGTTCGAAATGCTACAAAATTTTACAGATCCTTTATTTATGTTACGAGGGAAGGTTATCATGGAAGTCCATGAAAAATAATTATCTCAAAATTAGATTCTATAAAACTTTTTGAAAGACTACTTTCGTTCAAAAAATTGTATTATATTATACACAATTTTATACTAGTTTCAGTCAAAAAATCAAATTAAATCGAGGATTGTTCGAAATGCTACGAAACTTTTCAGATCCTTTCTATATGTTATGAGGGAAGGTTATGATGGAACTCCATGAAAAAAATTATCTCAAAATTAGATTTTATGAAACTTTTTGAAATACTAGTTTCGGTCATAAAATCATAGTGTATTATACGAAATTTTATAATTGTTTCGGTCAAAATATCTAATTAAATCGAGGATTGTTCGAAATGCTATGAAATTTTCAAGATCCTTTCTTTATGTTACGAGGGAAGGTTATGATGGAAGTCCATGAAAAACAATTATCTTAAAATTAGATTCTATGAAACTTTTTGAAAGACTAATTTCGGTCAAAAAATTGTAGTATATTATACACAATTTTATACTAGTTTCTGTCAAAAAATCAAATGAAATCAAGGAGTATTTGAAATGCTCCGAAAGTTAACAGATCCTTTCTATATCTTACGAAGGAAGGTTATGATCGAAGTCCGTGCAAAAAATTATTTTAAAATTAGTTTCTATGAAACTTTTTGAAATACTAGTTTCGGTCAAAAAAACAGTGTATTATACACAACTTTACAATAGTTTCGGTCAAAAAATTAAATTAAATCGAGGATTATTCAAAATGCTACGAAATTTTACAGATCATTTCTTTATGTTACGAGGTAAGGTTATGATGGAAGTCCATGAAAAAAATTATCTCAAAATTAGATTCTATGAAACTTTTTGAAAGACTAGTTTCAGTCAAAAAATTGTAGTATATTATACACAATTTTATACTAGTTTCAGTCAAAAAATTGTAGTATATTATACACAATTTTATACTAGTTTCAGTCAAAAAATCAAATTAAATCGAGGATTATTCGAAACGCTCTAAATCTTAACAAATCCTTTCTATATGTTACTAGGGAAGGTTATGATGGAAGTCCATGCAAAACATTATCTCAAAATTAGATTTCTATGAAACTCTTTAAAAGACTAGTTTCGGTCAAAAAAGTCGTAGTATTATACATAATTTTATACTAGTTTCGGTCAAAAAAATCCAATTAAATCTAGGATTGTTTGAAATGCTACGAAACTAAACAAATCCTTTCTATATGTTACGATAGAAGGTTATGATGGAAGTCCATTCAAAAATTTATGTCAAAATTAGATTCTATGAAACTTTTTGAAATACTAGTTTCGGTCAAAAAATTGAAGTATATTATACACAATTTTATACTACATTCGGTCAAAAAATCAAATTAAATCGAGGATTGTTCGAAGTGCTACGTTACAGATCCTTTCTATATGTTACGAGGGAAGGTTATGATGGATGTCCATGCAAAAATAATCTCAAAATACGATTCTACGAAACTTTTTGAAAGACTAGTTTCGGTCAAAATATTGTAGTATATTATACACAATTTTATACTAGTTTCAGTCAAAAAATCAAATTAAATCGAGTATTTGAAATGCTCCGAAACTTAACAAATCCTTTCTATATGTTACGAGGGAAGGTTATAATGGAAGTCCATGCAAAAAATTATCACAAAATTAGATTTCTATGAAACTTTTTGAAATACTAGTTTCGGTATAAATATTTTAGTGTATTATACACAATTTTATAATAGTTTCGAACAAAAAATCAAATTTAAATCGAGGATTGTTCGAAATGCTACAAAATTTTACAGATCCTTTATTTATGTTACGAGGGAAGGTTATCATGGAAGTCCATGTAAAATAATTATCTCAAAATTAGATTCTATAAAACTTTTTGAAAGACTACTTTCGTTCAAAAAATTGTATTATATTATACACAATTTTATACTAGTTTCAGTCAAAAAATCAAATTAAATCGAGGATTGTTCGAAATGCTACGAAACTTTTCAGATCCTTTCTATATGTTATGAGGGAAGGTTATGAATGAACTCCATGAAAAAAATTATCTCAAAATTAGATTTTATGAAACTTTTTGAAATACTAGTTTCATTCATAAAATCATAGTGTATTATACGAAATTTTATAATTGTTTCGGTCAAAATATCTAATTAAATCGAGGATTGTTCGAAATGCTATGAAATTTTCAAGATCCTTTCTTTATGTTACGAGGGAAGGTTATGATGGAAGTCCATGAAAAACAATTATCTTAAAATTAGATTCTATGAAACTTTTTGAAAGACTAATTTCGGTCAAAAAATTGTAGTATATTATACACAATTTTATACTAGTTTCTGTCAAAAAATCAAATGAAATCAAGGAGTATTTGAAATGCTCCGAAAGTTAACAGATCCTTTCTATATCTTACGAAGGAAGGTTATGATCGAAGTCCGTGCAAAAAATTATTTTAAAATTAGTTTCTATGAAACTTTTTGAAATACTAGTTTCGGTCAAAAAAACAGTGTATTATACACAACTTTACAATAGTTTCGGTCAAAAAATTAAATTAAATCGAGGATTATTCAAAATGCTACGAAATTTTACAGATCATTTCTTTATGTTACGAGGTAAGGTTATGATGGAAGTCCATGAAAAAAATTATCTCAAAATTAGATTCTATGAAACTTTTTGAAAGACTAGTTTCAGTCAAAAAATTGTAGTATATTATACACAATTTTATACTAGTTTCAGTCAAAAAATTGTAGTATATTATACATAATTTTATACTAGTTTCAGTCAAAAAATCAAATTAAATCGAGGATTATTCGAAACGCTCTAAATCTTAACAAATCCTTTCTATATGTTACTAGGGAAGGTTATGATGGAAGTCCATGCAAAACATTATCTCAAAATTAGATTTCTATGAAACTCTTTAAAAGACTAGTTTCGGTCAAAAAAGTCGTAGTATTATACATAATTTTATACTAGTTTCGGTCAAAAAAATCCAATTAAATCTAGGATTGTTTGAAATGCTACGAAACTAAACAAATCCTTTCTATATGTTACGATAGAAGGTTAATATGGAAGTCCATTCAAAAATTTATGTCAAAATTAGATTCTATGAAACTTTTTGAAATACTAGTTTCGGTTAAAAAATTGAAGTATATTATACACAATTTTATACTACATTCGGTCAAAAAATCAAATTAAATCGAGGATTGTTCGAAGTGCTACGTTACAGATCCTTTCTATATGTTACGAGGGAAGGTTATGATGGATGTCCATGCAAAAATAATCTCAAAATACGATTCTACGAAACTTTTTGAAAGACTAGTTTCGGTCAAAATATTGTAGTATATTATACACAATTTTATACTAGTTTTAGTCAAAAAATCAAATTAAATCGAGTATTTGAAATGCTCCGAAACTTAACAAATCCTTTCTATATGTTACGAGGGAAGGTTATAATGGAAGTTCATGCAAAAAATTATCTCAAAATTAGATTTCTATGAAACTTTTTGAAATACTAGTTTCGGTATAAATATTTTAGTGTATTATACACAATTTTATAATAGTTTCGAACAAAAAATCAAATTTAAATCGAGGATTGTTCGAAATGCTACAAAATTTTACAGATCCTTTATTTATGTTACGAGGGAAGGTTATCATGGAAGTCCATGAAAAATAATTATCTCAAAATTAGATTCTATAAAACTTTTTGAAAGACTACTTTCGTTCAAAAAATTGTATTATATTATACACAATTTTATACTAGTTTCAGTCAAAAAATCAAATTAAATCGAGGATTGTTTGAAATGCTACGAAACTTTTCAGATCCTTTCTATATGTTATGAGGGAAGGTTATGATGGAACTCCATGAAAAAAATTATCTCAAAATTAGATTTTATGAAACTTTTTGAAATACTAGTTTCGGTCATAAAATCATAGTGTATTATACGAAATTTTATAATTGTTTCGGTCAAAATATCTAATTAAATCGAGGATTGTTCGAAATGCTATGAAATTTTCAAGATCCTTTCTTTATGTTACGAGGGAAGGTGATGATGGAAGTCCATGAAAAACAATTATCTTAAAATTAGATTCTATGAAACTTTTTGAAAGACTAATTTCGGTCAAAAAATTGTAGTATATTATACACAATTTTATACTAGTTTCCGTCAAAAAATCAAATGAAATCAAGGAGTATTTGAAATGCTCCGAAAGTTAACAGATCCTTTCTATATCTTACGAAGGAAGGTTATGATCGAAGTCCGTGCAAAAAATTATTTTAAAATTAGATTCTATGAAACTTTTTGAAATACTATTTTCGGTCAAAAAAACAGTGTATTATACACAACTTTACAATAGTTTCGGTCAAAAAATTAAATTAAATCGAGGATTATTCAAAATGCTACGAAATTTTACAGATCATTTCTTTATGTTACGAGGTAAGGTTATGATGGAAGTCCATGAAAAAAATTATCTCAAAATTAGATTCTATGAAACTTTTTGAAAGACTAGTTTCAGTCAAAAAATTGTAGTATATTATACACAATTTTATACTAGTTTCAGTAAAAAAATTGTAGTATATTATACACAATTTTATACTAGTTTCAGTAAAAAAATCAAATTAAATCGAGGATTATTCGAAACGCTCTAAATCTTAACAAATCCTTTCTATATGTTACTAGGGAAGGTTATGATGGAAGTCCATGCAAAACATTATCTCAAAATTAGATTTCTATGAAACTCTTTAAAAGACTAGTTTCGGTCAAAAAAGTCGTAGTATTATACATAATTTTATACTAGTTTCGGTCAAAAAAATCCAATTAAATCTAGGATTGTTTGAAATGCTACGAAACTAAACAAATCCTTTCTATATGTTACGATAGAAGGTTATGATGGAAGTCCATTCAAAAATTTATGTCAAAATTAGATTCTATGAAACTTTTTGAAATACTAGTTTCGGTCAAAAAATTGAAGTATATTATACACAATTTTATACTACATTCGGTCAAAAAATCAAATTAAATCGAGGATTGTTCGAAGTGCTACGTTACAGATCCTTTCTATATGTTACGAGGGAAGGTTATGATGGATGTCCATGCAAAAATAATCTCAAAATACGATTCTACGAAACTTTTTGAAAGACTAGTTTCGGTCAAAATATTGTAGTATATTATACACAATTTTATACTAGTTTCAGTCAAAAAATCAAATTAAATCGAGTATTTGAAATGCTCCGAAACTTAACAAATCCTTTCTATATGTTACGAGGGAAGGTTATAATGGAAGTCCATGCAAAAAATTATCACAAAATTAGATTTCTATGAAACTTTTTGAAATACTAGTTTCGGTATAAATATTTTAGTGTATTATACACAATTTTATAATAGTTTCGAACAAAAAATCAAATTTAAATCGAGGATTGTTCGAAATGCTACAAAATTTTACAGATCCTTTATTTATGTTACGAGGGAAGGTTATCATGGAAGTCCATGTAAAATAATTATCTCAAAATTAGATTCTATAAAACTTTTTGAAAGACTACTTTCGTTCAAAAAATTGTATTATATTATACACAATTTTATACTAGTTTCAGTCAAAAAATCAAATTAAATCGAGGATTGTTCGAAATGCTACGAAACTTTTCAGATCCTTTCTATATGTTATGAGGGAAGGTTATGATGGAACTCCATGAAAAAAATTATCTCAAAATTAGATTTTATGAAACTTTTTGAAATACTAGTTTCGGTCATAAAATCATAGTGTATTATACGAAATTTTATAATAGTTTCGGTCAAAATATCTAATTAAATCGAGGATTGTTCGAAATGCTATGAAATTTTCAAGATCCTTTCTTTATGTTACGAGGGAAGGTTATGATGGAAGTCCATGAAAAACAATTATCTTAAAATTAGATTCTATGAAACTTTTTGAAAGACTAATTTCGGTCAAAAAATTGTAGTATATTATACACAATTTTATACTAGTTTCTGTCAAAAAATCAAATGAAATCAAGGAGTATTTGAAATGCTCCGAAAGTTAACAGATCCTTTCTATATCTTACGAAGGAAGGTTATGATCGAAGTCCGTGCAAAAAATTATTTTAAAATTAGATTCTATGAAACTTTTTGAAATACTAGTTTCGGTCAAAAAATCAGTGTATTATACACAATTTTATAATAGTTTCGGTCAAAAAATTAAATTAAATCGAGGATTATTCAAAATGCTACGAAATTTTACAGATCATTTCTTTATGTTACGAGGAAAGGTTATGATGGAAGTCCATGAAAAAAATTATCTCAAAATTAGATTCTATGAAACTTTTTGAAAGACTAGTTTCAGTCAAAAAATTGTAGTATATTATACACAATTTTATACTAGTTTCAGTCAAAAAATTGTAGTATATTATACACAATTTTATACTAGTTTCAGTCAAAAAATCAAATTAAATCGAGGATTATTCGAAATGCTCTAAATCTTAACAAATCCTTTCTATATGTTACTAGGGAAGGTTATGATGGAAGTCCATGCAAAACATTATCTCAAAATTAGATTTCTATGAAACTCATTAAAAGACTAGTTTCGGTCAAAAAAGTCGTAGTATTATACACAATTTTATACTAGTTTCGGTCAAAAAAATCCAATTAAATCTAGGATTGTTTGAAATGCTACGAAACTAAACAGATCCTTTCTATATGTTACGATAGAAGGTTATGATGGAAGTCCATTCAAAAATTTATGTCAAAATTAGATTCTATGAAACTTTTTGAAATACTAGTTTCTGTCAAAAAATTGCAGTATATTATACACAATTTTATACTACATTCGGTCAAAAAATCAAATTAAATCGAGGATTGTTCGAAGTGCTACGTTACAGATCCTTTCTATATGTTACGAGGGAAGGTTATGATGGATGTCCATGCAAAAATAATCTCAAAATACGATTCTACGAAACTTTTTGAAAGACTAGTTTCGGTCAAAATATTGTAGTATATTATACACAATTTTATACTAGTTTTAGTCAAAAAATCAAATTAAATCGAGTATTTGAAATGCTCCGAAACTTAACAAATCCTTTCTATATGTTACGAGGGAAGGTTATAATGGAAGTTCATGCAAAAAATTATCTCAAAATTAGATTTCTATGAAACTTTTTGAAATACTAGTTTCGGTATAAATATTTTAGTGTATTATACACAATTTTATAATAGTTTCGAACAAAAAATCAAATTTAAATCGAGGATTGTTCGAAATGCTACAAAATTTTACAGATCCTTTATTTATGTTACGAGGGAAGGTTATCATGGAAGTCCATGAAAAATAATTATCTCAAAATTAGATTCTATAAAACTTTTTGAAAGACTACTTTCGTTCAAAAAATTGTATTATATTATACACAATTTTATACTAGTTTCAGTCAAAAAATCAAATTAAATCGAGGATTGTTTGAAATGCTACGAAACTTTTCAGATCCTTTCTATATGTTATGAGGGAAGGTTATGATGGAACTCCATGAAAAAAATTATCTCAAAATTAGATTTTATGAAACTTTTTGAAATACTAGTTTCGGTCATAAAATCATAGTGTATTATACGAAATTTTATAATTGTTTCGGTCAAAATATCTAATTAAATCGAGGATTGTTCGAAATGCTATGAAATTTTCAAGATCCTTTCTTTATGTTACGAGGGAAGGTGATGATGGAAGTCCATGAAAAACAATTATCTTAAAATTAGATTCTATGAAACTTTTTGAAAGACTAATTTCGGTCAAAAAATTGTAGTATATTATACACAATTTTATACTAGTTTCCGTCAAAAAATCAAATGAAATCAAGGAGTATTTGAAATGCTCCGAAAGTTAACAGATCCTTTCTATATCTTACGAAGGAAGGTTATGATCGAAGTCCGTGCAAAAAATTATTTTAAAATTAGATTCTATGAAACTTTTTGAAATACTATTTTCGGTCAAAAAAACAGTGTATTATACACAACTTTACAATAGTTTCGGTCAAAAAATTAAATTAAATCGAGGATTATTCAAAATGCTACGAAATTTTACAGATCATTTCTTTATGTTACGAGGTAAGGTTATGATGGAAGTCCATGAAAAAAATTATCTCAAAATTAGATTCTATGAAACTTTTTGAAAGACTAGTTTCAGTCAAAAAATTGTAGTATATTATACACAATTTTATACTAGTTTCAGTCAAAAAATTGTAGTATATTATACACAATTTTATACTAGTTTCAGTAAAAAAATCAAATTAAATCGAGGATTATTCGAAACGCTCTAAATCTTAACAAATCCTTTCTATATGTTACTAGGGAAGGTTATGATGGAAGTCCATGCAAAACATTATCTCAAAATTAGATTTCTATGAAACTCTTTAAAAGACTAGTTTCGGTCAAAAAAGTCGTAGTATTATACATAATTTTATACTAGTTTCGGTCAAAAAAATCCAATTAAATCTAGGATTGTTTGAAATGCTACGAAACTAAACAAATCCTTTCTATATGTTACGATAGAAGGTTATGATGGAAGTCCATTCAAAAATTTATGTCAAAATTAGATTCTATGAAACTTTTTGAAATACTAGTTTCGGTCAAAAAATTGAAGTATATTATACACAATTTTATACTACATTCGGTCAAAAAATCAAATTAAATCGAGGATTGTTCGAAGTGCTACGTTACAGATCCTTTCTATATGTTACGAGGGAAGGTTATGATGGATGTCCATGCAAAAATAATCTCAAAATACGATTCTACGAAACTTTTTGAAAGACTAGTTTCGGTCAAAATATTGTAGTATATTATACACAATTTTATACTAGTTTCAGTCAAAAAATCAAATTAAATCGAGTATTTGAAATGCTCCGAAACTTAACAAATCCTTTCTATATGTTACGAGGGAAGGTTATAATGGAAGTCCATGCAAAAAATTATCACAAAATTAGATTTCTATGAAACTTTTTGAAATACTAGTTTCGGTATAAATATTTTAGTGTATTATACACAATTTTATAATAGTTTCGAACAAAAAATCAAATTTAAATCGAGGATTGTTCGAAATGCTACAAAATTTTACAGATCCTTTATTTATGTTACGAGGGAAGGTTATCATGGAAGTCCATGTAAAATAATTATCTCAAAATTAGATTCTATAAAACTTTTTGAAAGACTACTTTCGTTCAAAAAATTGTATTATATTATACACAATTTTATACTAGTTTCAGTCAAAAAATCAAATTAAATCGAGGATTGTTCGAAATGCTACGAAACTTTTCAGATCCTTTCTATATGTTATGAGGGAAGGTTATGATGGAACTCCATGAAAAAAATTATCTCAAAATTAGATTTTATGAAACTTTTTGAAATACTAGTTTCGGTCATAAAATCATAGTGTATTATACGAAATTTTATAATAGTTTCGGTCAAAATATCTAATTAAATCGAGGATTGTTCGAAATGCTATGAAATTTTCAAGATCCTTTCTTTATGTTACGAGGGAAGGTTATGATGGAAGTCCATGAAAAACAATTATCTTAAAATTAGATTCTATGAAACTTTTTGAAAGACTAATTTCGGTCAAAAAATTGTAGTATATTATACACAATTTTATACTAGTTTCTGTCAAAAAATCAAATGAAATCAAGGAGTATTTGAAATGCTCCGAAAGTTAACAGATCCTTTCTATATCTTACGAAGGAAGGTTATGATCGAAGTCCGTGCAAAAAATTATTTTAAAATTAGATTCTATGAAACTTTTTGAAATACTAGTTTCGGTCAAAAAATCAGTGTATTATACACAATTTTATAATAGTTTCGGTCAAAAAATTAAATTAAATCGAGGATTATTCAAAATGCTACGAAATTTTACAGATCATTTCTTTATGTTACGAGGAAAGGTTATGATGGAAGTCCATGAAAAAAATTATCTCAAAATTAGATTCTATGAAACTTTTTGAAAGACTAGTTTCAGTCAAAAAATTGTAGTATATTATACACAATTTTATACTAGTTTCAGTCAAAAAATTGTAGTATATTATACACAATTTTATACTAGTTTCAGTCAAAAAATCAAATTAAATCGAGGATTATTCGAAATGCTCTAAATCTTAACAAATCCTTTCTATATGTTACTAGGGAAGGTTATGATGGAAGTCCATGCAAAACATTATCTCAAAATTAGATTTCTATGAAACTCATTAAAAGACTAGTTTCGGTCAAAAAAGTCGTAGTATTATACACAATTTTATACTAGTTTCGGTCAAAAAAATCCAATTAAATCTAGGATTGTTTGAAATGCTACGAAACTAAACAGATCCTTTCTATATGTTACGATAGAAGGTTATGATGGAAGTCCATTCAAAAATTTATGTCAAAATTAGATTCTATGAAACTTTTTGAAATACTAGTTTCTGTCAAAAAATTGCAGTATATTATACACAATTTTATACTACATTCGGTCAAAAAATCAAATTAAATCGAGGATTGTTCGAAGTGCTACGTTACAGATCCTTTCTATATGTTACGAGGGAAGGTTATGATGGATGTCCATGCAAAAATAATCTCAAAATACGATTCTACGAAACTTTTTGAAAGACTAGTTTCGGTCAAAATATTGTAGTATATTATACACAATTTTATACTAGTTTCAGTCAAAAAATCAAATTAAATCGAGTATTTGAAATGCTCCGAAACTTAACAAATCCTTTCTATATGTTACGAGGGAAGGTTATAATGGAAGTCCATGCAAAAAATTATCACAAAATTAGATTTCTATGAAACTTTTTGAAATACTAGTTTCGGTATAAATATTTTAGTGTATTATACACAATTTTATAATAGTTTCGAACAAAAAAGCAAATTTAAATCGAGGATTGTTCGAAATGCTACAAAATTTTACAGATCCTTTATTTATGTTACGAGGGAAGGTTATCATGGAAGTCCATGTAAAATAATTATCTCAAAATTAGATTCTATAAAACTTTTTGAAAGACTACTTTCGTTCAAAAAATTGTATTATATTATACACAATTTTATACTAGTTTCAGTCAAAAAATCAAATTAAATCGAGGATTGTTCGAAATGCTACGAAACTTTTCAGATCCTTTCTATATGTTATGAGGGAAGGTTATGATGGAACTCCATGAAAAAAATTATCTCAAAATTAGATTTTATGAAACTTTTTGAAATACTAGTTTCGGTCATAAAATCATAGTGTATTATACGAAATTTTATAATAGTTTCGGTCAAAATATCTAATTAAATCGAGGATTGTTCGAAATGCTATGAAAATTTCAAGATCCTTTCTTTATGTTACGAGGGAAGGTTATGATGGAAGTCCATGAAAAACAATTATCTTAAAATTAGATTCTATGAAACTTTTTGAAAGACTAATTTCGGTCAAAAAATTGTAGTATATTATACACAATTTTATACTAGTTTCTGTCAAAAAATAAAATGAAATCAAGGAGTATTTGAAATGCTCCGAAAGTTAACAGATCCTTTCTATATCTTACGAAGGAAGGTTATGATCGAAGTCCGTGCAAAAAATTATTTTAAAATTAGATTCTATGAAACTTTTTGAAATACTAGTTTCGGTCAAAAAATCAGTGTATTATACACAATTTTATAATAGTTTCGGTCAAAAAATTAAATTAAATCGAGGATTATTCAAAATGCTACGAAATTTTACAGATAATTTCTTTATGTTACGAGGAAAGGTTATGATGGAAGTCCATGAAAAAAATTATCTCAAAATTAGATTCTATGAAACTTTTTGAAAGACTAGTTTCAGTCAAAAAATTGTAGTATATTATACACAATTTTATACTAGTTTCAGTCAAAAAATTGTAGTATATTATACACAATTTTATACTAGTTTCAGTCAAAAAATCAAATTAAATCGAGGATTATTCGAAATGCTCTAAATCTTAACAAATCCTTTCTATATGTTACTAGGGAAGGTTATGATGGAAGTCCATGCAAAACATTATCTCAAAATTAGATTTCTATGAAACTCTTTAAAAGACTAGTTTCGGTCAAAAAAGTCGTAGTATTATACACAATTTTATACTAGTTTCGGTCAAAAAAATCCAATTAAATCTAGGATTGTTTGAAATGCTACGAAACTAAACAGATCCTTTCTATATGTTACGATAGAAGGTTATGATGGAAGTCCATTCAAAAATTTATGTCAAAATTAGATTCTATGAAACTTTTTGAAATACTAGTTTCGGTTAAAAAATTGCAGTATATTATACACAATTTTATACTACATTCGGTCAAAAAATCAAATTAAATCGAGGATTGTTCGAAGTGCTACGTTACAGATCCTTTCTATATGTTACGAGGGAAGGTTATGATGGATGTCCATGCAAAAATAATCTCAAAATACGATTCTACGAAACTTTTTGAAAGACTAGTTTCGGTCAAAATATTGTAGTATATTATACACAATTTTATACTAGTTTCAGTCAAAAAATCAAATTAAATCGAGTATTTGAAATGCTCCGAAACTTAACAAATCCTTTCTATATGTTACGAGGGAAGGTTATAATGGAAGTCCATGCAAAAAATTATCACAAAATTAGATTTCTATGAAACTTTTTGAAATACTAGTTTCGGTATAAATATTTTAGTGTATTATACACAATTTTATAATAGTTTCGAACAAAAAAGCAAATTTAAATCGAGGATTGTTCGAAATGCTACGGAATTTTATAGATCCTTTATTTATGTTACGAGGGAAGGTTATCATGGAAGTCCATGTAAAATAATTATCTCAAAATTAGATTCTATAAAACTTTTTGAAAGACTACTTTCGTTCAAAAAATTGTATTATATTATACACAATTTTATACTAGTTTCAGTCAAAAAATCAAATTAAATCGAGGATTGTTCGAAATGCTACGAAACTTTTCAGATCCTTTCTATATGTTATGAGGGAAGGTTACGATGGAACTCCATGAAAAAAATTATCTCAAAATTAGATTTTATGAAACTTTTTGAAATACTAGTTTCGGTCATAAAATCATAGTGTATTATACGAAATTTTATAATAGTTTCGGTCAAAATATCTAATTAAATCGAGGATTGTTCGAAATGCTATGAAAATTTCAAGATCCTTTCTTTATGTTACGAGGGAAGGTTATGATGGAAGTCCATGAAAAACAATTATCTTAAAATTAGATTCTATGAAACTTTTTGAAAGACTAATTTCGGTCAAAAAATTGTAGTATATTATACACAATTTTATACTAGTTTCTGTCAAAAAATAAAATGAAATCAAGGAGTATTTGAAATGCTCCGAAAGTTAACAGATCCTTTCTATATCTTACGAAGGAAGGTTATGATCGAAGTCCGTGCAAAAAATTATTTTAAAATTAGATTCTATGAAACTTTTTGAAATACTAGTTTCGGTCAAAAAATCAGTGTATTATACACAATTTTATAATAGTTTCGGTCAAAAAATTAAATTAAATCGAGGATTATTCAAAATGCTACGAAATTTTACAGATAATTTCTTTATGTTACGAGGAAAGGTTATGATGGAAGTCCATGAAAAAAATTATCTCAAAATTAGATTCTATGAAACTTTTTGAAAGACTAGTTTCAGTCAAAAAATTGTAGTATATTATACACAATTTTATACTAGTTTCAGTCAAAAAATTGTAGTATATTATACACAATTTTATACTAGTTTCAGTCAAAAAATCAAATTAAATCGAGGATTATTCGAAATGCTCTAAATCTTAACAAATCCTTTCTATATGTTACTAGGGAAGGTTATGATGGAAGTCCATGCAAAACATTATCTCAAAATTAGAATTCTATGAAACTCTTTAAAAGACTAGTTTCGGTCAAAAAAGTCGTAGTATTATACACAATTTTATACTAGTTTCGGTCAAAAAAATCCAATTAAATCTAGGATTGTTTGAAATGCTACGAAACTAAACAGATCCTTTCTATATGTTACGATAGAAGGTTATGATGGAAGTCCATTCAAAAATTTATGTCAAAATTAGATTCTATGAAACTTTTTGAAATACTAGTTTCGGTTAAAAAATTGCAGTATATTATACACAATTTTATACTACATTCGGTCAAAAAATCAAATTAAATCGAGGATTGTTCGAAGTGCTACGTTACAGATCCTTTCTATATGTTACGAGGGAAGGTTATGATGGATGTCCATGCAAAAATAATCTCAAAATACGATTCTACGAAACTTTTTGAAAGACTAGTTTCGGTCAAAATATTGTAGTATATTATACACAATTTTATACTAGTTTCAGTCAAAAAATCAAATTAAATCGAGTATTTGAAATGCTCCGAAACTTAACAAATCCTTTCTATATGTTACGAGGGAAGGTTATAATGGAAGTCCATGCAAAAAATTATCACAAAATTAGATTTCTATGAAACTTTTTGAAATACTAGTTTCGGTATAAGTATTTTAGTGTATACACAATTTTATAATAGTTTCGAACAAAAAATTTAATTTAAATCGAGGATTGTTCGAAATGCTACAAAATTTTACAGATCCTTTATTTATGTTACGAGGGAAGGTTATCATGGAAGTCCATGTAAAATAATTATCTCAAAATTAGATTCTATAAAACTTTTTGAAAGACTACTTTCCTTCAAAAAATTGTATTATATTATACACAATTTTATACTAATTTCAGTCAAAAAATCAAATTAAATCGAGGATTGTTCGAAATGCTACGAAACTTTTCAGATCCTTTCTATATGTTATGAGGGAAGGTTATGATGGAACTCCATGAAAAAAATTATCTCAAAATTAGATTTTATGAAACTTTTTGAAATACTAGTTTCGGTCATAAAATCATAGTGTATTATACGAAATTTTATAATAGTTTCGGTCAAAATATCTAATTAAATCGAGGATTGTTCGAAATGCTATGAAAATTTCAAGATCCTTTCTTTATGTTACGAGGGAAGGTTATGATGGAAGTCCATGAAAAACAATTATCTTAAAATTAGATTCTATGAAACTTTTTGAAAGACTAATTTCGGTCAAAAAATTGTAGTATATTATACACAATTTTATACTAGTTTCTGTCAAAAAATAAAATGAAATCAAGGAGTATTTGAAATGCTCCGAAAGTTAACAGATCCTTTCTATATCTTACGAAGGAAGGTTATGATCGAAGTCCGTGCAAAAAATTATTTTAAAATTAGATTCTATGAAACTTTTTGAAATACTAGTTTCGGTCAAAAAATCAGTGTATTATACACAAATTTATAATAGTTTCGGTCAAAAAATTAAATTAAATCGAGGATTATTCAAAATGCTACGAAATTTTACAGATCATTTCTTTATGTTACGAGGAAAGGTTATGATGGAAGTCCATGAAAAAAATTATCTCAAAATTAGATTCTATGAAACTTTTTGAAAGACTAGTTTCAGTCAAAAAATTGTAGTATATTATACACAATTTTATACTAGTTTCAGTCAAAAAATTGTAGTATATTATACACAATTTTATACTAGTTTCAGTCAAAAAATCAAATTAAATCGAGGATTATTCGAAATGCTCTAAATCTTAACAAATCCTTTCTATATGTTATTAGGGAAGGTTATGATGGAAGTCCATGCAAAACATTATCTCAAAATTAGAATTCTATGAAACTCTTTAAAAGACTAGTTTCGGTCAAAAAAGTCGTAGTATTATACACAATTTTATACTAGTTTCGGTCAAAAAAATCCAATTAAATCTAGGATTGTTTGAAATGCTACGAAACTAAACAAATCCTTTCTATATGTTACGATAGAAGGTTATGATGGAAGTCCATTCAAAAATTTATGTCAAAATTAGATTCTATGAAACTTTTTGAAATACTAGTTTCGGTTAAAAAATTGCAGTATATTATACACAATTTTATACTACATTCGGTCAAAAAATCAAATTAAATCGAGGATTGTTCGAAGTGCTACGTTACAGATCCTTTCTATATGTTACGAGGGAAGGTTATGATGGATGTCCATGCAAAAATAATCTCAAAATACGATTCTACGAAACTTTTTGAAAGACTAGTTTCGGTCAAAATATTGTAGTATATTATACACAATTTTATACTAGTTTCAGTCAAAAAATCAAATTAAATCGAGTATTTGAAATGCTCCGAAACTTAACAAATCCTTTCTATATGTTACGAGGGAAGGTTATAATGGAAGTCCATGCAAAAAATTATCACAAAATTAGATTTCTATGAAACTTTTTGAAATACTAGTTTCGGTATAAATATTTTAGTGTATACACAATTTTATAATAGTTTCGAACAAAAAATCAAATTTAAATCGAGGATTGTTCGAAATGCTACAAAATTTTACAGATCCTTTATTTATGTTACGAGGGAAGGTTATCATGGAAGTCCATGTAAAATAATTATCTCAAAATTAGATTCTATAAAACTTTTTGAAAGACTACTTTCCTTCAAAAAATTGTATTATATTATACACAATTTTATACTAATTTCAGTCAAAAAATCAAATTAAATCGAGGATTGTTCGAAATGCTACGAAACTTTTCAGATCCTTTCTATATGTTATGAGGGAAGGTTATGATGGAACTCCATGAAAAAAATTATCTCAAAATTAGATTTTATGAAACTTTTTGAAATACTAGTTTCGGTCATAAAATCATAGTGTATTATACGAAATTTTATAATAGTTTCGGTCAAAATATCTAATTAAATCGAGGATTGTTCGAAATGCTATGAAAATTTCAAGATCCTTTCTTTATGTTACGAGGGAAGGTTATGATGGAAGTCCATGAAAAACAATTATCTTAAAATTAGATTCTATGAAACTTTTTGAAAGACTAATTTCGGTCAAAAAATTGTAGTATATTATACACAATTTTATACTAGTTTCTGTCAAAAAATAAAATGAAATCAAGGAGTATTTGAAATGCTCCGAAAGTTAACAGATCCTTTCTATATCTTACGAAGGAAGGTTATGATCGAAGTCCGTGCAAAAAATTATTTTAAAATTAGATTCTATGAAACTTTTTGAAATACTAGTTTCGGTCAAAAAATCAGTGTATTATACACAATTTTATAATAGTTTCGGTCAAAAAATTAAATTAAATCGAGGATTATTCAAAATGCTACGAAATTTTACAGATCATTTCTTTATGTTACGAGGAAAGGTTATGATGGAAGTCCATGAAAAAAATTATCTCAAAATTAGATTCTATGAAACTTTTTGAAAGACTAGTTTCAGTCAAAAAATTGTAGTATATTATACACAATTTTATACTAGTTTCAGTCAAAAAATTGTAGTATATTATACACAATTTTATACTAGTTTCAGTCAAAAAATCAAATTAAATCGAGGATTATTCGAAATGCTCTAAATCTTAACAAATCCTTTCTATATGTTACTAGGGAAGGTTATGATGGAAGTCCATGCAAAACATTATCTCAAAATTAGATTTCTATGAAACTCTTTAAAAGACTAGTTTCGGTCAAAAAAGTCGTAGTATTATACACAATTTTATACTAGTTTCGGTCAAAAAAATCCAATTAAATCTAGGATTGTTTGAAATGCTACGAAACTAAACAGATCCTTTCTATATGTTACGATAGAAGGTTATGATGGAAGTCCATTCAAAAATTTATGTCAAAATTAGATTCTATGAAACTTTTTGAAATACTAGTTTCGGTTAAAAAATTGCAGTATATTATACACAATTTTATACTACATTCGGTCAAAAAATCAAATTAAATCGAGGATTGTTCGAAGTGCTACGTTACAGATCCTTTCTATATGTTACGAGGGAAGGTTATGATGGATGTCCATGCAAAAATAATCTCAAAATACGATTCTACGAAACTTTTTGAAAGACTAGTTTCGGTCAAAATATTGTAGTATATTATACACAATTTTATACTAGTTTCAGTCAAAAAATCAAATTAAATCGAGTATTTGAAATGCTCCGAAACTTAACAAATCCTTTCTATATGTTACGAGGGAAGGTTATAATGGAAGTCCATGCAAAAAATTATCACAAAATTAGATTTCTATGAAACTTTTTGAAATACTAGTTTCGGTATAAATATTTTAGTGTATTATACACAATTTTATAATAGTTTCGAACAAAAAAGCAAATTTAAATCGAGGATTGTTCGAAATGCTACGGAATTTTATAGATCCTTTATTTATGTTACGAGGGAAGGTTATCATGGAAGTCCATGTAAAATAATTATCTCAAAATTAGATTCTATAAAACTTTTTGAAAGACTACTTTCGTTCAAAAAATTGTATTATATTATACACAATTTTATACTAGTTTCAGTCAAAAAATCAAATTAAATCGAGGATTGTTCGAAATGCTACGAAACTTTTCAGATCCTTTCTATATGTTATGAGGGAAGGTTACGATGGAACTCCATGAAAAAAATTATCTCAAAATTAGATTTTATGAAACTTTTTGAAATACTAGTTTCGGTCATAAAATCATAGTGTATTATACGAAATTTTATAATAGTTTCGGTCAAAATATCTAATTAAATCGAGGATTGTTCGAAATGCTATGAAAATTTCAAGATCCTTTCTTTATGTTACGAGGGAAGGTTATGATGGAAGTCCATGAAAAACAATTATCTTAAAATTAGATTCTATGAAACTTTTTGAAAGACTAATTTCGGTCAAAAAATTGTAGTATATTATACACAATTTTATACTAGTTTCTGTCAAAAAATAAAATGAAATCAAGGAGTATTTGAAATGCTCCGAAAGTTAACAGATCCTTTCTATATCTTACGAAGGAAGGTTATGATCGAAGTCCGTGCAAAAAATTATTTTAAAATTAGATTCTATGAAACTTTTTGAAATACTAGTTTCGGTCAAAAAATCAGTGTATTATACACAATTTTATAATAGTTTCGGTCAAAAAATTAAATTAAATCGAGGATTATTCAAAATGCTACGAAATTTTACAGATCATTTCTTTATGTTACGAGGAAAGGTTATGATGGAAGTCCATGAAAAAAATTATCTCAAAATTAGATTCTATGAAACTTTTTGAAAGACTAGTTTCAGTCAAAAAATTGTAGTATATTATACACAATTTTATACTAGTTTCAGTCAAAAAATTGTAGTATATTATACACAATTTTATACTAGTTTCAGTCAAAAAATCAAATTAAATCGAGGATTATTCGAAATGCTCTAAATCTTAACAAATCCTTTCTATATGTTACTAGGGAAGGTTATGATGGAAGTCCATGCAAAACATTATCTCAAAATTAGATTTCTATGAAACTCTTTAAAAGACTAGTTTCGGTCAAAAAAGTCGTAGTATTATACACAATTTTATACTAGTTTCGGTCAAAAAAATCCAATTAAATCTAGGATTGTTTGAAATGCTACGAAACTAAACAGATCCTTTCTATATGTTACGATAGAAGGTTATGATGGAAGTCCATTCAAAAATTTATGTCAAAATTAGATTCTATGAAACTTTTTGAAATACTAGTTTCGGTTAAAAAATTGCAGTATATTATACACAATTTTATACTACATTCGGTCAAAAAATCAAATTAAATCGAGGATTGTTCGAAGTGCTACGTTACAGATCCTTTCTATATGTTACGAGGGAAGGTTATGATGGATGTCCATGCAAAAATAATCTCAAAATACGATTCTACGAAACTTTTTGAAAGACTAGTTTCGGTCAAAATATTGTAGTATATTATACACAATTTTATACTAGTTTCAGTCAAAAAATCAAATTAAATCGAGTATTTGAAATGCTCCGAAACTTAACAAATCCTTTCTATATGTTACGAGGGAAGGTTATAATGGAAGTCCATGCAAAAAATTATCACAAAATTAGATTTCTATGAAACTTTTTGAAATACTAGTTTCGGTATAAATATTTTAGTGTATTATACACAATTTTATAATAGTTTCGAACAAAAAAGCAAATTTAAATCGAGGATTGTTCGAAATGCTACGGAATTTTATAGATCCTTTATTTATGTTACGAGGGAAGGTTATCATGGAAGTCCATGTAAAATAATTATCTCAAAATTAGATTCTATAAAACTTTTTGAAAGACTACTTTCGTTCAAAAAATTGTATTATATTATACACAATTTTATACTAGTTTCAGTCAAAAAATCAAATTAAATCGAGGATTGTTCGAAATGCTACGAAACTTTTCAGATCCTTTCTATATGTTATGAGGGAAGGTTATGATGGAACTCCATGAAAAAAATTATCTCAAAATTAGATTTTATGAAACTTTTTGAAATACTAGTTTCGGTCATAAAATCATAGTGTATTATACGAAATTTTATAATAGTTTCGGTCAAAATATCTAATTAAATCGAGGATTGTTCGAAATGCTATGAAAATTTCAAGATCCTTTCTTTATGTTACGAGGGAAGGTTATGATGGAAGTCCATGAAAAACAATTATCTTAAAATTAGATTCTATGAAATTTTTTGAAAGACTAATTTCGGTCAAAAAATTGTAGTATATTATACACAATTTTATACTAGTTTCTGTCAAAAAATAAAATGAAATCAAGGAGTATTTGAAATGCTCCGAAAGTTAACAGATCCTTTCTATATCTTACGAAGGAAGGTTATGATCGAAGTCCGTGCAAAAAATTATTTTAAAATTAGATTCTATGAAACTTTTTAAAATACTAGTTTCGGTCAAAAAATCAGTGTATTATACACAATTTTATAATAGTTTCGGTCAAAAAATTAAATTAAATCGAGGATTATTCAAAATGCTACGAAATTTTACAGATCATTTCTTTATGTTACGAGGAAAGGTTATGATGGAAGTCCATGAAAAAAATTATCTCAAAATTAGATTCTATGAAACTTTTTGAAAGACTAGTTTCAGTCAAAAAATTGTAGTATATTATACACAATTTTATACTAGTTTCAGTCAAAAAATTGTAGTATATTATACACAATTTTATACTAGTTTCAGTCAAAAAATCAAATTAAATCGAGGATTATACGAAATGCTCTAAATCTTAACAAATCCTTTCTATATGTTATTAGGGAAGGTTATGATGGAAGTCCATGCAAAACATTATCTCAAAATTAGAATTCTATGAAACTCTTTAAAAGACTAGTTTCGGTCAAAAAAGTCGTAGTATTATACACTATTTTATACTAATTTCGGTCAAAAAAATCCAATTAAATCTAGGATTGTTTGAAATGCTACGAAACTAAACAGATCCTTTCTATATGTTACGATAGAAGGTTATGATGGAAGTCCATTCAAAAATTTATGTCAAAATTAGATTCTATGAAACTTTTTGAAATACTAGTTTCGGTTAAAAAATTGCAGTATATTATACACAATTTTATACTACATTCGGTCAAAAAATCAAATTAAATCGAGGATTGTTCGAAGTGCTACGTTACAGATCCTTTCTATATGTTACGAGGGAAGGTTATGATGGATGTCCATGCAAAAATAATCTCAAAATACGATTCTACGAAACTTTTTAAAATACTAGTTTCGGTCAAAATATTGTAGTATATTATACACAATTTTATACTAGTTTCTGTCAAAAAATAAATTGAAATCAAGGAGTATTTGAAATGCTCCGAAAGTTAACAGATTCTTTCTATATCTTACGAAGGAAGGTTATGATCGAAGTCCGTGCAAAAAATTATTTTAAAATTAGATTCTATGAAACTTTTTGAAATACTAGTTTCGGTCAAAAAATCAGTGTATTATACACAATTTTATAATAGTTTCGGTCAAAAAATTAAATTAAATCGAGGATTATTCAAAATGCTACGAAATTTTACAGATCATTTCTTTATGTTACGAGGAAAGGTTATGTGGAAGTCCATGAAAAAAATTATCTCAAAATTAGATTCTATGAAACTTTTTGAAAGACTAGTTTCAGTCAAAAAATTGTAGTATATTATACACAATTTTATACTAGTTTCAGTTAAAAAATTGTAGTATATTATACACAATTTTATACTAGTTTCAGTCAAAAAATCAAATTAAATCGAGGATTATTCGAAATGCTCTAAATCTTAACAAATCCTTTCTATATGTTACTAGGGAAGGTTATGATGGAAGTCCATGCAAAACATTATCTCAAAATTAGATTTCTATGAAACTCTTTAAAAGACTAGTTTCGGTCAAAAAAGTCGTAGTATTATACATAATTTTATACTAGTTTCGGTCAAAAAAAATCCAATTAAATCTAGGATTGTTTGAAATGCTACAAAACTAAACAGATCCTTTCTATATGTTACGATAGAAGGTTATGATGGAAGTCCATTCAAAAATTTATGTAAAAATTAGATTCTATGAAACTTTTTGAAATACTAGTTTCGGTTAAAAAATTGCAGTATATTATACACAATTTTATACTACATTCGGTCAAAAAATCAAATTAAATCGAGGATTGTTCGAAGTGCTACGTTACAGATCCTTTCTATATGTTACGAGGGAAGGTTATGATGGATGTCCATGCAAAAATAATCTCAAAATATGATTCTACGAAACTTTTTGAAAGACTAGTTTCGGTCAAAATATTGTAGTATATTATACACAATTTTATACTAGTTTCTGTCAAAAAATAAAATGAAATCAAGGAGTATTTGAAATGCTCCGAAAGTTAACAGATCCTTTCTATATCTTACGAAGGAAGGTTATGATCGAAGTCCGTGCAAAAAATTATTTTAAAATTAGATTCTATGAAACTTTTTGAAATACTAGTTTCGGTCAAAAAATCAGTGTATTATACACAATTTTATAATAGTTTCGGTCAAAAAATTAAATTAAATCGAGGATTATTCAAAATGCTACAAAATTTTACAGATCATTTCTTTATGTTACGAGGAAAGGTTATGATGGAAGTCCATGAAAAAAATTATCTCAAAATTAGATTCTATGAAACTTTTTGAAAGACTAGTTTCAGTCAAAAAATTGTAGTATATTATACACAATTTTATACTAGTTTCAGTCAAAAAATTGTAGTATATTATACACAATTTTATACTAGTTTCAGTAAAAAAATCAAATTAAATCGAGGATTATTCGAAATGCTCTAAATCTTAACAAATCCTTTCTATATGTTACTAGGGAAGGTTATGATGGAAGTCCATGCAAAACATTATCTCAAAATTAGATTTCTATGAAACTCTTTAAAAGACTAGTTTCGGTCAAAAAAGTCGTAGTATTATACACAATTTTATACTAGTTTTGGTCAAAAAAATCCAATTAAATCTAGGATTGTTTGAAATGCTACGAAACTAAACAGATCCTTTCTATATGTTACGATAGAAGGTTATGATGGAAGTCCATTCAAAAATTTATGTCAAAATTAGATTCTATGAAACTTTTTGAAATACTAGTTTCGGTTAAAAAATTGCAGTATATTATACACAATTTTATACTACATTCGTTCAAAAAATCAAATTAAATCGAGGATTGTTCGAAGTGCTACGTTACAGATCCTTTCTATATGTTACGAGGGAAGGTTATGATGGATGTCCATGCAAAAATAATCTCAAAATACGATTCTACGAAACTTTTTGAAAGACTAGTTTCGGTCAAAATATTGTAGTATATTATACACAATTTTATACTAGTTTCAGTCAAAAAATCAAATTAAATCGAGTATTTGAAATGCTCCGAAACTTAACAAATCCTTTCTATATGTTACGAGGGAAGGTTATAATGGAAGTCCATGCAAAAAATTATCACAAAATTAGATTTCTATGAAACTTTTTGAAATACTAGTTTCGGTATAAATATTTTAGTGTATTATACACAATTTTATAATAGTTTCGAACAAAAAATCAAATTTAAATCGAGGATTGTTCGAAATGCTACAAAATTTTACAGATCCTTTATTTATGTTACGAGGGAAGGTTATCATGGAAGTCCATGTAAAATAATTATCTCAAAATTAGATTTTATAAAACTTTTTGAAAGACTACTTTCGTTCAAAAAATTGTATTATATTATACACAATTTTATACTAGTTTCAGTCAAAAAATCAAATTAAATCGAGGATTGTTCGAAATGCTACGAAACTTTTCAGATCCTTTCTATATGTTATGAGGGAAGGTTATGATGGAACTCCATGAAAAAAATTATCTCAAAATTAGATTTTATGAAACTTTTTGAAATACTAGTTTCGGTCATAAAATCATAGTGTATTATACGAAATTTTATAATAGTTTCGGTCAAAATATCTAATTAAATCGAGGATTGTTCGAAATGCTATGAAAATTTCAAGATCTTTTCTTTATGTTACGAGGGAAGGTTATGATGGAAGTCCATGAAAAACAATTATTTCAAAACTAGATTCTATGAAACTTTTTGAAAGACTAATTTCGGTCAAAAAATTGTAGTATATTATACACAATTTTATACTAGTTTCTGTCAAAAAATTGTAGTATATTATACACAATTTTATACTAGTTTCAGTAAAAAAATCAAATTAAATCGAGGATTATTCGAAATGCTCTAAATCTTAACAAATCCTTTCTATATGTTACTAGGGAAGGTTATGATGGAAGTCCATGCAAAACATTATCTCAAAATTAGATTTCTATGAAACTCTTTAAAAGACTAGTTTCGGTCAAAAAAGTCGTAGTATTATACACAATTTTATACTAGTTTTGGTCAAAAAAATCCAATTAAATCTAGGATTGTTTGAAATGCTACGAAACTAAACAGATCCTTTCTATATGTTACGATAGAAGGTTATGATGGAAGTCCATTCAAAAATTTATGTCAAAATTAGATTCTATGAAACTTTTTGAAATACTAGTTTCGGTTAAAAAATTGCAGTATATTATACACAATTTTATACTACATTTGTTCAAAAAATCAAATTAAATCGAGGATTGTTCGAAGTGCTACGTTACAGATCCTTTCTATATGTTACGAGGGAAGGTTATGATGGATGTCCATGCAAAAATAATCTCAAAATACGATTCTACGAAACTTTTTGAAAGACTAGTTTCGGTCAAAATATTGTAGTATATTATACACAATTTTATACTAGTTTCAGTAAAAAAATCAAATTAAATCGAGTATTTGAAATGCTCCGAAACTTAACAAATCCTTTCTATATATTACGAGGGAAGGTTATAATGGAAGTCCATGCAAAAAATTATCACAAAATTAGATTTCTATGAAACTTTTTGAAATACTAGTTTCGGTATAAATATTTTAGTGTATTATACACAATTTTATAATAGTTTCGAACAAAAAATCAAATTTAAATCGAGGATTGTTCGAAATGCTACAAAATTTTACAGATCCTTTATTTATGTTACGAGGGAAGGTTATCATGGAAGTCCATGTAAAATAATTATCTCAAAATTAGATTCTATAAAACTTTTTGAAAGACTACTTTCGTTCAAAAAATTGTATTATATTATACACAATTTTATACTAGTTTCAGTCAAAAAATCAAATTAAATCGAGGATTGTTCGAAATGCTACGAAACTTTTCAGATCCTTTCTATATGTTATGAGGGAAGGTTATGATGGAACTCCATGAAAAAAATTATCTCAAAATTAGATTTTATGAAACTTTTTGAAATACTAGTTTCGGTCATAAAATCATAGTGTATTATACGAAATTTTATAATAGTTTCGGTCAAAATATCTAATTAAATCGAGGATTGTTCGAAATGCTATGAAAATTTCAAGATCTTTTCTTTATGTTACGAGGGAAGGTTATGATGGAAGTCCATGAAAAACAATTATTTCAAAACTAGATTCTATGAAACTTTTTGAAAGACAAATTTCGGTCAAAAAATTGTAGTATATTATACACAATTTTATACTAGTTTCAGTCAAAAAATTGTAGTATATTATACACAATTTTATACTAGTTTCAGTAAAAAAATCAAATTAAATCGAGGATTATTCGAAATGCTCTAAATCTTAACAAATCCTTTCTATATGTTACTAGGGAAGGTTATGATGGAAGTCCATGCAAAACATTATCTCAAAATTAGATTTCTATGAAACTCTTTAAAAGACTAGTTTCGGTCAAAAAAGTCGTAGTATTATACACAATTTTATACTAGTTTTGGTCAAAAAAATCCAATTAAATCTAGGATTGTTTGAAATGCTACGAAACTAAACAGATCCTTTCTATATGTTACGATAGAAGGTTATGATGGAAGTCCATTCAAAAATTTATGTCAAAATTAGATTCTATGAAACTTTTTGAAATACTAGTTTCGGTTAAAAAATTACAGTATATTATACACAATTTTATACTACATTCGTTCAAAAAATCAAATTAAATCGAGGATTGTTCGAAGTGCTACGTTACAGATCCTTTCTATATGTTACGAGGGAAGGTTATGATGGATGTCCATGCAAAAATAATCTCAAAATACGATTCTACGAAACTTTTTGAAAGACTAGTTTCGGTCAAAATATTGTAGTATATTATACACAATTTTATACTAGTTTCAGTAAAAAAATCAAATTAAATCGAGTATTTGAAATGCTCCGAAACTTAACAAATCCTTTCTATATGTTACGAGGGAAGGTTATAATGGAAGTCCATGCAAAAAATTATCACAAAATTAGATTTCTATGAAACTTTTTGAAATACTAGTTTCGGTATAAATATTTTAGTGTATTATACACAATTTTATAATAGTTTCGGACAAAAAATCAAATTTAAATCGAGGATTGTTCGAAATGCTACAAAATTTTACAGATCCTTTATTTATGTTACGAGGGAAGGTTATCATGGAAGTCCATGTAAAATAATTATCTCAAAATTAGATTCTATAAAACTTTTTGAAAGACTACTTTCGTTCAAAAAATTGTATTATATTATAAACAATTTTATACTAGTTTCAGTCAAAAAATCAAATTAAATCGAGGATTGTTCGAAATGCTACGAAACTTTTCAGATCCTTTCTATATGTTATGAGGGAAGGTTATGATGGAACTCCATGAAAAAAATTATCTCAAAATTAGATTTTATGAAACTTTTTGAAATACTAGTTTCGGTCATAAAATCATAGTGTATTATACGAAATTTTATAATAGTTTCGGTCAAAATATCTAATTAAATCGAGGATTGTTCGAAATGCTATGAAAATTTCAAGATCTTTTCTTTATGTTACGAGGGAAGGTTATGATGGAAGTCCATGAAAAACAATTATTTCAAAACTAGATTCTATGAAACTTTTTGAAAGACTAGTTTCGGTCAAAAAATTGTAGTATATTATACACAATTTTATACTAGTTTCAGTCAAAAAATCAAATTAAATCGAGGATTATTCGAAATGCTCTATATCTTAACAAATCCTGTCTATATGTTACAAGGGAAGGTTATGATGTAAGTCCATGCAAAACATTATCTCAAAATTAGATTTCTATGAAACTCTTTAAAAGACTAGTTTCGGTCAAAAAATCGTAGTATTATATACAATTTTATACTAGTTTCGGTCAAAAAATCAAATTAAATCAAGGATTGTTTGAAATGCTACGAAACTAATAAGATCCTTTCTATATCTTACGATAGAAGGTTATGATGGAAGTCCATGCAAAAAATTATGTCAAAATTAGATTCTATGAAACTTTTTGAAATACTAGTTTCGGTATAAAAATTATAGTGAATTATACACAATTTTATAATAGTTTCGAACAAAAAATCAAATTAAATCGAGGATTGTTCGAAATCCTACAAAATTTTACAGATCCTTTATTTATGTTACGAGGGAAGGTTATCATGGAAGTCCATGAAAAATAATTATCTCAAAATTAGATTCTATGAAACTTTTTCAAAGACTACTTTCGGTCAAAAAATTGTAGTATATTATACACAATTTTATACTAGTTTCAGTTAAAAAATCAAATTAAATCGAGGATTGATCGAAATGCTACAAAACGTTTAAGATCCTTTCTATATGGTATGAGGGAAGGTAATGATGGAACTCCATGCAAAAAATTATCTCAAAACTAGATTTTATGAAACTTTTTGAAATACTAGTTTTGGTCAAAAAATCATAGTATAATATACACAATTTTATACAAGTTTCTGTCAAAAAATCAAATTAAATCGAGGGTTGTTCAAAATGCTACCAAATGTTTCAAATCCTTTCTATACGTTACGAGGGAAGCTTACGATGGAAGTCCATGCAAAATATTATCTTAAAATTAGATTCTATGAAAATTTTTGAAAGACTAGTTTCGGTCAAAAAATTGTAGTATATTATACACAATTTTATACTAGTTTCAGTCAAAAAATCAAATTAAATCGAGGAGTATTCGAAATGCTCTAAATCTTAACAGATCTTTTCTATATGTTACGAGGGAAGGCTATAATGGAAGTCCATGCAAAAAATTATCTCAAAATTAGATTTCTATGAAACATTTTGAAAGACTAGATTCGGTCAAAAAATCATAGTATTATACACAATTTTATACTAGTTTCGGTCAGAATATAAAATTAAATCGAGGATCGTTTGAAATGCTACGAAACTAATCAGATCCTTTCTATATGTTACGATAGAAGGATATGGGTGAAGTCCATGCAAAAAATTATGTCAAAATTAGATTCTATGAAACTTTTTGAAATACTAGTTTCATTCAAAAAATAGCAGTATATTATACACAATTTTATACTACTTTCGGTCAAAAAATCAAATTAAATGGAGGATTGTTCGAAATGCTACGAAACTTTTCAGATCCTTTATATATGTTACGAGGGAAGGTTATGATGGATGTCCATGCAAAAATTATCTCAAAATACAATTCTATGAAACTTTTTGAAAGACTAGTTTCGATCAAAAAATTGTAGTATATAATACAAAATTTTATACTAGTTTCAGTAAAAAAAATCAAATGAAATCGAGGAGAATTTGAAATGCTCCGAAACTTAACAGATCCTTTCTATATGTTACGAGGGAAGGTTGTGATGGAAGTCCGTGTAAAAAATTATCTTAAAATTAGATTCTATGAAACTTTTTGAAATACTAGTTTCAGTCAAAAAATCAGTGTATTATACACAATTTTATAATAGTTTCGGTCAAAATATCTAATTAAATCGAGGATTGTTCGAAATATTACTAAATTTTACAGATCCTTTCTTTATGTTACGAGGGAAGGTTATTATGGAAGTCCATGAATAAAATTTATCTCAAAATTAGATTCTATGAAACTTTTTGAAAGACTAGTTTCGGTCAAAAAATTGTAGTATATTATACACAATTTTATACTAGTTTCAGTCAAAAAATCAAATTAAATAGAGGATTATTCGAAATGCTCTATATCTTAACAAATCCTTTCTATATGTTACTAGGGAAGGTTATGATGGAAGTCCATGCAAAATATTATCTCAAAATTAGATTTCTATGAAACTCTTTGAAAGACTAGTTTCGGTCAAAAAATCGTAGTATTATACACAATTTTATACTAGTTTCGGTCAAAAAATCAAATTAAATCAAGGATTGTTTGAAATGCTACGAAACTAATCAGATCCTTTCTATATGTTACGATAGAAGGTTATGATGGAAGTCCATGCAAAAAATTATGTCAAAATGAGATTCTATGAAACTTTTTGAAATACTAGTTTCGGTATAAAAATTATAGTGAATTATACACAATTTAATAATAGTTTCGAACAAAAAATCAAATTAAATCGAGGATTGTTCGAAATCCTACAAAATTTTACAGATCCTTTATTTATGTTACGAGGGAAGGTTATCATGGAAGTCCATGAAAAATAATTATCTCAAAATTAGATTCTATGAAACTTTTTCAAAGACTACTTTCGGTCAAAAAATTGTAGTATATTATACACAATTTTATACTAGTTTCAGTTAAAAAATCAAATTAAATCGATGATTGATCGAAATGCTACAAAACGTTTAAGATCCTTTCTATATGGTATGAGGGAAGGTAATGATGGAACTCCATGCAAAAAATTATCTCAAAACTAGATTTTATGAAACTTTTTGAAATACTAGTTTTGGTCAAAAAATCATAGTATAATATACACAATTTTATACAAGTTTCTGTCAAAAAATCAAATTAAATCGAGGGTTGTTCAAAATGCTACCAAATGTTTCAAATCCTTTCTATACGTTACGAGGGAAGCTTACGATGGAAGTCCATGCAAAATATTATCTTAAAATTAGATTCTATGAAAAATTTTGAAAGACTAGTTTCGGTCAAAAAATTGTAGTATATTATACACAATTTTATACTAGTTTCAGTCAAAAAATCAAATTAAATCGAGGAGTATTCGAAATGCTCTAAATCTTAACAGATCTTTTCTATATGTTACGAGGGAAGGCTATAATGGAAGTCCATGCAAAAAATTATCTCAAAATTAGATTTCTATGAAACATTTTGAAAGACTAGATTCGGTCAAAAAATCATAGTATTATACACAATTTTATACTAGTTTCGGTCAGAATATAAAATTAAATCGAGGATCGTTTGAAATGCTACGAAACTAATCAGATCCTTTCTATATGTTACGATAGAAGGATATGGGTGAAGTCCATGCAAAAAATTATGTCAAAATTAGATTCTATGAAACTTTTTGAAATACTAGTTTCATTCAAAAAATAGCAGTATATTATACACAATTTTATACTACTTTCGGTCAAAAAATCAAATTAAATGGAGGATTGTTCGAAATGCTACGAAACTTTTCAGATCCTTTATATATGTTACGAGGGAAGGTTATGATGGATGTCCATGCAAAAATTATCTCAAAATACAATTCTATGAAACTTTTTGAAAGACTAGTTTCGATCAAAAAATTGTAGTATATAATACAAAATTTTATACTAGTTTCAGTAAAAAAAATCAAATGAAATCGAGGAGAATTTGAAATGCTCCGAAACTTAACAGATCCTTTCTATATGTTACGAGGGAAGGTTGTGATGGAAGTCCGTGTAAAAAATTATCTTAAAATTAGATTCTATGAAACTTTTTGAAATACTAGTTTCAGTCAAAAAATCAGTGTATTATACACAATTTTATAATAGTTTCGGTCAAAATATCTAATTAAATCGAGGATTGTTCGAAATATTACTAAATTTTACAGATCCTTTCTTTATGTTACGAGGGAAGGTTATTATGGAAGTCCATGAAAAAAATTTATCTCAAAATTAGATTCTATGAAACTTTTTGAAAGACTAGTTTCGGTCAAAAAATTGTAGTATATTATACACAATTTTATACTAGTTTCAGTCAAAAAATCAAATTAAATAGAGGATTATTCGAAATGCTCTATATCTTAACAAATCCTTTCTATATGTTACTAGGGAAGGTTATGATGGAAGTCCATGCAAAATATTATCTCAAAATTAGATTTCTATGAAACTCTTTGAAAGACTAGTTTCGGTCAAAAAATCGTAGTATTATACACAATTTTATACTAGTTTCGGTCAAAAAATCAAATTAAATCAAGGATTGTTTGAAATGCTACGAAACTAATCAGATCCTTTCTATATGTTACGATAGAAGGTTATGATGGAAGTCCATGCAAAAAATTATGTCAAAATGAGATTCTATGAAACTTTTTGAAATACTAGTTTCGGTATAAAAATTATAGTGAATTATACACAATTTAATAATAGTTTCGAACAAAAAATCAAATTAAATCGAGGATTGTTCGAAATCCTACAAAATTTTACAGATCCTTTATTTATGTTACGAGGGAAGGTTATCATGGAAGTCCATGAAAAATAATTATCTCAAAATTAGATTCTATGAAACTTTTTCAAAGACTACTTTCGGTCAAAAAATTGTAGTATATTATACACAATTTTATACTAGTTTCAGTTAAAAAATCAAATTAAATCGAGGATTGATCGAAATGCTACAAAACGTTTAAGATCCTTTCTATATGGTATGAGGGAAGGTAATGATGGAACTCCATGCAAAAAATTATCTCAAAACTAGATTTTATGAAACTTTTTGAAATACTAGTTTTGGTCAAAAAATCATAGTATAATATACACAATTTTATACAAGTTTCTGTCAAAAAATCAAATTAAATCGAGGGTTGTTCAAAATGCTACCAAATGTTTCAAATCCTTTCTATACGTTACGAGGGAAGCTTACGATGGAAGTCCATGCAAAATATTATCTTAAAATTAGATTATATGAAAATTTTTGAAAGACTAGTTTCGGTCAAAAAATTGTAGTATATTATACACAATTTTATACTAGTTTCAGTCAAAAAATCAAATTAAATCGAGGAGTATTCGAAATGCTCTAAATCTTAACAGATCTTTTCTATATGTTACGAGGGAAGGCTATAATGGAAGTCCATGCAAAAAATTATCTCAAAATTAGATTTCTATGAAACATTTTGAAAGACTAGATTCGGTCAAAAAATCATAGTATTATACACAATTTTATACTAGTTTCGGTCAGAATATAAAATTAAATCGAGGATCGTTTGAAATGCTACGAAACTAATCAGATCCTTTCTATATGTTACGATAGAAGGATATGGGTGAAGTCCATGCAAAAAATTATGTCAAAATTAGATTCTATGAAACTTTTTGAAATACTAGTTTCAGTCAAAAAATAGCAGTATATTATACACAATTTTATACTACTTTCGGTCAAAAAATCAAATTAAATGGAGGATTGTTCGAAATGCTACGAAACTTTTCAGATCCTTTATATATGTTACGAGGGAAGGTTATGATGGATGTCCATGCAAAAATTATCTCAAAATACAATTCTATGAAACTTTTTGAAAGACTAGTTTCGATCAAAAAATTGTAGTATATAATACAAAATTTTATACTAGTTTCAGTAAAAAAAATCAAATGAAATCGAGGAGAATTTGAAATGCTCCGAAACTTAACAGATCCTTTCTATATGTTACGAGGGAAGGTTGTGATGGAAGTCCGTGTAAAAAATTATCTTAAAATTAGATTCTATGAAACTTTTTGAAATACTAGTTTCAGTCAAAAAATCAGTGTATTATACACAATTTTATAATAGTTTCGGTCAAAATATCTAATTAAATCGAGGATTGTTCGAAATATTACTAAATTTTACAGATCCTTTCTTTATGTTACGAGGGAAGGTTATTATGGAAGTCCATGAAAAAAATTTATCTCAAAATTAGATTCTATGAAACTTTTTGAAAGACTAGTTTCGGTCAAAAAATTGTAGTATATTATACACAATTTTATACTAGTTTCAGTCAAAATATCAAATTAAATAGAGGATTATTCGAAATGCTCTATATCTTAACAAATCCTTTCTATATGTTACTAGGGAAGGTTATGATGGAAGTCCATGCAAAATATTATCTCAAAATTAGATTTCTATGAAACTCTTTGAAAGACTAGTTTCGGTCAAAAAATCGTAGTATTATACACAATTTTATACTAGTTTCGGTCAAAAAATCAAATTAAATCAAGGATTGTTTGAAATGCTACGAAACTAATCAGATCCTTTCTATATGTTACGATAGAAGGTTATGATGGAAGTCCATGCAAAAAATTATGTCAAAATGAGATTCTATGAAACTTTTTGAAATACTAGTTTCGGTATAAAAATTATAGTGAATTATACACAATTTAATAATAGTTTCGAACAAAAAATCAAATTAAATCGAGGATTGTTCGAAATCCTACAAAATTTTACAGATCCTTTATTTATGTTACGAGGGAAGGTTATCATGGAAGTCCATGAAAAATAATTATCTCAAAATTAGATTCTATGAAACTTTTTCAAAGACTACTTTCGGTCAAAAAATTGTAGTATATTATACACAATTTTATACTAGTTTCAGTTAAAAAATCAAATTAAATCGAGGATTGATCGAAATGCTACAAAACGTTTAAGATCCTTTCTATATGGTATGAGGGAAGGTAATGATGGAACTCCATGCAAAAAATTATCTCAAAACTAGATTTTATGAAACTTTTTGAAATACTAGTTTTGGTCAAAAAATCATAGTATAATATACACAATTTTATACAAGTTTCTGTCAAAAAATCAAATTAAATCGAGGGTTGTTCAAAATGCTACCAAATGTTTCAAATCCTTTCTATACGTTACGAGGGAAGCTTACGATGGAAGTCCATGCAAAATATTATCTTAAAATTAGATTATATGAAAATTTTTGAAAGACTAGTTTCGGTCAAAAAATTGTAGTATATTATACACAATTTTATACTAGTTTCAGTCAAAAAATCAAATTAAATCGAGGAGTATTCGAAATGCTCTAAATCTTAACAGATCTTTTCTATATGTTACGAGGGAAGGCTATAATGGAAGTCCATGCAAAAAATTATCTCAAAATTAGATTTCTATGAAACATTTTGAAAGACTAGATTCGGTCAAAAAATCATAGTATTATACACAATTTTATACTAGTTTCGGTCAGAATATAAAATTAAATCGAGGATCGTTTGAAATGCTACGAAACTAATCAGATCCTTTCTATATGTTACGATAGAAGGATATGGGTGAAGTCCATGCAAAAAATTATGTCAAAATTAGATTCTATGAAACTTTTTGAAATACTAGTTTCAGTCAAAAAATAGCAGTATATTATACACAATTTTATACTACTTTCGGTCAAAAAATCAAATTAAATGGAGGATTGTTCGAAATGCTACGAAACTTTTCAGATCCTTTATATATGTTACGAGGGAAGGTTATGATGGATGTCCATGCAAAAATTATCTCAAAATACAATTCTATGAAACTTTTTGAAAGACTAGTTTCGATCAAAAAATTGTAGTATATAATACAAAATTTTATACTAGTTTCAGTAAAAAAAATCAAATGAAATCGAGGAGAATTTGAAATGCTCCGAAACTTAACAGATCCTTTCTATATGTTACGAGGGAAGGTTGTGATGGAAGTCCGTGTAAAAAATTATCTTAAAATTAGATTCTATGAAACTTTTTGAAATACTAGTTTCAGTCAAAAAATCAGTGTATTATACACAATTTTATAATAGTTTCGGTCAAAATATCTAATTAAATCGAGGATTGTTCGAAATATTACTAAATTTTACAGATCCTTTCTTTATGTTACGAGGGAAGGTTATTATGGAAGTCCATGAAAAAAATTTATCTCAAAATTAGATTCTATGAAACTTTTTGAAAGACTAGTTTCGGTCAAAAAATTGTAGTATATTATACACAATTTTATACTAGTTTCAGTCAAAATATCAAATTAAATAGAGGATTATTCGAAATGCTCTATATCTTAACAAATCCTTTCTATATGTTACTAGGGAAGGTTATGATGGAAGTCCATGCAAAATATTATCTCAAAATTAGATTTCTATGAAACTCTTTGAAAGACTAGTTTCGGTCAAAAAATCGTAGTATTATACACAATTTTATACTAGTTTCGGTCAAAAAATCAAATTAAATCAAGGATTGTTTGAAATGCTACGAAACTAATCAGATCCTTTCTATATGTTACGATAGAAGGTTATGATGGAAGTCCATGCAAAAAATTATGTCAAAATGAGATTCTATGAAACTTTTTGAAATACTAGTTTCGGTATAAAAATTATAGTGAATTATACACAATTTAATAATAGTTTCGAACAAAAAATCAAATTAAATCGAGGATTGTTCGAAATCCTACAAAATTTTACAGATCCTTTATTTATGTTACGAGGGAAGGTTATCATGGAAGTCCATGAAAAATAATTATCTCAAAATTAGATTCTATGAAACTTTTTCAAAGACTACTTTCGGTCAAAAAATTGTAGTATATTATACACAATTTTATACTAGTTTCAGTTAGAAAATCAAATTAAATCGAGGATTGATCGAAATGCTACAAAACGTTTAAGATCCTTTCTATATGGTATGAGGGAAGGTAATGATGGAACTCCATGCAAAAAATTATCTCAAAACTAGATTTTATGAAACTTTTTGAAATACTAGTTTTGGTCAAAAAATCATAGTATAATATACACAATTTTATACAAGTTTCTGTCAAAAAATCAAATTAAATCGAGGGTTGTTCAAAATGCTACCAAATGTTTCAAATCCTTTCTATACGTTACGAGGGAAGCTTACGATGGAAGTCCATGCAAAATATTATCTTAAAATTAGATTATATGAAAATTTTTGAAAGACTAGTTTCGGTCAAAAAATTGTAGTATATTATACACAATTTTATACTAGTTTCAGTCAAAAAATCAAATTAAATCGAGGAGTATTCGAAATGCTCTAAATCTTAACAGATCTTTTCTATATGTTACGAGGGAAGGCTATAATGGAAGTCCATGCAAAAAATTATCTCAAAATTAGATTTCTATGAAACATTTTGAAAGACTAGATTCGGTCAAAAAATCATAGTATTATACACAATTTTATACTAGTTTCGGTCAGAATATAAAATTAAATCGAGGATCGTTTGAAATGCTACGAAACTAATCAGATCCTTTCTATATGTTACGATAGAAGGATATGGGTGAAGTCCATGCAAAAAATTATGTCAAAATTAGATTCTATGAAACTTTTTGAAATACTAGTTTCAGTCAAAAAATAGCAGTATATTATACACAATTTTATACTACTTTCGGTCAAAAAATCAAATTAAATGGAGGATTGTTCGAAATGCTACGAAACTTTTCAGATCCTTTATATATGTTACGAGGGAAGGTTATGATGGATGTCCATGCAAAAATTATCTCAAAATACAATTCTATGAAACTTTTTGAAAGACTAGTTTCGATCAAAAAATTGTAGTATATAATACAAAATTTTATACTAGTTTCAGTAAAAAAAATCAAATGAAATCGAGGAGAATTTGAAATGCTCCGAAACTTAACAGATCCTTTCTATATGTTACGAGGGAAGGTTGTGATGGAAGTCCGTGTTAAAAATTATCTTAAAATTAGATTCTATGAAACTTTTTGAAATACTAGTTTCAGTCAAAAAATCAGTGTATTATACACAATTTTATAATAGTTTCGGTCAAAATATCTAATTAAATCGAGGATTGTTCGAAATATTACTAAATTTTACAGATCCTTTCTTTATGTTACGAGGGAAGGTTATTATGGAAGTCCATGAAAAAAATTTATCTCAAAATTAGATTCTATGAAACTTTTTGAAAGACTAGTTTCGGTCAAAAAATTGTAGTATATTATACACAATTTTATACTAGTTTCAGTCAAAAAATCAAATTAAATAGAGGATTATTCGAAATGCTCTATATCTTAACAAATCCTTTCTATATGTTACTAGGGAAGGTTATGATGGAAGTCCATGCAAAATATTATCTCAAAATTAGATTTCTATGAAACTCTTTGAAAGACTAGTTTCGGTCAAAAAATCGTAGTATTATACACAATTTTATACTAGTTTCGGTCAAAAAATCAAATTAAATCAAGGATTGTTTGAAATGCTACGAAACTAATTAGATCCTTTCTATATGTTACGATAGAAGGTTATGATGGAAGTCCATGCAAAAAATTATGTCAAAATGAGATTCTATGAAACTTTTTGAAATACTAGTTTCGGTATAAAAATTATAGTGAATTATACACAATTTAATAATAGTTTCGAACAAAAAATCAAATTAAATCGAGGATTGTTCGAAATCCTACAAAATTTTACAGATCCTTTATTTATGTTACGATGGAAGGTTATCATGGAAGTCCATGAAAAATAATTATCTCAAAATTAGATTCTATGAAACTTTTTCAAAGACTACTTTCGGTCAAAAAATTGTAGTATATTATACACAATTTTATACTAGTTTCAGTTAAAAAATCAAATTAAATCGAGGATTGATCGAAATGCTACAAAACGTTTAAGATCCTTTCTATATGGTATGAGGGAAGGTAATGATGGAACTCCATGCAAACAATTATCTCAAAACTAGATTTTATGAAACTTTTTGAAATACTAGTTTTGGTCAAAAAATCATAGTATAATATACACAATTTTATACAAGTTTCTGTCAAAAAATCAAATTAAATCGAGGGTTGTTCAAAATGCTACCAAATGTTTCAAATCCTTTCTATACGTTACGAGGGAAGCTTACGATGGAAGTCCATGCAAAATATTATCTTAAAATTAGATTCTATGAAAAATTTTGAAAGACTAGTTTCGGTCAAAAAATTGTAGTATATTATACACAATTTTATACTAGTTTCAGTCAAAAAAACAAATTAAATCGAGGAGTATTCGAAATGCTCTAAATCTTAACAGATCTTTTCTATATGTTACGAGGGAAGGCTATAATGGAAGTCCATGCAAAAAATTATCTCAAAATTAGATTTCTATGAAACATTTTGAAAGACTAGATTCGGTCAAAAAATCATAGTATTATACACAATTTTATACTAGTTTCGGTCAGAATATAAAATTAAATCGAGGATCGTTTGAAATGCTACGAAACTAATCAGATCCTTTCTATATGTTACGATAGAAGGATATGGGTGAAGTCCATGCAAAAAATTATGTCAAAATTAGATTCTATGAAACTTTTTGAAATACTAGTTTCATTCAAAAAATAGCAGTATATTATACACAATTTTATACTACTTTCGGTCAAAAAATCAAATTAAATGGAGGATTGTTCGAAATGCTACGAAACTTTTCAGATCCTTTATATATGTTACGAGGGAAGGTTATGATGGATGTCCATGCAAAAATTATCTCAAAATACAATTCTATGAAACTTTTTGAAAGACTAGTTTCGATCAAAAAATTGTAGTATATAATACAAAATTTTATACTAGTTTCAGTAAAAAAAATCAAATGAAATCGAGGAGAATTTGAAATGCTCCGAAACTTAACAGATCCTTTCTATATGTTACGAGGGAAGGTTGTGATGGAAGTCCGTGTAAAAAATTATCTTAAAATTAGATTCTATGAAACTTTTTGAAATACTAGTTTCAGTCAAAAAATCAGTGTATTATACACAATTTTATAATAGTTTCGGTCAAAATATCTAATTAAATCGAGGATTGTTCGAAATATTACTAAATTTTACAGATCCTTTCTTTATGTTACGAGGGAAGGTTATTATGGAAGTCCATGAAAAAAATTTATCTCAAAATTAGATTCTATGAAACTTTTTGAAAGACTAGTTTCGGTCAAAAAATTGTAGTATATTATACACAATTTTATACTAGTTTCAGTCAAAAAATCAAATTAAATAGAGGATTATTCGAAATGCTCTATATCTTAACAAATCCTTTCTATATGTTACTAGGGAAGGTTATGATGGAAGTCCATGCAAAATATTATCTCAAAATTAGATTTCTATGAAACTCTTTGAAAGACTAGTTTCGGTCAAAAAATCGTAGTATTATACACAATTTTATACTAGTTTCGGTCAAAAAATCAAATTAAATCAAGGATTGTTTGAAATGCTACGAAACTAATCAGATCCTTTCTATATGTTACGATAGAAGGTTATGATGGAAGTCCATGCAAAAAATTATGTCAAAATGAGATTCTATGAAACTTTTTGAAATACTAGTTTCGGTATAAAAATTATAGTGAATTATACACAATTTAATAATAGTTTCGAACAAAAAATCAAATTAAATCGAGGATTGTTCGAAATCCTACAAAATTTTACAGATCCTTTATTTATGTTACGAGGGAAGGTTATCATGGAAGTCCATGAAAAATAATTATCTCAAAATTAGATTCTATGAAACTTTTTCAAAGACTACTTTCGGTCAAAAAATTGTAGTATATTATACACAATTTTATACTAGTTTCAGTTAAAAAATCAAATTAAATCGAGGATTGATCGAAATGCTACAAAACGTTTAAGATCCTTTCTATATGGTATGAGGGAAGGTAATGATGGAATTCCATGCAAAAAATTATCTCAAAACTAGATTTTATGAAACTTTTTGAAATACTAGTTTTGGTCAAAAAATCATAGTATAATATACACAATTTTATACAAGTTTCTGTCAAAAAATCAAATTAAATCGAGGGTTGTTCAAAATGCTACCAAATGTTTCAAATCCTTTCTATACGTTACGAGGGAAGCTTACGATGGAAGTCCATGCAAAATATTATCTTAAAATTAGATTCTATGAAATTTTTTGAAAGACTAGTTTCGGTCAAAAAATTGTAGTATATTATACACAATTTTATACTAGTTTCAGTCAAAAAATCAAATTAAATCGAGGAGTATTCGAAAAGCTCTAAATCTTAACAGATCTTTTCTATATGTTACGAGGGAAGGCTATAATGGAAGTCCATGCAAAAAATTATCTCAAAATTAGATTTCTATGAAACATTTTGAAAGACTAGATTCGGTCAAAAAATCATAGTATTATACACAATTTTATACTAGTTTCGGTCAGAATATAAAATTAAATCGAGGATCGTTTGAAATGCTACGAAACTAATCAGATCCTTTCTATATGTTACGATAGAAGGATATGGGTGAAGTCCATGCAAAAAATTATGTCAAAATTAGATTCTATGAAACTTTTTGTAATACTAGTTTCATTCAAAAAATAGCAGTATATTATACACAATTTTATACTACTTTCGGTCAAAAAATCAAATTAAATGGAGGATTGTTCGAAATGCTACGAAACTTTTCAGATCCTTTATATATGTTACGAGGGAAGGTTATGATGGATGTCCATGCAAAAATTATCTCAAAATACAATTCTATGAAACTTTTTGAAAGACTAGTTTCGATCAAAAAATTGTAGTATATAATACAAAATTTTATACTAGTTTCAGTAAAAAAAATCAAATGAAATCGAGGAGAATTTGATATGCTCCGAAACTTAACAGATCCTTTCTATATGTTACGAGGGAAGGTTGTGATGGAAGTCCGTGTAAAAAATTATCTTAAAATTAGATTCTAGGAAACTTTTTGAAATACTAGTTTCAGTCAAAAAATCAGTGTATTATACACAATTTTATAATAGTTTCGGTCAAAATATCTAATTAAATCGAGGATTGTTCGAAATATTACTAAATTTTACAGATCCTTTCTTTATGTTACGAGGGAAGGTTATTATGGAAGTCCATGAAAAAAATTTATCTCAAAATTAGATTCTATGAAACTTTTTGAAAGACTAGTTTCGGTCAAAAAATTGTAGTATATTATACACAATTTTATACTAGTTTCAGTCAAAAAATAAAATTAAATCGAGGATTATTCGATATGCTCTATATCTTAACAAATCCTTTCTATATGTTACTAGGGAAGGTTATGATGGAAGTCCATGCAAAATATTATCTCAAAATTAGATTTCTATGAAACTCTTTGAAAGACTAGTTTCGGTAAAAAAATCGTAGTATTATACACAATTTTATACTAGTTTCGGTCAAAAAATCAAATTAAATCAAGGATTGTTTGAAATGCTACGAAACTAATCAGATCCTTTCTATATGTTACGATAGAAGGTTATGATGGAAGTCCATGCAAAAAATTATGTCAAAATTAGATTCTATGAAACTTTTTGAAATACTAGTTTCGAAATAAATATTATAGTGAATTATACACAATTTTATAATAGTTTCGAATAAAAAATCAAATTAAATCGAGGATTGTTCGAAATCCTACAAAATTTTACAGATCCTTTATTTATGTTACGAGGGAAGGTTATCATGGAAGTCCATGAAAAATAATTATCTCAAAATTAGATTCTATGATACTTTTTCAAAGACTACTTTCGGTCAAAAAATTGTAGTATATTATACACAATTTTATACTAGTTTAAGTTAAAAAATCAAATTGAATCGAGGATTGTTCGAAATGCTACGAAACTTTTCAGATCCTTTCTATATGGTATGAGGGAAGGTAATGATGGAACTCCACGCAAAAAATTATCTCAAAACTTGATTTTATGAAACTTTTTGAAATACTAGTTTTGGTCAAAAAATCATAGTATAATATACACAATTTTATACAAGTTTCTGTCAAAAAATCAAATTAAATCGAGGATTGTTCAAAATGCTACCAAATGTTTCAGATCCTTTCTATACGTTACGAGGGAAGCTTACGATGGAAGTCCATGCAAAATATTATCTTAAAATTAGATTCTATGAAAAATTTTGAAAGACTAGTTTCGGTCAAAAAATTGTAGTATATTATACACAATTTTATACTAGTTTCAGTCAAAAAATCAAATTAAATCGAGGAGTATTCGAAATGCTCTAAATCTTAACAGATCTTTTCTATATGGTATGAGGGAAGTTAATGATGGAACTCCATGCAAAAAATTATCTCAAAACTTGATTTTATGAAACTTTTTGAAATACTAGATTCGGTCAAAAAATCATAGTATTATACATAATTTTATACTAGTTTCGGTCAAAATATCAAATTAAATCGAGGATTGTTTGAAATGCTACGAAACTAATCAGATCCTTTCTATAAGTTACGATAGAAGGATATGGGTGAAGTCCATGCAAAAAATTATGTCAAAATTAGATTCTATGAAACTTTTTGAAATACTAGTTTCAGTCAAAAAATAGCAGTATATTATACACAATTTTATACTACTTTCGGTCAAAAAATCAAATTAAATCGAAGATTGTTCGAAATGCTACTTTTCAGATCCTTTATATATGTTACGAGGGAAGGTTATGATGGATGTCCATGTAAAAATTAACTCAAAATTAGATTTCTATGAAACTTTTTGAAATACTAGTTTCGGTATAAAAATTATAGTGTATTATAAACACTTTTATAATAGTTATGAACAAAAAATAAAATTAAATCTAGGATTGTTCGAAATGCTACAAAAATTTACAGATCCTTTATTTATGTTATGAGGGAATGTTATCATGGAAGACCATGAAAAATAATTATCTCAAAATTAGATTCTCTTAAACTTTTTGAAAGACTACTTTCGGTCAAAAAGTTGTAGTATATTATACACAATTTTATACTAGTTTCAGTCAAAAAATCAAATTAAATCGAGGATTGTTCGAAATGCTACGAAACTTTTCAGATCCTTTCTGTATGTTTTGAGGGAAGGTTATGATGGAACTCCATGCCAAAAATTATCTCAAAATTAGATTTTATGAAACTTTTTGAAATACTAGTTTCGTTCAAAAAATCATAGTATAATATACACAATTTTATACAAGTTTCTATCAAAAAATCAAATTAAATCGAGGATTGTTCAAAATGCTACCAAATGTTTCAGATCCTTTTTATACGTTATGAGGGAAGCTTACGATGGAAGTCCGTGCAAAAAATTATTTTAAAATTAGATGCTATGAAACGTTTTGAAAGACTAGTTTCGGTCAAAAAATGGTAGTATATTATACACAATTTTATACTAGTTTCACTCAAAAAATCAAATTAAATTAAAAAATCTTAAGAAATCCTTTCTATATGTTAAGAGGGAAGGTTATAATGGAAGTCCATGCAAAAAATTATCTCAAAATTAGATTTTTATGAAACTTTTTGAAAGACTAGTTTCGGTCAAAAAATCATAGTATTATTCACAATTTTATACTAGTTTCAGTCAAAAAATCATAGTATTATACATAATTTTATACTAGTTTCGGTACAAAAATTAAATTAAATCGATGTTTTTTTGAAATGCTACGAAATTTCTATATGTTACGATAGATGGTTATGATGGAAGTCCATGCAAAAAATCATGTCAAAATTAGATTCTATGAAACTTTTTGAAATACTCATTTCGGTCAAAAAATTGCAGTATATTATACACTATTTTATACTACTTTCGGTCAAAAAATCAAATTAAATCGAGGATTGTTCGAAATGCTAAGAAACGTTTCAAATTCTTTCTATATGTTACGAGGGAAGGTTATGATGGATGTCCATGCAAAAATTATCTCAAAATAGGATTCTATGAAACTTTTTGAAAGACTAGTTTCGGTCAGTATATTATACACAATTTTATACTAGTTTCAGTAAAATAAAATAAAATTAAATCGAGGAGTATTTGAAATGCTCTGAAACTTAACAAATCCTTTCTATATGTTACGAGGGAAGGTTATTGATGAAGTCCATGCAAACAATTATCTCAAAATTTGATTTCTATGAAACTTTTTGAAATACTAGTTTTGGTATAAAAATCAAAGTGTATTATACACAATTTTATAATAGTTTCGTACAAAAAATCAAATTAAATCGAGGATTGTTCGAAATGATACGAAATTTTACAGATCCTTTATTTATGTTACAAGGGAAGGTTATTAAGGAAGTCCATGAAAGGTAATTATCTCAAAATTAGATTCTATGAAACTTTTTGAAAGACTACTTTAGGTCAAAATATTGTAGTATATTATACACAATTTTATACTAGTTTCAGTCAAAAAATCAAATTAAATCGAGGATTGTTCGAAATGCTAGGAAACTTTTCAGATCCTTTTTATATGTTATGAGGGAAGGTTATGATGGAACTCCATGCAAAAAATTATCTCAAAATTAGATTTTATGAAACTTTTTGAAATACTAGTTTCGGTCAAAAAATCATAGTATAATATACATAATTTTATAAAAGTTTCTGTCAAAAAATCAAATTAAATCGAGGATTGTTCAAAATGCTACCAAATGTTTCAGATCCTTTCTATACGTTACGAGGGAAGCTTACGATGGAAGTCCGTGCAAAAAAATATCTTAAAATTAGATTCTATGAAACTTTTTGAAATATTAGTTTCGGTCAAAAAATCATAGTCTATTATATGAAATTTTATAATAGTTTCGGTCAAAATATCTAATTAAATCGAGGATTGTTCGAAATGCAATGAAATTTTACAGATCCTATCTTTATGTTACGAGGGAAGGTTATGATGGAAGTCCATGAAAAAAATTATCTCAAAATTAGATTCTATGAAACTTTTTGAAAGACTAGTTTCGGTCAAAAAATTGTAGTATATTATACACAATTTTATAGTTGTTTTAGTCAAAAAAATCAAATTAAATCGAGGAGTATTCGAAATCCTCTAAATATTAACAGATCCTTTCTATATGTTACGAGGGAAGGTTATAATGGAAGTCCACGCAAAAAATCATCTCAAAATTAGATTTCTACGAAACATTTTAAAAGACTAGTTTCGGTCAAAAAATCATAGTATTATACACAATTTTAAACTAGTTTTGGTCAAAAAATCAAATTAAATCGATGATTGTTTGAAATGCTAAGAAACTAATCAGATCCTTTCTATATGTTACGATAGAAGGTTATGATAGAAGTCCATGCAAAAAATCATGTCAAAATTAGATTCTATGAAACTTTTTGAAATACTAGTTTCGGTCAAAAAATTGCAGTATATTATACACAATTTTATACTACTTTCGTTCAAAAAATCAAATTAAATCGAGGATTGTTAGAAATGCTACAAAACGTTTCAGATTCTTTCTATATGTTATAAGGGAAGGTTATGATGGATGTCCATGCAAAAATTATCTCAAAATAGGATTCTATGAAACTTTTTGAAAGACTAGTTTCGGTCAAAATATTGTTGTATATTATACAAAATTTTATATTAGTTTCAGTCCAAAAATCTAATTAAATCGAGGATTATTTGAAATGATCTGAAACATAACAAATCCTTTCTATATGTTATGAGGGAAGGTTATCATGGAAGTCCATGCAAAAAATTATCTCAAAAATTTGATTTCTATGAAACTTTTTGAAATACTAGTTTCGGTATAAAAATCATAGTGTATTATACACAATTTTTTAATAGTTTCGTACAAAAATTCAAATTAAATCGAGGATTGTTCGAAATGCTACGAAATTTTATAGATCATTTATTTATGTTACGAGGGAAGGTTATCATGGAAGTCCATGAAAGATTATTATCTCAAAATTAGATTCTTTGAAACTTTTTGAAGGACTACTTTAGGTCAAAATATTGTAGTATATTATACACAATTTTATACTAGTTTCAGTCAAAAAATAAAATTAAATCGAGGATTGTTCGAAATGCTAGGAAACTTTTCAGATCCTTTCTATATGTTATGAGGGAAGGTTATGATGGAACTCCATGCAAAAAATTATCTCAAAATTAGATTTTATGAAACTTTTTGAAATACTAGTTTCGGTTAAAAAATCATAGTATAATATACACAATTTTATAAACGTTTCTGTCAAAAAATCAAATTAAATTGAGGATTGTTCAAAATGCTACCAAATGTTTCAGATCCTTTCTATACGTTGCGAGGGAAGCTTACGATGGAAGTCCGTACAAAAAATTATCTTAAAATTAGATTTTATGAAACTTTTTGAAATACTAGTTTCGGTCAAAAAATCATAGTGAATTATACGAAATTTTATAATAGTTTCGGTCAAAATATCTAATTAAATCGAGGATTGTTCGAAATGCTATGAAATTTTACAGATCCTATCTTTATGTTACGAGGGAAGGTTATGATGGAAGTCCATGAAAAAAAAATTATCTCAAAATTAGATTCTATGAAACTTTTTGAAAGACTTGTTTTGGTCTAAAAATTGTAGTATATTATACACAATTTTATACTAGTTTTAGTCAAAAAAATCATATTAAATCGAGGATTATTCGAAATCCTCGAAATATTAACAGATCCTTTATATATGTTACGAGGGAAGGTTAGAATGGAAGTCCACGCAAAAAATTATCTCAAAATTAGATTTCTATGAAACTTTTTAAAAGACTATTTTCGGGAAAAAAACCATAGTATTATACACAATTTTATACTAGTTTCGGTCAAAAAATCAAATTAAATCGATGATTGTTTGAAATGCTAAGAAACTAATCAAATCCTTTCTATATGTTATTATAGAAGGATATGATGGAAGTCCATGCAAACAAATCATGTCAAAATTAGATTCTATGAAACTTTTTGAAATACTAGTTTCGGTCAAAAAGTTGCAGTATATTATACACAATTTTATACTACTTTCATTCGAAAAATCAAATTAAATCGAGGATTGTTCGAAATGCTATGAAACATTTCAGATTCTTTCTATATGTTACGAGGGAAGGTTATGATGGATGTCCATGCAAAAATTATCTCAAAATAGGATTCTATGAATCTTTTTGAAAGACTAGTTTAGGTCAAAATATTGTAGTATATTATACAATTTTATACTAGTTTCAGTCAAAAAATCAAATTAAATCGAGGATTATTTGAAATGCTCTGAAACTTAACAAATCCTTTCAATATGTTATGAGGGAAGGTTATGATGGAAGTCCATGCAAAATATTATCTCAAAATTTGATTTCTATGAAACTTTTTGAAATACTAGTTTCGCTATAAAAATCATAGTGTATTATACACAATTTTTTAATAGTTTCGTACAAAAAATCAAATTAAATCGAGGATTGTTCGAAATGCTACGAAATTTTATAGAACCTTTATTTATGTTACGAGGGAAGGTTATCATGGAAGTCCATGAAAGATTATTATCTCAAAATTAGATTCTTTGAAACTTTTTGAAAGACTAATTAAGGTCAAAATATTGTAGTATATTATACACAATTTTATACTAGTTTCAGTCAAAAAATCAAATTAAATCGAGGATTGTTTGAAATGCTAGGAAACTTTTCAGATCCTTTCTATATGTTTTGAAGGAAGGTTATGATGGAACTCCATGCAAATAATTATCTCAAAATTAGATTTTATGAAACTTTTTGAAATACTAGTTTCGATCAAAAAATCATAGTATAATATACACAATTTTATAAAAGTTTCTGTCAAAAAATCAAATTAAATCGAGGATTGTTCAAAATGCTACCAAATGTTTCAGATCCTTTCTATACATTACGAGGGAAGCTTACGATAGAAGTCCGTGCAAAAAATTATCTTAAAATTAGATTCTATGAAACCTTTTGAAATACTAGTTTCGGTCAAAATATCATAGTGTATTATACGAAATTTTATAATAGTTTCGGTCAAAATATCTAATTAAATCGAGGATTGTTCGAAATGCTATGAAATTTTACAGATCCTATCTTTATGTTACGAGGGAAGGTTATGATGGAACTCCATGAAAGACTAGTTTCGGTCAAACAATTGTAGTATATTATACACAATTTTATACTAGTTTTAGTCAAAAAAATCAAATTAAATCGAGGAGTATTCGAAATCTTCTAAATATTAACAGATCCTTTCTATATGTTACGAGGGAAGGTTATAATGGAAGTCCACGCAAAAAATATCTCAAAATTAGATTTCTACGAAACTTTTTAAAAAACTAGTTTCGGTCAAAAAATCATAGTATTATACACAATTTTATACTAGTTTCGGTCAAAAAATCAAATTAAATCGATGATTGTTTGAAATGCTACGAAACTAATCAGATCCTTTCTATATGTTACGATTGAAGGTAATGATGGAAGTCTATGCAAAAAATCATGTAAAAATTAGATTCTATGAAACTTTTTGAAATACTAGTTTCGGTCAAAAAATTGCAGTATATTATACACAATTTTATACTACTTTCGGTCAAAAAATCAAATTAAATCGAGGATTGTTCGAAATGCTACAAAACGTTTCAGATTTTTTCTATATGTTACGAGGGAAGGTTATGATGGATGTCCATGCAAAAATTATCTCAAAATAGGATTCTATGAAACTTTTTGAAAGACTAGTTTCGGTCAAAATATTGTTGTATATTATACAAAATTTTATATTAGTTTCAGTCCAAAAATCTAATTAAATCGAGGATTATTTGAAATGATCTGAAACATAACAAATCCTTTCTATATGTTATGAGGGAAGGTTATGATGGAAGTCCATGCAAAAAATTATCTCAAAATTTAATTTCTATGAAACTTTTTGAAATACTAGTTTCGGTATAAAAATCATAGTGTATTATACACAATTTTATAATAGTTTCGTACAAAAAATACAATTAAATCGTGGATTGTTCGAAATGCTACGAAATTTTATAGATCCTTTATTTATGTTTCGAGGGAAGGTTATCATGGAAGTCCATGTAAGATTATTATCTCAAAATTAGATTCTTTGAAACTTTTTGAAAGACTATTTTAGGTCAAAATATTGTAGTATATTATACACAATTTTATACTAGTTTCAGTCAAAAAATCAAATTAAATCGAGGATTGTTCGAAATGCTACGATACTTTTCAGATCCTTTCTATATGTTATGAGGGAAGGTTATGATGGAACTCCATGCAAAAATTATCTCAAAATTAGATTTTATGAAACTTTTTGAAATACTAGTTTCGGTCAAAAAATCATAGTATAATATACACAATTTTATAAAAGTTTCTGTCAAAAAATCAAATTAAATCGAGGATTGTTCAAAATGCTACCAAATGTTTCAGATCCTTTCTATATGTTACGAGGGAAGCTTATGATGGAAGTCCGTGCAAAAAAATATCTTAAAATTAGATTCTATGAAACTTTTTGAAATAATAGTTTCGGTTAAAAAATCATAGTCTATTATACAAAATTTTGTAATAATTTCGATCAAAATATCTAATAAAATCGAGGATTGTTCGAAATGCTATGAAATTTTACAGATCCTATCTTTATGTTACGAGGGAAGGTTATGATGGAAGTCCATGAAAAAAATTATCTCAAAATTAGATTCTATGAAACTTTTTGAAAGACTAGTTTCGGTCAAAAAATTGTAGTATATTATACACAATTTTATACTAGTTTTAGTCAAAAAAATTAAATTAAATCGAGGAGTATTCGAAATCCTCTAAATATTAACAGATCCTTTCTATATGTTACGAGGGAAGGTTATAATGGAAGTCCACGCAAAAAATCATCTCAAAATTAGATTTCTACGAAACTTTTTAAAAGACTAGTTTCGGTCAAAAAATCATAGTATTATACACAATTTTATACTAGTTTCGGTCAAAAAATCAAATTAAATCGATGATTGTTTGAAATGCTAAGAAACTAATCAGATCCTTTCTATATGTTACGATAGAAGGTTATGATGGAAGTCCATCCAAAAAATCATGTCAAAATTAGATTCTTTGAAACTTTTTGAAGGACTACTTTATGTCAAAATATTGTAGTATATTATACACAATTTTATACTAGTTTCAGTCAAAAAATCAAATTAAATCGAGGATTGTTCGAAATGCTACGAAACGTTTCAGATTTTTTCTATATGTTACGAGGGAACGTTTTGATGGATGTCCATGCAAAAATTATCTCAAAATAGGATTCTATGAAACTTTTTGAAAGACTAGTTTCAGTCAAAATATTGTAGTATATTATACACAATTTTATACTAGTTTCAGTCAAAAAATTAAATTAAATCGAGGATTATTTGAAATGCTCTGAAACTTAACAAATCCTTTCTATATGTTATGAGGGAAGGTTATCATGGAAGTCCATGCAATAAATTATCTCAAAAATTTGATTTCTATGAAACTTTTTGAAATACTAGTTTCGGTATAAAAATCATAGTGTATTATACATAATTTTTTAATAGTTTCTTACAAAAATTCAAATTAAATCGAGGATTGTTCGAAATGCTACGAAATTTTATAGATCATTTATTTATGTTACGAGGGAAGGTTATCATGGAAGTCCATGAAAGATTATTATCTCAAAATTAGATTCTTTGAAACTTTTTGAAGGACTACTTTAGGTCAAAATATTGTAGTATATTATACACAATTTTATACTAGTTTCAGTCAAAAAATAAAATTAAATCGAGGATTGTTCGAAATGCTAGGAAACTTTTCAGATCCTTTCTATATGTTATGAGGGAAGGTTATGATGGAACTCCATGCAAAAAATTATCTCAAAATTAGATTTTATGAAACTTTTTGAAATACTAGTTTCGGTTAAAAAATCATAGTATAATATACACAATTTTATAAACGTTTCTGTAAAAAAATCAAATTAAATTGAGGATTGTTCAAAATGCTACCAAATGTTTCAGATCCTTTCTATACGTTGCGAGGGAAGCTTACGATGGAAGTCCGTACAAAAAATTATCTTAAAATTAGATTTTATGAAACTTTTTGAAATACTAGTTTCGGTCAAAAAATCATAGTGAATTATACGAAATTTTATAATAGTTTCGGTCAAAATATCTAATTAAATCGAGGATTGTTCGAAATGCTATGAAATTTTACAGATCCTATCTTTATGTTACGAGGGAAGGTTATGATGGAAGTCCATGAAAAAAAAATTATCTCAAAATTAGATTCTATGAAACTTTTTGAAAGACTTGTTTTGGTCTAAAAATTGTAGTATATTATACACAATTTTATACTAGTTTTAGTCAAAAAAATCATATTAAATCGAGGATTATTCGAAATCCTCGAAATATTAACAGATCCTTTATATATGTTACGAGGGAAGGTTAGAATGGAAGTCCACGCAAAAAATTATCTCAAAATTAGATTTCTATGAAACTTTTTAAAAGACTATTTTCGGGAAAAAAACCATAGTATTATACACAATTTTATACTAGTTTCGGTCAAAAAATCAAATTAAATCGATGATTGTTTGAAATGCTAAGAAACTAATCAAATCCTTTCTATATGTTATTATAGAAGGATATGATGGAAGTCCATGCAAACAAATCATGTCAAAATTAGATTCTATGAAACTTTTTGAAATACTAGTTTCGGTCAAAAAGTTGCAGTATATTATACACAATTTTATACTACTTTCATTCGAAAAATCAAATTAAATCGAGGATTGTTCGAAATGCTATGAAACATTTCAGATTCTTTCTATATGTTACGAGGGAAGGTTATGATGGATGTCCATGCAAAAATTATCTCAAAATAGGATTCTATGAAACTTTTTGAAAGACTAGTTTAGGTCAAAATATTGTAGTATATTATACAATTTTATACTAGTTTCAGTCAAAAAATCAAATTAAATCGAGGATTATTTGAAATGCTCTGAAACTTAACAAATCCTTTCAATATGTTATGAGGGAAGGTTATGATGGAAGTCCATGCAAAATATTATCTCAAAATTTGATTTCTATGAAACTTTTTGAAATACTAGTTTCGCTATAAAAATCATAGTGTATTATACACAATTTTTTAATAGTTTCTTACAAAAAATCAAATTAAATCGAGGATTGTTCGAAATGCTACGAAATTTTATAGAACCTTTATTTATGTTACGAGGGAAGGTTATCATGGAAGTCCATGAAAGATTATTATCTCAAAATTAGATTCTTTGAAACTTTTTGAAAGACTACTTAAGGTCAAAATATTGTAGTATATTATACACAATTTTATACTAGTTTCAGTCAAAAAATCAAATTAAATCGAGGATTGTTTGAAATGCTAGGAAACTTTTCAGATCCTTTCTATATGTTTTGAAGGAAGGTTATGATGGAACTCCATGCAAAAAATTATCTCAAAATTAGATTTTATGAAACTTTTTGAAATACTAGTTTCGATCAAAAAATCATAGTATAATATACACAATTTTATAAAAGTTTCTGTCAAAAAATCAAATTAAATCGAGGATTGTTCAAAATGCTACCAAATGTTTCAGATCCTTTCTATACATTACGAGGGAAGCTTACGATAGAAGTCCGTGCAAAAAATTATCTTAAAATTAGATTCTATGAAACCTTTTGAAATACTAGTTTCGGTCAAAATATCATAGTGTATTATACGAAATTTTATAATAGTTTCGGTCAAAATATCTAATTAAATCGAGGATTGTTCGAAATGCTATGAAATTTTACAGATCCTATCTTTATGTTACGAGGGAAGGTTATGATGGAACTCCATGAAAGACTAGTTTCGGTCAAACAATTGTAGTATATTATACACAATTTTATACTAGTTTTAGTCAAAAAAATCAAATTAAATCGAGGAGTATTCGAAATCTTCTAAATATTAACAGATCCTTTCTATATGTTACGAGGGAAGGTTATAATGGAAGTCCACGCAAAAAATATCTCAAAATTAGATTTCTACGAAACTTTTTAAAAAACTAGTTTCGGTCAAAAAATCATAGTATTATACACAATTTTATACTAGTTTCGGTCAAAAAATCAAATTAAATCGATGATTGTTTGAAATGCTACGAAACTAATCAGATCCTTTCTATATGTTACGATTGAAGGTAATGATGGAAGTCTATGCAAAAAATCATGTAAAAATTAGATTCTATGAAACTTTTTGAAATACTAGTTTCGGTCAAAAAATTGCAGTATATTATACACAATTTTATACTACTTTCGGTCAAAAAATCAAATTAAATCGAGGATTGTTCGAAATGCTACAAAACGTTTCAGATTTTTTCTATATGTTACGAGGGAAGGTTATGATGGATGTCCATGCAAAAATTATCTCAAAATAGGATTCTATGAAACTTTTTGAAAGACTAGTTTCGGTCAAAATATTGTTGTATATTATACAAAATTTTATATTAGTTTCAGTCCAAAAATCTAATTAAATCGAGGATTATTTGAAATGATCTGAAACATAACAAATCCTTTCTATATGTTATGAGGGAAGGTTATGATGGAAGTCCATGCAAAAAATTATCTCAAAATTTAATTTCTATGAAACTTTTTGAAATACTAGTTTCGGTATAAAAATCATAGTGTATTATACACAATTTTATAATAGTTTCGTACAAAAAATACAATTAAATCGTGGATTGTTCGAAATGCAACGAAATTTTATAGATCCTTTATTTATGTTTCGAGGGAAGGTTATCATGGAAGTCCATGTAAGATTATTATCTCAAAATTAGATTCTTTGAAACTTTTTGAAAGACTATTTTAGGTCAAAATATTGTAGTATATTATACACAATTTTATACTAGTTTCAGTCAAAAAATCAAATTAAATCGAGGATTGTTCGAAATGCTACGATACTTTTCAGATCCTTTCTATATGTTATGAGGGAAGGTTATGATGGAACTCCATGCAAAAATTATCTCAAAATTAGATTTTATGAAACTTTTTGAAATACTAGTTTCGGTCAAAAAATCATAGTATAATATACACAATTTTATAAAAGTTTCTGTCAAAAAATCAAATTAAATCGAGGATTGTTCAAAATGCTACCAAATGTTTCAGATCCTTTCTATATGTTACGAGGGAAGCTTATGATGGAAGTCCGTGCAAAAAAATATCTTAAAATTAGATTCTATGAAACTTTTTGAAATAATAGTTTCGGTTAAAAAATCATAGTCTATTATACAAAATTTTGTAATAATTTCGATCAAAATATCTAATAAAATCGAGGATTGTTCGAAATGCTATGAAATTTTACAGATCCTATCTTTATGTTACGAGGGAAGGTTATGATGGAAGTCCATGAAAAAAATTATCTCAAAATTAGATTCTATGAAACTTTTTGAAAGACTAGTTTCGGTCAAAAAATTGTAGTATATTATACACAATTTTATACTAGTTTTAGTCAAAAAAATTAAATTAAATCGAGGAGTATTCGAAATCCTCTAAATATTAACAGATCCTTTCTATATGTTACGAGGGAAGGTTATAATGGAAGTCCACGCAAAAAATCATCTCAAAATTAGATTTCTACGAAACTTTTTAAAAGACTAGTTTCGGTCAAAAAATCATAGTATTATACACAATTTTATACTAGTTTCGGTCAAAAAATCAAATTAAATCGATGATTGTTTGAAATGCTAAGAAACTAATCAGATCCTTTCTATATGTTACGATAGAAGGTTATGATGGAAGTCCATCCAAAAAATCATGTCAAAATTAGATTCTTTGAAACTTTTTGAAGGACTACTTTATGTCAAAATATTGTAGTATATTATACACAATTTTATACTAGTTTCAGTCAAAAAATCAAATTAAATCGAGGATTGTTCGAAATGCTACGAAACGTTTCAGATTTTTTCTATATGTTACGAGGGAACGTTTTGATGGATGTCCATGCAAAAATTATCTCAAAATAGGATTCTATGAAACTTTTTGAAAGACTAGTTTCAGTCAAAATATTGTAGTATATTATACACAATTTTATACTAGTTTCAGTCAAAAAATTAAATTAAATCGAGGATTATTTGAAATGCTCTGAAACTTAACAAATCCTTTCTATATGTTATGAGGGAAGGTTATCATGGAAGTCCATGCAATAAATTATCTCAAAAATTTGATTTCTATGAAACTTTTTAAAATACTAGTTTCGGTATAAAAATCATAGTGTATTATACATAATTTTTTAATAGTTTCTTACAAAAATTCAAATTAAATCGAGGATTGTTCGAAATGCTACGGAATTTTATAGATCCTTTATTTATGTTACGAGGGAAGGTTATCATGGAAATCCATGAAAGATTATTATGTCAAAATTAGATTCTTTGAAACTTTTTGAAGGACTACTTTAGGTCAAAATATTGTAGTATATTATACACAATTTTATTCTAGTTTCAGTCAAAAAATCAAATTAAATCGAGGATTGTACGAAATGCTAGGAAACTTTTCAGATCCTTTCTATATGTTATGAGGGAAGGTTATGATGGAACTCCATGCAAAAAATTATCTCAAAATTAGATTTTATGAAACTTTTTGAAATACTAGTTTCGGTTAAAAAATCATAGTATAATATACACAATTTTATAAACGTTTCTGTCAAAAAATCAAATTAAATTGAGGATTGTTCAAAATGCTACCAAATGTTTTTGATCCTTTCTATACGTTACGAGGGAAGCTTACGATGGAAGTCCGTGCAAAAAATTATCTTAAAATTAGATTTAATGAAACTTTTTGAAATACTAGTTTCGGTCAAAAAATCATAGTGTATTATACGAAATTTTATAATAGTTTCGGTCAAAATATCTAATTAAATCGAGGATTGTTCCAAATGCTATGAAATTTTACAGATCCTATCTTTATGTTACGAGGGAAGGTTATGATGGAAGTCCATGAAAAAAAAATTATCTCAAAATTAGATTCTATGAAACTTTTTGAAAGACTAGTTTTGGTCTAAAAATTGTAGTATATTATACACAATTTTATACTAGTTTTAGTCAAAAAAATCATATTAAATCGAGGATTATTCGAAATCCTCGAAATATTAACAGATCCTTTATATATGTTACGAGGGAAGGTTATAATGGAAGTCCACGCAAAAAATTATCTCAAAATTAGATTTCTACGAAACTTTTTAAAAGACTAGTTTCGGTAAAAAAATCATAGTATTATACACAATTTTATACTAGTTTCTTACAAAAATTCAAATTAAATCGAGGATTGTTCGAAATGCTACGAAATTTTATAGATCCTTTATTTATGTTACGAGGGAAGGTTATCATGGAAGTCCATGAAATATTATTATCTCAAAATTAGATTCTTTGAAACTTTTTGAAGGACTACTTTAGGTCAAAATATTGTAGTATATTATACACAATTTTATACTAGTTTCAGTCAAAAAATCAAATTAAATCGAGGATTGTTCGAAATGCTACGAAACGTTTCAGATTTTTTCTATATGTTACGAGGGAATGTTTTGATGGATGTCCATGCAAAAATTATCTCAAAATAGGATTCTATGAAACTTTTTGAAAGACTAGTTTCAGTCAAAATATTGTAGTATATTATACACAATTTTATACTAGTTTCAGTCAAAAAATTAAATTAAATCGAGGATTATTTGAAATGCTCTGAAACTTAACAAATCCTTTCTATATGTTATGAGGGAAGGTTATCATGGAAGTCCATGCAATAAATTATCTCAAAAATTTGATTTCTATGAAACTTTTTGAAGTACTAGTTTCGGTATAAAAATCATAGTGTATTATACACAATTTTTTAATAGTTTCTTACAAAAATTCAAATTAAATCGAGGATTGTTTGAAATGCTACGAAATTTTATAGATCCTTTATTTATGTTACGAGGGAAGGTTATCATGGAAATCCATGAAATATTATTATCTCAAAATTAGATTCTTTGAAACTTTTTGAAGGACTACTTTAGGTCAAAATATTGTAGTATATTATACACAATTTTATACTAGTTTCAGTCAAAAAATCAAATTAAATCGAGGATTGTTCGAAATGCTACGAAACGTTTCAGATTTTTTCTATATGTTACGAGGGAAGGTTATGATGGATGTCCATGCAAAAATTATCTCAAAATAGGATTCTATGAAATTTTTTGAAAGACTAGTTTCGGTCAAAATATTGTAGTATATTATACACAATTTTATATTAGTTTCAGTCAAAAATCAAATTAAATCGAGGATTATTTGAAATGATCTGAAACATAACAAATCCTTTCTATATGTTATGAGGGAAGGTTATGATGGAAGTCCATGCAAAAAATTATCTCAAAATTTAATTTCTATGAAACTTTTTGAAATACAAGTTTCGGTATAAAAATCATAGTGTATTATACACAATTTTATAATAGTTTCGTACAAAAAATACAATTAAATCGTGGATTGTTCGAAATGCTACGAAATTTTATAGATCCTTTATTTATGTTACGAGGGAAGGTTATCATGGAAGTCCATGAAAGATTATTATCTCAAAATTAGATTCTTTGAAACTTTTTGAAAGACTATTTTAGGTCAAAATATTGTAGTATATTATACACAATTTTATACTAGTTTCAGTCAAAAAATCAAATTAAATCGAGGATTGTTCGAAATGCTACGAAAATTTTCAGATCCTTTCTATATGTTATGAGGGAAGGTTATGATGGAACTCCATGCAAAAATTATCTCAAAATTAGATTTTATGAAACTTTTTGAAATACTAGTTTCGGTCAAAAAATCATAGTATAATATACACAATTTTATTAAAGTTTCTGTCAAAAAATCAAATTAAATCGAGGATTGTTCAAAATGCTACCAAATGTTTCATATCCTCTCTATACGTTACGAGGGAAGCTTACGATGGAAGTCCGTGCAAAAAAAATATCTTAAAATTAGATTCTATGAAACTTTTTGAAATACTAGTTTCGGTCAAAAAAGCATAGTGTATTATACGAAATTTTATAATAGTTTCGGTCAAAATATCTAATTAAATCGAGGATTGTTCGAAATGATATGAAATTTTACAAATCCTATCTTTATGTTTTGAGGGAAGATTATGATGGAAGTCCATGAAACAAAAATTATCTCAAAATTTGATTCTATGAAACTTTTTGAAAGACTAGTTTCGGTCAAAAAATCATAGTATTATACACAGTTTTATACTTGTTTTGGTCAAAAAATCAAATTAAATCGATGATTGTTTGAAATGCAACGAAACTAATCAGATCTTTTCTATATGTTACGATAGAAGGTTATGATGGAAGTCCATGCAAAAAATCATGTACAAATTAGATTCTATGCAACTTTTTGAAATACTAGTTTCGGTCAAAAAATTGAAGTATATTATACACAATTTTATACTACTTTCGGTCAAAAAATCAAATTAAATCGAGGATTGTTCGAAATGCCACGAAACTTTTCAGATCCTTTTTATATATTACGAGGGAAGGTTATGATGGATGTCCATGCAAATTTTTTCTCAAAATACGATTCAACGAAACCTTTTGAAAGACTAGTTTCAGTCAAAATATTGTAGTATATTATACACAATTTTATACTAGTGTCAGTCAAAAAATCAAATTAAATCTAGGAGTATTTGAAAAGCTCTGAAACTTAACAAATCCTTTCTATATGTTACGAGGGAATGTTATGATGGAAGTCCATGCAAAAAATTATCTCAAAATTAGATTCTATGAAACCTTTTGAAATATTAGTTTCGATTAAAAAATCAGTGTATTATACACAATATTTTTCATATCCTTTCTTTATGTTACGAGGGAAGGTTATGATGGAAGTCCATGCAAAAAATTATCTCAAAATTAGATTTCTTTTAAACTTTTTCAAAGACTAGTTTCGGTCAAAAAATTATAGTATTATACACAATTTTATACTAGTTTCGGTCAAAAAATCAAATTAAATCGAGGATTGTTTGAAATGCTACGAAACTAATCAGATCCTTTCTATACGTTACGATAGAAGGTTATGATGGAAGTCCATGCAAAAAATCATGTCAAAATTAGATTCTATGAAATTTTTTGAAATACTAGTTTCGGTCAAAAAATTGCAGTATATTATACACAATTTTATACTTGTTTCGGTCAAAAAATCAAATTAAATCGAGGATTGTTCGAAATGCTACGAAACATTTCAGATCCTTTATATATGTTACGAGGGAAGGTTATGATGGATATCCAAGCAAAAATTATCTCAAAATACGATTCTAGGAGAGTTTTTGAAAGACTAGTTTCGGTAAAAAAATGTAGTATATTGTAAACAATTTTATACTAGCTTCAGTCAAAAAATCAAATTAAATCGAGGAGTATTTGAAATGATCCGAAACTTAACAGATCCTTTCTATATGTTACGAGAGAAGGTTATGATGGAAGTCTGTGTAAAACATTATCTTAAAATTAAATTCTATGAAACTTTTTGAAATACTAGTTTCAGTCAAAAAATCAGTGTATTATACACAATTTTATAATATTTTCGGTCAAAAAATAAAATTAAATCGAGGATTATTCAAAATGCTACAAAATTTTACAGATCATTTCTTTATGTTACGAGGAAAGGTTAAATCGAGGATTATTCGAAATGCTAAGAAATTTTACAGATCCTGTCTTTGTGTTACCGGGGAAGTTTATAATGGAAGTCCATGAAAAAAAATTATCTCAAAAGTATATTCTATGAAACTTTTTGAAAGACTAGTTTCAGTCAAAAATTTGTAGTATATTATACACAATTTTATACAAGTTTCAGTCAAAAAATCAAATTAAATCGAGGAGTATCCGAAATACTCTAAATCTTAACAGATCCTTTCTATATGTTACTAGGGAAGGTTATGATGGAAGTCCATTCAAAAAAAAAACATATCAAAATTAGATTTCTATGAAAATTTTATAAAGACTAGTTTCGGTCAAAAAATCGTAGTATTATACACAATTTTATACTAGTTTCGGTCAAATATAAAATTAAATCAAGGATTGTTTGAAATACTAAGAAACTAATCAGATCCTTTCTATATGTTACGATAGAAGGTTATGATGGAAGTCCATGCAAAAAATTATCTAAATATTAGATTCTATGAAACTTTTTGAAATACTAGTTTCGTTATAAAAATTATAATGTATTATACACAATTTTAAAAAAGTTTCGTACAAAAAATCAAATTAAATCGAGGATTGTTCGAAATGCTACGAAATGCTACGAGTGAAGGTTATCATGGAAGTCCATGAAAAATAATTATCTCAAAATTAGATTCTATGAAACATTTTTGAAAGACTACTTTCAGTTAAAAAATTGAAGTATATTATACACAATTTTATACTAGTTTCGGTCAAAAAATCAAATTAAATCGAGGATTGTTCGAAATGCTACGAAACTTTTTAGATCCTTTCTATATGTTATGAGGGAAGGTTATGATGGAACTCCATGCAAAACATTATCTCAAAATTAGATTTTATGAAACTTTTTGAAATACTATTTTCGGTCAAAAAATCATAGTATAATATACACAATTTTATACAAGTTTCTGTCAAAAAATCAAATTAAATCGAGGATTGTTCAAAATGCTACCAAATGTTTCAGATCCTTTCTATACGTTACGAGGGAAGCTAACGATGGAAGTCTGTGCAAAAAATTATCTTAAAATTAGATTCTATGAAACTTTTTGAAATACTAGTTTCGGTCAAAAAATCATAGTGTATTTTACGAAATTTTATAATAGTTTTGGTCAAAATATCTAATTAAATCGAGAATTGTTCGAAATGCTATGAAATTTTACAGATCCTATCTTTATGTTACGAGGGAAGGTTATGATGGAATTCCATGAAAAAAAATTATCTCAAAATTAGATTCTATGAAACTTTTTGAAAGACTAATTTCGGTCAAAAAATTGTAGTATATTATACACAATTTTATACTAGTTTCTGTCAAAAAATCAAATTAAATCGAGGAGTATTCGAAATCCTCTAAATATTTACAAATCCTTTCTATATGTTACGAGGGAAGGTTATAATGGAAGTCCACGCAAAAAATTATCTCAAAATTAGATTTCTAGGAAACTTTTTAAAAGACTAGTTTCGGTCAAAAAATCATAGTATTATACACAATTTAATACTAGTTTCGGTGAAAAAATCAAATTAAATCGATGGTTCTTTGAAATGCCACGAAACTAATCAGATCCTTTTTATATGTTACGATAGAAGGTTATGATGGAAGTCCATGCAAAAAATCATGTCAAAATTAGATTCTATGAAACTTTTTGAAATATTAGTTTCTGTCAAAAAATTGCAGTATATTATACACAATTTTATACTACCTTCGGTCAAAAAATCAAATTAAATCGAGGATTGTTCGAAATGCCACGAAACTTTTCAGATCCTTTCTATATGTTACGTGGGAAGGTTATGAAGGATTTCCATGCTAAAAATATCTCAAAATACGATTCTACGAAACTTTTTGAAAGACTAGTTTATGTCAAAATATTGTAGTATATTATACACAATTTTATACTAGTTTCAGTCAAAAAATCAAATTAAATCTAGGAGTATTTTAAATGTTCTGAAACTTAACAAATCCTTTATATATGTTACGATGGAAGATTATGATGGAAGTCCATGCAAAAAATTATCTCAAAATTAGATTCTATGGAACTTTTTGAAATACTAGTTTCGGTCAAAAAATCAGTGTATTATACACAATTTTATAATAGTTTCGGTTAAAAATTCAAACTAAATCGAGGATTATTCGAAATGCTACGAAATTTTACAGATCCTTTCTTTATGTTACGGGGGAAGGTTATGATGGAAGTCCATGCAAAAAAATTATCTCAAAATTAGATTCTATGAAACTTTTTGAAAGACTAGTTTCGGTCAAATAATTGTAGTATATTATCAAAATTTTATACTAGTTTCATTCAAAAAATCAAATTAAATCGAGGATTATTCGAAATGCTCTAAATATTAACAGATCCTTTCTATATATTACTAGGAAAGGTAATGATGGAAGTCCATGCAAAAACTTATCTCAAAATTAGATTTCTAAGAAACATTTTGAAAGACTAGTTTCACTCAAAAAATCGTAGTATTATACACAATTATATACTAGTTTCGGTCAAAAAATCAAATTAAATCGAGGATTGTTTGAAATGCTACGAAACTAATCAGATCCTTTCTATATGTTACGGTAGAAGGTTATGATGGAATTCCATGCCAAAAATTATGTCAAAATTAGATTCTATGAAACTTTTTGAAATACTAGTTTCGGTCAAAAAATTGTAGTATATTATACACAATCTTATACTAGTTTCGGTCAAAAAATCAAATTAAATCGAGGATTGTTTGAAATGCTATGAAACTAATTAGATCCTTTCTATATGTTACGATAGAAGGTTATGATGGAAGTCCATGCAAAAAATCGTTTCAAAATTAGATTCGAGGATTATTCGAAATCCTCGAAATATTAACAGATCCTTTATATATGTTACGAGGGAAGGTTATAATGGAAGTCCACGCAAAAAATTATCTCAAAATTAGATTTCTACGAAACTTTTTAAAAGACTAGTTTCGGTAAAAAAATCATAGTATTATACACAATTTTATACTAGTTTCTTACAAAAATTCAAATTAAATCGAGCATTGTTCGAAATGCTACGAAATTTTATAGATCCTTTATTTATGTTACGAGGGAAGGTTATCATGGAAGTCCATGAAATATTATTATCTCAAAATTAGATTCTTTGAAACTTTTTGAAGGACTACTTTAGGTCAAAATATTGTAGTATATTATACACAATTTTATACTAGTTTCAGTCAAAAAATCAAATTAAATCGAGGATTGTTCGAAATGCTACGAAACGTTTCAGATTTTTTCTATATGTTACGAGGGAATGTTTTGATGGATGTCCATGCAAAAATTATCTCAAAATAGGATTCTATGAAACTTTTTGAAAGACTAGTTTCAGTCAAAATATTGTAGTATATTATACACAATTTTATACTAGTTTCAGTCAAAAAATTAAATTAAATCGAGGATTATTTGAAATGCTCTGAAACTTAACAAATCCTTTCTATATGTTATGAGGGAAGGTTATCATGGAAGTCCATGCAATAAATTATCTCAAAAATTTGATTTCTATGAAACTTTTTGAAGTACTAGTTTCGGTATAAAAATCATAGTGTATTATACACAATTTTTTAATAGTTTCTTACAAAAATTCAAATTAAATCGAGGATTGTTTGAAATGCTACGAAATTTTATAGATCCTTTATTTATGTTACGAGGGAAGGTTATCATGGAAATCCATGAAATATTATTATCTCAAAATTAGATTCTTTGAAACTTTTTGAAGGACTACTTTAGGTCAAAATATTGTAGTATATTATACACAATTTTATACTAGTTTCAGTCAAAAAATAAAATTAAATCGAGGATTGTTCGAAATGCTACGAAACGTTTCAGATTTTTTCTATATGTTACGAGGGAAGGTTATGATGGATGTCCATGCAAAAATTATCTCAAAATAGGATTCTATGAAATTTTTTGAAAGACTAGTTTCGGTCAAAATATTGTAGTATATTATACACAATTTTATATTAGTTTCAGTCAAAAATCAAATTAAATCGAGGATTATTTGAAATGATCTGAAACATAACAAATCCTTTCTATATGTTATGAGGGAAGGTTATGATGGAAGTCCATGCAAAAAATTATCTCAAAATTTAATTTCTATGAAACTTTTTGAAATACAAGTTTCGGTATAAAAATCATAGTGTATTATACACAATTTTATAATAGTTTCGTACAAAAAATACAATTAAATCGTGGATTGTTCGAAATGCTACGAAATTTTATAGATCCTTTATTTATGTTACGAGGGAAGGTTATCATGGAAGTCCATGAAAGATTATTATCTCAAAATTAGATTCTTTGAAACTTTTTGAAAGACTATTTTAGGTCAAAATATTGTAGTATATTATACACAATTTTATACTAGTTTCAGTCAAAAAATCAAATTAAATCGAGGATTGTTCGAAATGCTACGAAAATTTTCAGATCCTTTCTATATGTTATGAGGGAAGGTTATGATGGAACTCCATGCAAAAATTATCTCAAAATTAGATTTTATGAAACTTTTTGAAATACTAGTTTCGGTCAAAAAATCATAGTATAATATACACAATTTTATTAAAGTTTCTGTCAAAAAATCAAATTAAATCGAGGATTGTTCAAAATGCTACCAAATGTTTCATATCCTCTCTATACGTTACGAGGGAAGCTTACGATGGAAGTCCGTGCAAAAAAAATATCTTAAAATTAGATTCTATGAAACTTTTTGAAATACTAGTTTCGGTCAAAAAAGCATAGTGTATTATACGAAATTTTATAATAGTTTCGGTCAAAATATCTAATTAAATCGAGGATTGTTCGAAATGATATGAAATTTTACAAATCCTATCTTTATGTTTTGAGGGAAGATTATGATGGAAGTCCATGAAACAAAAATTATCTCAAAATTTGATTCTATGAAACTTTTTGAAAGACTAGTTTCGGTCAAAAAATCATAGTATTATACACAGTTTTATACTTGTTTTGGTCAAAAAATCAAATTAAATCGATGATTGTTTGAAATGCAACGAAACTAATCAGATCTTTTCTATATGTTACGATAGAAGGTTATGATGGAAGTCCATGCAAAAAATCATGTACAAATTAGATTCTATGCAACTTTTTGAAATACTAGTTTCGGTCAAAAAATTGAAGTATATTATACACAATTTTATACTACTTTCGGTCAAAAAATCAAATTAAATCGAGGATTGTTCGAAATGCCACGAAACTTTTCAGATCCTTTTTATATATTACGAGGGAAGGTTATGATGGATGTCCATGCAAATTTTTTCTCAAAATACGATTCAACGAAACCTTTTGAAAGACTAGTTTCAGTCAAAATATTGTAGTATATTATACACAATTTTATACTAGTGTCAGTCAAAAAATCAAATTAAATCTAGGAGTATTTGAAAAGCTCTGAAACTTAACAAATCCTTTCTATATGTTACGAGGGAATGTTATGATGGAAGTCCATGCAAAAAATTATCTCAAAATTAGATTCTATGAAACCTTTTGAAATATTAGTTTCGATTAAAAAATCAGTGTATTATACACAATATTTTTCATATCCTTTCTTTATGTTACGAGGGAAGGTTATGATGGAAGTCCATGCAAAAAATTATCTCAAAATTAGATTTCTTTTAAACTTTTTCAAAGACTAGTTTCGGTCAAAAAATTATAGTATTATACACAATTTTATACTAGTTTCGGTCAAAAAATCAAATTAAATCGAGGATTGTTTGAAATGCTACGAAACTAATCAGATCCTTTCTATACGTTACGATAGAAGGTTATGATGGAAGTCCATGCAAAAAATCATGTCAAAATTAGATTCTATGAAATTTTTTGAAATACTAGTTTCGGTCAAAAAATTGCAGTATATTATACACAATTTTATACTTGTTTCGGTCAAAAAATCAAATTAAATCGAGGATTGTTCGAAATGCTACGAAACTTTTCAGATCCTTTATATATGTTACGAGGGAAGGTTATGATGGATATCCAAGCAAAAATTATCTCAAAATACGATTCTAGGAGAGTTTTTGAAAGACTAGTTTCGGTAAAAAAATGTAGTATATTGTAAACAATTTTATACTAGCTTCAGTCAAAAAATCAAATTAAATCGAGGAGTATTTGAAATGATCCGAAACTTAACAGATCCTTTCTATATGTTACGAGAGAAGGTTATGATGGAAGTCCGTGTAAAACATTATCTTAAAATTAAATTCTATGAAACTTTTTGAAATACTAGTTTCAGTCAAAAAATCAGTGTATTATACACAATTTTATAATATTTTCGGTCAAAAAATAAAATTAAATCGAGGATTATTCAAAATGCTACAAAATTTTACAGATCATTTCTTTATGTTACGAGGAAAGGTTAAATCTAGGATTATTCGAAATGCTAAGAAATTTTACAGATCCTGTCTTTGTGTTACCGGGGAAGGTTATAATGGAAGTCCATGAAAAAAAATTATCTCAAAAGTAGATTCTATGAAACTTTTTGAAAGACTAGTTTCAGTCAAAAATTTGTAGTATATTATACACAATTTTATACAAGTTTCAGTCAAAAAATCAAATTAAATCGAGGAGTATCCGAAATACTCTAAATCTTAACAGATCCTTTCTATATGTTACTAGGGAAGGTTATGATGGAAGTCCATTAAAAAAAAAACATATCAAAATTAGATTTCTATGAAAATTTTATAAAGACTAGTTTCGGTCAAAAAATCGTAGTATTATACACAATTTTATACTAGTTTCGGTCAAAATATAAAATTAAATCAAGGATTGTTTGAAATACTAAGAAACTAATCAGATCCTTTCTATATGTTACGATAGAAGGTTATGATGGAAGTCCATGCAAAAAATTATCTAAATATTAGATTCTATGAAACTTTTTGAAATACTAGTTTCGTTATAAAAATTATAATGTATTATACACAATTTTAAAAAAGTTTCGTACAAAAAATCAAATTAAATCGAGGATTGTTCGAAATGCTACGAAATGCTACGAGTGAAGGTTATCATGGAAGTCCATGAAAAATAATTATCTCAAAATTAGATTCTATGAATCATTTTTGAAAGACTACTTTCAGTTAAAAAATTGAAGTATATTATACACAATTTTATACTAGTTTCGGTCAAAAAATCAAATTAAATCGAGGATTGTTCGAAATGCTACGAAACTTTTTAGATCCTTTCTATATGTTATGAGGGAAGGTTCTGATGGAACTCCATGCAAAACATTATCTCAAAATTAGATTTTATGAAACTTTTTGAAATACTATTTTCGGTCAAAAAATCATAGTATAATATACACAATTTTATACAAGTTTCTGTCAAAAAATCAAATTAAATCGAGGATTGTTCAAAATGCTACCAAATGTTTCAGATCCTTTCTATACGTTACGAGGGAAGCTAACGATGGAAGTCTGTGCAAAAAATTATCTTAAAATTAGATTCTATGAAACTTTTTGAAATACTAGTTTCGGTCAAAAAATCATAGTGTATTTTACGAAATTTTATAATAGTTTTGGTCAAAATATCTAATTAAATCGAGAATTGTTCGAAATGCTATGAAATTTTACAGATCCTATCTTTATGTTACGAGGGAAGGTTATGATGGAATTCCATGAAAAAAAATTATCTCAAAATTAGATTCTATGAAACTTTTTGAAAGACTAATTTCGGTCAAAAAATTGTAGTATATTATACACAATTTTATACTAGTTTCTGTCAAAAAATCAAATTAAATCGAGGAGTATTCGAAATCCTCTAAATATTTACAAATCCTTTCTATATGTTACGAGGGAAGGTTATAATGGAAGTCCACGCAAAAAATTATCTCAAAATTAGATTTCTAGGAAACTTTTTAAAAGACTAGTTTCGGTCAAAAAATCATAGTATTATACACAATTTAATACTAGTTTCGGTGAAAAAATCAAATTAAATCGATGGTTCTTTGAAATGCCACGAAACTAATCAGATCCTTTTTATATGTTACGATAGAAGGTTATGATGGAAGTCCATGCAAAAAATCATGTCAAAATTAGATTCTATGAAACTTTTTGAAATATTGGTTTCTGTCAAAAAATTGCAGTATATTATACACAATTTTATACTACCTTCGGTCAAAAAATCAAATTAAATCGAGGATTGTTCGAAATGCCACGAAACTTTTCAGATCCTTTCTATATGTTACGTGGGAAGGTTATGAAGGATTTCCATGCTAAAAATATCTCAAAATACGATTCTACGAAACTTTTTGAAAGACTAGTTTATGTCAAAATATTGTAGTATATTATACACAATTTTATACTAGTTTCAGTCAAAAAATCAAATTAAATCTAGGAGTATTTTAAATGTTCTGAAACTTAACAAATCCTTTATATATGTTACGATGGAAGATTATGATGGAAGTCCATGCAAAAAATTATCTCAAAATTAGATTCTATGGAACTTTTTGAAATACTAGTTTCGGTCAAAAAATCAGTGTATTATACACAATTTTATAATAGTTTCGGTTAAAAAATCAAATTAAATCGAGGATTATTCGAAATGCTACGAAATTTTACAGATCCTTTCTTTATGTTACGGGGGAAGGTTATGATGGAAGTCCATGCAAAAAAATTATCTCAAAATTAGATTCTATGAAACTTTTTGAAAGACTAGTTTCGGTCAAATAATTGTAGTATATTATCAAAATTTTATACTAGTTTCATTCAAAAAATCAAATTAAATCGAGGATTATTCGAAATGCTCTAAATATTAACAGATCCTTTCTATATATTACTAGGAAAGGTAATGATGGAAGTCCATGCAAAAACTTATCTCAAAATTAGATTTCTAAGAAACATTTTGAAAGACTAGTTTCACTCAAAAAATCGTAGTATTATACACAATTATATACTAGTTTCGGTCAAAAAATCAAATTAAATCGAGGATTGTTTGAAATGCTACGAAAATAATCAGATCCTTTCTATATGTTACGGTAGAAGGTTATGATGGAATTCCATGCCAAAAATTATGTCAAAATTAGATTCTATGAAACTTTTTGAAATACTAGTTTCGGTCAAAAAATTGTAGTATATTATACACAATCTTATACTAGTTTCGGTCAAAAAATCAAATTAAATCGAGGATTGTTTGAAATGCTATGAAACTAATTAGATCCTTTCTATATGTTACGATAGAAGGTTATGATGGAAGTCCATGCAAAAAATCGTTTCAAAATTAGATTCGAGGAAACTTTTTGAAATACTAGTTTCGGTCAAAAAATTGCAGTATATTATACACAATTTTATACTAGTTTCGGTCAAAAAATCAAATTAAATCGAGGATTATTCAAAATGCTACGAAAGTTTTCAGATCTTTTATATATGTTACGAAGGAAGGTTATGATGGATATCCATTCAAAAATTATCTCAAAATACGATTCTATGAATGTTTTTGAAAGACTAGTTTCAGTCAAAAAATGTAGTATATTGTAAACAATTTTATACTAGTTTCAGAAAAAAATTCAATTTAAATCGAGGAGTATTTGAAATGATCTGAAACTTAACAGATCCTTTCTATATGTTACGAGAGAAGGTTATGATGGAAGTCCGTGCAAAAAATTATTTCAAAATTAGATTCTTAGAAACTTTTTGAAATACTAGTTTCGGTCAAAAAATCATAGTATAATATACACAATGTTATTCAAGTTTCTGTCAAAAATCAAATTAAATCGAGGATTGTTCAAAATGCTACCAAATGTTTCAGATCCTTTCTATACGTTACGAGGGAAGCTTACGATGGAAGTCCGTGCAAAAAATTATCTTAAAATTAGATTCTATGAAACTTTTTGAAATACTAGTTTCGGTCAAAAAATCATAGTGTATTATACGAAATTTTATAATAAATTCGGTCAAAATATCTAATTAAATCGAGGATTGTTCGAAATGCTATGAAATTTTACATATCCTATCTTTATGTTACGAGGGAAGGTTATGATGGAAGTCCATGAAAAAAAAATTATCTCAAAATTAGATTCTATGAAACTTTTATAAAGACTAGTTTCGGTAAAAAAATTGTAGTATATTATACACAATTTTATACTAGTTTCAGTAAAAAAATCAAATTAAATCGAGGAGTATTCGAAATCCTCTAAATATTAACAGATCCTTTCTATATGTTACGAGGGAAGGTTATAATGGAAGTCCACGCAAAAAATTATCTCAAAATTAGATTTATATGAAACTTTTTAAAAGACTAATTTCGGTCAAAAAATCATAGTATTATACACAATTTTATACTAGTGTCCGTCCAAAAATCAAATTAAATCGATAATTGTTTGAAATGCTACGAAACTAATCAGATCCTTTCTATATGTTACGATAGAAGGTTATAATGGAAGTCCATGCAAAAAATCATTTCAAAATTAGATTCTATGAAACTTTTTGAAATACTAGTTTCGGTCAAAAAATTGCAGTATATTATACACAATTTTATACTACCTTCGGTCAAAAAATCAAATTAAATCGATGATTGTTCGAAATACCACAAAACTTTTCAGATCCTTTCTATATGTTACGAGGGAAAGTTATGATGGAGTTCCATGCTAAAATTATCTCAAAATACAATTCTACGAAACTTTTTGAAAGACTAGGTTCGGTCAAAATATTATAGTATATTATAAACAATTTTATACTAGTTTCAGTCAAAAAATCAAATTAAATCTAGGAGTATTTGAAATGCTCTGAAACTTAACAAATCCTTTCTATATGTTACGAGGGAAGGTTATGATGGAAGTCCATGCAAAAAATTATCTAGAAATTAGATTCTATTAAACTTTTTGAAATACTAGTTTCGGTCAAAAAAACAGTGTATTATACACAATTTTATAATAGTTTCGGTCAAAAAATCAAATTAAATCGAGGATTATTCGAAATGCTACGAAATTTTACAGATCCTTACTTTATGTTACGGGGGAAGGTTATGATGGAAGTCCATGAAAAAAAATTATCTCAAAATTTGATTCTATGAATTTTTTTGAAAGACTAGTTTCGGTCAAAAAATTGTAGTATATTTTACACAATTTTATACTAGTTTCAGTCAAAAAATCAAATTAAATCGAGGCGTATTCGAAATGCTCTAAATCTTAACAAGATCCTTTCTATATGTTACTAGGGAAGGTTATGATGGAAGTCCATGAAAAAAAAATCTCAAAATTAGATTTCTATGAAACTTTTTGAAAGACTAGTTTCAGTCAAAAAATTGTAGTATTATACACAATTTTATACTAGTTTCGGTCAAAAAATCAAATTAAACCAAGGATTGTTTGAAATGCTACGAAACTTATCAGATCCTTTCTATATGTTACGATAGAAGGTTATGATGGAAGTCCATGCAAAAAATTATGTCAAAATTAGATTCTATGAAACTTTTTGAAATACTAGTTTCAGTCAAAAAATTGTAGTATATTATACACATTTTTATACTACCTTCGGTCAAAAAATCAAATTAAATCGAGGGTTGATCGAAATGCCACGAAACTTTTCAGATCCTTTCTATATGTTACGAGGGAAAGTTATGATGGATTTCCATGCTAAAATTATCTCAAAATACGATTCTACGAAACTTTTTGAAAGACTAGTTTCGGTCAAAATATTGTAGTATATTATACACAGTTTTATACTAGTTTCAGTCAAAAAATAAAATTAAATCTAGGAGTATATGAAATGCTCTGAAACTTAACAAATCCTTTCTATATGTTACGAGGGAAGGTTATGATGGAAGTCCATGCAAAAAATTATCTCAAAATTAGATTCTATTAAACTTTTTAAAATACTAGTTTCGGTCAAAAGATCAGTGTATTATACACAATTTTATAATAGTTTCGGTCAAAAAAACAAATTAAATCGAGGATTATTCGAAATGCTACGAATAATTATCTCAAAATTAGATTCTATGAAACATTTTTGAAAGACTACTTTCGGTCAAAAAATTGTAGTATATTACACACAATTTTATACTAGTTTCATTCAAAAAATCAAATTAAATCGAGGAGTATTCGAAATGCTCTAAATATTAACAGATCCTTTCTATATGTTACTAGGAAAGGTTATGATGGAAGTCCATGCAAAAACTTATATCAAAATTAGATTTCTATGAAACTTTTTGAAAGATTAGTTTCAGTCAAAAAATCGAAGTTTTATACACAATTTTATACTAGTTTCGGTCAAAAAATCAAATTAAATCGAGGATTGTTTGAAATGCTAAGAAACTAATCAGATCCTTTCTATATGTTACGATAGAAGGTAATGATGGAAGTCCATGCAAAAAATCGTGTCAAAATTAGATTCTATGAAACTTTTTGAAATACTAGTTTCGGTCAAAAAATTGCAGTATATTATACACAATTTTATACTAGTTTCGGTCAAAAAATCAAATTAAATCGAGGATTGTTCGAAATGCTACAAAAGTTTTCAGATCCTATATATATGTTACGAGGGAGGGTTATGATGGATATCCATGCAAAAATTATCTCAAAATACGATTCTATGAATGTTTTTGAAAGACTAGTTTCGGTCAAAATATTGTAGTATATTATACACAATTTTATACTAGTTTCAGTAAAAAAATCAAATTAAATCGAGGAGTATTCGAAATGCTCTGAAACTTAACAAATTCATTCTATATGTTACGAGTGAAGGTTATGATGGAAGTCCATGTAAAAAATTATCTCAAAATTAGATTTCTATGAATCTTTTTGAAATACTAGTTTCGGTATAAAAATTATAGTGTATTATACACAATTTTATAATAGTTTCGTACAAAAAATCAAATTAAATCGAGGATTGTTCGAAATACTACGAAATTTTACAGATCATTTATTTATGTTACGAGGGAAGGTTATCATGGAAGTCCATGAAAAATAATTATCTCAAAATTAGATTCTATGAAACATTTTTGAAAGACTACTTTCGGTCAAAAAATTGAAGTATATTAGACACAATTTTATACTAGTTTCAATCAAAAAATCAAATTAAATCGAGGATTGTTCGAAATGCTACGAATCTTTTTAGATCCATTCTATATGTTATGAGGGAAGGTTATGATGGAACTCCATGCAAAAAATTATCTCAAAATTAGATATTATGAAACTTTTTGAAATACTAGTTTCAGTCAAAAAATCATATTATAATATACACAACTTTATACAAGTTTCTGTCAAAAAATTAAATTAAATCGAGGATTGTTCTAAATGCTACCAAATGTTTCAGATCCTTTCTATACGTTACGAGGGAAGCTAACGATGGAAGTCCGTGCAAAAAATTATGTTAAAATTAGAATCTATGTAAATTTTTGAAATACTAGTTTCGGCCAAAAAATCATAGTGTATTATACTAAATTTTATAATAGTTTCGGTCAAAATATCTAATTAAATCGAGGATTGTTCGAAATGCTATGAAATTTTAAATATCCTTTCTTTATGTTACGATGGAAGGTTATGATGGAAGTCCATGAAAACAAAATTATCTCAAAATTAGATTCTATGAAACTTTTTGAAAGACTAATTTCGGTCAAAAATTTGTAGTATATTATACACAATTTTATACTAGTTTCAGTCAAAAAATCAAATTAAATCGAGGAGTATTCGAAATGCTCTAAATCTTAACAGATCCTTTCTATATGTTACGAGGGAAGGTTATAATGGAAGTCCATGCAAAAAATTATCACAAAATTAGATTTCTTTGAAACTTTTTCAAAGACTAGTTTCGGTCAAAAATCATAGTATTATACACAATTTTATACTAGTTTCGGTCAAAAAATCAAATAAAATTGAGGATTGTTTGAAATGCTACGAAACTAATCAGATCCTTTCTATATGTTACGATAGAAGGTTATGATGGAAGACCATGCAAAAAATAATGTCAAAATTAGATTCTATGAAACTTTTTTAAATACTAGTTTCGGTCAAAAAATTGTAGTATATTATATACAATTTTATACTAGTTTCGGTCAAAAATTCAAATTAAATCAAGGATTGTTCGAAATTCTACGAAACTTTTCAGATCCTTTCTATATGTTACGAGGGAATTTTATGATGGATGTCCATGCAAAAATTATCTCGAAATACGATTCTACGAAACTTTTTGAAAGACTAGTTTCGGTCAAAATATTGTAGTATATTATACACAATTTTATACTAGTTTCAGTCAAAAAATCAAATTAAATCTAGGAGTATTCGAAATGCTCTGAAACTTAACAAATCCATTCTATATGTTACGAGGGAAGGTTATGATGGAAGTCCATGTAAAAAATTATCTCAAAATTAGATTTCTATGGAACTTTTTGAAATACTAGTTTCGGTATAAAAATTATAATGTATTATACACAATTTTATATTAGTTTCGTACAAAAAATCAAATTAAATCGAGGATTGTTTGAAATGCTACGAAATTTTACAGATCCTTTATTTATGTTACGAGGGAAGGTTATCATGGAAGTCCATGAAAAATAATTATCTCAAAATTAGATTCTATGAAACATTTTTTAAAGACTACATTCGGTCAAAAAATTGAAGTATATTATACACAATTTTATACTAGTTTCAGTCAAAAAATCAAATTAAATCGAGGATTGTTGGAAATGCTACAAAACTTTTTAGATCCTTTCTATATGTTATGAGGGAAGGTTATGATGGAACTCCATGCAAAAAATTATCTCAAAATTAGATTTTATGAAACTTTTTTAAATACTAGTTTCGGTCAAATAATCATAGTATAATATTCACAATTTTATACAAGTTTCTGTCAAAAAATCAAATTAAATCGAGGATTGTTCAAAATGCTTCCAAATGTTTCAGACCCTTTCTATACGTTACGAGGGAAGCTAACGATGGAAGTCCGTGCAAAAAATTATCTTAAAATTAGATTCTATGAAACTTTTTGAAATACTAGTTTCGGTCAAAATATCATAGTGTATTATAAAATTTTTTATAATAGTTTCGGTCAAAATATCTAATTAAATCGAGGATTGTTCAAAATGCTATGGAATTTTACAGATCCATTCTATATTTTACGAGAGAAGGTTATAATAGAAGTCCATGCAAAAAATTATCTTAATATTAGATTTCTATGAAACTTTTTTAAAGACTAGTTTCGGTCAAAAAATAATAGTATTATAAACAATTTTATACTAGTTTCAGTCAAAAAATCAAATTAAATCGAGGATTGTTTGAAATGCTACGAAACTAATCAGATCCTTTCTATATGTTACGATAGAAGGTTTTGATGGAAGTCCATGCAAAAAATTATGTCAAAATTAGATTCTATGAGACTTTTTGAAATACTAATTTCAGTCAAAAAATTGTAGTATATTATACACAATTTTATACTAGTTTCGGTCAAAAAATCAAATTAAATCGAGGATTGTTCGAAATGCTACGAAACTTTCCAGATCTTTTATATATGTTACGAGGGAAGGTTAAGATGGATGTCCATGCAATAATTATCTCAAAATACGATTCTATGAAACTTTTTGAAAGACTAGTTTCGGTCAAAAAATTAAAGTATATTATACACAATTTTATACTAGTTTCAGTAAAAAAACCAAATTAAATCGAGGAGTAATTGAAATGATCTGAAACTTAACAGATCCTTTCTATATGTTACCAGGGAAGGTTATGATGGAAGTCCATGCAAAAAATTTATCTCAAAATTAGATTCTATGAAACTTTTTGAAATACTAGTTTCGGTCAAAAAATCAGTGTATTATACACAATTTTATAATAGTTTCGGTCAAAAAATCAAATTAAATCGAGGATATTTCGAAATGCTACGAAATCTTACAGATCCTTTCTTTATGTTACAGGGGAAGGTTATTTTGGAAGTCCATGAATAAAAATTATCTCAAAATTAGATTCTATGAAACTTTTTGAAAGACTAGTTTTGGTCAAAAAAATTTAGTATATTATACACAATTTTATACTAGTTTCAGTCAAAAAATCAAATTAAATCGAGGAGTATTCGAAATTCTCTAAATCTTAACAGATCCTTTCTATATGTTACTAGGAAAGGTTATGATTGAAATCCATGCAAAAAAAAAATCTCAAAATTAGATTTCTATGAAACATTTTGAAAGACTAGTTTCGGTCAAAAAATCGTAGTATTATACACAATTTTATACTAGTTTCGGTCAAAAAATCGATTTAAATCGAGGATTGTTTGAAATGCTACAAAAATAATCAGATCATTTCTATACGTTACGATAGAACGTTATGATAGAAGTCCATGCAAAAAATTATGTCAAAATTAGATTCTATGAAACTTTTCTAAATACTACCTCGCGATAAAAAATACCGCGGATGAAAATTAAAACAACAGAGTCGCCACCGAACTTATTTTATTCCAATTAAGGAAAAGGAAAATATCGAGAAACCTTTTGAAAAATGGATAGATAAAACAAGGTCTTTGAAACCAGATTCTAGGTTCGGGAGTCGATTCCGTAAGGGGAAGGTATTAGCAGCCCTTACGTCCGTTGTACTCAACGGGAACCTCTTAGTTTAACTTGCGATCTAATGTTGACTTATGCTTTCGGTTTTCTTCGAATAATAAAATAAATGCGAAGGATTCTAATATAAGGTTAATAGGGGAAATGGGTTATTTTTTTCCTAGGGTGCTCGGCAAGGAGTAAGATCCGTGTGCCTACGTATTCCCTTGTGCAATGAGAAAGTCAGAGCCTCGTAGTTCGTGGCACTAAGGTTAGTTGGTTGGTTTATTTTAATGAACAATTATTTAAACCGAATTCTAATTGCTAAGCGTTGGCTTGTCTGCTCGCGATAGGAGGCGGGAGCGCTAGCTTGTTTGCGAGATAGAAAGGATTTAAACAATGTTCGTTTGAAAAGATGTTCAATTTGGTTAGGGTTTTTTAAGAATGAAATGGTAAATAAACTACGTCCTGAGGGGCGGGCCTCAAGAGAGTTTATTCGAGAATTCGAGGAATGATAGACTCCATAATTCAATTATTTCATTATTTGATATGTGTATTAAATATTTTAATTACGAAAAGTCGAATGAACCAGCATCCCGTGGAGCGAGCCTCAGGAGCGTTCATTCAAGAATTCGAGGAATGCGAGACTCCAGAATTCAGTTATTCCGTTATTTAATTAAGAAAATATTTGAATATCGAGTTTGGAAATGTTTGATGGCGAGGCACGGTGCACTCGGCTTACATGGGTTTACGAATAACTTGAAGCGACGAAGGTGCGAAAATAAAATAAAATTGGAGACAACTATTCGGAGGCGTTGGACCTTTTTAATCGGGCGCGTCGAAATATTGTTCTTTAACTTCCTTAGAATCATTTTAGAATTGAAATCATTCTATAAGGAGTCGAATCGATTTGTTGGAATGCGATACAATAAATAAACGAAATTAAATTGAATTGAAAATGCGGCAATTAAACTGGAATAAAATTATATACAAATGATAAGTAAATTGTATAATGTAGCAAATAATCGGAATAAATATAATAAATAAAAGCAAAATTAAATTAAATAGACAAAATAGAAAATTAATGATAAATAAAATAAATCTAACTACTTTTGCCTCATATTGATCGATTTTTTGCCGATTTAATGAAATCGGGCTAAAATCGACCTTTTAACATATCATCGGCCGCAAAAAAAACAAATAAATTACTAATACTTTTTAAGGCATTATTATAAAACAAAATTAAACAAAGAAGTAAGGGTGCATCATTGTATGTACGGTGTATATAGGGAAACAAGATCATGGGCTAGGCCCATAAAACCATGAAAACATGAATAAATCATTTTTTTTAAAAAGCAATGAAGAATCCGCATGAAATCAGTGTTTATGGTGTGTAATTAGTAATATAGCAGAAAATCAGTTGGGCCTTAAAGACCATAAAACTAACATAAAAAACATTAAAAAAAATCTTGAAGGGATGGCGCCTGAGTTACATGGAAAGCAGATCAGGTTGGCTTTTGTGTTTAGCTAGTTTACAAAACAAAATTTAAAACAAAAAAAATAAACAACAAAATAAAATAAAATAAGTAATTTAACAGCTTGAACAAATCAGAAGATGAAAACGTGTTTTTTTATTTTCTCTCTCAAACATGGTTCAGAACAGAGCAAACAAACAAAAACCCACCCACGGCTCCAACAGCGTCAATTTTCAGTGGCGGCAGTCTCTTCCTCTCTCAACTCTCGAATCGGTTTTGCGTTTCAGGCGGTGTTCTCGCGTTTTCGGTGGTGGGTGTTGGAGCCGATGAAGGGTGTTCGGTAATGGTGGTGAGCAACTTTTTGTGGGTTGCGAAAGGGGGATTTCGGTTGTTTTCGGGTTTGCTTCATCTCACTCTCTCTGCGTCGCGGTTTGGTCTGTGGGTTTCGCGACGGTTGGTTTTGGTGAGTTGTTGGCTCGGTGGTGGATCGATATTGTGTTGGTGGTCGGCTGGGTTTTGAGAAGCAGCGGATTCAGATTTATGATGAGGGTTTTGAGGTGTGATGGTGTTTAATGGGTTGGAGTGATTCGGAAATATTTACGGTGTCCTTTGGTGAAGATGGAAGTGGAACATTCACTGTGTTAGTGTTTCTGATTTTTTTATTTTCTGAGTTTTTTGGCCTTTCTACTTTTTGAGTTTTGAAGCTTTACTCACATGATTTTTTTGTGCAGAGGTTTTTGGTTGTTTTCAAGCTTCCTTAAAAGAGTGTGATAAAGAGGCTTTATATAGAAAAAGAGAATGGAAGGTCTTGAAGGAGAATCTGGAATAAGATATTGTATGCTGATAATCCGTTGTGAAATACATTGTTGTGGATATAGTGGAAAACGTGGATTTGCGTATCATGAAATTTGTTTGTGCGTCTTGTACGATTTTCCAAGTGGGAGAGTGGCCAGGCTGTGATATTGAACAAAAAGAATCATGTGGGGAAAAGGTTGAGTGAGGGTCAGATGAATGAGAGACAAACAGGTTGTTTGATTGTTTATACTGATAAAAATACAAATTGGTAAAAATATTCATGTAATAATAAAAATAGTAATAATAATAGGACAGATTAATAAAATAATAAAAAGTGGTAACATAAAAAAATAAAAATGAAAATAATGATAATAATAATAATAATACTGATAATGGAAAAAATAATAGAATTAGAATAATAATAGAGTTAGAATAATAATAGTAATAATAATAATAGTGTTAATAGTAATAAAATGAAAATGTAGTAATAATAACAAAATAGGAACTAAAATGATAAACAAATATAAGACTTTTGTAAATTTTGTTTGATTGTAATGGTAATGGGCCTGAAAAAAATGTAATTGTTTTTTTTGAAGAAATTTTTTTATGTAAGATGATGGTGAGAAATAAGAATAATAATAATAAATCTAATGACAAAAAAAAAATAATAAAGAAAATAAAAATAATAATAATAATGATAATAAAATGAAATAAGAAATAATTAAAAAAAGTAATAATAAAGGATTATAAAAAATGATAATAATAATAATAATAATAAAAATAATAATATTAATAATAATAATAATAACAATAATAATAATAGGATAAAAATTTTAACAATAGTGAAAATAATAATAAAAAAACAGTAATGACTAATAAAAGTAATAATAACAATAATGGATAATAATAATAATGAAATGGAAAACAATTTTTTGGTATTTTGTGTAGACAAATGGGCCTAGGTAAATGGAAATGAATTTTTTTTATAGTTTTTTGGAAAATTGGACTTAATAATAAAATATAAACAAATAATAATAATATGATAAAACTAAGAAAATTTTTTTTTTGTGATTTTATTTAAATATTAATAAATGGGCTTAAGAAGAATGGGCTTATGTGAAATGATTTTAAAAGAAATAATAATAATTTTTTTTTGTTTTCCTTAATGAACCAAAATAATAAAAAAGATAACTAATGGCTAGACAGTAAAATAAAATGGCGCGGGTAGGACAAATTTGGGGTATGACAATTATACACAATTTTATACTAGTTTCGGTAAAAAAATCAAATTAAATCAAGGATTGTTCGAAATGCTACGAAACTTTTCAGATCCTTTCTATATGTTACGAGGGAAGGTTATGATGGATGTCTATGCAAAAATTATCTCAAAATACGATTCTACGAAACTTTTTGAAAGACTAGTTTCGGTCAAAATATTGTAGTATATTATACACAATTTTATACTAGTTTCAGTCAAAAAATCAAATTAAATCGAGGAGAATTTGAAATGCTCTAAAACTTAACAAATTCTTTCTATATGTTACGAGGGAAGGTTATGATGGAAGTCCATGCAAAAAATTATCTCAAAATTAGATTTCTATGAAACGTTTTGAAATACTAGTTTCGGTATAAAAATTATAGTGTATTATACACAATTTTATAATAGTTTCGTACAAAAATTCAAATTAAATCGAGGATTGTTCGAAATGCTACGAAATTTTACAGATCCTTTATTTATGTTATGAGGGAAGGTTATCATGGAAGACCATGAAAAATTATTATCTCAAAATTAGATTCTATGAAACTTTTTGAAAGACTACTTTCGGTCAAAAAATGGTAGTATATTATACAAAATTTTATACTAGTTTCAGTCAAAAAATCAAATTAAATCGAGGATTGTTCAAATGCTATGAAAACTTTTCAGATCCTTTCTCTATGTTATGAGGGACGGTTATGATGGAACTCCATGCAAAAAAAGTTATCTCAAAATTAGATTTTATGAAACTTTTTGAAATACTAGTTTCGGTCAAAAAATCATAGTATAATATACACAATTTTATATAAGTTTCTGGAAAAAAAATCAAATTAAATCGAGGATTGTTCAAAATGCTACCAAATGTTTCAGATCCTTTCTATACGTTATGAGGGAAGCTAACGATGGAAGTATGTTCAAAAAAGTATCTTAAAATTAGATTCTATGCAACTTTTTGAAATACTAGTTTCGGTCAAAAAATCATAGTGTATTATACGGAATTTTATAATAGTTTCGGTCAAAATATCTAATTAAATCGAGGATTGTTCGAAATGCTATGAAATTTTACAGATCCTTTATTTATGTTACGAGGGAAGGTTATGATGGAAGTCTATGAAAAAAAATTATCTCAAAATTATATTTTATGAAACTTTTTGAAAGAGTAGTTTCAGTCAAAAAATCAAATTAAATCGAGGAGTATTCGAAATGCTCTAAATCTTAACAGATCCATTCTATATGTTACGAGAGAAGGTTATAATGGAAGTCCATGCAAAAAATTATCTCAATATTAAATTTCTATGAAACTTTTTGAAAGAGTAGTTTCGGTCAAAAAAGCATAGTATTATAAACAATTTTATACTAGTTTCAGTCAAAAAATCAAATAAAATCGAGGATTGTTTCAAATGCTACGAAACTAATCAAATCCTTTCTATATGTTAAGATAGAAGGTTATTATGGAAGTCCATGAGAAAAATTATGTCAAAATTAGATTCTATGAAACTTTTTGAAATACCAGTTTCGGTCAAAATATTGTAGTATATTATACACAATTTTATACTAGTTTCGGTCAAAAAATCAAATTAAATCGAGGATTGTTCGAAATGCTACAAAACTTTTCAGATCCTTTATTTATGTTACGAGGGAAGGTTATGATGGATGTCCATGGAAATATTATCTCAAAATACGATTCTATGAAACATTTTGAAAGACTAGTTTCGGTCAAAAAATTTTATTATATTATACACAATTTTATACTAGTTACAGTCAAAAAGTCAAATTAAATCGAGGAGTTTTTGAAATGATCCGAAACTTAACAGATCCTTTCCTTATGTTAAGAGGGAAGGTTATGATGGAAGTCCGTGCAAAAAATTTATCTCAAAATTAGATTCTATGAAACTTTTTGAAATACTAGTTTCGGTCAAAAAATCAGTGTATTATACACCACTATATAATAGTTTCGGTCAAAAAATCAAATTAAATCGAGGATTATTCGAAATACTATGAAATTTGACGGATCCTTTCTTTATGTTACGGGGGAAGGTTATGATGGAAGTACATGAAAAAAAATTATCTCAAAATTAGATTCCATGAATCTTTTTGAAAGACTAGTTTCGGTCAAAAATTCAAATTATATCGAGGAGTATTTGAAATGCTCTAAATCTTAACAGATCCTTTCTATATGTTACTAGGGAAGGTTATGATGGAAGTCCATGCAAAAAAAAATCTCAAAATTTGATTTCTAGGAAACTTTTTGAAAGACTAGTTTCGGTAGAAAAAATCGTAGTATTATACACAATTTTATACTAGTTTCGGTAAAAAAATCAAATTAAATCGAGGATTGCTTGAAATTCTACGAAACTAATCAGATCGTTTCTATATGTTACGATAAAAGGTTATGATGGAAGTCCATGCAAAAAATTATGTCAAAATTAACTTCTATGAAACTTTTTGAAATACTAATTTCGGTCAAAAAATTGTAGTATATTATACACAATTTTATATTAGTTTCGGTAAAAAAATCAAATTAAATCGAGGATTGTTCGAAATACTATGAAACTTTTCAGATCCTTTCTATATGTTACGAGGGAAGGTTATGATGGATGTCCATGCAAACATTATCTCAAAATACGATTCTAAGAAACTTTTTGAAAGACTAGTTTCGGTCAAAATATTGTAGTATATTATACACAATTTTATACTAGTTTCAGTCAAAAAATCAAATTAAATCGAGGAGAATTTGGAATCCTCTGAAACTTAACAAATCCTTTCTATATGTTACGAGGGAAGGTTATATTGGAATACTAGTTTAGGTATAAAAATTATAGTGTATTATACACAATTTTATAATAGTTTCGTACAAAAAATCAAATTAAATCGAGGATTGTTCGAAATGTTACAAAATTTTACAGATCCTTTATTTATGTTACGAGGGAAGGTTATCATGGAAGTCCATGAAAAATGATTATCTCAAAATTAGATTCTATGAAACATTTTGAAAGACTACTTTCGGTTAAAAAATTGAAGTATATTATACACAATTTTATACTAGATTCAGTCAAAAAATCAAATTAAATCGAGGATTGTTCGAAATGCTACGAATTTTTTTCCAGATCCTTTATATATGTTATGAGGGAAGGTTATGATGGAACTCCATGCAAAAAAAATTATCTCAAAATTAGATTTTATGAAATTTTTGAAATACTAGTTTCGGTAAAAAAAATTATAGTATAATATACACAATTTTATACAAGTTTGTGTCAAAAAATCAAATTAAATCGAGGATTGTTCAAAATGCTACCAAATGTTTCAGATCCTTTCTATACGTTACGAGGGAAGCTAACGATGGAAGTCCGTGCAAAAAATTATCTTAAAATTAGATTCTATGAAACTTTTTGAAATACTAGTTTCGGTCAAAAAATCATAGTGTATTATACGAAATTTTATAAAAGTTTCGGTCAAAAAATCAAATTAAATCGAGGATTGTTCGAAATGCTATGAAATATTACAGATCCTTTCTTTATGTTACGAGGGAAGGTTATGATGGAAGTCCATGAAAAAAATTATTTCAAAATTAGATTCTATGAAACTTTTTGAAAGACTAGTCTCGATGAAAAAATTATAGTATATTATACACAATTTTATACTAGTTTTAGTCAAAAAATTAAATTAAATCTAGGATTATTCGAAATGCTCTAAATCTGAACAAATCCTTTCTATATGTTATTAGGGAAGGTTATAATGGAAGTCCATGCAAAACATTATCTCAAATTTAGATTTCTATGGAACTTTTTGAAAGACTAGTTTCCGTCAAAAAATCATAGTATTATAAATAATTTTACACTAGTTTCGTTCAAAAAATCAAATTAAATCGGGGATTGTTTGTAAGTCTACGAAACTAATCAGATCCTTTATATATGTTACAATATAAGGTTATGATGGAGTCCATGCAAAAAATTATTTCAAAATTAGATTCTATGAAACTTTTTGAAATACCAGTTTCGATCAAAAAATTGTAGTATATTATACACAATTTTATACTAGTTCGGTCAAAAAATCAAATTAAATCGAGGATTGTTCGAAATGCTACGAAACTTTTCAGATTCTTTATATATGTAACGAGGGAAGGTTATGATGGATGTCCATGCAAAAATTATCTCAAAATACGATTCTATGAAACTTTCTGAAATTAAATCGAGGAGTATTTGAAATGATCCGAAACTTAACAAATCCTTCCTATATGTTACGAGGGAAGGCTATGATGGAAATCCGTGCAAAAAATTTATCTCAAAATTATATTCTATGAAACTTTTTGAAATACTAGTTTCGGTCAAAAAATTAGTGTATTATACAAAATTTTATAATAGTTTCGGTCAAAATATCAAATGAAATTGAGGATTGTTCGAAATGCTATGAAATTTTACAGATCCTTTATTTATGTTACGAGGGAAGGTTATGATGGAAGTCTATGAAAAAAAATTATCTCAAAATTAGATTCTATGAAACTTTTTGAAATACTAGTTTCAGTCAAAAAATTGTAGTATATTATACACAGTTTTATACTAGTTTCAGTCAAAAAATCAAATGAAATAGAGGAGTATTCGAAATGCTCTAAATCTTAACAGATCCTTTCTATATGTTACTAGGGAAGGTTATGATGGAAGTCCATGCAAAAAAAAAATCTCAAAATTAGATTTCTAGGAAACTTTTTGAAAGACTAGTTTCGGTCAAAAAATCGTAGTATTATACACAATTTTATACTAGTTTCGGTAAAAAAATCAAATTAAATCGAGGATTGTTTGAAATTCTACGAAACTAATCAGATCCTTTCTATATGTTACGATAAAAGGTTATGATGGAAGTCCATGCAAAAAATTATGTCAAAATTTACTTCTATGAAACTTTTTGAAATACTAATTTCGGTCAAAAAATTGTAGTATATTATAAACAATTTTATACTAGTTTCGGTCAAAAAATCAAATTAAATCAAGGACTGTTCGAAATACTACGAAACTTTTCAGATCCTTTCTATATGTTACGAGGGAAGGCTATGATGGATGTCCATGCAAAAATTATCTCAAAATACGATTCTACGAAACTTTTTGAAAGACTAGTTTCGGTCAAAATATTGTAGTATATTATACACAATTTTATACTAGTTTAAGTCAAAAGATCAAATTAAATCGAGGAGTATTTGAAATGCTCCGAAACATAACAAATCCTTTCTATATGTTACGAGGGAAGGTTATGATGGAAGTCCGTGAAAAAATTATCTAAAAGTTAGATTTCTATTAAACTTTTTGAAATACTAGTTTCGGTATAAAAATTATAGTGTATTATACACAATTTTATAATAGTCTCGTACAAAAAATCAAATTAAAACGAGGATTATTCTAAATGCTACGAAATTTTACAGACCCTTTATTTATGTTACGAGGGAAGGTTATCATGGAAATCCATGAAAATTAATTATCTCAAAATTAGATTCTATGAAACATTTTGAAAGACTACTTTCGGTCAAAAATTGTAGTATATTATACACAAGTTTATACTAGTTTCTGTCAAAAAATCAAATTAAATCGAGGATTGTTCGAAATGCTACGAAACTTTTCAGATCCTTTCTATATGTTATGAGGGAAGGTTATGATGGAACTCCATGAAAAAAATTATCTCAAAATTAGATTTTATGAAACTTTTTTAAATACTAGTTTCGGTCAAAAAATCATAGTATAATATGCATAATTTTATATAAGTTTCTGTCAAAAAATCAAATTAAATCGAGGATTGTTCAAAATGCTACCAAATGTTTCAGATCCTTTCTATACGTTACGAGGGAAGCTAACGATGGAAATCCGTGCAAAAAATTATCTTAAGATTAGATTCTATGAAACTTTTTGAAATACTAGTTTCGGTCAAAAAATCATAGTGTATTATACAAAATTTTAAAATAGTTTCGGTCAAAATATCTAATTAAATCAAGGATTGTTCGAAATGCTATGAAATTTTATAGATCCTTTCTTTATGTTACGAGGGAAGGTTATGGTGGAAGTCAATGAAAAAAAAGTATCTCAAAATAAGATTTTATGATACTTTTTAAAAGACTAGGTTCGGTCAAAAAATTGTAGTCTATTATACACAATTTTATACTAGTTTCAGTCAAAAAATCAAATTAAATCGAGGATTATTCGAAATGCTCTAAATCCTTACAGATCCTTTCTATATGTTACGAGGGAAGGTTATAATGGAAGTCCATGCAAAAAATTATCTCAAAATTAGATTTCTATGAAACGTTTTCAAAGACTAGTTTCGGTTAAAAAATCATAGTATTATAAACAATTTTATACTAGTTTCAGTTTAAAAATCAAATTAAATCGAGGATTGTTTGATATGCTACGAAACTAAACAAATCCTTTCTATATGTAACGATAGAAGGTTATGATGGAAGTCCATGCAAAAAATTATGTCAAAATTAGATTCTATGAAACTTTTTGAAATACCAGTTTCGGTCAAAAAATTGTAGTATATTATACAATATTTTATATTAGTTCGGTCAAAAAATCAAATTAAATCGAGGATTGTTCGAAATGCTACGAAACTTTTCAGATCCTTTATATATGTTACGAGGGAAAGTTATGATGGATATCCGTGCAAAAAAAATCTCAAAATTAGATATCTATGAAACTTTTTGAATTACTAGTTTCGGTCAAAAAATCGTAGTATTATACACAATTTTATACTAGTTTCGGTCAAAAAATCAAATTAAATCGAGGATTGTTTGAAATGCTACGAAACTAATAAGATCCTTTCTATATGTTATGATAGAAGGTTATGATGGAAGTCCATGCAAAAAGTAATGTCAACATTAGATTCTATGAAACGTTTTAAAATACTAGTTTCAGTCAAAAAATTGTAGTATATTATACACAATTTTATACTAGTTCGGTCAAAAATCAAATTATATCGAGGATTGTTCGAAATGCTACGAAAATTTTCAGATCCTTTCTATATGTTATGAGGGAAGGTTATGATGGATGTCCATGCAAAAATTATCTCAAAATACGATTCTATGAAACTTTTTGAAAGATTAGTTTCGGTCAAAATATTGTAGTATATTATACACAATTTTATAATAGTTTCATTCAAAAAAATCAAATAATATCGAGGTTTATTTGAAATGCTCTGAAACTTAAGAAATCTTCTCTATATGTTACGAGGGAAAGTTGTGATGGAAGTCCATACAAAAATTTATCTCAAAATTAGATTTCTATGAAACTTTTTGAAATACTAGTTTCGGTATAAAAATTATAGTTTATTATACACAATTTTATAATAGTTTCGTACAAAAAATCAATTTAAATCGAGGATTGTTCGAAATGCTACAAAATTTTACATATCCTTTATTTATGTTACGAGGGAAGGTTATCATGGAAGTCCATGAAAAATAATTATCTCAAAATTAGATTCTATGAAACTTTTTGAAAGACTACTTTCGGTCAAAAAATTGTAGTATATTATACACTATTTTATACTAGTTTCAGTCAAAAAATCAAATTAAATCAAGGATTGGTCGAAATGCTCTGAAAACTTTTCAGATCCTTTCTATATGTTATGAGGGAAGGTTATATTGGAACTCCATGAAAAAAAAATTATCTCAAAATTAGATTTTATGAAACTTTTTGAAATACTAGTTTCGGTAAAAAAAAATCATAGTATAATATACACACTTTTATACTAGTTTCAGGCAAAAAATCATATTATATCGAGGATTGATCAAAATGCTACCAAATGTTTCAGATCCTTTATATACGTTACGAGGGAAGCTAACGATGGAAGTCCGTGCAAAAAATTATCTTAAGATTAGATTTTATGAAACTTTTTTAAATACTAGTTTCGGTCAAAAAATCATAGTGTATTATACGAAATTTTATAATAGTTTCGGTCAAAATATTTAATTAAATCGAGGATTGTTCGAAATGCTATGAAATTTTACAGATCCTTTCTTTATGTTACGAGGGAAGGTTATGATGGAAGTCAATGAAAAAAAATTATCTCAAAATTAGATTCTATGAAACTTTTTGAAAGACTAGTTTCGATCAAAAAATTGTAGTCTATTAAACACAATTTTATACTAGTTTCAGTCAAAAAATCAAATTAAATCTAGGAGTATTCGAAATGCTCTAAATCTTCACAGATCATTTCTATATGTTACGAGGGAAGGTTATAATGGAAGTCCATGCAAAAAATTATCTCAAAATTAGATTTCTATGAAACTTTTTGAAAGACTAGTTTCGGTCAAAAAATCATAGTATTATACACAATTTTATAATAGTTTCTGTCAAAAAATCAAATTAAATCGAGGATTGTTTGATATGCTACGAAACTAATTAGATCCTTTCTATATGTTACGATAGAAGGTTATGATGGAAATCCATGCAAGAAATTATGTAAAAATTAGATTCTATGAAACTTTTTGAAATACTAGTTTTGGTCAAAAAATTGTAGTATATTATACACTATTTTATACTAGTTCGGTCAAAAAATAAAATTAAATCGAGTATTATTCGAAATGCTACGAAACTTTTCAGATCATTTCTATATGTTACAAGGGAAGGTTATGATGGATGTCCCTGCAAAAATTATCTCAAAATACGATTCTATGAAACTTTTTGAAAGACTAGTTTCGGACAAAATATTGTAGTATATTATACACAATTTTATACTAGTTTCAGTCAAAAAATCAAATTAAATCAAGGAGTATTTGAAATGCTCTGAAACTTAACAAATCCTTTCTATATGTTACGAGGGAAGGTTATGATGGAATTTCGTGCAAAAAATTAACTCAAAATTAGATTTCTATGAAACTTTTTGAAATACTAGTTTCGGTATAAATATTATAGTGTATCATACACAATTTTATAATGGTTTTGTACAAAAAATTAAATTAAATCGAGGATTGTTCAAAATGCTACGAAATTTTATAGATCCTTTATTTTTGTTACAAGGGAAGGTTATCATGGAAGTCCATGAAAAATAATTATCTCAAAATTAAATTCTATGAATCTTTTTGAAAGACTAGTTTCGGTCAAAAAATTGTAGTATATTATACACAATTTTATACTAGTTTCAGTCAAAAAATCAAATTAAATCGAGGATTGTTCGAAATGCTACGAAACGTTTCAGATCCTTTCTTTATGTTTTGAGGGAAGGTCATTATGGAACTCCATGCAAAAAATTATCTCAAAATTATATTCTATGAAACTTTTTGAAATACTAGTTTCGGTCAAAAAATCAAAGTATAATAAACACAATTTTATACTAGTTTCGGTCAAAAAATCAAATTAAATCGAGGATTGTTCGAAATGCTACGAAACTTTTTAGATCCACTCTATATGTTACGAGGGAAGGTTATGATGGATGTCCATGCAAAAACTATCTCAAAATAGGATTCTATGAACCTTTTTGAAAGACTAGTTTCGGTCAAAATATTGTAGTATATTATACAAATTTTATACTAGTTTCAGTCAAAAAATAAAATTAAATTGAGCATTGTTCAAAATGCTACCAAATGTTTCAAATCCTTTCTATAAGTTATGAGGGAAGCTAACTTTGGAAGTCCGTGCAAAAAATTATCTTAAGATTAGATTCTATGAAACTTTTTGAAATACAAGTTTCGGTCAATAAATTATAGTGTATTATACAAAATTTTATAATAGTTTCGGTCAAAATATCTAATTAAATCGAGGATTGTTCGAAATGCTATGAAATTTTACAGATCCTTTCTTTATGTTACGAGGGAAGGCTATGATGGAAGTTAATGAAAAAAATATTAACTCATAATTAGATTCTATGAAACTTTTTGAAAGACTAGTTTCGGTCAAAAAATTGTAGTCTATTATACACAATTTTATACTAGTTTCAGTCAAAAAATCAAATTAAATCGAGGAGTATTCGAAATGCTCTAAATCTTTACAGATCATTTCTATATGTTACGAGGGAAGGTTATAATTGAAGTCCATGTAAAAAATTATCTCAAAATTAGATTTCTATGAAACTTTTTGAAAGACTAGTTTCGGTCAAAAAATCATAGTATTATACAAAATTTTATACTAGTTTCGGTAAAAAAATCAATTTAAATCGAGGATTAATTGGAATGCTACGAAACTAATCAGATCCTTTCTATATGTTACGATAGAAGGTTATGATGGAAGTCCATGCAAAAACTTATGTCAAAATTAGATTCTATGAAACATTTTGAAATACTAGTTTCGGTCAAAAAATTGTAGTATATTATACACAATTTTATACTAGTTCCGTCAAAAAATCAAATTAAATCAAGTATTGTTCGAAATGCTACGAAACTTTTTAGATCATTTCTATTTGTTACAAGGGAAGGTTATGATGGATGTCCATGCAAAAATTATCTCAAAATATGATTCTATGAAACTTTTTGAAAGACTAGTTTCGGGCATAATATTGTAGTATATTATACACAATTTTATACTAGTTTCAGTCAAAAATCAAATTAAATTAAGGAGTATTTGAAATGCTCCGAAACTTAACAAATCCTTTCTATATGTTACGAGGGAAGGTTATGATGGAATTCCGTGCAAAAAATATTCTCAAAATTAGATTTCTAAGAAACTTTTTGAAATACTAGTTTCGGTATAAAAATTATAGTGTATTATACACAATTTTATAATGGTTTTGTACGAAAAATCAAATTAAATCGAGGATTATTCGAAATGCTACGAAATTTTACAGATCCTTTATTTTTGTTACGAGGGAAGGTTATCATGGAAGTCCATGAAAAATAATTATCTCAAAATTAGATTCTATGAAACTTTTTGAAAGACTAGTTTCGGTCAAAAAATTGTAGTATATTATACAATATTTTATACTAGTTTCAGTCAAAAAATCAAATTAAATCGAAGAATGTTCGAAATGCTACGAAACTTTTCAGATTCTTTCTATATGTTTTGAGGGAAGGTTATGATGGAACTCCATGCAAAAAATTATCTCCATATTATATTCTATGAAACTTTTTGAAATACTAGTTTCGGTCAAAAAATCATAGTATAATATACACAATTTTATACTAGTTTCGGTCAAAAATCAAATTAAATCGAGGATTGTTTGAAATTCTACAAAACTAATCAGATCCTTTCTATATGTTACGAGGGAAAGTTGTGATGGAAGTCCATACAAAAATTTATCTCAAAATTAGATTTCTATGAAACTTTTTAAAATACTAGTTTCGGTATAAAAATTATAGTTTATTATACACAATTTTATAATAGTTTCGTACAAAAAATCAATTTAAATCGAGGATTGTTCGAAATGCTACGAAATTTTACATATCCTTTATTTATGTTACGAGGGAAGGTTATCATGGAAGTCCATGAAAAATAATTATCTCAAAATTAGATTCTATGAAACTTTTTGAAAGACTACTTTCGGTCAAAAAATTGTAGTATATTATACACTATTTTATACTAGTTTCAGTCAAAAAATCAAATTAAATCAAGGATTGGTCGAAATGCTCCGAAAACTTTTCAGATCCTTTCTATATGTTATGAGGGAAGGTTATATTGGAACTCCATGAAAAAAAAATTATCTCAAAATTAGATTTTATGAAACTTTTTGAAATACTAGTTTCGGTAAAAAAAATCATAGTATAATATACACACTTTTATACTAGTTTCAGGCAAAAAATCATATTATATCGAGGATTGTTCAAAATGCTACCAAATGTTTCAGATCCTTTATATACGTTACGAGGGAAGCTAACGATGGAAGTCCGTGCAAAAAATTATCTTAAGATTAGATTCTATGAAACTTTTTTAAATACTAGTTTCGGTCAAAAAATCATAGTGTATTATACGAAATTTTATAATAGTTTCGGTCAAAATATTTAATTAAATCGAGGATTGTTCGAAATGCTATGAAATTTTACAGATCCTTTCTTTATGTTACGAGGGAAGGTTATGATGGAAGTCAATGAAAAAAAATTATCTCAAAATTAGATTCTATGAAACTTTTTGAAAGACTAGTTTCGATCAAAAAATTGTAGTCTATTATACACAATTTTATACTAGTTTCAGTCAAAAAATCAAATTAAATCTAGGAGTATTCGAAATGCTCTAAATCTTCACAGATCATTTCTATATGTTACGAGGGAAGGTTATAATGGAAGTCCATGCAAAAAATTATCTCAAAATTAGATTTCTATGAAACTTTTTGAAAGACTAGTTTCGGTCAAAAAATCATAGTATTAAACACAATTTTATACTAGTTTCTGTCAAAAAATCAAATTAAATCGAGGATTGTTTGAAATGCTACGAAACTAATTAGATCCTTTCTATATGTTACGATAGAAGGTTATGATGGAAATACATGCAAGAAATTATGTAAAAATTAGATTCTATGAAACTTTTTGAAATACTAGTTTTGGTCAAAAAATTGTAGTATATTATACACAATTTTATACTAGTTCGGTCAAAAAATAAAATTAAATCGAGTATTATTCGAAATGCTACGAAACTTTTCAGATCATTTCTATATGTTACAAGGGAAGGTTATGATGGATGTCCCTGCAAAAATTATCTCAAAATACGATTCTATGAAACTTTTTGAAAGACTAGTTTCGGACAAAATATTGTAGTATATTATACACAATTTTATACTAGTTTCAGTCAAAAAATCAAATTAAATCAAGGAGTATTTGAAATGCTCTGAAACTTAACAAATCCTTTCTATATGTTACGAGGGAAGGTTATGATAGAATTTCGTGCAAAAAATTAACTCAAAATTAGATTTCTATGAAACTTTTTGAAATACTAGTTTCGGTATAAATATTATAGTGTATCATACACAATTTTATAATGGTTTTGTACAAAAAATCAAATTAAATCGAGGATTGTTCAAAATGATACGAAATTTTACAGATCCTTTATTTTTGTTACAAGGGAAGGTTATCATGGAAGTCCATGAAAAATAATCATCTCAAAATTAGATTCTATGAAACTTTTTGAAAGACTAGTTTCGGTCAAAAAATTTTAGTATATTATACACAATTTTATACTAGTTTCAGTTAAAAAATTAAATTAAATCGAGGATTGTTCGAAATGCTACGAAACTTTTCAGATCCTTTCTTTATGTTTTGAGGGAAGGTTATTATGGAACTCCATGCAAAAAATTATCTCAAAATTATATTCTATGAAACTTTTTGAAATACTAGTTTCGGTCAAAAAATCAAAGTATAATAAACACAATTTTATACTAGTTTCGGTCAAAAAATCAAATTAAATCGAGGATTGTTCGAAATGCTACGAAACTTTTTAGATCCTCTCTATATGTTACGAGGGAAGGTTATGATGGATGTCCATGCAAAAACTATCTCAAAATAGGATTCTATGAACCTTTTTGAAAGACTAGTTTCGGTCAAAATATTGTAGTATATTATACACACTTTTATACTAGTTTCAGTCAAAAAATAAAATTAAATCGAGCATTGTTCAAAATGCTACCAAATGTTTCAAATCCTTTCTATACGTTATGAGGCAAGCTAATGATGGAAGTCCATGCAAAAAATTATCTTAAGATTAGATTCTATGAAACTTTTTGAAATACAAGTTGTGGTCAATAAATTATAGTGTATTATACAAAATTTTATAATAGTTTCGGTCAAAATATCTAATTAAATTGAGGATTGTTCGAAATGCTATGAAATTTTACAGATCCTTTCTTTATGTTACGAGGGAAGGCTATGATGGAAGTTAATGAAAAAAATATTATCTCATAATTAGATTCTAAGAAACTTTTTGAAAGACTAGTTTCGGTCAAAAAATTGTAGTCTATTATACACAATTTTATACTAGTTTCAGTCAAAAAATCAAATTAAATCGAGGAGTATTCGAAATGCTCTAAATCTCTACAGATCATTTCTATATGTAACGAGGGAAGGTTATAATGGAAGTCCATGTAAAAAATTATCTCAAAATTAGATTTCTATAAAACATTTTGAAAGACTAGTTTCGGTCAAAAAAATCATAGTATTATACAAAATTTTATATTAGTTTCGGTCAAAAAATCAAATTAAATCGAGGATTAATTGAAATATTACAAGATTAATCAGATCCTTTCTATATGTTACGATAGAAGGTTATGATGGAAGTCCATGCAAAAACTTATGTCAAAATTAGATTCTATGAAACATTTTGAAATACTAGTTTCGGTCAAAAAATTGTAGTATATTATACACAATTTTATACTAGTTCGGTCAAAAAATCAAATTAAATCGAGTATTGTTCGAAATGCTACGAAACTTTTCAGATCGTTTCTATATGTTACAAGGGTAGGTTATGATGGATCTCAATGCAAAAATTATCTCAAAATATGATTCTATGAAACTTTTTGAAAGACTTGTTTCGGTCAAAATATTGTAGTATATTATACACAATTTTATACTAGTTTCAATCAAAAAATCAAATTAAATCAAGGAGTATTTGAAATGCTCCGAAACTTAACAAATCCTTTCTATATGTTACGAGGGAAGGTTATGATGGAATTCCGTGTAAAACATTATCTTAAAATTAGATTTCTATGAAACTTTTTGAAATACTAGTTTCGGTATAAAAATTATAGTGTATTATACACAATTTTGTAATGGTTTTGTACAAAAAATCAAATTAAATCGAGGATTGTTCGAAATGCTACGAAATTTTACAGATCCTTTATTTTTGTTACGAGGGAAGGTTATCATGGAAGTCCATGAAAAATAATTATCTCAAAATTAGATTCTATGAAACTTTTTGAAAGACTAGTTTCGGTCAAAAAATTGTAGTATATTATACACAATTTTATACTAGTTTCAGTCAAAAAATCAAATTAAATCGAGGATAGTTCGAAATGCTACGAAACTTTTCAGATCCTTTCTATATGTTTTGAGGAAAGGTTATGATGGAACTCCATGCAAAAAATTATCTCAAAATTATATTCTATGAATTTTTTTGAAAGACTAATTTCGCTCAAAAAATCTTAGTATAATATTAATACACAATTTTATACTAGTTTCGGTCAAAAAATCATATTAAATCGAGGATTGTTTAAAATGCTACGAAACTTTTTAGATCCTCTCTATATGTTACGAGGGAAGGTTATGATGGATGTCCATGCAAAAATTATCTCAAAATAGGATTCTATGAAACTTTTTGAAAGACTAGTTTCGGTCAAAAAATTGTAGTATATTATACACAATGTTATACTAGTTTCAGTCAAAAAATAAAATTAAATCGAGCAATGTTCAAAATGCTACCAAATGTTTCAAATCCTTTCTATACATTACGAGGGAAGATAACGATGGAAGTCCGTGCAAAAAATTATCTTAAGATTAGATTCTATGAAACTTTTTGAAATACTAGTTTCAATCAAAAAATCATAGTGTATTATACGAAATTTTATAATAGTTTCGGTCAAAATATCTAATTAAATCGAGCATTGTTCAAAAAATTTCGCTCAAAATATCATAGTATAATATACACAATTTTATACTAGTTTCGGTCAAAAAATCATATTAAATCAAGGATTTATTAAAATGCTACGAAACTTTTTAGATTCTATGAAACTTTTTAGATTCTATTAAATCAAGGATTTATTAAAATGCTACAAAAAATTTCTCAAATTTAGATTCTATGAAACTTTTTGAAAGACTAGTTTCGGTCAAAAAATGGTAGTCTATTATACACAATTTTATACTAGTTTCAGTCAAAAAATCAAATTAAATCGAGGAGTATTCGAAATGCTCTAAATCTTTACAGATCATCTCTATATGTTACGAGGGAAGGTTATAATGGAAGTCCATGTAAAAAATTATCTCAAAATTAGATTTCTATGAAAATTTTTGAAAGACTAGTTTCGGTCAAAAAATCATAGTATTATACAATAGTTTATACTAGTTTCGGTCAAAAAATCAAATTAAATCGAGGATTAATTGAAATGCTACGAAACTAATCACATCCTTTCTATATGTTACGATAGAAGGTTATGATGGAAGTCCATGCAAAAACTTATGTCAAAATTAGATTCTATGAAACTTTTTGAAATACTAGTTTCGGTCAAAAAAATGTAGTATATTATACACAATTTTATACTAGTTCGGTCAAAAAATCAAATTAAACCGAGTATTGTTCGAAATGCTACGAAACTTTTCAGATCATTTCTATATGTTACAAGGGAAGGTTATGATGGATGTCCATGCAAAGGAGTATTTGAAAGGCTCTGAAACTTAACAAATCCGTGCAAAATATTATCTCAAAATTAGATTTCTATGAAACTTTTTGAAATACTAGTTTCGGTATAAAAATTATAGTGTATTATACACAACTTTGTAATGGTTTTGTACAAAAAATCAAATTAAATCGAGGATTGTTCGAAATGCTACGAAATTTTACAGATCCTTTATTTTTGTTACGAGGGAAGGTTATCATGGAAGTCCATGAAAAATAATTTTCTCAAAATTAGATTCTATGAAACGTTTTGAAAGACTAGTTTCGGTCAAAAAATTTTAGTATATTATACACAATTTTATACTAGTTTCAGTCAAAAAATCAATTTAAATCGAGGATTGTTCGAAATGCTACGAAACTTTTCAGATCCTTTCTATATGTTTTGAGGGAAGGTTATGATGGAACTCCATGCAAAAAATTATCTCAAAATTATATTCTATGAAACTTTTTGAAAGACAAATTTCGCTCAAAATATCATAGTATAATATACACAATTTTATACTAGTTTCGGTCAAAAAATCATATTATATGTTACGAGGGAAGTTTATGATGGATGTCCATGCAATAATTATCTCAAAATAGGATTCAATGAAACTTTTTGAAAGACTAGTTTCGGTCAAAAAATTGTAGTATATTATACCAAATTTTATACTAGTTTCAGTCAAAAAATAAAATTAAATCGAGCATTGTTCAAAATGATACCAAATGTTTCAAATCCTTTCTATATGTTACGAGGGAAGCTAACGATGGAAGTCCGTGCAAAAAATTATCTTAAGATAAGATTCTATGAAACTTTTTGAAATACTAGTTTCGGTCAAAATATCGTAGTGTATTATACGAAATTTTATAATAGTTTCGGTCAAAATATCTAATTAAATCGAGGATTGTTCGAAATGCTATGAAATTTTACAGATCCTTTCTTTATGTTACGAGGGAAGGTTATGATGGAAGTCAATGAAAAAAATTATCTCAAAATTAGATTCTATGAAACTTTTTGAAAGACTAGTTTCGGTCAAAAAATTGTAGTCTATTATACACAATTTTATACTAGTTTCAGTCAAAAAATCAAATTAAATCGAGGAGTATTCGAAATGTTCTAAATCTTTACAGATCATTTCTATATGTTACGAGGGAAGGTTATAATGGAAGTCCATGTAAACAATTATCTTAAAATTAGATTTCTATGAAAAATTTTGAAAGACTAGTTTCGGTCAAAAAATCATAGTATTATACAAAATTTTATACTAGTTTCGGTGAAAAAATCATATTAAATCGAGGATTAATTGAAATGCTACGAAACTAATCAGATCCTTTCTATATGTTACGATAAAAGGTTATGATGGAAGTCCATGCAAAAACTTATGCCAAAATTAGAACCTATGAAACTTTTTGAAATACTAGTTTCGGATAAAAAATTGTAGTATTCTACACAATTTTATACTAGTTCGGTCAAAAAATCAAATTAAATCGAGTATTGTTCGAAATGCTACGAAACTTTTCAGATTATTTCTATATGTTACAAGGGATGGTTATGAAGGATGTCCATGCAAAAATTATCTCAAAATACGATTCTATGAAACTTTTTGAAAGACTATTTTCGGACAAAATATTGTAGTATATTATACACAATTTTATACTAGTTTCAGTCAAAAAATCAAATTAAATCAAGGAGTATTTGAAATGCTCTGAAACTTAACAAATCCTTTCTATATGTTACGAGGGAAGGTTATGATGGAATTCCGTGCAAAATATTATCTCAAAATTAGATTTCTATGAAACTTTTTGAAATACTAGTTTCGGTATAAAAATTATAGTGTATTATACACAATTTTGTAATGGTTTTGTACAAAAAATCAAATTAAATCGAGGATTGTTCGAAATGCTACGAAATTTTACAGATCCTTTATTTTTGTTACGAGGGAAGGTTATCATGGAAGTCCATGAAAAATAATTATCTCAAAATTAGATTCTATGAAACTTTTTGAAAGACTAGTTTCGGTCAAAAAATTGTAGTATATTATACACAATTTTATACTAGTTTCAGTCAAAAAATCAAATTAAATCGAGGATTGTTCGAAATGCTACGAAACTTTTCAGATCCTTTCTATATGTTTTGAGGAAAGGTTATGATGGAACTCCATGCAAAAAATTATCTCAAAATTATATTCTATGAATTTTTTTGAAAGACTAATTTCGCTCAAAAAATCTTAGTATAATATTAATACACAATTTTATACTAGTTTCGGTCAAAAAATCATATTAAATCGAGGATTGTTTAAAATGCTACGAAACTTTTTAGATCCTCTCTATATGTTACGAGGGAAGGTTATGATGGATGTCCATGCAAAAATTATCTCAAAATAGGATTCTATGAAACTTTTAAAAAGACTAGTTTCGGTCAAAAAATTGTAGTATATTATACACAATGTTATACTAGTTTCAGTCAAAAAATAAAATTAAATCGAGCAATGTTCAAAATGCTACCAAATGTTTCATATCCTTTCTATACATTACGAGGGAAGATAACGATGGAAGTCCGTGCAAAAAATTATCTTAAGATTAGATTCTATGAAACTTTTTGAAATACTAGTTTCAATCAAAAAATCATAGTGTATTATACGAAATTTTATAATAGTTTCGGTCAAAATATCTAATTAAATCGAGCATTGTTCGAAATGCTATGAAATTTTACAGATCCTTTCTTTATGTTACGAGGGAAGGTTATGATGGAAGCCAATGAAACAAAATTTTCTCAAAATTAGATTCTATGAAACTTTTTGAAAGACTAGTTTCGGTCAAAAAATGGTAGTCTATTATACACAATTTTATACTAGTTTCAGTCAAAAAATCAAATTAAATCGAGGAGTATTCGAAATGCTCTAAATCTTTACAGATCATCTCTATATGTTACGAGGGAAGGTTATAATGGAAGTCCATGTAAACAATTATCTCAAAATTAGATTTCTATGAAAATTTTTGAAAGAATAGTTTCGGTCAAAAAATCATAGTATTATACAATAGTTTATACTAGTTTCGGTCAAAAAATCAAATTAAATCGAGGATTAATTGAAATGCTACGAAACTAATCAGATCCTTTCTATATGTTACGATAGAAGGTTATGATGGAAGTCCATGCAAAAACTTATGCCAAAATTAGATTCTATGAAACTTTTTGAAATACTAGTTTCGGTCAAAAAATTGTAGTATATTATACACAATTTTATACTAGTTCGGTAAAAAAATCAAATTAAACCGAGTATTGTTCGAAATGCTACGAAACTTTTCAGATCATTTCTATATGTTACAAGGGAAGGTTATGATGGATGTCCATGCAAAAATTATCTCAAAATACGATTCTATGAAACTTTTTGAAAGACTATTTTCGGACAAAATATTGTAGTATATTATACACAATTTTATACTAGTTTCAGTCAAAAAATAAAATTAAATCAAGGAGTATTTGAAATGCTCAGAAACTTAACAAATCCTTTCTATATGTTACGAGGGAAGGTTAAGATGGAATTCCGTGTAAAAAATTATCTCAAAATTAGATTTCTATGAAACTTTTTGAAATACTAATTTCGGTATAAAAATTATAGTGTATTATACACAATTTTATAATGGTTTTGTACAAAAAATCAAATTAAATCGAGGATTGTTCGAAATGCTACGAAATTTTACAGATCCTTTATTTTTGTTACGGGGGAAGGTTATCATGGAAGTCCATGAAAAATATTTATCTCAAAATTAGATTCTATGAAACTTTTTGAAAGACTAGTTTCGGTCAAAAAATTGTAGTATATTATACACAATTTTATACTAGTTTCAGTCAAAAAATCAAATTAAATCGAGGATAGTTCGAAATGCTACGAAACTTTTCAGATCCTTTCTATATGTTTTGAGGAAAGGTTATGATGGAACTCCATGCAAAAAATTATCTCAAAATTATATTCTATGAATTTTTTTGAAAGACTAATTTCGCTCAAAAAATCTTAGTATAATATTAATACACAATTTTATACTAGTTTCGGTCAAAAAATCATATTAAATCGAGGATTGTTTAAAATGCTACGAAACTTTTTAGATCCTCTCTATATGTTACGAGGGAAGGTTATGATGGATGTCCATGCAAAAATTATCTCAAAATAGGATTCTATGAAACTTTTTGAAAGACTAGTTTCGGTCAAAAAATTGTAGTATATTATACACAATGTTATACTAGTTTCAGTCAAAAAATAAAATTAAATCGAGCAATGTTCAAAATGCTACCAAATGTTTCAAATCCTTTCTATACATTACGAGGGAAGATAACGATGGAAGTCCGTGCAAAAAATTATCTTAAGATTAGATTCTATGAAACTTTTTGAAATACTAGTTTCAATCAAAAAATCATAGTGTATTATACGAAATTTTATAATAGTTTCGGTCAAAATATCTAATTAAATCGAGCATTGTTCGAAATGCTATGAAATTTTACAGATCCTTTCTTTATGTTACGAGGGAAGGTTATGATGGAAGCCAATGAAACAAAATTTTCTCAAAATTAGATTCTATGAAACTTTTTGAAAGACTAGTTTCGGTCAAAAAATGGTAGTCTATTATACACAATTTTATACTAGTTTCAGTCAAAAAATCAAATTAAATCGAGGAGTATTCGAAATGCTCTAAATCTTTACAGATCATCTCTATATGTTACGAGGGAAGGTTATAATGGAAGTCCATGTAAACAATTATCTCAAAATTAGATTTCTATGAAAATTTTTGAAAGAATAGTTTCGGTCAAAAAATCATAGTATTATACAATAGTTTATACTAGTTTCGGTCAAAAAATCAAATTAAATCGAGGATTAATTGAAATGCTACGAAACTAATCAGATCCTTTCTATATGTTACGATAGAAGGTTATGATGGAAGTCCATGCAAAAACTTATGCCAAAATTAGATTCTATGAAACTTTTTGAAATACTAGTTTCGGTCAAAAAATTGTAGTATATTATACACAATTTTATACTAGTTCGGTAAAAAAATCAAATTAAACCGAGTATTGTTCGAAATGCTACGAAACTTTTCAGATCATTTCTATATGTTACAAGGGAAGGTTATGATGGATGTCCATGCAAAAATTATCTCAAAATACGATTCTATGAAACTTTTTGAAAGACTATTTTCGGACAAAATATTGTAGTATATTATACACAATTTTATACTAGTTTCAGTCAAAAAATAAAATTAAATCAAGGAGTATTTGAAATGCTCAGAAACTTAACAAATCCTTTCTATATGTTACGAGGGAAGGTTAAGATGGAATTCCGTGCAAAAAATTATCTCAAAATTAGATTTCTATGAAACTTTTTGAAATACTAATTTCGGTATAAAAATTATAGTGTATTATACACAATTTTATAATGGTTTTGTACAAAAAATCAAATTAAATCGAGGATTGTTCGAAATGCTACGAAATTTTACAGATCCTTTATTTTTGTTACGGGGGAAGGTTATCATGGAAGTCCATGAAAAATATTTATCTCAAAATTAGATTCTATGAAACTTTTTGAAAGACTAGTTTCGGTCAAAAAATTGTAGTATATTATACACAATTTTATACTAGTTTCAGTCAAAAAATCAAATTAAATCGAGGATAGTTCGAAATGCTACGAAACTTTTCAGATCCTTTCTATATGTTTTGAGGAAAGGTTATGATGGAACTCCATGCAAAAAATTATCTCAAAATTATATTCTATGAATTTTTTTGAAAGACTAATTTCGCTCAAAAAATCTTAGTATAATATTAATACACAATTTTATACTAGTTTCGGTCAAAAAATCATATTAAATCGAGGATTGTTTAAAATGCTACGAAACTTTTTAGATCCTCTCTATATGTTACGAGGGAAGGTTATGATGGATGTCCATGCAAAAATTATCTCAAAATAGGATTCTATGAAACTTTTTGAAAGACTAGTTTCGGTCAAAAAATTGTAGTATATTATACACAATGTTATACTAGTTTCAGTCAAAAAATAAAATTAAATCGAGCAATGTTCAAAATGCTACCAAATGTTTCAAATCCTTTCTATACATTACGAGGGAAGATAATGATGGAAGTCCGTGCAAAAAATTATCTTAAGATTAGATTCTATGAAACTTTTTGAAATACTAGTTTCAATCAAAAAATCATAGTGTATTATACGAAATTTTATAATAGTTTCGGTCAAAATATCTAATTAAATCGAGCATTGTTCGAAATGCTATGAAATTTTACAGATCCTTTCTTTATGTTACGAGGGAAGGTTATGATGGAAGCCAATGAAACAAAATTATCTCAAAATTAGATTCTATGAAACTTTTTGAAAGACTAGTTTCGGTCAAAAAATGGTAGTCTATTATACACAATTTTATACTAGTTTCAGTCAAAAAATCAAATTAAATCGAGGAGTATTCGAAATGCTCTAAATCTTTACAGATCATCTCTATATGTTACGAGGGAAGGTTATAATGGAAGTCCATGTAAACAATTATCTCAAAATTAGATTTCTATGAAAATTTTTGAAAGAATAGTTTCGGTCAAAAAATCATAGTATTATACAATAGTTTATACTAGTTTCGGTCAAAAAATCAAATTAAATCGAGGATTAATTGAAATGCTACGAAACTAATCAGATCCTTTCTATATGTTACGATAGAAGGTTATGATGGAAGTCCATGCAAAAACTTATTTCAAAATTAGATTTTATGAAAATATTTGAAATACTAGTTTCGGTCAAAATATTGTAGTATATTATACACAATTTTATACTAGTTCGGTCAAAAAATCAAATTAAATCGAGTATTGTTCGAAATGCTACGAAAATTTTCAGATCATTTCTATATGTTATAAGGGAAGGTTATGATGGATGTCCATGCAAAAATTATCTCAAAATATGATTCTATGCAAACTTTTTGAAAGACTAGTTTCGGTCAAAATATTGTAGTATATTATACACAATGTTATACTAGTTTCAGTCAAAAAATCAAATTAAATAAAGGAGTATTTGAAATGCTCTGAAACTTAACAAATCCGTGCAAAATATTATCTCAAAATTAGATTTCTATGAAACTTTTTGAAATACTAGTTTCGGTATAAAAATTATAGTGTATTATACACAATTTTGTAATGGTTTTGTACAAAAAATCAAATTAAATCGAGGATTGTTCGAAATGCTACGAAATTTTACAGATCCTTTATTTTTGTTACGAGGGAAGGTTATCATGGAAGTCCATGAAAAATAATTTTCTCAAAATTAGATTCTATGAAACGTTTTGTAAGACTAGTTTCGGTCAAAAAATTGTAGTATATTATACACAATTTTATACTAGTTTCAGTCAAAAAATCAATTTAAATCGAGGATTGTTCGAAATGCAAAAAATTATCCCAAAATTATATTCTATGAAACTTTTTGAAAGACAAATTTCGCTCAAAATATCATAGTATAATATACACAATTTTATACTAGTTTCGGTCAAAAAATCATATTAAATCAAGGATTTATTAAAATGCTACGAAACTTTTTAGATCCTCTCTATATGTTACGAGGGAAGTTTATGATGGATGTCCATGCAATAATTATCTCAAAATAGGATTCAATGAAACTTTTTGAAAGACTAGTTTCGGTCAAAAAATTGTAGTATATTATACCAAATTTTATACTAGTTTCAGTCAAAAAATAAAATTAAATCGAGCATTGTTCAAAATGATACCAAATGTTTCAAAAAATCAAATTAAATCGAGGAGTATTCGAAATGCTCTAAATCTGTACAGATCATTTCTAAATGTTACGAGGGAAGGTTATAATGGAAGTCCATGTAAACAATTATATCAAAATTAGATTTCTATGAAAAATTTTGAAAGACTAGTTTCGGTCAAAAAATCATAGTATTATACAAAATTTTATACGAGTTTCGGTCAAAAAATCATATTAAATCGAGGATTAATTGAAATGCTACGAAACTAATCAGATCCTTTCTATATGTTACGATAGAAGGTTATGATGGAAGTCCATGAAAAAACTTATGCCAAAATTAGATTCTATGAAACTTTTTGAAATACTAGTTTCGGATAAAAAATTGTAGTATTATACACAATTTTATACTAGTTCGGTCAAAAAATTAAATTAAATCGAGTATTGTTCGAAATGCTACGAAACTTTTCAGATTATTTCTATATGTTACAAGGGATGGTTATGATGGATGTCCATGCAAAAATTATCTCAAAATACGATTCTATGAAACTTTTTGAAAGACTATTTTCTGACAAAATATTGTAGTATATTATACACAATTTTATAGTAGTTTCAGTCAAAAAATCAAATTAAATCAAGGAGTATTTGAAATGCTCTGAAACTTAACAAATCCTTTCTATATGTTACGAGAGAAGGTTATGATGGAATTCCATGCAAAATATTATCTCAAAATTGGATTTCTATGAAACTTTTTGAAATACTAGTTTCGGTATAAAAATTATAGTGTATTATACACAATTTTGTAATGGTTTTGTACAAAAAATCAAATTAAATCGAGGATTGTTCGAAATGCTACGAAATTTTAGAGATCCTTTATTTTTGTTACGAGGGAAGGTTATCATGGAAGTCCATGAAAAATAATTTTCTCAAAATTAGATTCTATGAAACGTTTTGAAAGACTAGTTTCGGTCAAAAAATTGTTGTATATTATACACAATTTTATACTAGTTTCAGTCAAAAAATCAATTTAAATCGAGGATTGTTCGAAATGCTACGAAACTTTTCAGATCCTTTCTATATGTTTTGAGGGAAGGTTATGATGGAACTCCATGCAAAAAATTATCTCAAAATTATATTCTATGAAACTTTTTGAAAGACAAATTTCGCTCAAAATATTATAGTATAATATACACAATTTTATACTAGTTTCGGTCAAAAAATCATATTAAATCAAGGATTTATTAAAATGCTACGAAACTTTTTAGATCCTCTCTATATGTTACGAGGGAAGGTTATGATGGATGTCCATGCAAAAATTATCTCAAAATAGGATTCAAAGAATCTTTTTGAAAGACTAGTTTCGGTCAAAAAATTGTAGTATATTATACAAAATTTTATACTAGTTTCAATCAAAAAATAAAATTAAATCGAGCATTGTTCAAAATGATACCAAATGTTTCAAATCCTTTCTATATGTTACGAGGGAAGCTAACGATGGAAGTCCGTGCAAAAAATTATCTTAAGATAAGATTCTATGAAACTTTTTGAAATACTAGTTTCGGTCAAAATATCGTAGTGTATTATACGAAATTTTATAATAGTTTCGGTCAAAATATCTAATTAAATCGAGGATTGTTCGAAATGCTATGAAATTTTACAGATCCTTTCTTTATGTTACGAGGGAAGGTTATGATGGAAGTCAATTAAAAAAATTATCTCAAAATTAGATTCTATGAAACTTTTTGAAAGACTAGTTTCGGTCAAAAAATTGTAGTCTATTATACACAATTTTATACTAGTTTCAGTCAAAAAATCAAATTAAATCGAGGAGTATTCGAAATGTTCTAAATCTTTACAGATCATTTCTATATGTTACGAGGGAAGGTTATAATGGAAGTCCATGTAAACAATTATCTCAAAATTAGATTTCTATGAAAAATTTTGGAAGACTAGTTTCGGTCAAAAAATCATAGTATTATACAAAATTTTATACTAGTTTCGGTGAAAAAATCATATTAAATCGAGGATTAATTGAAATGCTACGAAACTAATCAGATCCTTTCTATATGTTACGATAGAAGGTTATGATGGAAGTCCATGCAAAAACTTATGCCAAAATTAGATTCTATGAAACTTTTTGAAATACTAGTTTCGGATAAAAAATTGTAGTATTATACACAATTTTATACTAGTTCGGTCAAAAAATCAAATTAAATCGAGTATTGTTCGAAATGCTACGAAACTTTTCAGATTATTTCTATATGTTACAAGGGATGGTTATGATGGATGTCCATGCAAAAATTATCTCAAAATACGATTCTATGAAACTTTTTGAAAGACTATTTTCGGACAAAATATTGTAGTATATTATACACAATTTTATACTAGTTTCAGTCAAAAAATCAAATTAAATCAAGGAGTATTTGAAATGCTCTGAAACTTAACAAATCCTTTCTATATGTTACGAGGGAAGGTTATGATGGAATTCCGTGCAAAATATTATCTCAAAATTAGATTTCTATGAAACTTTTTGAAATACTAGTTTCGGTATAAAAATTATAGTGTATTATACACAATTTTGTAATGGTTTTGTACAAAAAATCAAATTAAATCGAGGATTGTTCGAAATGCTACGAAATTTTACAGATCCTTTATTTTTCTTACGAGGGAAGGTTATCATGGAAGTCCATGAAAAATAATTTTCTCAAAATTAGATTCTATGAAACGTTTTGAAAGACTAGTTTCGGTCAAAAAATTGTAGTATATTATACACAATTTTATACTAGTTTCAGTCAAAAAATCAATTTAAATCGAGGATTGTTCGAAATGCTACGAAACTTTTCTGATCCTATCTATATGTTTTCAGGGAAGGTTATGATGGAACTCCATGCAAAAAATTATCTCAAAATTATATTCTATGAAACTTTTTGAAAGACAAATTTCGCTCAAAATATTATAGTATAATATACACAATTTTATACTAGTTTCGGTCAAAATATCATATTAAATCAAGGATTTATTAAAATGCTACGAAACTTTTTAGATCCTCTCTATATGTTACGAGGGAAGGTTATGATGGATGTCCATGCAAAAATTATCTCAAAATAGGATTCAATGAAACTTTTTGAAAGACTAATTTCGGTCAAAAAATTGTAGTATATTATACAAAATTTTATACTAGTTTCAGTCAAAAAATAAAATTAAATCGAGCATTGTTCAAAATGATACCAAATGTTTCAAATCCTTTCTATACGTTACGAGGGAAGCTAACAATGGAAGTCCGTGCAAAAAATTATCTTAAGATAAGATTCTATGAAACTTTTTGAAATACTAGTTTCGGTCAAAATATCGTAGTGTATTATACGAAATTTTATAATAGTTTCGGTCAAAATATCTAATTAAATCGAGGATTGTTCGAAATGCTATGAAATTTTACAGATCCTTTCTTTATGTTACGAGGGAAGGTTATGATGGAAGTCAATGAAAAAAAATTATCTCAAAATTAGATTCTATGAAACTTTTTGAAAGACTAGTTTCGGTCAAAAAATTGTAGTCTATTATACACAATTTTAAACTTGTTTCAGTATAAAAATCAAATTAAATCGAGGAGTATTCGAAATGCTCTAAATCTTTACAGATCATTTCTATATGTTACGAGGGAAGGTTATAATGGAAGTCCATGTAAACAATTATCTCAAAATTAGATTTCTATGAAAAATTTTGAAGGACTAGTTTCGGTCAAAAAATCATAGTATTATACAAAATTTTATACTAGTTTCGGTCAAAAAATCATATTAAATCGAGGATTAATTGAAATGCTACGAAACTAATCAGATCCTTTCTATATGTTACGATAGAAGGTTATGATGGAAGTCCATGCAAAAACTTATTCCAAAATTAGATTCTATGAAACTTTTTGAAATACTAGTTTCGGATAAAAAATTGTAGTATTATACACAATTTTATACTAGTTCGGTCAAAAAATCAAATTAAATCGAGTATTGTTCGAAATGCTACGAAACTTTTCAGATTATTTCTATATGTTACAAGGGATGGTTATGATGGATGTCCATGCAAAAATTATCTCAAAATACGATTCTATGAAACTTTTTGAAAGACTATTTTCGGACAAAATATTGTAGTATATTATACACAATTTTATACTAGTTTCAGTCAAAAAATCAAATTAAATCAATGAGTATTTGAAATGCTCTGAAACTTAACAAATCCTTTCTATATGTTACGAGGGAAGGTTATGATGGAATTTCGTGCAAAATATTATCTCAAAATTAGATTTCTATGAAACTTTTTGAAATACTAGTTTCGGTATAAAAATTATAGTGTATTATACACTATTTTGTAATGGTTTTGTACAAAAAAATAATTAAATCGAGGATTGTTCGAAATGCTACGAAATTTTACAGATCCTTTATTTTTGTTACGAGGGAAGGTTATCATGGAAGTCCATGAAAAATAATTTTCTCAAAATTAGATTCTATGAAACGTTTTGAAAGACTAGTATCGGTCAAAAAATTTTAGTATATTATACACAATTTTATACTAGTTTCAGTCAAAAAATCAATTTAAATCGAGGATTGTTCGAAATGCTACGAAACGTTTCAGATCCTTTCTATATGTTTTGAGGGAAGGTTATGATGGAACTCCATGCAAAAAATTATCTCAAAATTATATTCTATGAAACGTTTTGAAAGACAAATTTCGCTCAAAATATCATAGTATAATATACACAATTTTATACTAGTTTCGGTCAAAAAATCATATTAAATCAAGGATTTATTAAAATGCTACGAAACTTTTTAGATCCTCTCTATATGTTACGAGGGAAGGTTATGATGGATGTCCATGCAAAAATTATCTCAAAATAGGATTCAATGAAACTTTTTGAAAGACTAGTTTCGGTCAAAAAATTGTAGTATATTATACAAAATTTTATATTAGTTTCAGTCAAAAAATAAAATTAAATCGAGCATTGTTCAAAATGATACCAAATGTTTCAAATCCTTTCTATACGTTACGAGGGAAGCTAACAAAGGAAGTCCGTGCAAAAAATTATCTTAAGATAAGATTCTATGAAACTTTTTGAAATACTAGTTTCGGTCAAAATATCGTAGTGTATTATACGAAATTTTACAATAGTTTCGGTCAAAATATCTAATTAAATCGAGGATTGTTCGAAATGCTATGAAATTTTACAGATCCTTTCTTTATGTTAAGAGGGAAGGTTATGATGGAAGTTAATGAAAAAAAATTATCTCAAAATTAGATTCTATGAAACTTTTTGAAAGACTAGTTTCGATCAAAAAATTGTAGTCTATTATACACAATTTTATACTAGTTTCAGTCAAAAAATCAAATTAAATCGAGGAGTATTCGAAATGCTCTAAATCTTTATAGATCATTTCTATATGTTACGAGGGAAGGTTATAATGGAAGTCCATGTAAACAATTATCTCAAAATTAGATTTCTATGAAAATTTTTGAAAGACTAGTTTCGGTCAAAAAATCATAGTATTATACAAAATTTTATACTAGTTTCGGTCAAAAAATCATATTAAATCGAGGATTAATTGAAATGCTACGAAACTAATCAGATCCTTTCTATATGTTACGATAGAAGGTTATGATGGAAGTCCATGCAAAAACTTATGCCAAAATTAGATTTTATGAAAGTTTTTGAAATACTAGTTTCGGATAAAAATTTGTAGTATTATACACAATTTTATACTAGTTCGGTCAAAAAATCAAATTAAATCGAGTATTGTTCGAAATGCTACGAAACTTTTCAGATCATTTCTATATGTTACAAGGGATGGTTATGATGGATGTCCATGCAAAAATAATCTCAAAATACGATTCTATGAAACTTTTTGAAAGACTATTTTCGGACAAAATATTGTAGTATATTATACACAATTTTATACTAGTTTCAGTCAAAAAATCAAATTAAATCAAGGAGTATTTGAAATGCTCTGAAACTTAACAAATCCTTTCTATATGTTACGAGGGAAGGTTATGATGGAATTCCGTGCAAAATATTATCTCAAAATTAGATTTCTATGAAACTTTTTGAAATACTAGTTTCGGTATAAAAATTATAGTGTATTATACACAATTTTGTAATGGTTTTGTACAAAAAATCAAATTAAATCGAGGATTGTTCGAAATGCTACGAAATTTTACAGATCCTTTATTTTTGTTACGAGGGAAGGTTATCATGGGAGTCCATGAAAAATAATTTTCTCAAAATTAGATTCTATGAAACGTTTTGAAAGACTAGTTTCGGTCAAAAAATTGTAGTATATTATACACAATTTTATACTAGTTTCAGTCAAAAAATCAATTTAAATCGAGGATTGTTCGAAATGCTACGAAACGTTTCAGATCCTTTCTATATGTTTTGAGGGAAGGTTATGATGGAACTCCATGCAAAAAAACATCTCAAAATTATATTCTATGAAACTTTTTGAAAGACAACTTTCGCTCAAAATATCATAGTATAATATACACAATTTTATACTAGTTTCGGTCAAAAAATTACATTAAATCAAGGATTTATTAAAATGCTACGAAACTTTTTAGATCCTCTCTATATGTTACGAGGGAAGGTTATGATGGATCTCCATGCAAAAATTATCTCAAAATAGGATTCAATGAAACTTTTTGAAAGACTAGTTTCGGTCAAAAAATTGTAGTATATTATACAAAATTTTATACTAGTTTCAGTCAAAAAATAAAATTAAATCGAGCATTGTTCAAAATGATACCAAATGTTTCAAATCCTTTCTATACGTTACGAGGGAAGCTAACAATGGAAGTCCGTGCAAAAAATTATCTTAAGATAAGATTCTATGAAACTTTTTGAAATACTAGTTTCGGTCAAAATATCGTAGTGTATTATACGAAATTTTATAATAGTTTCGGTCAAAATATCTAATTAAATCGAGGATTGTTCGAAATGCTATGAAATTTTACAGATCCTTTCTTTATGTTACGAGGGAAGGTTATGATGGAAGTTAATGAAAAAAAATTATCTCAAAATTAGATTCTATGAAACTTTTTGAAAGACTAGTTTCGATCAAAAAATTGTAGTCTATTATACACAATTTTATACTAGTTTCAGTCAAAAAATCAAATTAAATCGAGGAATATTCGAAATGCTCTAAATCTTTATAGATCATTTCTATATGTTACGAGGGAAGGTTATAATGGAAGTCCATGTAAACAATTATCTCAAAATTAGATTTCTATGAAAATTTTTGAAAGACTAGTTTCGGTCAAAAAATCATAGTATTATACAAAATTTTATACTAGTTTCGGTCAAAAAATCATATTAAATCGAGGATTAATTGAAATGCTACGAAACTAATCAGATCCTTTCTATATGTTACGATAGAAGGTTATGATGGAAGTCCATGCAAAAACTTATGCCAAAATTAGATTTTATGAAACTTTTTGAAATACTAGTTTCGGATAAAAATTTGTAGTATTATACACAATTTTATACTAGTTCGGTCAAAAAATCAAATTAAATCGAGTATTGTTCGAAATGCTACGAAACTTTTCAGATCATTTCTATATGTTACAAGGGATGGTTATGATGGATGTCCATGCAAAAATAATCTCAAAATACGATTCTATGAAACTTTTTGAAAGACTATTTTCGGACAAAATATTGTAGTATATTATACACAATTTTATACTAGTTTCAGTCAAAAAATCAAATTAAATCAAGGAGTATTTGAAATGCTCTGAAACTTAACAAATCCTTTCTATATGTTACGAGGGAAGGTTATGATGGAATTCCGTGCAAAATATTATCTCAAAATTAGATTTCTATGAAACTTTTTGAAATACTAGTTTCGGTATAAAAATTATAGTGTATTATACACAATTTTGTAATGGTTTTGTACAAAAAATCAAATTAAATCGCGGATTGTTCGAAATGCTACGAAATTTTACAGATCCTTTATTTTTGTTACGAGGGAAGGTTATCATGGAAGTCCATGAAAAATAATTTTCTCAAAATTAGATTCTATGAAACGTTTTGAAAGACTAGTATCGGTCAAAAAATTTTAGTATATTATACACAATTTTATACTAGTTTCAGTCAAAAAATCAATTTAAATCGAGGATTGTTCGAAATGCTACGAAACGTTTCAGATCCTTTCTATATGTTTTGAGGGAAGGTTATGATGGAACTCCATGCAAAAAATTATCTCAAAATTATATTCTATGAAACGTTTTGAAAGACAAATTTCGCTCAAAATATCATAGTATAATATACACAATTTTATACTAGTTTCGGTCAAAAAATCATATTAAATCAAGGATTTATTAAAATGCTACGAAACTTTTTAGATCCTCTCTATATGTTACGAGGGAAGGTTATGATGGATGTCCATGCAAAAATTATCTCAAAATAGGATTCAATGAAACTTTTTGAAAGACTAGTTTCGGTCAAAAAATTGTAGTATATTATACAAAATTTTATATTAGTTTCAGTCAAAAAATAAAATTAAATCGAGCATTGTTCAAAATGATACCAAATGTTTCAAATCCTTTCTATACGTTACGAGGGAAGCTAACAATGGAAGTCCGTGCAAAAAATTATCTTAAGATAAGATTCTATGAAACTTTTTGAAATACTAGTTTCGGTCAAAATATCGTAGTGTATTATACGAAATTTTACAATAGTTTCGGTCAAAATATCTAATTAAATCGAGGATTGTTCGAAATGCTATGAAATTTTACAGATCCTTTCTTTATGTTAAGAGGGAAGGTTATGATGGAAGTTAATGAAAAAAAATTATCTCAAAATTAGATTCTATGAAACTTTTTGAAAGACTAGTTTCGATCAAAAAATTGTAGTCTATTATACACAATTTTATACTAGTTTCAGTCAAAAAATCAAATTAAATCGAGGAGTATTCGAAATGCTCTAAATCTTTATAGATCATTTCTATATGTTACGAGGGAAGGTTATAATGGAAGTCCATGTAAACAATTATCTCAAAATTAGATTTCTATGAAAATTTTTGAAAGACTAGTTTCGGTCAAAAAATCATAGTATTATACAAAATTTTATACTAGTTTCGGTCAAAAAATCATATTAAATCGAGGATTAATTGAAATGCTACGAAACTAATCAGATCCTTTCTATATGTTACGATAGAAGGTTATGATGGAAGTCCATGCAAAAACTTATGCCAAAATTAGATTTTATGAAACTTTTTGAAATACTAGTTTCGGATAAAAATTTGTAGTATTATACACAATTTTATACTAGTTCGGTCAAAAAATCAAATTAAATCGAGTATTGTTCGAAATGCTACGAAACTTTTCAGATCATTTCTATATGTTACAAGGGATGGTTATGATGGATGTCCATGCAAAAATAATCTCAAAATACGATTCTATGAAACTTTTTGAAAGACTATTTTCGGACAAAATATTGTAGTATATTATACACAATTTTATACTAGTTTCAGTCAAAAAATCAAATTAAATCAAGGAGTATTTGAAATGCTCTGAAACTTAACAAATCCTTTCTATATGTTACGAGGGAAGGTTATGATGGAATTCCGTGCAAAATATTATCTCAAAATTAGATTTCTATGAAACTTTTTGAAATACTAGTTTCGGTATAAAAATTATAGTGTATTATACACAATTTTGTAATGGTTTTGTACAAAAAATCAAATTAAATCGCGGATTGTTCGAAATGCTACGAAATTTTACAGATCCTTTATTTTTGTTACGAGGGAAGGTTATCATGGAAGTCCATGAAAAATAATTTTCTCAAAATTAGATTCTATGAAACGTTTTGAAAGACTAGTATCGGTCAAAAAATTTTAGTATATTATACACAATTTTATACTAGTTTCAGTCAAAAAATCAATTTAAATCGAGGATTGTTCGAAATGCTACGAAACGTTTCAGATCCTTTCTATATGTTTTGAGGGAAGGTTATGATGGAACTCCATGCAAAAAATTATCTCAAAATTATATTCTATGAAACGTTTTGAAAGACAAATTTCGCTCAAAATATCATAGTATAATATACACAATTTTATACTAGTTTCGGTCAAAAAATCATATTAAATCAAGGATTTATTAAAATGCTACGAAACTTTTTAGATCCTCTCTATATGTTACGAGGGAAGGTTATGATGGATGTCCATGCAAAAATTATCTCAAAATAGGATTCAATGAAACTTTTTGAAAGACTAGTTTCGGTCAAAAAATTGTAGTATATTATACAAAATTTTATATTAGTTTCAGTCAAAAAATAAAATTAAATCGAGCATTGTTCAAAATGATACCAAATGTTTCAAATCCTTTCTATACGTTACGAGGGAAGCTAACAATGGAAGTCCGTGCAAAAAATTATCTTAAGATAAGATTCTATGAAACTTTTTGAAATACTAGTTTCGGTCAAAATATCGTAGTGTATTATACGAAATTTTACAATAGTTTCGGTCAAAATATCTAATTAAATCGAGGATTGTTCGAAATGCTATGAAATTTTACAGATCCTTTCTTTATGTTAAGAGGGAAGGTTATGATGGAAGTTAATGAAAAAAAATTATCTCAAAATTAGATTCTATGAAACTTTTTGAAAGACTAGTTTCGATCAAAAAATTGTAGTCTATTATACACAATTTTATACTAGTTTCAGTCAAAAAATCAAATTAAATCGAGGAGTATTCGAAATGCTCTAAATCTTTATAGATCATTTCTATATGTTACGAGGGAAGGTTATAATGGAAGTCCATGTAAACAATTATCTCAAAATTAGATTTCTATGAAAATTTTTGAAAGACTAGTTTCGGTCAAAAAATCATAGTATTATACAAAATTTTATACTAGTTTCGGTCAAAAAATCATATTAAATCGAGGATTAATTGAAATGCTACGAAACTAATCAGATCCTTTCTATATGTTACGATAGAAGGTTATGATGGAAGTCCATGCAAAAACTTATGCCAAAATTAGATTTTATGAAAGTTTTTGAAATACTAGTTTCGGATAAAAATTTGTAGTATTATACACAATTTTATACTAGTTCGGTCAAAAAATCAAATTAAATCGAGTATTGTTCGAAATGCTACGAAACTTTTCAGATCATTTCTATATGTTACAAGGGATGGTTATGATGGATGTCCATGCAAAAATAATCTCAAAATACGATTCTATGAAACTTTTTGAAAGACTATTTTCGGACAAAATATTGTAGTATATTATACACAATTTTATACTAGTTTCAGTCAAAAAATCAAATTAAATCAAGGAGTATTTGAAATGCTCTGAAACTTAACAAATCCTTTCTATATGTTACGAGGGAAGGTTATGATGGAATTCCGTGCAAAATATTATCTCAAAATTAGATTTCTATGAAACTTTTTGAAATACTAGTTTCGGTATAAAAATTATAGTGTATTATACACAATTTTGTAATGGTTTTGTACAAAAAATCAAATTAAATCGCGGATTGTTCGAAATGCTACGAAATTTTACAGATCCTTTATTTTTGTTACGAGGGAAGGTTATCATGGAAGTCCATGAAAAATAATTTTCTCAAAATTAGATTCTATGAAACGTTTTGAAAGACTAGTATCGGTCAAAAAATTTTAGTATATTATACACAATTTTATACTAGTTTCAGTCAAAAAATCAATTTAAATCGAGGATTGTTCGAAATGCTACGAAACGTTTCAGATCCTTTCTATATGTTTTGAGGGAAGGTTATGATGGAACTCCATGCAAAAAATTATCTCAAAATTATATTCTATGAAACGTTTTGAAAGACAAATTTCGCTCAAAATATCATAGTATAATATACACAATTTTATACTAGTTTCGGTCAAAAAATCATATTAAATCAAGGATTTATTAAAATGCTACGAAACTTTTTAGATCCTCTCTATATGTTACGAGGGAAGGTTATGATGGATGTCCATGCAAAAATTATCTCAAAATAGGATTCAATGAAACTTTTTGAAAGACTAGTTTCGGTCAAAAAATTGTAGTATATTATACAAAATTTTATATTAGTTTCAGTCAAAAAATAAAATTAAATCGAGCATTGTTCAAAATGATACCAAATGTTTCAAATCCTTTCTATACGTTACGAGGGAAGCTAACAATGGAAGTCCGTGCAAAAAATTATCTTAAGATAAGATTCTATGAAACTTTTTGAAATACTAGTTTCGGTCAAAATATCGTAGTGTATTATACGAAATTTTACAATAGTTTCGGTCAAAATATCTAATTAAATCGAGGATTGTTCGAAATGCTATGAAATTTTACAGATCCTTTCTTTATGTTAAGAGGGAAGGTTATGATGGAAGTTAATGAAAAAAAATTATCTCAAAATTAGATTCTATGAAACTTTTTGAAAGACTAGTTTCGATCAAAAAATTGTAGTCTATTATACACAATTTTATACTAGTTTCAGTCAAAAAATCAAATTAAATCGAGGAGTATTCGAAATGCTCTAAATCTTTATAGATCATTTCTATATGTTACGAGGGAAGGTTATAATGGAAGTCCATGTAAACAATTATCTCAAAATTAGATTTCTATGAAAATTTTTGAAAGACTAGTTTCGGTCAAAAAATCATAGTATTATACAAAATTTTATACTAGTTTCGGTCAAAAAATCATATTAAATCGAGGATTAATTGAAATGCTACGAAACTAATCAGATCCTTTCTATATGTTACGATAGAAGGTTATGATGGAAGTCCATGCAAAAACTTATGCCAAAATTAGATTTTATGAAAGTTTTTGAAATACTAGTTTCGGATAAAAATTTGTAGTATTATACACAATTTTATACTAGTTCGGTCAAAAAATCAAATTAAATCGAGTATTGTTCGAAATGCTACGAAACTTTTCAGATCATTTCTATATGTTACAAGGGATGGTTATGATGGATGTCCATGCAAAAATAATCTCAAAATACGATTCTATGAAACTTTTTGAAAGACTATTTTCGGACAAAATATTGTAGTATATTATACACAATTTTATACTAGTTTCAGTCAAAAAATCAAATTAAATCAAGGAGTATTTGAAATGCTCTGAAACTTAACAAATCCTTTCTATATGTTACGAGGGAAGGTTATGATGGAATTCCGTGCAAAATATTATCTCAAAATTAGATTTCTATGAAACTTTTTGAAATACTAGTTTCGGTATAAAAATTATAGTGTATTATACACAATTTTGTAATGGTTTTGTACAAAAAATCAAATTAAATCGAGGATTGTTCGAAATGCTACGAAATTTTACAGATCCTTTATTTTTGTTACGAGGGAAGGTTATCATGGGAGTCCATGAAAAATAATTTTCTCAAAATTAGATTCTATGAAACGTTTTGAAAGACTAGTTTCGGTCAAAAAATTGTAGTATATTATACACAATTTTATACTAGTTTCAGTCAAAAAATCAATTTAAATCGAGGATTGTTCGAAATGCTACGAAACGTTTCAGATCCTTTCTATATGTTTTGAGGGAAGGTTATGATGGAACTCCATGCAAAAAAACATCTCAAAATTATATTCTATGAAACTTTTTGAAAGACAACTTTCGCTCAAAATATCATAGTATAATATACACAATTTTATACTAGTTTCGGTCAAAAAATTACATTAAATCAAGGATTTATTAAAATGCTACGAAACTTTTTAGATCCTCTCTATATGTTACGAGGGAAGGTTATGATGGATCTCCATGCAAAAATTATCTCAAAATAGGATTCAATGAAACTTTTTGAAAGACTAGTTTCGGTCAAAAAATTGTAGTATATTATACAAAATTTTATACTAGTTTCAGTCAAAAAATAAAATTAAATCGAGCATTGTTCAAAATGATACCAAATGTTTCAAATCCTTTCTATACGTTACGAGGGAAGCTAACAATGGAAGTCCGTGCAAAAAATTATCTTAAGATAAGATTCTATGAAACTTTTTGAAATACTAGTTTCGGTCAAAATATCGTAGTGTATTATACGAAATTTTATAATAGTTTCGGTCAAAATATCTAATTAAATCGAGGATTGTTCGAAATGCTATGAAATTTTACAGATCCTTTCTTTATGTTACGAGGGAAGGTTATGATGGAAGTTAATGAAAAAAAATTATCTCAAAATTAGATTCTATGAAACTTTTTGAAACACTAGTTTCGATCAAAAAATTGTAGTCTATTATACACAATTTTATACTAGTTTCAGTCAAAAAATCAAATTAAATCGAGGAATATTCGAAATGCTCTAAATCTTTATAGATCATTTCTATATGTTACGAGGGAAGGTTATAATGGAAGTCCATGTAAACAATTATCTCAAAATTAGATTTCTATGAAAATTTTTGAAAGACTAGTTTCGGTCAAAAAATCATAGTATTATACAAAATTTTATACTAGTTTCGGTCAAAAAATCATATTAAATCGAGGATTAATTGAAATGCTACGAAACTAATCAGATCCTTTCTATATGTTACGATAGAAGGTTATGATGGAAGTCCATGCAAAAACTTATGCCAAAATTAGATTTTATGAAACTTTTTGAAATACTAGTTTCGGATAAAAATTTGTAGTATTATACACAATTTTATACTAGTTCGGTCAAAAAATCAAATTAAATCGAGTATTGTTCGAAATGCTACGAAACTTTTCAGATCATTTCTATATGTTACAAGGGATGGTTATGATGGATGTCCATGCAAAAATAATCTCAAAATACGATTCTATGAAACTTTTTGAAAGACTATTTTCGGACAAAATATTGTAGTATATTATACACAATTTTATACTAGTTTCAGTCAAAAAATCAAATTAAATCAAGGAGTATTTGAAATGCTCTGAAACTTAACAAATCCTTTCTATATGTTACGAGGGAAGGTTATGATGGAATTCCGTGCAAAATATTATCTCAAAATTAGATTTCTATGAAACTTTTTGAAATACTAGTTTCGGTATAAAAATTATAGTGTATTATACACAATTTTGTAATGGTTTTGTACAAAAAATCAAATTAAATCGAGGATTGTTCGAAATGCTACGAAATTTTACAGATCCTTTATTTTTGTTACGAGGGAAGGTTATCATGGAAGTTCATGAAAAATAATTTTCTCAAAATTAGATTCTATGAAACGTTTTGAAAGACTAGTTTCGGTCAAAAAATTGTAGTATATTATACACAATTTTATACTAGTTTCAGTCAAAAAATCAATTTAAATCGAGGATTGTTCGAAATGCTACGAAACTTTTCAGATCCTTTCTATATGTTTTGAGGGAAGGTTATGATGGAACTCCATGCAAAAAATCATCTCAAAATTATATTCTATGAAACTTTTTGAAAGACAAATTTCGCTCAAAATATCATAGTATAATATACACAATTTTATACTAGTTTCGGTCAAAAAATCACATTAAATCAAGGATTTATTAAAATGCTACGAAACTTTTTAGATCCTCTCTATATGTTACGAGGGAAGGTTATGATGGATCTCCATGCAAAAATTATCTCAAAATAGGATTCAATGAAACTTTTTGAAAGACTAGTTTCGGTCAAAAAATTGTAGTATATTATACAAAATTTTATACTAGTTTCAGTCAAAAAATAAAATTAAATCGAGCATTGTTCAAAATGATACCAAATGTTTCAAATCCATTCTATACGTTATGAGGGAAGCTAACGATGGAAGTCCGTGCAAAAAATTATCTTAAGATAAGATTCTATGAAACTTTTTGAAATACTAGTTTCGGTCAAAATATCGTAGTGTATTATACGAAATTTTATAATAGTTTCGGTCAAAATATCTAATTAAATCGAGGATTGTTCGAAATGCTATGAAATTTTACAGATCCTTTCTTTATGTTACGAGGGAAGGTTATGATGGAAGTCAATGAAAAAAAATTATCTCAAAATTAGATTCTATGAAACTTTTTGAAAGACTAGTTTCGGTCAAAAAATTGTAGTCTATTATACACAATTTTATACTAGTTTCAGTCAAAAAATCAAATTAAATCGAGGAGTATTCGAAATGCTCTAAATCTTTTGCAGATCATTTCTATATGTTACGAGGGAAGGTTATAATGGAAGTCCACGTAAACAATTATCTCAATATTAGATTTCTATGAAAAATTTTGAAAGACTAGTTTCGGTCAAAAAATCATAGTATTATAAAAAATTTTATACTAGTTTCGGTCTAAAAATCATATTAAATCGAGGATTAATTGAAATGCTACGAAACTAATCAGATCCTTTCTATATGTTATGATGGAAGTCCATGCAAAAACTTATGCCAAAATTAGATTTTATGAAAATTTTTGAAATACTAGTTTCGGATAAAAAATTGTAGTATTATATACATTTTTATACTAGTTCGGTCAAAAAATCAAATTAAATCGAGTATTGTTCGAAATGCTACGAAACTTTTCAGATTATTTCTATATGTTACAATGGATGGTTATGATGGATGTCCATTCAAAAGTTATCTCAAAATACGATTCTATGAAACTTTTTTAAAGACTATTTTCGGACAAAATATTGTAGTATATTATACACAATTTTATACTAGTTTCAGTCAAAAAATCAAATTAAATCAAGGAGTATTTGAAATGCTCTGAAACTTAACAAATCCTTTCTATATGTTACGAGGGAAGGTTATGATGGAATTCCGTGCAAAATATTATCTCAAAATTAGATTTCTATGAAACTTTTTGAAATACTAGTTTCGGTATAAAAATTATAGTGTATTATACACAATTTTGTAATGGTTTTGTACAAAAAATCAAATTAAATCGATGATTGTTCGAAATGCTACGAAATTTTACAGATCCTTTATTTTTGTTACGAGGGAAGGTTATCATGGAAGTCCATGAAAAATAATTTTCTCAAAATTAGATTCTATGAAACGTTTTGAAAGACTAGTTTCGGTCAAAAAATTGTAGTATAATATACACAATTTTATACTAGTTTCAGTCAAAAAATCAATTTAAATCGAGGATTGTTCGAAATGCTACGAAACTTTTCAGATCCTTTCTATATGTTTTGAGGGAAGGTTATGATGGAACTACATGCAAAAAATTATCTCAAAATTATATTCTATGAAACTTTTTGAAAGACAAATTTCGCTCAAAATATTATAGTATAATATACACAATTTTATACTAGTTTCGGTCAAAAAATCATATTAAATCAAGGATTTATTAAAATGCTACGAAACTTTTTAGATCCTCTCTATATGTTACGAGGGAAGGTTATGATGGATGTCCATGCAAAAATTATCTCAAAATAGGATTCAATGAAACTTTTTGAAAGACTAGTTTCGGTCAAAAAATTGTAGTATATTATACAAAATTTTATACTAGTTTCAGTCAAAAAATAAAATTAAATCGAGCATTGTTCAAAATGATACCAAATGTTTCAAATCCTTTCTATACGTTACGAGGGAAGCTAACGATGGAAGTCCGTGCAAAAAATTATCTTAAGATAAGATTCTATGAAACTTTTTGAAATACTAGTTTCGGTCAAAATATCGTAGTGTATTATACGAAATTTTATAATTGTTTCGGTCAAAATATCTAATTAAATCGAGGATTGTTCGAAATGCTATGAAATTTTAAAAATCCTTTCTTTATGTTACGAGGGAAGGTTATGATGGAAGTCAATTAAAAAAAATTATCTCAAAATTAGATTCTATGAAACTTTTTGAAAGACTAGTTTCGGTCAAAAAATTGTAGTCTATTATACACAATTTTATACTAGTTTCAGTCAAAAAATCAATTTAAATCGAGGAGTATTCGAAATGCTCTAAATCTTTATAGATCATTTCTATATGTTACGAGGGAAGGTTATAATGGAAGTCCATGTAGACAATTATCTCAAAATTAGATTTCTATGAAAATTTTTGAAAGACTAGTTTCGGTCAAAAAATCATAGTATTATACAAAATTTTATACTAGTTTCGGTCTAAAAATCATATTAAATCGAGGATTAATTGAAATGCTACGAAACTAATCAGATCCTTTCTATATGTTATGATGGAAGTCCATGCAAAAACTTATGCCAAAATTAGATTTTATGAAAATTTTTGAAATACTAGTTTCGGATAAAAAATTGTAGTATTATACACATTTTTATACTAGTTCGGTCAAAAAATCAAATTAAATCGAGTATTGTTCGAAATGCTACGAAACTTTTCAGATTATTTCTATATGTTACAATGGATGGTTATGATGGATGTCCATTCAAAAGTTATCTCAAAATACGATTCTATGAAACTTTTTTAAAGACTATTTTCGGACAAAATATTGTAGTATATTATACACAATTTTATACTAGTTTCAGTCAAAAAATCAAATTAAATCAAGGAGTATTTGAAATGCTCTGAAACTTAACAAATCCTTTCTATATGTTACGAGGGAAGGTTATGATGGAATTCCGTGCAAAATATTATCTCAAAATTAGATTTCTATGAAACTTTTTGAAATACTAGTTTCGGTATAAAAATTATAGTGTATTATACACAATTTTGTAATGGTTTTGTACAAAAAATCAAATTAAATCGAGGATTGTTCGAAATGCTACGAAATTTTACAGATCCTTTATTTTTGTTACGAGGGAAGGTTATCATGGAAGTCCATGAAAAATAATTTTCTCAAAATTAGATTCTATTAAACGTTTTGAAAGACTAGTTTCGGTCAAAAAATTGTAGTATATTATACACAATTTTATACTAGTTTCAGTCAAAAAATCAATTTAAATCGAGGATTGTTCGAAATGCTACGAAACTCTTCAGATCCTTTCTATATGTTTTGAGGGAAGGTTATGATGGAACTCCATGCAAAAAATTATCTCAAAATTATATTCTATGAAACTTTTTGAAAGACAAATTTCGCTCAAAATATTATAGTATAATATACACAATTTTATACTAGTTTCGGTCAAAAAATCATATTAAATCAAGGATTTATTAAAATGCTACGAAACTTTTTAGATCCTCTCTATATGTTACGAGGGAAGGTTATGATGGATGTCCATGCAAAAATTATCTCAAAATAGGATTCAATGAAACTTTTTGAAAGACTAGTTTCGGTCAAAAAATTGTAGTATATTATACAAAATTTTATACTAGTTTCAGTCAAAAAATAAAATTAAATCGAGCATTGTTCAAAATGATACCAAATGTTTCAAATCCTTTCTATACGTTACGAGGGAAGCTAACGATGGAAGTTCGTGCAAAAAATTATCTTAAGATAAGATTCTATGAAACTTTTTGAAATACTAGTTTCGGTCAAAATATCGTAGTGTATTATACGAAATTTTATAATAGTTTCGGTCAAAATATCTAATTAAATCGAGGATTGTTCGAAATGCTATGAAATTTTACAGATCCTTTCTTTATGTTACGAGGGAAGGTTATGATGGAAGTCAATTAAAAAAAATTATCTCAAAATTAGATTCTATGAAACTTTTTGAAAGACTAGTTTCGGTCAAAAAATTGTAGTCTATTATACACAATTTTATACTAGTTTCAGTCAAAAAATCAATTTAAATCGAGGAGTATTCGAAATGCTCTAAATCTTTATAGATCATTTCTATATGTTACGAGGGAAGGTTATAATGGAAGTCCATGTAAACAATTATCTCAAAATTAGATTTCTATGAAAATTTTTGAAAGACTAGTTTCGGTCAAAAAATCATAGTATTATACAAAATTTTATACTAGTTTCGGTCTAAAAATCATATTAAATCGAGGATTAATTGAAATGCTACGAAACTAATCAGATCCTTTCTATATGTTATGATGGAAGTCCATGCAAAAACTTATGCCAAAATTAGATTTTATGAAACTTTTTGAAATACTAGTTTCGGATAAAAAATTGTAGTATTATACACAATTTTATACTAGTTCGGTCAAAAAATCAAATTAAATCGAGTATTGTTCGAAATGCTACGAAACTTTTCAGATCATTTCTATATGTTACAATGGATGGTTATGATGGATGTCCATGCAAAAATTATCTCAAAATACGATTCTATGAAACTTTTTGAAAGACTATTTTCGGACAAAATATTGTAGTATATTATACACAATTTTATACTAGTTTCAGTCAAAAAATCAAATTAAATCAAGGAGTATTTGAAATGCTCTGAAACTTAACAAATCCTTTCTATATGTTACGAGGGAAGATTATGATGGAATTCCGTGCAAAATATTATCTCAAAATTAGATTTCTATGCAACTTTTTGAAATACTAGTTTCGGTATAAAAATTATAGTGTATTATACACAATTTTGTAATGGTTTTGTACAAAAAATCAATTTAAATCGAGGATTGTTCGAAATGCTACGAAACTTTTCAGATCCTTTATATATGTTTTGAGGGAAGGTTATGATGGAACTCCATGCAAAAAATTATCTCAAAATTATATTCTATGAAACTTTTTGAAAGACAAATTTCGCTCAAAATATTATAGTATAATATACACAATTTTATACTAGTTTCGGTCAAAAAATCATATTAAATCAAGGATTTATTAAAATGCTACGAAACTTTTTAGATCCTCTCTATATGTTACGAGGGAAGGTTATGATGGATGTCCATGCAAAAATTATCTCAAAATAGGATTCAATGAAACTTTTTGAAAGACTAGTTTCGGTCAAAAACTTGAAGTATATTATACAAAATTTTATACTAGTTTCAGTCAAAAAATAAAATTAAATCGAGCATTGTTCAAAATGATACCAAATGTTTCAAATCCTTTCTATACGTTACGAGGGAAGCTAACGATGGAAGTCCGTGCAAAAAATTATCTTAAGATAAGATTCTATGAAACTTTTTGAAATACTAGTTTCGGTCAAAATATCGTAGTGTATTATACGAAATTTTATAAAAGTTTCGGTCAAAATATCTAATTAAATCGAGGATTGTTTGAAATGCTATGAAATTTTACAGATCCTTTCTTTATGTTACGAGGGAAGGTTATGATGGAAGTCAATTAAAAAAAATTATCTCAAAATTAGATTCTATGAAACTTTTTGAAAGACTAGTTTCGGTCAAAAAATTGTAGTCTATTATACACAATTTTATACTAGTTTCAGTCAAAAAATCAATTTAAATCGAGGAGTATTCGAAATGCTCTAAATCTTTATAGATCATTTCTATATGTTACGAGGGAAGGTTATAATGGAAGTCCATGTAAACAATTATCTCAAAATTAGATTTCTATGAAAATTTTTGAAAGACTAGTTTCGGTCAAAAAATCATAGTATTATACAAAATTTTATACTAGTTTCGGTCTAAAAATCATATTAAATCGAGGATTAATTGAAATGCTACGAAACTAATCAGATCCTTTCTATATGTTATGATGGAAGTCCATGCAAAAACTTATGCCAAAATTAGATTTTATGAAACTTTTTGAAGTACTAGTTTCGGATAAAAAATTGTAGTATTATACACAATTTTATACTAGTTCGGTCAAAAAATCAAATTAAATCGAGTATTGTTCGAAATGCTACGAAACTTTTCAGATCATTTCTATATGTTACAATGGATGGTTATGATGGATGTCCATGCAAAAATTATCTCAAAATACGATTCTATGAAACTTTTTGAAAGACTATTTTCGGACAAAATATTGTAGTATATTATACACAATTTTATACTAGTTTCAGTCAAAAAATCAAATTAAATCAAGGAGTATTTGAAATGCTCTGAAACTTAACAAATCCTTTCTATATGTTACGAGGGAAGATTATGATGGAATTCCGTGCAAAATATTATCTCAAAATTAGATTTCTATGCAACTTTTTGAAATACTAGTTTCGGTATAAAAATTATAGTGTATTATACACAATTTTGTAATGGTTTTGTACAAAAAATCAAATTAAATCGAGGATTGTTCGAAATGCTACGAAATTTTACAGATCCTTTATTTTTGTTACGAGGGAAGGTTATCATGGAAGTCCATGAAAAATAATTTTCTCAAAATTAGATTCTATGAAACGTTTTGAAAGACTAGTTTCGGTCAAAAAATTGTAGTATATTATACACAATTTTATACTAGTTTCAGTCAAAAAATCAATTTAAATCGAGGATTGTTCGAAATGCTACGAAACTTTTCAGATCCTTTCTATATGTTTTGAGGGAAGGTTATGATGGAACTCCATGCAAAAAATCATCTCAAAATTATATTCTATGAAACTTTTTGAAAGACAAATTTCGCTCAAAATATCATAGTATAATATACACAATTTTATACTAGTTTCGGTCAAAAAATCACATTAAATCAAGGATTTATTAAAATGCTACGAAACTTTTTAGATCCTCTCTATATGTTACGAGGGAAGGTTATGATGGATGTCCATGCAAAAATTATCTCAAAATAGGATTCAATGAAACTTTTTGAAAGACTAGTTTCGGTCAAAAAATTGTAGTATATTATACAAAATTTTATACTAGTTTCAGTCAAAAATAAAATTAAATCGAACATTGTTCAAAATGATACCAAATGTTTCAAATCCTTTCTAAACGTTACGAGGGAAGCTAACGATGGAAGTCCGTGCAAAAAATTATCTTAAGATAAGATTCTATGAAACTTTTTGAAATACTAGTTTCGGTCAAAATATCGTAGTGTATTATACGAAATTTTATAATAGTTTCGGTCAAAATATCTAATTAAATCGAGGATTGTTCGAAATGCTATGAAATTGTACAAATCCTTTCTTTATGGTACGAGGGAAGGTTATGATGGAAGTCAATGAAAAAAAATTATCTCAAAATTAGATTCTATGAAACTTTTTGAAAGACTAGTTTCGGTCAAAAAATTGTAGTCTATTATACACAATTTTATACTAGTTTCAGTCAAAAAATCAATTTAAATCGAGGAGTATTCGAAATGCTCTAAATCTTTATAGATCATTTCTATATGTTACGAGGGAAGGTTATAATGGAAGTCCATGTAAACAATTATCTCAAAATTAGATTTCTATGAAAATTTTTGAAAGACTAGTTTCGGTCAAAAAATCATAGTATTATACAAAATTTTATACTAGTTTCGGTCTAAAAATCATATTAAATCGAGGATTAATTGAAATGCTACGAAACTAATCAGATCCTTTCTATATGTTATGATGGAAGTCCATGCAAAAACTTATGCCAAAATTAGATTTTATGAAACTTTTTGAAATACTAGTTTCGGATAAAAAATTGTAGTATTATACACAATTTTATACTAGTTCGGTCAAAAAATCAAATTAAATTGAGTATTGTTCGAAATGCTACGAAACTTTTCAGATCATTTCTATATGTTACAATGGATGGTTATGATGGATGTCCATGCAAAAATTATCTCAAAATACGATTCTATGAAACTTTTTGAAAGACTATTTTCGGACAAAATATTGTAGTATATTATACACAATTTTATACTAGTTTCAGTCAAAAAATCAAATTAAATCAAGGAGAATTTGAAATGCTCTGAAACTTAACAAATCCTTTCTATATGATACGAGGGAAGATTATGATGGAATTTCGTGCAAAATATTATCTCAAAATTAGATTTCTATGCAACTTTTTGAAATACTAGTTTCGGTATAAAAATTATAGTGTATTATACACAATTTTGTAATGGTTTTGTACAAAAAATCAAATTAAATCGAGGATTGTTCGAAATGCTACGAAATTTTACAGATCCTTTATTTTTGTTACGAGGGAAGGTTATCATGGAAGTCCATGAAAAATAATTTTCTCAAAATTAGATTCTATGAAACGTTTTGAAAGACTAGTTTCGGTCAAAAAATTGTAGTATATTATACACAATTTTATACTAGTTTCAGTCAAAAAATCAATTTAAATCGAGGATTGTTCGAAATGCTACGAAACTTTTCAGATCCTTTCTATATGTTTTGAGGGAAGGTTATGATGGAACTCCATGCAAAAAATCATCTCAAAATTATATTCTATGAAACTTTTTGAAAGACAAATTTCGCTCAAAATATCATAGTATAATATACACAATTTTATACTAGTTTCGGTCAAAAAATCACATTAAATCAAGGATTTATTAAAATGCTACGAAACTTTTTAGATCCTCTCTATATGTTACGAGGGAAGGTTATGATGGATGTCCATGCAAAAATTATCTCAAAATAGGATTCAATGAAACTTTTTGAAAGACTAGTTTCGGTCAAAAAATTGTAGTATATTATACAAAATTTTATACTAGTTTCAGTCAAAAATAAAATTAAATTGAGCATTGTTCAAAATGATACCAAATGTTTCAAATCCTTTCTATACGTTACGAGGGAAGCTAACGATGGAAGTCCGTGCAAAAAATTATCTTAAGATAAGATTCTATGAAACTTTTTGAAATACTAGTTTCGGTCAAAATATCGTAGTGTATTATACGAAATTTTATAATAGTTTCGGTCAAAATATCTAATTAAATCGAGGATTGTTCGAAATGCTATGAAATTTTACAGATCCTTTCTTTATGTTACGAGGGAAGGTTATGATGGAAGTCAATGAAAAAAAATTATCTCAAAATTAGATTCTATGAAACTTTTTGAAAGCCTAGTTTCAGTAAAAAAATTGTAGTCTATTATACACAATTTTATACTAGTTTCAGTCAAAAAATCTAATTAAATCGAGGAGTATTCGAAATTCTCTAAATCTTTACAGATCATTTCTATATGTTACGAGGGAAGGTTATAATGGAAGTGCATGTAAACAATTATCTCATAATTAGATTTCTATGAAAAATTTTGAAAGACTAGTTTCAGTCAAAAAATCATAGTATTATACAAAATTTTATACTAGTTTCAGTCAAAAAATCATATTAAATCGAGGATTAATTGAAATGCTACGAAACTAATCAGATCCTTTCTATGTCTTACGATAGAAGGTTATGATGGAAGTCCATGCAAAAACTTATGCCAAAATTAGATTCTATGAAACTTTTTGAAATACTAGTTTCAGATAAAAAATTGTAGTATTATACACAATTTTATACTAGTTCGGTCAAAAAATCAAATTAAATCGAGTATTGTTGGAAATGCTACGAAACTTTTCAGATCATTTCTATATGTTACAAGGGATGGTTATGATGGATGTCCATGCAAAAGTTATCTCAAAATACGATTCTATGAAACTTTTTGAAAGACTAGTTTCGGACAAAATATTGTAGTATATTATACACAATTTTATACTAGTTTCAGTCAAAAAATCAAATTAAATCAAGTTGTATTTGAAATGCTCTGAAACTTAACAAATCCTTTCTATATGTTACGAAGGAAGGTTATGATGGAATTCCGTGAAAAATAATTATCTCAAAATTAGATTCTATGAAACGTTTTGAAAGACTAGTTTCGGTCAAAAAATTGTAGTATATTATACATAATTTTATACTAGTTCGGTCAAAAAATCAAATTAAATCGAGGAGTATTCGAAATGCTCTAAATCTTTACAGATCATTTCTAAATGTTACGAGGGAAGGTTATAATGGAAGTCCATTTAAAAAATTATCTCAAAATTATATTTCTATGAAACTTTTTGAAAGACTAGTTTCGGTCAAAAAATCGTAGTATTATACAAAATTTTATACTAGTTTCGGTCAAAAAATCATATTAAATCGAGGATTAATTGAAATGCTACGAAACTAATCAGATCCTTTCTATACGTTACGATAGAAGGTTATGATGGAAGTCCATGCAAAAACTTATTCCAAAATTAGATTTTATGAAATTTTTGAAATACTAGTTTCGGTCAAAAAATTGTAGTATATTATACACAATTTTATACTAGTTCAGTCAAAAAATCAAATTAAATCGAGTATTGTTCGAAATGCTACGAAACTTTTCAGATCATTTCTATATGTTACAAGGGAAGGTTATGATGGATGTCCATGCAAAAATTATCTCAAAATACGATTCAATGCAAACTTTTTGAAAGACTAGTTTCGGTCAAAATATTGTAGTATATTATACACAATTTTATACTAGTTTCAGTCAAAAAATCAAATTAAATCAAGGAGTATTTGAAATGCTCTGAAACTTAACAAATCCTTTCTATATGTTACGAGGGAAGGTTATGATGGAATTCCGTGCAAAATATTATCTCAAAATTAGATTTCTATGAAACTTTTTGAAATACTAGTTTCGGTATAAAAATTAAAGTGTATTATACACAATTTTATAATGGTTTTGTACAAAAAATCAAATTAAATCGAGGATTGTTCGAAATGCTACGAAATTTTACAGATCCTTTATTTTTGTTACGAGGGAAGGTTATCATGGAAGTCCATGAAAAATAATTATCTCAAAATTAGATTCTATGAAACGTTTTGAAAGACTAGTTTCGGTCAAAAAATTGTAGTATATTATACATAATTTTATACTAGTTCGGTCAAAAAATCAAATTAAATCGAGGAGTATTCGAAATGCTCTAAATCTTTACAGATCATTTCTAAATGTTACGAGGGAAGGTTATGATGGAAGTCCATGTAAAAAATTATCTCAAAATTAGATTTCTATGAAACTTTTTGAAAGACTAGTTTCGGTCAAAAAATCATAGTATTATACAAAATTTTATACTAGTTTCGGTCAAAAAATCATATTAAATCGAGGATTAATTGAAATGCTACGAAACTAATCAGATCCTTTCTATATGTTACGATAGAAGGTTATGATGGAAGTCCATGCAAAAACTTATGCCAAAATTAGATTCTATGAAACTTTTTGAAATACTAGTTTCAGATAAAAAATTGTAGTATTATACACAATTTTATACTAGTTCGATCAAAAAATCAAATTAAATCGAGTATTGTTCGAAATGCTACGAAACTTTTCAGATCATTTCTATATGTTACAAGGGATGGTTATGATGGATGTCCATGCAAAAGTTATCTCAAAATACGATTCTATGAAACTTTTTGAAAGACTAGTTTCGGACAAAATATTGTAGTATATTATACACAATTTTATACTAGTTTCAGTCAAAAAATTAAATTAAATCAAGGAGTATTTGAAATGCTCTGAAACTTAACAAATCCTTTCTATATGTTACGAGGGAAGGTTATGATGGAATTCCGTGCAAAATATTATCTCAAAATTAGATTTCTATGAAAATTTTTGAATTACTAGTTTTGGTATAAAAATTATAGTGTATTATACACAATTTTATAATGGTTTTGTACAAAAAATCAAATTAAATCGAGGATTGTTCGAAATGCTACGAAATTTTACAGATCCTTTATTTTTGTTACGAGGTAAGGTTATCATGGAAGTCCATGAAAAATAATTATCTCAAAATTAGATTCTATGAAACATTTTGAAAGACTAGTTTCGGTCAAAAAATTGTAGTATATTATACACAATATTATACTAGTTTCAGTCAAAAAATCAATTTAAATCGAGGATTGTACGAAATGCTACGAAACTTTTCAGATCCTTTCTATATGTTTTGAGGGAAGGTTATGATGGAACTCCATGCAAAAAATTATCTCAAAATTATATTCTATGAAACTTTTTAAAAGACAAATTTCGCTCAAAATATCATAGTATAATATACACAATTTTATACTAGTTTCGGTCAAAAAATCATATTAAATCAAGGATTTATTAAAATGCTACGAAACATTTTAGATCCTCTCTATATGTTACGAGGGAAGGTTATGATGGATGTCCATGCAAAAATTATCTCAAAATAGGATTTTATGAACCTTTTTGAAAGACTAGTTTCGGTCAAAAAATTGTAGTATATTATACACAATTTTATACTAGTTTAAGTCAAAAAATTAAATTAAATCGAGCATTGTTCAAAATGCTACCAAATGTTTCAAATCCTTTCTATACGTTACGAGGGAAGCTAACAATGGAAGTCCGTGCAAAAAATTATCTTAAGATTAGATTCTATGAAACTTTTGAAATACTAGTTTCGGTCAAAAAATCATAGTGTATTATACGAAATTTTATAATAGTTTCGGTCAAAATATCTAATTAAATCGAGGATTGTTCGAAATGATATGAAATTTTACAGATCCTTTCTTTATATTACGAGGGAAGGTTATGATGGAAGTCAATGAAAAAAAATTATCTCAAAATTAGATTCTATGAAACTTTTTGAAAGACTAGTTTCGGTCAAAAAATTGTAGTCTATTATACACAATTTTATACTAGTTTCAGTCAAAAAATCAAATTAAATCGAGGAGTATTCGAAATGCTCGAAATCTTTACAGATCATTTCTATATGTTACGAGGGAAGGTTATAATGGAAGTCAATGTAAAAAATTATCTCAAAATTAGATTTCTATGAAACTTTTTGAAAGACTAGTTTCGATCAAAAAATCATAATATTATACAATATTTTATACTAGTTTCGGTCAAAAAATCAAATTAAATCGAGGATTAATTGAAATGCTTCGAAACTAATCAGATCCTTTCTATATGTTACGATAGAAGGTTATGATGGAAGTCCATGCAAAAACTTATGTCAAAATTAGATTCTATGAAACTTTTTGAAATACTAGTTTCGGTCAAAAAATTGTAGTATATTATACACAATTTTATACTAGTTCGGTCAAAAAATCAAATTAAATCGAGTATTGTTCGAAATGCTACGAAACTTTTCAGATCATTTCTATATGTTACAAGGGAAGGTTATGATGGATGTCCATGCAAAAATTATCTCAAAATATGATTCTATGACACTTTTTGAAATACTAGCTTCGGTCAAAATATTGTAGTATATTATACACAATTTTATACTAGTTTCAGTAAAAAAATCAAATTAAATCAAGGAGTATTTGAAATGCTCCGAAACTTAAGAAATCCTTTCTATATGTTACGAGGGAAGGTTATGATGGAATTCCGTGCAAAAAATTATCTCAAAATTAGATTTGTATGAAACTTTTTGAAATACTAGTTTCGGTATAAAAATTATAGTGTATTATATACAATTTTATAATGGTTTTGTACAAAAAATCAAATTAAATCGAGGATTGTTCGAAATGCTACGAAATTTTACAAATCCTTTATTTTTGTTACGAGGGAAGGTTATCATGGAAGTCCATGAAAAATATTTATCTCAAAATTAGATTCTATGAAACTTTTTGAAAGACTAGTTTCGGTCAAAAAATTGTAGTATATTATACACATTTTTATACTAGTTAGAGTCAAAAAATCAAATTAAATCGAGGATTGTTCGAAATGCTACGAAAATTTTCAGATCCTTTCTATATGTTTTGAGGGAAGGTTATGATGGAACTCCATGAAAAAAATTATCTCATAATTATAATCTATGAAACTTTTTGAAAGACTAATTTCGCTCAAAAAATCATAGTATAATATTAATACACAATTTTATACTAGTTTCGGTCTAAACATCATATTAAATCAAGGATTGTTTAAAAAGCTACGAAATTTTTTAGATCCTCTCTATATGTTACGAGGGAAGGTTATGATGGATGTCCATGAAAAAATTATCTCAAAATAGGATTCTATGAAACTTTTTGAAAGACTAGTTTCGGTCAAAAAATTGTAGTATATTATAGAAATTTTATACTAGTTTCAGTCAAAAAATAAAATTTAATCGAGCGTTGTTCAAAATGCTACCAAATGTTTCAAATCCTTTCTATACGTTACGAGGGAAGCTAACGATGGAAGTCTGTGCAAAAAATTATCTTAAGATAAGATTCTATGAAACTTTTTGAAATACTAGTTTCGGTCAAAAAATCATAGTGTATTATACAAAATTTTATAATAGTTTCGGTCAAAATATCTAATTAAATCGAGGATTGTTCGAAATGCTATGAAAATTTACAGATCCTTCTTTATGTTACGAGGTAAGGTTATGATGGAAGTCAATGAAAAAAATTATCTCAAAATTAGATTCTATGAAACTTTTTGAAAGACTAGTTTCAGTAAAAAAATTGTAGTCTATTATACACAATTTTATACTAGTTTCAGTCAAAAAATCAAATTAAATCGAGGAGTATTCGAAATGCTCTAAATCTTTACAGATCATTTCTAAATGTTACGAGGGAAGGTTATAATGGAAGTCCATTTAAAAAATTATCTCAAAATTAGATTTCTATGAAACTTTTTGAAAGACTAGATTCGGTCAAAATATCATAGTATTATACAAAATTTTATACTAGTTTCGGTCAAAAAATCATATTAAATCAAGGATTAATTGAAATGCTACGAAACTAATCAGATCCTTTCTGTATGTTACGATAGAAGGTTATGATGGAAGTCCATGCAAAAACTTATGCCAAAATTAGATGCTATGAAACTTTTTGAAATACTAGTTTCGGTCAAAAAATTGTAGTATATTATACACAATTTTATACTAGTTCGGTCAAAAAATCAAATTAAATCGAATATTGTTCGAAATGCTACGAAACTTTTCAGATCATTTCTATATGTTACAAGGGATGGTGATGATGGATGTCCATGCAAAAATTATCTCAAAATACGATTCTATGAAACTTTTTGAAAGACTAGTTTCGGTCAAAATATTGTAGTATATTATACACAATTTTATACTAGTTTCAGTCAAAAAATCAATTTAAATCAATTAGTATTTGAAATGCTCTGAAACTTAACAAATCCTTTCTATATGTTACGAGGGAAGGTTGTGATGGAATTCCGTGCAAAATATTATATCAAAATTAGATTTCTATGAAACTTTTTGAAATACTAGTTTCGGTATAAAAATTATAGTGTATTATACACAATTTTATAATGGTTTTGTACAAAAAATCAAATTAAATCGAGGATTGTTCGAAATGCTACGAAATTTTATAGATCCTTTATTTTTGTTACGAGGGAAGGTTATCATGGAAGTCCATGAAAAATAATTATCTCAAAATTAGATTCTATGAAACGTTTTGAAAGACTAGTTTCGGTCAAAAAATTGTAGTATATTATACACAATTTTATACTAGTTTCAGTCAAAAAATCAAATTAAATCGAGGATTGTTCGAAATACTACGAAACTTTTCAGATCCTTTCTATATGTTTTGAGGGAAGGTTATGATGGAACTCCATGCAAAAAATTATCTCAAAATTATATTCTATGAAACTTTTTGAAAGACTAATTTCGCTCAAAAAATCATAGAATAATATACACAATTTTATACTAGTTTCGGTCAAAAAATCAAAATAAATCGAGGATTGTTCGAAATGCTACGAAACTTTTTAGATCCTCTCTATATGTTAGGAGGGAAGGTTATGATGGATGTCCATGCAAAAATTATCTCAAAATAGGATTTTATGAACCTTTTTGAAAGACTAGTTTCGGTCAAAAAATTGTAGTATATTATACACAATTTTATACTAGTTTAAGTCAAAAAATAAAATTAAATCGAGCATTGTTCAAAATGCTACCAAATGTTTCAAATCCTTTCTATACGTTACGAGGGAAGCTAACAATGGAAGTCCGTGCAAAAAATTATCTTAAGATTAGATTCTATGAAACTTTTGACATACTAGTTTCGGTCAAAAAATCATAGTGTATTATACGAAATTTTATAATAGTTTCGGTCAAAATATCTAATTAAAACGAGGATTGTTCGAAATGATATGAAATTTTATAGATCCTTTCTTTATATTACGAGGGAAGGTTATGATGGAAGTCAATGAAAAAAAAATTATCTCAAAATTAGATTCTATGAAAATTTTTGAAAGACTAGTTTCGGTCAAAAAATTGTAGTCTATTATACACAATTTTATACTAGTTTCAGTCAAAAAATCAAATTAAATCGAGGAGTATTCGAAATGCTCGAAATCTTTACAGATCATTTCTATATGTTACGAGGGAAGGTTATGATGGAAGTCCATGTAAAAAATTATCTCAAAATTAGATTTCTATGAAACTTTTTGAAAGACTAGTTTCGGTCAAAAAATCATAATATTATACAATATTTTATACTAGTTTCGGTCAAAAAATCAAATTAAATCGAGGATTAATTGAAATGCTTCGAAACTAATCAGATCCTTTCTATATGTTACGATAGAAGGTTATGATGGAAGTCCATGCAAAAACTTATGTCAAAATTAGATTCTATGAAACTTTTTGAAATACTAGTTTCGGTCAAAAAATTGTAGTATATTATACACAATTTTATACTAGTTCGGTCAAAAAATCAAATTAAATCGAGTATTGTTCGAAATGCTACGAAACTTTTCAGATCATTTCTATATGTTACAAGGGAAGGTTATGATGGATGTCCATGCAAAAATTATCTCAAAATATGATTCTATGAAACTTTTTGAAATACTAGTTTCGGTCAAAATATTGTAGTATATTATACACAATTTTATACTAGTTTCAGTAAAAAAATCAAATTAAATCAAGGAGTATTTGAAATGCTCCGAAACTTAAGAAATCCTTTCTATATGTTACGAGGGAAGGTTATGATGGAATTCCGTGCAAAAAATTATCTCAAAATTAGATTTCTATGAAACTTTTTGAAATACTAGTTTCGGTATAAAAATTATAGTGTATTATATACAATTTTATAATGGTTTTGTACAAAAAATCAAATTAAATCGAGGATTGTTCGAAATTCTACGAAATTTTACAAATCCTTTATTTTTGTTACGAGGGAAGTTTATCATGGAAGTCCATGAAAAATATTTATCTCAAAATTAGATTCTATGAAACTTTTTGAAAGACTAGTTTCGGTCAAAAAATTGTAGTATATTATACACATTTTTATACTAGTTAGAGTCAAAAAATTAAATTAAATCGAGGATTGTTCGAAATGCTACGAAAATTTTCAGATCCTTTTTATATGTTTTGAGGGAAGGTTATGATGGAACTCCATGAAAAAAATTATCTCATAATTATAATCTATGAAACTTTTTGAAAGACTAATTTCGCTCAAAAAATCATAGTATAATATTAATACACAATTTTATACTAGTTTCGGTCTAAACATCATATTAAATCGAGGATTGTTTAAAATGCTACGAAAATTTTTAGATCCTCTCTATATGTTACGAGGGAAGGTTATGATGGATGTCCATGAAAAAATTATCTCAAAATAGGATTCTATGAAACTTTTTGAAAGACTAGTTTCGGTCAAAAAATTGTAGTATATTATAGAAAATTTTATACTAGTTTCAGTCAAAAAATAAAATTTAATCGAGCGTTTTTCAAAATGCTACCAAATGTTTCAAATCCTTTCTATACGGTACGAGGGAAGCTAACGATGGAAGTCCGTGCAAAAAATTATCTTAAGATAAGATTCTATGAAACTTTTTGAAATACTAGTTTCGGTCAAAAAATCATAGTGTATTATACAAAATTTTATAATAGTTTCGGTCAAAATATCTAATTAAATCGAGGATTGTTCGAAATGCTATGAAAATTTACAGATCCTTCTTTATGTTACGAGGTAAGGTTATGATGGAAGTCAATGAAAAAAATTATCTCAAAATTAGATTCTATGAAACTTTTTGAAAGACTAGTTTCAGTAAAAAAATTGTAGTCTATTATACACAATTTTATACTAGTTTCAGTCAAAAAATCAAATTAAATCGAGGAGTATTCGAAATGCTCTAAATCTTTACAGATCATTTCTAAATGTTACGAGGGAAGGTTATAATGGAAGTCCATGTAAAAAATTATCTCAAAATTAGATTTCTATGAAACTTTTTGAAAGACTAGATTCGGTCAAAATATCATAGTATTATACAAAATTTTATACTAGTTTCGGTCAAAAAATCATATTAAATCAAGGATTAATTGAAATGCTACGAAACTAATCAGATCCTTTCTGTATGTTACGATAGAAGGTTATGATGGAAGTCCATGCAAAAACTTATGCCAAAATTAGATGCTATGAAACTTTTTGAAATACTAGTTTCGGTCAAAAAATTGTAGTATATTATACACAATTTTATACTAGTTCGGTCAAAAAATCAAATTAAATCGAATATTGTTCGAAATGCTACGAAACTTTTCAGATCATTTCTATATGTTACAAGGGATGGTGATGATGGATGTCCATGCAAAAATTATCTCAAAATACGATTCTATGAAACTTTTTGAAAGACTAGTTTCGGTCAAAATATTGTAGTATATTATACACAATTTTATACTAGTTTCAGTCAAAAAATCAATTTAAATCAATGAGTATTTGAAATGCTCTGAAACTTAACAAATCCTTTCTATATGTTACGAGGGAAGGTTGTGATGGAATTCCGTGCAAAATATTATATCAAAATTAGATTTCTATGAAACTTTTTGAAATACTAGTTTCGGTATAAAAATTATAGTGTATTATACACAATTTTATAATGGTTTTGTACAAAAAATCAAATTAAATCGAGGATTGTTCGAAATGCTACGAAATTTTACATATACTTTATTTTTGTTACGAGGGAAGGTTATCATGGAAGTCCATGAAAAATAATTATCTCAAAATTAGATTCTATGAAACGTTTTGAAAGACTAGTTTCGGTCAAAAAATTGTAGTATATTATACACAATTTTATACTAGTTTCAGTCAAAAAATCAAATTAAATCGAGGATTGTTCGAAATACTACGAAACTTTTCAGATCCTTTCTATATGTTTTGAGGGAAGGTTATGATGGAACTCCATGCAAAAAATTATCTCAAAATTATATTCTATGAAACTTTTTGAAAGACTAATTTCGCTCAAAAAATCATAGATTAATATACACAATTTTATACTAGTTTCGGTCAAAAAATCAAAATAAATCGAGGATTGTTCGAAATGCTACGAAACTTTTTAGATCCTCTCTATATGTTAGGAGGGAAGGTTATGATGGATGTCCATGCAAAAATTATCACAAAATAGGATTTTATGAACCTTTTTGAAAGACTAGTTTCGGTCAAAAAATTGTAGTATATTATACACAATTTTATACTAGTTTAAGTCAAAAAATAAAATTAAATCGAGCATTGTTCAAAATGCTACCAAATGTTTCAAATCCTTTCTATACGTTACGAGGGAAGCTAACAATGGAAGTCCGTGCAAAAAATTATCTTAAGATTAGATTCTATGAAACTTTTGAAATACTAGTTTCGGTCAAAAAATCATAGTGTATTATACGAAATTTTATAATAGTTTCGGTCAAAATATCTAATTAAATCGAGGATTGTTCGAAATGATATGAAATTTTACAGATCCTTTCTTTATATTACGAGGGAAGGTTATGATGGAAGTCAATGAAAAAAAAATTATCTCAAAATTAGATTCTATGAAACTTTTTGAAAGACTAGTTTCGGTCAAAAAATTGTAGTCTATTATACACAATTTTATACTAGTTTCAGTCAAAAAATCAAATTAAATCGAGGAGTATTCGAAATGCTCGAAATCTTTACAGATCATTTCTATATGTTACGAGGGAAGGTTATGATGGAAGTCCATGTAAAAAATTATCTCAAAATTAGATTTCTATGAAACTTTTTGAAAGACTAGTTTCGGTCAAAAAATCATAATATTATACAATATTTTATACTAGTTTCGGTCGAAAAATCAAATTAAATCGAGGATTAATTGAAATGCTTCGAAACTAATCAGATCCTTTCTATATGTTACGATAGAAGGTTATGATGGAAGTCCATGCAAAAACTTATGTCAAAATTAGATTCTATGAAACTTTTTGAAATACTAGTTTCGGTCAAAAAATTGTAGTATATTATACACAATTTTATACTAGTTCGGTCAAAAAATCAAATTAAATCGAGTATTGTTCGAAATGCTACGAAACTTTTCAGATCATTTCTATATGTTACAAGGGAAGGTTATGATGGATGTCCATGCAAAAATTATCTCAAAATATGATTCTATGAAACTTTTTGAAATACTAGTTTCGGTCAAAATATTGTAGTATATTATACACAATTTTATACTAGTTTCAGTAAAAAAATCAAATTAAATCAAGGAGTATTTGAAATGCTCCGAAACTTAAGAAATCCTTTCTATATGTTACGAGGGAAGGTTATGATGGAATTCCGTGCAAAAAATTATCTCAAAATTAGATTTCTATGAAACTTTTTGAAATACTAGTTTCGGTATAAAAATTATAGTGTATTATATACAATTTTATAATGGTTTTGTACAAAAAATCAAATTAAATCGAGGATTGTTCGAAATTCTACGAAATTTTACAAATCCTTTATTTTTGTTACGAGGGAAGTTTATCATGGAAGTCCATGAAAAATATTTATCTCAAAATTAGATTCTATGAAACTTTTTGAAAGACTAGTTTCGGTCAAAAAATTGTAGTATATTATACACATTTTTATACTAGTTAGAGTCAAAAAATTAAATTAAATCGAGGATTGTTCGAAATGCTACGAAAATTTTCAGATCCTTTTTATATGTTTTGAGGGAAGGTTATGATGGAACTGCATGAAAAAAATTATCTCATAATTATAATCTATGAAACTTTTTGAAAGACTAATTTCGCTCAAAAAATCATAGTATAATATTAATACACAATTTTATACTAGTTTCGGTCTAAACATCATATTAAATCGAGGATTGTTTAAAATGCTACGAAAATTTTTAGATCCTCTCTATATGTTACGAGGGAAGGTTATGATGGATGTCCATGAAAAAATTATCTCAAAATAGGATTCTATGAAACTTTTTGAAAGACTAGTTTCGGTCAAAAAATTGTAGTATATTATAGAAAATTTTATACTAGTTTCAGTCAAAAAATAAAATTTAATCGAGCGTTGTTCAAAATGCTACCAAATGTTTCAAATCCTTTCTATACGTTACGAGGGAAGCTAACGATGGAAGTCCGTGCAAAAAATTATCTTAAGATAAGATTCTATGAAACTTTTTGAAATACTAGTTTCGGTCAAAAAATCATAGTGTATTATACAAAATTTTATAATAGTTTCGGTCAAAATATCTAATTAAATCGAGGATTGTTCGAAATGCTATGAAAATTTACAGATCCTTCTTTATGTTACGAGGTAAGGTTATGATGGAAGTCAATGAAAAAAATTATCTCAAAATTAGATTCTATGAAACTTTTTGAAAGACTAGTTTCAGTAAAAAAATTGTAGTCTATTATACACAATTTTATACTAGTTTCAGTCAAAAAATCAAATTAAATCGAGGAGTATTCGAAATGCTCTAAATCTTTACAGATCATTTCTAAATGTTACGAGGGAAGGTTATAATGGAAGTCCATGTAAAAAATTATCTCAAAATTAGATTTCTATGAAACTTTTTGAAAGACTAGATTCGGTCAAAATATCATAGTATTATACAAAATTTTATACTAGTTTCGGTCAAAAAATCATATTAAATCAAGGATTAATTGAAATGCTACGAAACTAATCAGATCCTTTCTGTATGTTACGATAGAAGGTTATGATGGAAGTCCATGCAAAAACTTATGCCAAAATTAGATGCTATGAAACTTTTTGAAATACTAGTTTCGGTCAAAAAATTGTAGTATATTATACACAATTTTATACTAGTTCGGTCAAAAAATCAAATTAAATCGAATATTGTTCGAAATGCTACGAAACTTTTCAGATCATTTCTATATGTTACAAGGGATGGTGATGATGGATGTCCATGCAAAAATTATCTCAAAATACGATTCTATGAAACTTTTTGAAAGACTAGTTTCGGTCAAAATATTGTAGTATATTATACACAATTTTATACTAGTTTCAGTCAAAAAATCAATTTAAATCAATGAGTATTTGAAATGCTCTGAAACTTAACAAATCCTTTCTATATGTTACGAGGGAAGGTTGTGATGGAATTCCGTGCAAAATATTATATCAAAATTAGATTTCTATGAAACTTTTTGAAATACTAGTTTCGGTATAAAAATTATAGTGTATTATACACAATTTTATAATGGTTTTGTACAAAAAATCAAATTAAATCGAGGATTGTTCGAAATGCTACGAAATTTTACATATACTTTATTTTTGTTACGAGGGAAGGTTATCATGGAAGTCCATGAAAAATAATTATCTCAAAATTAGATTCTATGAAACGTTTTGAAAGACTAGTTTCGGTCAAAAAATTGTAGTATATTATACACAATTTTATACTAGTTTCAGTCAAAAAATCAAATTAAATCGAGGATTGTTCGAAATACTACGAAACTTTTCAGATCCTTTCTATATGTTTTGAGGGAAGGTTATGATGGAACTCCATGCAAAAAATTATCTCAAAATTATATTCTATGAAACTTTTTGAAAGACTAATTTCGCTCAAAAAATCATAGATTAATATACACAATTTTATACTAGTTTCGGTCAAAAAATCAAAATAAATCGAGGATTGTTCGAAATGCTACGAAACTTTTTAGATCCTCTCTATATGTTAGGAGGGAAGGTTATGATGGATGTCCATGCAAAAATTATCACAAAATAGGATTTTATGAACCTTTTTGAAAGACTAGTTTCGGTCAAAAAATTGTAGTATATTATACACAATTTTATACTAGTTTAAGTCAAAAAATAAAATTAAATCGAGCATTGTTCAAAATGCTACCAAATGTTTCAAATCCTTTCTATACGTTACGAGGGAAGCTAACAATGGAAGTCCGTGCAAAAAATTATCTTAAGATTAGATTCTATGAAACTTTTGAAATACTAGTTTCGGTCAAAAAATCATAGTGTATTATACGAAATTTTATAATAGTTTCGGTCAAAATATCTAATTAAATCGAGGATTGTTCGAAATGATATGAAATTTTACAGATCCTTTCTTTATATTACGAGGGAAGGTTATGATGGAAGTCAATGAAAAAAAAATTATCTCAAAATTAGATTCTATGAAACTTTTTGAAAGACTAGTTTCGGTCAAAAAATTGTAGTCTATTATACACAATTTTATACTAGTTTCAGTCAAAAAATCAAATTAAATCGAGGAGTATTCGAAATGCTCGAAATCTTTACAGATCATTTCTATATGTTACGAGGGAAGGTTATGATGGAAGTCCATGTAAAAAATTATCTCAAAATTAGATTTCTATGAAACTTTTTGAAAGACTAGTTTCGGTCAAAAAATCATAATATTATACAATATTTTATACTAGTTTCGGTCGAAAAATCAAATTAAATCGAGGATTAATTGAAATGCTTCGAAACTAATCAGATCCTTTCTATATGTTACGATAGAAGGTTATGATGGAAGTCCATGCAAAAACTTATGTCAAAATTAGATTCTATGAAACTTTTTGAAATACTAGTTTCGGTCAAAAAATTGTAGTATATTATACACAATTTTATACTAGTTCGGTCAAAAAATCAAATTAAATCGAGTATTGTTCGAAATGCTACGAAACTTTTCAGATCATTTCTATATGTTACAAGGGAAGGTTATGATGGATGTCCATGCAAAAATTATCTCAAAATATGATTCTATGAAACTTTTTGAAATACTAGTTTCGGTCAAAATATTGTAGTATATTATACACAATTTTATACTAGTTTCAGTAAAAAAATCAAATTAAATCAAGGAGTATTTGAAATGCTCCGAAACTTAAGAAATCCTTTCTATATGTTACGAGGGAAGGTTATGATGGAATTCCGTGCAAAAAATTATCTCAAAATTAGATTTCTATGAAACTTTTTGAAATACTAGTTTCGGTATAAAAATTATAGTGTATTATATACAATTTTATAATGGTTTTGTACAAAAAATCAAATTAAATCGAGGATTGTTCGAAATTCTACGAAATTTTACAAATCCTTTATTTTTGTTACGAGGGAAGTTTATCATGGAAGTCCATGAAAAATATTTATCTCAAAATTAGATTCTATGAAACTTTTTGAAAGACTAGTTTCGGTCAAAAAATTGTAGTATATTATACACATTTTTATACTAGTTAGAGTCAAAAAATTAAATTAAATCGAGGATTGTTCGAAATGCTACGAAAATTTTCAGATCCTTTTTATATGTTTTGAGGGAAGGTTATGATGGAACTGCATGAAAAAAATTATCTCATAATTATAATCTATGAAACTTTTTGAAAGACTAATTTCGCTCAAAAAATCATAGTATAATATTAATACACAATTTTATACTAGTTTCGGTCTAAACATCATATTAAATCGAGGATTGTTTAAAATGCTACGAAAATTTTTAGATCCTCTCTATATGTTACGAGGGAAGGTTATGATGGATGTCCATGAAAAAATTATCTCAAAATAGGATTCTATGAAACTTTTTGAAAGACTAGTTTCGGTCAAAAAATTGTAGTATATTATAGAAAATTTTATACTAGTTTCAGTCAAAAAATAAAATTTAATCGAGCGTTGTTCAAAATGCTACCAAATGTTTCAAATCCTTTCTATACGTTACGAGGGAAGCTAACGATGGAAGTCCGTGCAAAAAATTATCTTAAGATAAGATTCTATGAAACTTTTTGAAATACTAGTTTCGGTCAAAAAATCATAGTGTATTATACAAAATTTTATAATAGTTTCGGTCAAAATATCTAATTAAATCGAGGATTGTTCGAAATGCTATGAAATTTTACAGATCCTTCTTTATGTTACGAGGTAAGGTTATGATGGAAGTCAATGAAAAAAAATTATCTCAAAATTAGATTCTATAAAACTTTTTGAAAGACTAGTTTCAGTAAAAAAATTGTAGTCTATTATACACAATTTTATACTAGTTTCAGTCAAAAAATCATATTAAATCGAGGAGTATTCGAAATGCTCTAAATCTTTACAGATCATTTCTATATGTTACGAGGGAAGGTTATGATGGAATTCCATGTAAAAAATTATCTCAAAATTAGATTTCTATGAAACTTTTTGAAAGACTAGTTTCGGTCAAAAAATCATAGTATTATACAATATTTTATACTAGTTTCGGTCAAAAAATCAAATTAAATCGAGGATTAATTGAAATGCTTCGAAACTAATCAGATCCTTTCTATATGTTACGATAGAAGGTTATGATTGAAGTCTATGCAAAAACTTATGTCAAAATTAGATTCTATGAAACTTTTTGAAATACTAGTTTCGGTCAAAAAATTGTAGTATATTATACACAATTTTATACTAATTCGGTCAAAAAGTCAAATTAAATCGAGTATTGTTCGAAATGCTACGAAACTTTTCAGATCATTTCTATATGTTACAAGGGAAGGTTATGATGGATGTCCATGCAAAAATTATCTCAAAATATGATTCTATGAAACTTTTTGAAAGATTAGTTTCGTTCAAAATATTGTAGTATATTATACACAATTTTATACTAGTTTCAGTCAAAAAATCAAATTAAATCAAGGAGTATTTGAAATGCTCCGAAACATAACAAATCCTTTCTATATGTTACGAGGGAAGGTTATGATGGAATTCCGTGCAAAATATAATCTCAAAATTAGATTTCTATGAAACTTTTTGAAATACTAGTTTCGGTATAAAAATTATAGTGTATTATACACAATTTTATAATGGTTTTGTACAAATAATCAAATTAAATCGAGGATTGTTCGAAATGCTACGAAATTTTACAGATCCTTTATTTTTGTTACGAGGGAAGGTTATCATGGAAGTCCATGAAAAATAATTATCTCAAAATTAGATTCTATGAAACGTTTTGAAAGACTAGTTTCGGTCAAAAAATTGTAGTATATTATACACAATTTTATACTAGTTTCAGTCAAAAAATCAAATTAAATCGAGGATTGTTCGAAATGCTACGAAACTTTTCAGATCCTTTCTATATGTTTTGAGGGAAGGTTATGATGGAACTCCATGCAAAAAATTATCTCAAAATTATATTCTATGAAACTTTTTGAAAGACTAATTTCGCTCAAAAAATCATAGTATAATATACAAAATTTTATACTAGTTTCGGTCAAAAAATCAAATTAAATCGAGGATTGTTCGAAATGCTACGAAACTTTTTAGATCCTCTCTATTTGTTACGAGGGAAGGTTATGATGGATGTCCATGCAAAAATTATCTCAAAATAGAATTTTATGAACCTTTTTGAAAGACTAGTTTCGGTCAAAAAATTGTAGTATATTATAGAAAATTTTATACTAGTTTCAGTCAAAAAATAAAATTTAATCGAGCGTTGTTCAAAATGCTACCAAATGTTTCAAATCCTTTCTATACGTTACGAGGGAAGCTAACGATGGAAGTCCGTGCAAAAAATTATCTTAAGATAAGATTCTATGAAACTTTTTGAAATACTAGTTTCGGTCAAAAAATCATAGTGTATTATACGAAATTTTATAATAGTTTCGGTCAAAATATCTAATTAAATCGAGGATTGTTCGAAATGCTATGAAATTTTACAGATCCTTTCTTTATGTTACGAGGGAAGGTTAAGATGGAAGTCAATGAAAAAAAATTATCTCAAAATTAGATTCTATGAAACTTTTTGAAAGACTAGTTTCGGTCAAAAAGTTTTAGTCTATTATACACAATTTTATACTAGTTTCAGTCAAAAAATCATATTAAATCGAGGAGTATTCAAACTGCTCTAAATCTTTACAGATCATTTTTATATGTTACGAGGGAAGGTTATGATGGAAGTCCATGTAAAAAATTATCTCAAAATTAGATTTCTATGAAACTTTTTGAAAGACTAGTTTCGGTCAAAAAATCATAGTATTATACAATATTTTATACTAGTTTCGGTCAAAAAATCAAATTAAATCGAGGATTAATTGAAATGCTTCGAAACTAATCAGATCCTTTCTATATGTTACGATAGAAGGTTATGATTGAAGTCCATGCAAAAACTTATGTCAAAATTAGATTCTATGAAACTTTTTGAAATACTAGTTTCGATCAAAAAATTGTAGTATATTATACACAATTTTATACTAGTTCGGTCAAAAAGTCAAATTAAATCGAGTATTGTTCGAAATGTTACGAAACTTTTCAGATCATTTCTATATGTTACAAGGGAAGGTTATGATGGATGTCCATGCAAAAATTATCTCAAAATATGATTCTATGAAACTTTTTGAAAGATTAGTTTCGGTCAAAATATTGTAGTATATTATACACAATTTTATACTAGTTTCAGTCAAAAAATCAAATTAAATCAAGGAGTATTTGAAATGCTCCGAAACTTAACAAATCCTTTCTATATGTTACGAGGGAAGGTTATGATGGATTTTCGTGCAAAAAATTATCTCATTATTAGATTTCTATGAAACTTTTTGAAATACTAGTTTCGGTAAAAAATTATAGTGTATTATACACAATTTTATAATGGTTTTGTACAAAAAATCAAATTAAATCGAGGATTGTTCAAAATGCTACGAAATTTTACAGATCCTTTATTTTTGTTACGAGGGAAGGTTATCATGGAAGTCCATGAAAAATAATTATCTCAAAATTAGATTCTATGAAACGTTTTGAAAGACTAGTTTCGGTCAAAAAGTTGTAGTATATTATACACAATTTTATACTAGTTTCAGTCAAAAAATTAAATTAAATCGAGGATTGATCGAAATGCTACGAAACTTTTCAGATCCTTTCTATATGTTTTGAGGGAAGGTTGTGATGGAACTCCATGCAAAAAGTTATCTCAAAATTATATTCTATGAAACTTTTTGAAAGACTAATTTCGCTCATAAAATCATAGTATAATATACACAATTTTATACTAGTTTTGGTCAAAAAATCATATTAAATCAAGGATTTATTAAGATGCTACGAAACTTTTTAGATCCTCTCTATATGTTACGAGGGAAGGTTATGATGGATATCCATGCAAAAATTATCTCAAAATAGGATTCTATGAAACTTTTTGAAAGACTAGTTTCGGTCAAAAAAATGTAGTATATTATTCAAAATTTTATACTAGTTTCAGTCAAAAAATAAAATTAAATCGAGCGTTGTTCAAAATGCTACCAAATGTTTCAAATCCTTTCTATACGTTACAAGGGAAGCTAACGATGGAAGTCCGTGCAAAAAATTATCTTAAGATAAGATTCTATGAAATTTTTTGAAATACTAGTAGTTTCGGTCAAAAAATCATAGTGTATTATACAAAATTTTATAATAGTTTCGGTCAAAATATCTAATTAAATCGAGGATTGTTCGAAATGCTATGAAATTTTACAGATCCTTTCTTTATGTTACGAGGGAAGGTTAAGATGGAAGTCAATGAAAAAAAATTATCTCAAAATTAGATTCTATGAAACTTTTTGAAAGACTAGTTTCGGTCAAAAAGTTTTAGTCTATTATACACAATTTTATACTAGTTTCAGTCAAAAAATCATATTAAATCGAGGAGTATTCAAACTGCTCTAAATCTTTACAGATCATTTTTATATGTTACGAGGGAAGGTTATGATGGAAGTCCATGTAAAAAATTATCTCAAAATTAGATTTCTATGAAACTTTTTGAAAGACTAGTTTCGGTCAAAAAATCATAGTATTATACAATATTTTATACTAGTTTCGGTCAAAAAATCAAATTAAATCGAGGATTAATTGAAATGCTTCGAAACTAATCAGATCCTTTCTATATGTTACGATAGAAGGTTATGATTGAAGTCCATGCAAAAACTTATGTCAAAATTAGATTCTATGAAACTTTTTGAAATACTAGTTTCGATCAAAAAATTGTAGTATATTATACACAATTTTATACTAGTTCGGTCAAAAAGTCAAATTAAATCGAGTATTGTTCGAAATGTTACGAAACTTTTCAGATCATTTCTATATGTTACAAGGGAAGGTTATGATGGATGTCCATGCAAAAATTATCTCAAAATATGATTCTATGAAACTTTTTGAAAGATTAGTTTCGGTCAAAATATTGTAGTATATTATACACAATTTTATACTAGTTTCAGTCAAAAAATCAAATTAAATCAAGGAGTATTTGAAATGCTCCGAAACTTAACAAATCCTTTCTATATGTTACGAGGGAAGGTTATGATGGATTTTCGTGCAAAAAATTATCTCATTATTAGATTTCTATGAAACTTTTTGAAATACTAGTTTCGGTAAAAAATTATAGTGTATTATACACAATTTTATAATGGTTTTGTACAAAAAATCAAATTAAATCGAGGATTGTTCAAAATGCTACGAAATTTTACAGATCCTTTATTTTTGTTACGAGGGAAGGTTATCATGGAAGTCCATGAAAAATAATTATCTCAAAATTAGATTCTATGAAACGTTTTGAAAGACTAGTTTCGGTCAAAAAGTTGTAGTATATTATACACAATTTTATACTAGTTTCAGTCAAAAAATTAAATTAAATCGAGGATTGATCGAAATGCTACGAAACTTTTCAGATCCTTTCTATATGTTTTGAGGGAAGGTTGTGATGGAACTCCATGCAAAAAGTTATCTCAAAATTATATTCTATGAAACTTTTTGAAAGACTAATTTCGCTCATAAAATCATAGTATAATATACACAATTTTATACTAGTTTTGGTCAAAAAATCATATTAAATCAAGGATTTATTAAGATGCTACGAAACTTTTTAGATCCTCTCTATATGTTACGAGGGAAGGTTATGATGGATATCCATGCAAAAATTATCTCAAAATAGGATTCTATGAAACTTTTTGAAAGACTAGTTTCGGTCAAAAAAATGTAGTATATTATTCAAAATTTTATACTAGTTTCAGTCAAAAAATAAAATTAAATCGAGCGTTGTTCAAAATGCTACCAAATGTTTCAAATCCTTTCTATACGTTACAAGGGAAGCTAACGATGGAAGTCCGTGCAAAAAATTATCTTAAGATAAGATTCTATGAAAATTTTTGAAATACTAGTAGTTTCGGTCAAAAAATCATAGTGTATTATACAAAATTTTATAATAGTTTCGGTCAAAATATCTAATTAAATCGAGGATTGTTCGAAATGCTATGAAATTTTACAGATCCTTCTTTATGTTACGAGGTAAGGTTATGATGGAAATCAATGAAAAAAAAGTATCTCAAAATTAGATTCTATGAAACTTTTTGAAAGACTAGTTTCAGTAAAAAAATTGTAGTCTATTATACACAACTTTATACTAGTTTCAGTCAAAAAATCAAATTAAATCGAGGAGTATTCGAAATGCTCTAAATCTTTACAGATCATTTCTAAATGTTACGAGGGAAGGTTATAATGGAAGTCCATGTAAAAAATTATATCAAAATTAGATTTCTATGAATCTTTTTGAAAGACTAGTTTCGGTTAAAAAATCATAGTATTATACAAAATTTTATACTAGTTTTGGTCAAAAAATCATATTAAATCAAGGATTAATTGAAATGCTACGAAACTAATCAGATCCTTTCTATATGTTACGATAGAAGGTTATGATGGAAGTCCATGCAAAAACTTATGCCAAAATTAGATTCTATGAAACTTTTTGAAATACTAGTTTCGGTCAAAAAATTGTAGTATATTATACACAATTTTATACTAGTTCGGTCAAAAAATCAAATTAAATCGAATATTGTTCGAAATGCTACGAAACTTTTCAGATCATTTCTATATGTTACAAGGGATGGTGATGATGGATGTCCATGCAAAAATTATCTCAAAATACGATTCTATGAAACTTTTTGAAAGACTAGTTTCGGTCAAAATATTGTAGTATATTATACACAATTTTATACTAGTTTCAGTCAAAAAATCAAATTAAATCAAGGATTATTTGAAATGCTCTGAAACTTAACAAATCCTTTCTATATGTTACGAGGGAAGGTTATGATGGAATTCCGTGCAAAATATTATCTCAAAATTAGATTTCTATGAAACTTTTTGAAATACTAGTTTCGGTATAAAAATTATAGTGTATTATACACAATTTTATAATGGTTTTGTACAAAAAATCAAATTAAATCGAGGATTGTTCGAAATGCTACGAAATTTTACAGATCCTTTATTTTTGTTACGAGGGAAGGTTATCATGGAAGTCCATGAAAAATAATTATCTCAAAATTAGATTCTATGAAACGTTTTGAAAGACTAGTTTCGGTCAAAAAATTGTAGTATATTATACACAATTTTATACTAGTTTCAGTCAAAAAATCAAATTAAATCGAGGATTGTTCGAAATGCTACGAAACTTTTTAGATCCTCTCTATTTGTTACGAGGGAAGGCTATGATGGATGTCCATGCAAAAATTATCTCAAAATAGGATTTTATGAACCTTTTTGAAAGACTAGTTTCGGTCAAAAAATTGTAGTATATTATAGAAAATTTTATACTATTTTCAGTCAAAAAATAAAATTAAATCGAGCGTTGTTCAAAATGCTACCAAATCTTTCAAATCCTTTCTATACGTTACGAGGGAACCTAACGATGGAAGTCCGTGCAAAAAATTATCTTAAGATAAGATTCTATGAAAATTTTTGAAATACTAGTTTCGGTCAAAAAATCATAGTGTATTATACAAAATTTTATAATAGTTTCGGTCAAAATATCTAATTAAATCGAGGATTGTTCGAAATGCTATGAAATTTTACAGATCCTTCTTTATGTTACGAGGTAAGGTTATGATGGAAATCAATGAAAAAAAAGTATCTCAAAATTAGATTCTATGAAACTTTTTGAAAGACTAGTTTCAGTAAAAAAATTGTAGTCTATTATACACAACTTTATACTAGTTTCAGTCAAAAAATCAAATTAAATCGAGGAGTATTCGAAATGCTCTAAATCTTTACAGATCATTTCTAAATGTTACGAGGGAAGGTTATAATGGAAGTCCATGTAAAAAATTATATCAAAATTAGATTTCTATGAAACTTTTTGAAAGACTAGTTTCGGTCAAAAAATCATAGTATTATACAAAATTTTATACTAGTTTCGGTCAAAAAATCATATTAAATCAAGGATTAATTGAAATGCTACGAAACTAATCAGATCCTTTCTATATGTTACGATAGAAGGTTATGATGGAAGTCCATGCAAAAACTTATGCCAAAATTAGATTCTATGAAACTTTTTGAAATACTAGTTTCGGTCAAAAAATTGTAGTATATTATACACAATTTTATACTAGTTCGGTCAAAAAATCAAATTAAATCGAATATTGTTCGAAATGCTACGAAACTTTTCAGATCATTTCTATATGTTACAAGGGATGGTGATGATGGATGTCCATGCAAAAATTATCTCAAAATACGATTCTATGAAACTTTTTGAAAGACTAGTTTCGGTCAAAATATTGTAGTATATTATACACAATTTTATACTAGTTTCAGTCAAAAAATCAAATTAAATCAAGGATTATTTGAAATGCTCTGAAACTTAACAAATCCTTTCTATATGTTACGAGGGAAGGTTATGATGGAATTCCGTGCAAAATATTATCTCAAAATTAGATTTCTATGAAACTTTTTGAAATACTAGTTTCGGTATAAAAATTATAGTGTATTATACACAATTTTATAATGGTTTTGTACAAAAAATCAAATTAAATCGAGGATTGTTCGAAATGCTACGAAATTTTACAGATCCTTTATTTTTGTTACGAGGGAAGGTTATCATGGAAGTCCATGAAAAATAATTATCTCAAAATTAGATTCTATGAAACGTTTTGAAAGACTAGTTTCGGTCAAAAAATTGTAGTATATTATACACAATTTTATACTAGTTTCAGTCAAAAAATCAAATTAAATCGAGGATTGTTCGAAATGCTACGAAACTTTTTAGATCCTCTCTATTTGTTACGAGGGAAGGCTATGATGGATGTCCATGCAAAAATTATCTCAAAATAGGATTTTATGAACCTTTTTGAAAGACTAGTTTCGGTCAAAAAATTGTAGTATATTATAGAAAATTTTATACTATTTTCAGTCAAAAAATAAAATTAAATCGAGCGTTGTTCAAAATGCTACCAAATCTTTCAAATCCTTTCTATACGTTACGAGGGAACCTAACGATGGAAGTCCGTGCAAAAAATTATCTTAAGATAAGATTCTATGAAAATTTTTGAAATACTAGTTTCGGTCAAAAAATCATAGTGTATTATACAAAATTTTATAATAGTTTCGGTCAAAATATCTAATTAAATCGAGGATTGTTCGAAATGCTATGAAATTTTACAGATCCTTCTTTATGTTACGAGGTAAGGTTATGATGGAAATCAATGAAAAAAAAGTATCTCAAAATTAGATTCTATGAAACTTTTTGAAAGACTAGTTTCAGTAAAAAAATTGTAGTCTATTATACACAACTTTATACTAGTTTCAGTCAAAAAATCAAATTAAATCGAGGAGTATTCGAAATGCTCTAAATCTTTACAGATCATTTCTAAATGTTACGAGGGAAGGTTATAATGGAAGTCCATGTAAAAAATTATATCAAAATTAGATTTCTATGAATCTTTTTGAAAGACTAGTTTCGGTCAAAAAATCATAGTATTATACAAAATTTTATACTAGTTTCGGTCAAAAAATCATATTAAATCAAGGATTAATTGAAATGCTACGAAACTAATCAGATCCTTTCTATATGTTACGATAGAAGGTTATGATGGAAGTCCATGCAAAAACTTATGCCAAAATTAGATTCTATGAAACTTTTTGAAATACTAGTTTCGGTCAAAAAATTGTAGTATATTATACACAATTTTATACTAGTTCGGTCAAAAAATCAAATTAAATCGAATATTGTTCGAAATGCTACGAAACTTTTCAGATCATTTCTATATGTTACAAGGGATGGTGATGATGGATGTCCATGCAAAAATTATCTCAAAATACGATTCTATGAAACTTTTTGAAAGACTAGTTTCGGTCAAAATATTGTAGTATATTATACACAATTTTATACTAGTTTCAGTCAAAAAATCAAATTAAATCAAGGATTATTTGAAATGCTCTGAAACTTAACAAATCCTTTCTATATGTTACGAGGGAAGGTTATGATGGAATTCCGTGCAAAATATTATCTCAAAATTAGATTTCTATGAAACTTTTTGAAATACTAGTTTCGGTATAAAAATTATAGTGTATTATACACAATTTTATAATGGTTTTGTACAAAAAATCAAATTAAATCGAGGATTGTTCGAAATGCTACGAAATTTTACAGATCCTTTATTTTTGTTACGAGGGAAGGTTATCATGGAAGTCCATGAAAAATAATTATCTCAAAATTAGATTCTATGAAACGTTTTGAAAGACTAGTTTCGGTCAAAAAATTGTAGTATATTATACACAATTTTATACTAGTTTCAGTCAAAAAATCAAATTAAATCGAGGATTGTTCGAAATGCTACGAAACTTTTTAGATCCTCTCTATTTGTTACGAGGGAAGGCTATGATGGATGTCCATGCAAAAATTATCTCAAAATAGGATTTTATGAACCTTTTTGAAAGACTAGTTTCGGTCAAAAAATTGTAGTATATTATAGAAAATTTTATACTATTTTCAGTCAAAAAATAAAATTAAATCGAGCGTTGTTCAAAATGCTACAAAATCTTTCAAATCCTTTCTATACGTTACGAGGGAACCTAACGATGGAAGTCCGTGCAAAAAATTATCTTAAGATTAGATTCTATGAAACTTTTTGAAATACTAGTTTTGGTCAAAATATCATAGTGTATTATTCGAAATTTTATAATAGTTTCGGTCAAAATATCTAATTAAATCGAGGATTGTTCGAAATGCTATGAAATTTTACAGATCCTTTCTTTATGTTACGAGGGAAGGTTAAGATGGAAGTCAATGAAAAAAAATTATCTCAAAATTAGATTCTATGAAACTTTTTGAAAGTCTAGTTTCGGTCAAAAATTTTTAGTCTATTATACACAATTTTATACTAGTTTCAGTCAAAAAATCATATTAAATCGAGGAGTATTCGAACAGCTCTAAATCTTTACAGATCATTTTTATATGTTACGAGGGAAGGTTATGATGGAAGTCCATGTTAAAAATTATCTCAAAATTAGATTTCTATGAAACTTTTTGAAAGACTAGTTTCGGTCAAAAAATCATAGTATTATACAATATTTTTTACTAGTTTCGGTCAAAAAATCAAATTAAATCGAGGATTAATTGAAATGCTTCGAAACTAATCAGATCCTTTCTATATGTTACGATAGAAGGTTATGATTGAAGTCCATGCAAAAACTTATGTCAAAATTAGATTCTATGAAACTTTTTGAAATACTAGTTTCGATCAAAAAATTGTAGTATATTATACACAATTTTATACTAGTTCGGTCAAAAAGTCAAATTAAATCGAGTATTGTTCGAAATGCTACGAAACTTTTCAGATCATTTCTATATGTTACAAGGGAAGGTTATGATGGATGTCCATGCAAAAATTATCTCAAAATATGATTCTATGAAACTTTTTGAAAGATTAGTTTCGGTCAAAATATTGTAGTATATTATACACAATTTTATACTAGTTTCAGTCAAAAAATCAAATTAAATCAAGGAGTATTTGAAATGCTCCGAAACTTAACAAATCCTTTCTATATGTTACGAGGGAAGGTTATGATGGATTTTCGTGCAAAAAATTATCTCATTATTAGATTTCTATGAAACTTTTTGAAATACTAGTTTCGGTATAAAAATTATAGTGTATTATACACAATTTTATAATGGTTTTGTACAAAAAATCAAATTAAATCGAGGATTGTTCAAAATGCTACGAAATTTTACAGATCCTTTATTTTTGTTACGAGGGAAGGTTATCATGGAAGTCCATGAAAAATAATTATCTCAAAATTAGATTCTATGAAACGTTTTGAAAGACTAGTTTCGGTCAAAAAGTTGTAGTATATTATACACAATTTTATACTAGTTTCAGTCAAAAAATCAAATTAAATCGAGGATTGATCGAAATGCTACGAAACTTTTCAGATCCTTTCTATATGTTTTGAGGGAAGGTTGTGATGGAACTCCATGCAAAAAGTTATCTCAAAATTAATTTCTATGAAACTTTTTGAAAGACTAATTTCGCTCAAAAAATCATAGTATAATATACACAATTTTATACTAGTTTTGGTCAAAAAATCATATTAAATCAAGGATTTATTAAGATGCTACGAAACTTTTTAGATCCTCTCTATATGTTACGAGGGAAGGTTATGATGGATGTCCATGCAAAAATTATCTCAAAATAGGATTCTATGAAACTTTTTGAAAGACTAGTTTCGGTCAAAAAAATGTAGTATATTATTCAAAATTTTATACTAGTTTCAGTCAAAAAATAAAATTAAATCGAGCGTTGTTCAAAATGCTACCAAATGTTTCAAATCCTTTCTATACGTTACGAGGGAAGCTAACGATGGAAGTCTGTGCAAAAAATTATCTTAAGATTAGATTCTATGAAAATTTTTGAAATACTAGTTTCAGTCAAAAAATCATAGTGTATTATACAAAATTTTATAATAGTTTCGGTCAAAATATCTAATTAAATCGAAGATTGTTCGAAATGCTATGAAATTTTACAGATCCTTCTTTATGTTACGAGGTAAGGTTATGATGGAAATCAATGAAAAAAAATTATCTCAAAATTAGATTCTATGAAACTTTTTAAAAGACTAGTTTCAGTAAAAAAATTGTAGTCTATTATACACAACTTTATACTAGTTTCAGTCAAAAAATCATATTAAATCGAGGAGTATTCGAAATGCTCTAAATCTTTACAGATCATTTGTAAATGTTACGAGGGAAGGTTATAATGGAAGTCCATGTAAAAAATTATCTCAAAATTAGATTTCTATGAAACTTTTTGAAAGACTAGTTTCGGTCAAAAAATCATAGTATTATACAATATTTTATACTAGTTTCGGTCAAAAAATAAAATTAAATCGAGGATTAATTGAAATGCTTCGAAACTAATCAGATCCTTTCTATATGTTACCATAGAAGGTTATGATTGAAGTCCATGCAAAAACTTATGTCAAAATTAGATTCTATGAAACTTTTTGAAATACTAGTTTCGGTCAAAAAATTGTAGTATATTATACACAATTTTATACTAGTTCGGTCAAAAAATCAAATTAAATCGAATATTGTTCGAAATGCTACGAAACTTTTCAGATCATTTCTATATGTTACAAGGGATGGTGATGATGGATGTCCATGCAAAAATTATCTCAAAATACGATTCTATGAAACTTTTTGAAAGACTAGTTTTGGTCAAAATATTGTAGTATATTATACACAATTTTATACTAGTTTCAGTCAAAAAATCAAATTAAATCAAGGATTATTTGAAATGCTCTAAAACTTAACAAATCCTTTCTATATGTTACGAGGGAAGGTTATGATGGAATTCCGTGCAAAATATTATCTCAAAATTAGATTTCTATGAAACTTTTTGAAATACTAGTTTCGGTATAAAAATTATAGTGTATTATACACAATTTTATAGTGGTTTTGTACAAAAAATCAAATTAAATCGAGGATTGTTCGAAATGCTACGAAATTTTACAGATCCTTTATTTTTGTTACGAGGGAAGGTTATCATGGAAGTCCATGAAAAATAATTATCTCAAAATTAGATTCTATGAAACGTTTTGAAAGACTAGTTTCGGTCAAAAAATTGTAGTATATTATACACAATTTTATACTAGTTTCAGTCAAAAAATCAAATTAAATCGAGGATTGTTCGAAATGCTACGAAACTTTTCAGATCCTTTCTATATGTTTTGAGGGAAGGTTATGATGGAACTCCATGAAAAAAATTATCTCAAAATTATATTCTATGAAACTTTTTGAAAGACTAATTTCGCTCAAAAAATCATAGTATAATATACACAATTTTATACTAGTTTCGGTCAAAAAATCAAATTAAATCGAGGATTGTTCGAAATGCTACGAAACTTTTTAGATCCTCTCTATATGTTACGAGGGAAGGTTATGATGGATGTCCATGCAAAAATTATCTCAAAATAGGATTTTATGAACCTTTTTGAAAGACTAGTTTCGGTCAAAAAATTGTAGTATATTATACACTATTTTATACTAGTTTCAGTCAAAAAATAAAATTAAATTGAGCGTTGTTCAAAATGCTACCAAATGTTTTAAATCCTTTCTATACGTTACGAGGGAACCTAACGATGGAAGTCCGTGCAAAAAATTATCTTAAGATTAGATTCTATGAAACTTTTTGAAATACTAGTTTCGGTCAAAAAATCATAGTGTATTATACAAAATTTTATAATAGTTTCGGTCAAAATATCTAATTAAATCGAGGATTGTTCAAAATGCTATGAAATTTTACAGATCCTTTCTTTATGTTACGAGGGAAGGTTAAGATGGAAGTCAATGAAAAAAAATTATCTCAAAATTAGATTCTATGAAACTTTTTGAAAGACTAGTTTCGGTCAAAAAATTTTAGTCTATTATACACAATTTTATACTAGTTTCAGTCAAAAAATCATATTAAATCGAGGAGTATTTGAACTGCTCTAAATCTTTACAGATCATTTCTATATGTTACGAGGGAAGGTTATGATGGAAGTCCATGTAAAAAATTATCTCAAAATTAGATTTCTATGAAACTTTTTGAAAGACTAGTTTCGGTCAAAAAATCATAGTATTATACAATATTTTATACTAGTTTCGGTCAAAAAATAAAATTAAATCGAGGATTAATTGAAATGCTTCGAAACTAATCAGATCCTTTCTATATGTTACGATAGAAGGTTATGATTGAAGTCCATGCAAAAACTTATGTCAAAATTAGATTCTATGAAACTTTTTGAAATACTAGTTTCGGTCAAAAAATTGTAGTATATTATACACAATTTTATACTAGTTCGGTCAAAAAGTCAAATTAAATTGAGTATTGTTCGAAATGCTACGAAACTTTTCAGATCATTTCTATATGTTACAAGGGAAGGTTATGATGGATGTCCATGCAAAAATTATCTCAAAATATGATTCTATGAATCTTTTTGAAAGATTAGTTTCGGTCAAAATATTGTAGTATATTATACACAATTTTATACTAGTTTCAGTAAAAAAATCAAATTAAATCAAGGAGTATTTGAAATGCTCCGAAACTTAACAAATCCTTTCTATATGTTACGAGGGAAGGTTATGATGGATTTCCGTGCATAAAATTATCTCATTATTAGATTTCTATGAAACTTTTTGAAATACTAGTTTCGGTATAAAAATTATAGTGTATTATACACAATTTTATAATGGTTTTGTACAAAAAATCAAATTAAATCGAGGATTGTTCAAAATGCTACGAAATTTTACAGATCCTTTATTTTTGTTACGAGGGAAGGTTATCATGGAAGTCCATGAAAAATAATTATCTCAAAATTAGATTCTATGAAACGTTTTGAAAGACTAGTTTCGGTCAAAAAGTTGTAGTATATTATACACAATTTTATACAAGTTTCAGTCAAAAAATCAAATTAAATCGAGGATTGATCGAAATGCTACGAAACTTTTCAGATCCTTTCTATATGTTTTGAGGGAAGGTTGTGATGGAACTCCATGCAAAAAGTTATCTCAAAATTATATTCTATGAAACTTTTTGAAAGAATAATTTCGCTCAAAAAATCATAGTATAATATACACAATTTTATACTAGTTTCGGTCAAAAAATCAAATTAAATCGAGGATTGTTCGAAATGCTACGAAACTTTTTAGATCCTCTCTATATGTTACGAGGGAAGGTTATGATGGATGTCCATGCAAAAATTATCTCAAAATAGGATTTTATGAACCTTTTTGAAAGACTAGTTTCGGTCAAAAAATTGTAGTATATTATAGAAAATTTTATACTATTTTCAGTCAAAAAATAAAATTAAATCGAGCGTTGTTCAAAATGCTACCAAATCTTTCAAATCCTTTCTATACGTTATGAGGGAACCTAACGTTGGAAGTCCGTGCAAAAAATTATCTTAAGATTAGATTCTATGAAACTTTTTGAAATACTAGTTTCGGTCAAAAAATCATAGTGTATTATACGAAATTTTATAATAGTTTCGGTCAAAATATCTAATTAAATCGAGGATTGTTCGAAATGCTATGAAATTTTACAGATCCTTTCTTTATGTTACGAGGGAAGGTTAAGATGGAAGTCAATGAAAAAAAATTATCTCAAAATTAGATTCTATGAAACTTTTTGAAAGACTAGTTTCGGTCAAAAAATTTTAGTCTATTATACACAATTTTATACTAGTTTCAGTCAAAAAATCATATTAAATCGAGGAGTATTTGAACTGCTCTAAATCTTTACAGATCATTTCTATATGTTACGAGGGAAGGTTATGATGGAAGTCCATGTAAAAAATTATCTCAAAATTAGATTTCTATGAAACTTTTTGAAAGACTAGTTTCGGTCAAAAAATCATAGTATTATACAATATTTTATACTAGTTTCGGTCAAAAAATAAAATTAAATCGAGGATTAATTGAAATGCTTCGAAACTAATCAGATCCTTTCTATATGTTACGATAGAAGGTTATGATTGAAGTCCATGCAAAAACTTATGTCAAAATTAGATTCTATGAAACTTTTTGAAATACTAGTTTCGGTCAAAAAATTGTAGTATATTATACACAATTTTATACTAGTTCGGTCAAAAAGTCAAATTAAATCGAGTATTGTTCGAAATGCTACGAAACTTTTCAGATCATTTCTATATGTTACAAGGGAAGGTTATGATGGATGTCCATGCAAAAATTATCTCAAAATATGATTCTATGAAACTTTTGAAAGATTAGTTTCAGTCAAAATATTGTAGTATATTATACACAATTTTATACTAGTTTCAGTCAAAAAATCAAATTAAATCAAGGAGTATTTGAAATGCTCCGAAACTTAACAAATCCTTTCTATATGTTACGAGGGAAGGTTATGATGGATTTCCGTGCATAAAATTATCTCATTATTAGATTTCTATGAATCTTTTTGAAATACTAGTTTCGGTATAAAAATTATAGTGTATTATACACAATTTTATAATGGTTTTGTACAAAAAATCAAATTAAATCGAGGATTGTTCAAAATGCTACGAAATTTTACAGATCCTTTATTTTTGTTACGAGGGAAGGTTATCATGGAAGTCCATGAAAAATAATTATCTCAAAATTAGATTCTATGAAACGTTTTGAAAGACTAGTTTCGGTCAAAAAGTTGTAGTATATTATACACAATTTTATACTAGTTTCAGTCAAAAAATCAAATTAAATCGAGGATTGATCGAAATGCTACGAAATTTTTCAGATCCTTTCTATATGTTTTGAAGGAAGGTTGTGATGGAACTCCATGCAAAAAGTTATCTCAAAATTATATTCTATGAAACTTTTTGAAAGACTAATTTCGCTCAAAAAATCATAGTATAATATACACAACTTTATACTAGTTTCGGTCAAAAAATCAAATTAAATCGAGGATTGTTCGAAATGCTACGAAACTTTTTAGATCCTCTCTATATGTTACGAGGGAAGGTTATGATGGATGTCCATGCAAAAATTATCTCAAAATAGGATTTTATGAACCTTTTTGAAAGACTAGTTTCGGTCAAAAAATTGTAGTATATTATAGAAAATTTTATACTATTTTCAGTCAAAAAATAAAATTAAATCGAGCGTTGTTCAAAATGCTACCAAATCTTTCAAATCCTTTCTATACGTTACGATGGAACCTAACGATGGAAGTCCGTGCAAAAAATTATCTTAAGATTAGATTCTATGAAACTTTTTGAAATACTAGTTTCGGTCAAAAAATCATAGTGTATTATACGAAATTTTATAATAGTTTCGGTCAAAATATCTAATTAAATCGAGGATTGTTCGAAATGCTATGAAATTTTACAGATCCTTTCTTTATGTTACGAGGGAAGGTTAGGATGGAAGTCAATGAAAAAAAATTATCTCAAAATTAGATTCTATGAATCTTTTTGAAAGACTAGTTTCGGTCAAAAAATTTTAGTCTATTATACACAATTTTATACTAGTTTCAGTCAAAAAATAATATTAAATCGAGGAGTATTCGAACTGCTCTAAATCTTTACAGATCATTTCTATATGTTACGAGGGAAGGTTATGATGGAAGTCCATGTAAAAAATTATCTCAAAATTAGATTTCTATGAAACATTTTGAAAGATTAGTTTCGGTCAAAAAATCATAGTATTATACAATATTTTATACTAGTTTCGGTCAAAAAATAAAATTAAATCGAGGATTAATTGAAATGCTTCGAAACTAATCAGATCCTTTCTATATGTTACCATAGAAGGTTATGATTGAAGTCCATGCAAAAACTTATGTCAAAATTAGATTCTATGAAACTTTTTGAAATACTAGTTTCGGTCAAAAAATTGTAGTATATTATACACAATTTTATACTAGTTCGGTCAAAAAGTCAAATTAAATCGAGTATTGTTCGAAATGCTACGAAACTTTTCAGATCATTTCTATATGTTACAAGGGAAGGTTATGATGGATGTCCATGCAAAAATTATCTCAAAATATGATTCTATGAAACTTTTTGAAAGATTAGTTTCGGTCAAAATATTGTAGTATATTATACACAATTTTATACTAGTTTCATTCAAAAAATCAAATTAAATCAAGGAGTATTTGAAATGCTACGAAACTTAACAAATCCTTTCTATATGTTACGAGGGAAGGTTATGATGGATTTCCGTGCAAAAAATTATCTCATTATTAGATTTCTATGAAACTTTTTGAAATACTAGTTTCGGTATAAAAATTATAGTGTATTATACACAATTTTATAATGGTTTTGTACAAAAAATCAAATTAAATCGAGGATTGTTCGAAATGCTACGAAATTTTACAGATCCTTTATTTTTGTTACGAGGGAAGGTTATCATGGAAGTCCATGAAAAATAATTATCTCAAAATTAGATTCTATGAAACATTTTGAAAGACTAGGTTCGGTCAAAAAGTTGTAGTATATTATACACAATTTTATACTAGTTTCAGTCAAAAAATCAAATTAAATCGAGGATTGATCGAAATGCTACGAAACATTTCAGATCCTTTCTATATGTTTTGAGGGAAGGTTGTGATGGAACTCCATGCAAAAAGTTATCTCAAAATTATATTCTATGAAACTTTTTGAAAGACTAATTTCGCTCAAAAAATCATAGTATAATATACACAATTTTATACTAGTTTCGGTCAAAAAATCAAATTAAATCGAGGATTGTTCGAAATGCTGCGAAACTTTTTAGATCCTCTCTATATGTTACGAGGGAAGGTTTTGATGGATGTCCATGCAAAAATTATCTCAAAATAGGATTTTATGAACCTTTTTGAAAGACTAGTTTCGGTCAAAAAATTGTAGTATATTATAGAAAATTTTATACTATTTTCAGTCAAAAAATAAAATTAAATCGAGCGTTGTTCAAAATGCTACCAAATCTTTCAAATCCTTTCTATACGTTACGAGGGAACCTAACGATGGATGTCCGTGCAAAAAATTATCTTAAGATTAGATTCTATGAAACTTTTTGAAATACTAGTTTCGGTCAAAAAATCATAGTGTATTATACGAAATTTTATAATAGTTTCGGTCGAAATATCTAATTAAATCGAGGATTGTTCGAAATGCTATGAAATTTTACAGATCCTTTCTTTATGTTACGAGGGAAGGTTAGGATGGAAGTCAATGAAAAAAAATTATCTCAAAATTAGATTCTATGAATCTTTTTGAAAGACTAGTTTCGGTCAAAAAATTTTAGTCTATTATACACAATTTTATACTAGTTTCAGTCAAAAAATAATATTAAATCGAGGAGTATTCAAACTGCTCTAAATCTTTACAGATCATTTCTATATGTTACGAGGGAAGGTTATGATGGAAGTCCATGTAAAAAATTATCTCAAAATTAGATTTCTATGAAACATTTTGAAAGATTAGTTTCGGTCAAAAAATCATAGTATTATACAATATTTTATACTAGTTTCGGTCAAAAAATAAAATTAAATCGAGGATTAATTGAAATGCTTCGAAACTAATCAAATCCTTTCTATATGTTACCATAGAAGGTTATGATTGAAGTCCATGCAAAAACTTATGTCAAAATTAGATTCTATGAAACTTTTTGAAATACTAGTTTCGGTCAAAAAATTGTAGTATATTATACACAATTTTATACTAGTTCGGTCAAAAAGTCAAATTAAATCGAGTATTGTTCGAAATGCTACGAAACTTTTCAGATCATTTCTATATGTTACAAGGGAAGGTTATGATGGATGTCCATGCAAAAATTATCTCAAAATATGATTCTATGAAACTTTTTGAAAGATTAGTTTCGGTCAAAATATTGTAGTATATTATACACAATTTTATACTAGTTTCATTCAAAAAATCAAATTAAATCAAGGAGTATTTGAAATGCTACGAAACTTAACAAATCCTTTCTATATGTTACGAGGGAAGGTTATGATGGATTTCCGTGCAAAAAATTATCTCATTATTAGATTTCTATGAAACTTTTTGAAATACTAGTTTCGGTATAAAAATTATAGTGTATTATACACAATTTTATAATGGTTTTGTACAAAAAATCAAATTAAATCGAGGATTGTTCGAAATGCTACGAAATTTTACAGATCCTTTATTTTTGTTACGAGGGAAGGTTATCATGGAAGTCCATGAAAAATAATTATCTCAAAATTAGATTCTATGAAACATTTTGAAAGACTAGGTTCGGTCAAAAAGTTGTAGTATATTATACACAATTTTATACTAGTTTCAGTCAAAAAATCAAATTAAATCGAGGATTGATCGAAATGCTACGAAACATTTCAGATCCTTTCTATATGTTTTGAGGGAAGGTTGTGATGGAACTCCATGCAAAAAGTTATCTCAAAATTATATTCTATGAAACTTTTTGAAAGACTAATTTCGCTCAAAAAATCATAGTATAATATACACAATTTTATACTAGTTTCGGTCAAAAAATCAAATTAAATCGAGGATTGTTCGAAATGCTGCGAAACTTTTTAGATCCTCTCTATATGTTACGAGGGAAGGTTTTGATGGATGTCCATGCAAAAATTATCTCCAAATAGGATTTTATGAACCTTTTTGAAAGACTAGTTTCGGTCAAAAAATTGTAGTATATTATAGAAAATTTTATACTATTTTCAGTCAAAAAATAAAATTAAATCGAGCGTTGTTCAAAATGCTACCAAATCTTTCAAATCCTTTCTATACGTTACGAGGGAACCTAACGATGGATGTCCGTGCAAAAAATTATCTTAAGATTAGATTCTATGAAACTTTTTGAAATACTAGTTTCGGTCAAAAAATCATAGTGTATTATACGAAATTTTATAATAGTTTCGGTCGAAATATCTAATTAAATCGAGGATTGTTCGAAATGCTATGAAATTTTACTGATCCTTTCTTTATGTTACGAGGGAAGGTTAGGATGGAAATCAATGAAAAAAAATTATCTCAAAATTATATTCTATGAAACTTTTTGAAAGACTAGTTTCGGTCAAAAAATTGTAGTCTATTATACACAATTTTATACTAGTTTCAGTCAAAAAATCAAATTAAATCGAGGAGTATTCGAACTGCTCTAAATCTTTACAGATCATTTCTATATGTTACGAGGGAAGGTTATGATGGAAGTCCATGTAAAAAATTATCTCAAAATTAGATTTCTATGAAACTTTCTGAAAGACTAGTTTCGGTCAAAAAATCATAGTATTATACAATATTTTATACTAGTTTCAGTCAAAAAATCAAATTAAATCGAGGATTAATTGAAATGCTTCGAAACTAATCAGATCCTTTCTATATGTTACGATAGAAGGTTATGATTGAAGTCCATGCAAAAACTTATGTCAAAATTAGATTCTATGAAACTTTTTGAAATACTAGTTTCGGTCAAAAAATTGTAGTATATTATACACAATTTTATACTAGTTCGGTCAAAAAGTCAAATTAAATCGAGTATTGTTCGAAATGCTATGAAACTTTTTTGATCATTTCTATATGTTACAAGGGAAGGTTATGATGGATGTCCATGCAAAAATTATCTCAAAATATGATTCTATGAAACTTTTTGAAAGATTAGTTTCGATCAAAATATTGTAGTATATTATACACAATTTTATACTAGTTTCAGTCAAAAAATCAAATTAAATCAAGGAGTATTTGAAATGCTACGAAACTTAACAAATCCTTTCTATATGTTACGAGGGAAGGTTATGATGGATTTCCGTGCAAAAAATTATCTCATTATTAGATTTCTATGAAACTTTTTGAAATACTAGTTTCGGTATAAAAATTATAGTGTATTATACACAATTTTATAATGGTTTTGTACAAAAAATCAAATTAAATCGAGGATTGTTCGAAATGCTACGAAATTTTACAGATCCTTTATTTTTGTTACGAGGGAAGGTTATCATGGAAGTCCATGAAAAATAATTATCTCAAAATTAGATTCTATGAAACGTTTTGAAAGACTAGGTTCGGTCAAAAAGTTGTAGTATATTATACACAATTTTATACTAGTTTCAGTCAAAAAATCAAATTAAATCGAGGATTGATCGAAATGCTACGAAACTTTTCAGATCCTTTCTATATGTTTTGAGGGAAGGTTGTGATGGAACTCCATGCAAAAAGTTATCTCAAAATTATATTCTATGAAACTTTTTGATAGACTAATTTCGCTCAAAAAATCATAGTATAATATACACAATTTTATACTAGTTTTGGTCAAAAAATCAAATTAAATCGAGGATTGTTCGAAATGCTACGAAACTTTTTAGATCCTCTCTATATGTTACGAGGGAAGGTTTTGATGGATGTCCATGCAAAAATTATCTCAAAATAGGATTTTATGAACCTTTTTGAAAGACTAGTTTCGGTCAAAAAATTGTAGTATATTATAGAAAATTTTATACTATTTTCAGTCAAAAAATAAAATTAAATCGAGCGTTGTTCAAAATGCTACCAAATCTTTCAAATCCTTTCTATACGTTACGAGGGAACCTAACGATGGATGTCCGTGCAAAAAATTATCTTAAGATTAGATTCTATGAAACTTTTTGAAATACTAGTTTCGGTCAAAAAATCATAGTGTATTATACGAAATTTTATAATAGTTTCGGTCGAAATATCTAATTAAATCGAGGATTGTTCGAAATGCTATGAAATTTTACAGATCCTTTCTTTATGTTACGAGGGAAGGTTAGGATGGAAGTCAATGAAAAAAAATTATCTCAAAATTAGATTCTATGAATCTTTTTGAAAGACTAGTTTCGGTCAAAAAATTTTAGTCTATTATACACAATTTTATACTAGTTTCAGTCAAAAAATAATATTAAATCGAGGAGTATTCAAACTGCTCTAAATCTTTACAGATCATTTCTATATATTACGAGGGAAGGTTATGATGGAAGTCCATGTAAAAAATTATCTCAAAATTAGATTTCTATGAAACATTTTGAAAGATTAGTTTGGGTCAAAAAATCATAGTATTATACAATATTTTATACTAGTTTCGGTCAAAAAATAAAATTAAATCGAGGATTAATTGAAATGCTTCGAAACTAATCAGATCCTTTCTATATGTTACCATAGAAGGTTATGATTGAAGTCCATGCAAAAACTTATGTCAAAATTAGATTCTATGAAACTTTTTGAAATACTAGTTTCGGTCAAAAAATTGTAGTATATTATACACAATTTTATACTAGTTCGGTCAAAAAGTCAAATTAAATCGAGTATTGTTCGAAATGCTACGAAACTTTTCAGATCATTTCTATATGTTACAAGGGAAGGTTATGATGGATGTCCATGCAAAAATTATCTCAAAATATGATTCTATGAAACTTTTTGAAAGATTAGTTTCGGTCAAAATATTGTAGTATATTATACACAATTTTATACTAGTTTCATTCAAAAAATCAAATTAAATCAAGGAGTATTTGAAATGCTACGAAACTTAACAAATCCTTTCTATATGTTACGAGGGAAGGTTATGATGGATTTCCGTGCAAAAAATTATCTCATTATTAGATTTCTATGAAACTTTTTGAAATACTAGTTTCGGTATAAAAATTATAGTGTATTATACACAATTTTATAATGGTTTTGTACAAAAAATCAAATTAAATCGAGGATTGTTCGAAATGCTACGAAATTTTACAGATCCTTTATTTTTGTTACGAGGGAAGGTTATCATGGAAGTCCATGAAAAATAATTATCTCAAAATTAGATTCTATGAAACATTTTGAAAGACTAGGTTCGGTCAAAAAGTTGTAGTATATTATACACAATTTTATACTAGTTTCAGTCAAAAAATCAAATTAAATCGAGGATTGATCGAAATGCTACGAAACATTTCAGATCCTTTCTATATGTTTTGAGGGAAGGTTGTGATGGAACTCCATGCAAAAAGTTATCTCAAAATTATATTCTATGAAACTTTTTGAAAGACTAATTTCGCTCAAAAAATCATAGTATAATATACACAATTTTATACTAGTTTCGGTCAAAAAATCAAATTAAATCGAGGATTGTTCGAAATGCTGCGAAACTTTTTAGATCCTCTCTATATGTTACGAGGGAAGGTTTTGATGGATGTCCATGCAAAAATTATCTCAAAATAGGATTTTATGAACCTTTTTGAAAGACTAGTTTCGGTCAAAAAATTGTAGTATAATATAGACAATTTTATACTATTTTCAGTCAAAAAATAAAATTAAATCGAGCGTTGTTCAAAATGCTACCAAATCTTTCAAATCCTTTCTATACGTTACGAGGGAACCTAACGATGGATGTCCGTGCAAAAAATTATCTTAAGATTAGATTCTATGAAACTTTTTGAAATACTAGTTTCGGTCAAAAAATCATAGTGTATTATACGAAATTTTATAATAGTTTCGGTCGAAATATCTAATTAAATCGAGGATTGTTCGAAATGCTATGAAATTTTACAGATCCTTTCTTTATGTTACGAGGGAAGGTTAGGATGGAAGTCAATGAAAAAAAATTATCTCAAAATTAGATTCTATGAAACTTTTTGAAAGACTAGTTTCGGTCAAAAAATTGTAGTCTATTATACACAATTTTATACTAGTTTCAGTCAAAAAATCAAATTAAATCGAGGAGTATTCGAACTGCTCTAAATCTTTACAGATCATTTCTATATGTTACGAGGGAAGGTTATGATGGAAGTCCATGTAAAAAATTATCTCAAAATTAGATTTCTATGAAACTTTTTGAAAGACTAGTTTCGGTCAAAAAATCATAGTATTATACAATATTTTATACTAGTTTCAGTCAAAAAATCAAATTAAATCGAGGATTAATTGAAATGCTTCGAAACTAATCAGATCCTTTCTATATGTTACGATAGAAGGTTATGATTGAAGTCCATGCAAAAACTTATGTCAAAATTAGATTCTATGAAACTTTTTGAAATACTAGTTTCGGTCAAAAAATTGTAGTATATTATACACAATTTTATACTAGTTCGGTCAAAAAGTCAAATTAAATCGAGTATTGTTCGAAATGCTACGAAACTTTTCATATCATTTCTACATGTTACAAGGGATGGTTATGATGGATGTCCATGCAAAAATTATCTCAAAATACGATTCTATGAAACTTTTTGAAAGGTTAGTTTCGGTCAAAATATTGTAGTATATTATACACAATTTTATAATAGTTTCAGTCAAAAAATCAAATTAAATCAAGGAGTATTTGAAATTCTCTGAAACTTAACAAATCCTTTCTATATTTTACGAGGGAAGGTTATGATGGAATTCCGTGCAAAATATTATCTCATAATTAGATTTCTATGAAACTTTTTGAAATACTAGTTTCGGTATAAAAATTATAGTGTATTATACACAATTTTATAATGGTTTTGTACAAAAAATCAAATTAAATCGAGGATTGTTCGAAATGCTACGAAATTTTACAGATCCTTTATTTTTGTTACGAGGGAAGGTTATCATGGAAGTCCATGAAAAATAATTATCTCAAAATTAGATTCTATGAAACGTTTTGAAAGACTAGTTTCGGTCAAAAAAATGTAGTATATTATACACAATTTTATACTAGTTTCAGTCAAAAAATCAAATTAAATCGAGGATTGTTCGAAATGCTACGAAACTTTTCAGATCCTTTCTATATGTTTTGAGGGAAGGTTATGATGGAACTCCATGCAAAAAGTTATCTCAAAATTATATTCTATGAAACTTTATGAAAGACTAATTTCGCTCAAAAAATCATAGTATAATATACACAATTTTATACTAGTTTCGGTCAAAAAATCATGTTAAATCGAGGATTGTTTAAAATGCTACGAAACTTTTTAGATCCTCTCTATATGTTACGAGGGAAGGTTATGATGGATGTCCATGCAAAAATTATCTCAAAATAGGATTCTATGAAACTTTTTGAAAGACTAGTTTCGGTCAAAAAATTGTAGTATATTATAGAAAATTTTATACTATTTTCAGTCAAAAAATAAAATTAAATCGAGCGTTGTTCAAAATGCTACCAAATCTTTCAAATCCTTTCTATACGTTACGAGGGAAGCTAACGATGGAAGTCCGTGCAAAAAATTATCTTAAGATAAGATTCTATGAAACTTTTTGAAATACTAGTTTCGGTCTCAAAATCATAGTGTATTATACGAAATTTTATAATAGTTTCGGTCAAAATATCTAATTAAATCGAGGATTGTTCGAAATGCTATGAAATTTTGCAGATCCTTCTTTATGTTACGAGGGAAGGTTATGATGGAAGTCAATGAAAAAAAATTATCTCAAAATTAGATTCTATGAAACTTTTTGAATGACTAGTTTCAGTCAAAAAATTGTAGTCTGTTATACACAATTTTATTCTAGTTTCAGTCAAAAGAATCAAATTAAATCGAGGAGTATTCGAAATGCTCTAAATCTTTACAGATCATTTCTAAATGTTACGAGGGAAGGTTATAATGGAAGTCCATGTAAAAAATTATCTCAAAATTAGATTTCTATGAAACTTTTTGAAAGACTAGATTCGGTCAAAAAATCATAGTATTATACAAAATTTTATACTTGTTTCGGTCAAAAAATCAAATTAAATCGAAGATTAATTGAAATGCTACGAAACTAATTAGATCCTTTCTATATGTTACGATAGAAGGTTATGATGGAAGTCCATGCAAAAACTTATGTCAAAATTAGATTCTATGAAACTTTTTGAAATACTAGTTTCGGTCAAAAAATTGTAGTATATTATACACAATTTTATACTAGTTCGGTCAAAAAATCAAATTAAATCGAGTATTGTTCGAAATACTACGAAACTTTTCATATCATTTCTATATGTTACAAGGGATGGTTATGATGGATGTCCATGCAAAAATTATCTCAAAATACGATTCTATGAAACTTTTTGAAAGACTAGTTTCGGTCAAAATATTGTTGTATATTTTACACAATTTTATACTAGTTTCAGTCAAAAAATCAAATTAAATCAAGGAATATTTGAAATTCTCTGAAACTTAATAAATCCTTTCTATATGTTACGAGGGAAGGTTATGATGGAATTCCGTGCAAAATATTATCTGATAATTAGATTTCTATAAAACTTTTTGAAATACTAGTATCGGTATAAAAATTATAGTGTATTATATACAATTTTATAATGGTTTTGTACAAAAAATCAAATTAAATCGAGGATTGTTCGAAATGCTACGAAATTTTACAGATCCTTTATTTTTGTTACGAGGGAAGGTTATCATGGAAGTCCATGAAAAATAATTATCTCAAAATTAGATTCTATGAAACATTTTGAAAGACTAGTTTCGGTCAAAAAATTGTAGTATATTATACACAATTTTATACTAGTTTCAGTCAAAAAATCAAATTAAATTGAGGATTATTCGAAATGCTACGAATCTTTTCAGATCCTTTCTATATGTTTTGAGGGAAGGTTATGATGGAACTCCATGCAAAAAGTTATCTCAAAATTATATTCTATGAAACTTTTTGAAAGACTAATTTCGCTCAAAAAATCATAGTATAATATACACAATTTTATACTAGTTTCGGTCAAAAAATCATATTAAATCGAGGATTGTTTAAAATGCTACGAAACTTTTTAGATCATCTCTATATGTTACGAGGGAAGGTTATGATGGATGTCCATGCAAAAATTCTCTCAAAATAGGATTCTATGAAACTTTTTGAAAGACTAGTTTCTGTCAAAAAATTGTAGTATATTATAGAAAATTTTATACTATTTTCAGTCAAAAAATAAAATTAAATCGAGCGTTGTTCAAAATGCTACCAAATCTTTCAAATCCTTTCTATACGTTACGAGGGAAGCTAACGATGGAAGTCCGTGCAAAAAATTATCTTAAGATAAGATTCTATGCAACTTTTTGAAATACTAGTTTCGGTCAAAAAATCATAGTGTATTATACGAAATTTTATAATAGTTTCGGTCAAAATATCTAATTAAATCGAGGATAGTTCGAAATGCTATGAAATTTTGCAGATCCTTCTTTATGTTACGAGGGAAGGTTATGATGGAAGTCAATGAAAAAAAATTATCTCAAAATTAGATTCTATGAAACTTTTTGAAAGACTAGTTTCAGTCAAAAAATTGTAGTCTATTATACACAATTTTATTCTGGTTTCAGTCAAAAAAATCAAATTAAATCGAGGAGTATTCGAAATGCTCTAAATCTTTACAGATCATTTCTAAATGTTACGAGGGAAGGTTATAATGGAAGTCCATGTAAAAAATTATCTCAAAATTAGATTTCTATGAAACTTTTTGAAAGACTAGATTCGGTCAAAAAATCATAGTATTATACAAAATTTTATACTTGTTTCGGTCAAAAAATCAAATTAAATCGAGGATTAATTGAAATGCTACGAAACTAATTAGATCCTTTCTATATGTTACGATAGAAGGTTATGATCGAAGTCCATGCAAAAACTTATGTCAAAATTAGATTCTATGAAACTTTTTGAAATACTAGTTTCGGTCAAAAAATTGTAGTATATTATACACAATTTTATACTAGTTCGGTTAAAAAATCAAATTAAATCGAGTATTGCTCGAAATGCTACGAAACTTTTCATATCATTTCTATATGTTACAAGGGATGGTTATGATGGATGTCCATGCAAAAATTATCTCAAAATACGATTCTATGAAACTTTTTGAAAGACTAGTTTCGATCAAAATATTGTAGTATATTATACACAATTTTATACTAGTTTCAGTCAAAAAATCAAATTAAATCAAGGAATTTTTGAAATTCTCTGAAACTTAACAAATCCTTTCTATATGTTACGAGGGAAGGTTATGATGGAATTCCGTGCAAAATATTATCTCATAATTAGATTTCTATAAAACTTTTTGAAATACTAGTATCGGTATAAAAATTATAGTGTATTATATACAATTTTATAATGGTTTTGTACAAAAAATCAAATTAAATCGAGGATTGTTCGAAATGCTACGAAATTTTACAGATCCTTTATTTTTGTTACAAGGGAAGGTTATCATGGAAGTCCATGAAAAATAATTATCTCAAAATTAGATTCTATGAAACATTTTGAAAGACTAGTTTCGGTCAAAAAATTGTAGTATATTATACACAATTTTATACTAGTTTCAGTCAAAAAATCAAATTAAATCGAGGATTATTCGAAATGCTACGAATCTTTTCAGATCCTTTCTATATGTTTTGAGGGAAGGTTATGATGGAACTCCATGCAAAAAGTTATCTCAAAATTATATTCTATGAAACTTTTTGAAAGACTAATTTCGCTCAAAAAATCATAGTATAATATACACAATTTTATACTAGTTTCGGTCAAAAAATCATATTAAATCGAGGATTGTTTAAAATGCTACGAAACTTTTTAGATCCTCTCTATATGTTACGAGGGAAGGTTATGATGGATGTCCATGCAAAAATTCTCTCAAAATAGGATTCTATGAAAGTTTTGAAAGACTAGTTTCTGTCAAAAAATTGTAGTATATTATAGAAAATTTTATACTATTTTCAGTCAAAAAATAAAATTAAATCGAGCGTTGTTCAAAATGCTACCAAATCTTTCAAATCCTTTCTATACGTTACGAGGGAAGCTAACGATGGAAGTCCGTGCAAAAAATTATCTTAAGATAAGATTCTATGCAACTTTTTGAAATACTAGTTTCGGTCAAAAAATCATAGTGTATTATACGAAATTTTATAATAGTTTCGGTCAAAATATCTAATTAAATCGAGGATAGTTCGAAATGCTATGAAATTTTGCAGATCCTTCTTTATGTTACGAGGGAAGGTTATGATGGAAGTCAATGAAAAAAAATTAACTCAAAATTAGATTCTATGAAACTTTTTGAAAGACTAGTTTCAGTCAAAAAATTGTAGTCTATTATACACAATTTTATACTAGTTTCAGTCAAAAAAATCAAATTAAATCGAGGAGTATTCGAAATGCTCTAAATCTTTACAGATCATTTCTAAATGTTACGAGGGAAGGTTATAATGGAAGTCCATGTAAAAAATTATCTCAAAATTAGATTTCTATGAAACTTTTTGAAAGACTAGATTCGGTCAAAAAATCATAGTATTATACAAAATTTTATACTTGTTTCGGTCAAAAAATCAAATAAAATCGAGGATTAATTGAAATGCTACGAAACTAATTAGATCCTTTCTATATGTTACGATAGAAGGTTATGATCGAAGTCCATGCAAAAACTTATGTCAAAATTAGATTCTATGAAACTTTTTGAAATACTAGTTTCGGTCAAAAAATTGTAGTATATTATACACAATTTTATACTAGTTCGGTCAAAAAATCAAATTAAATCGAGGATTGTTCGAAATGCTACGAAACTTTTCAGATCATTTCTATATGTTACAAGGGATGGATATGATGGATGTCCATGCAAAAATTATCTCAAAATACGATTCTATGAAACTTTTTGAAAGACTAGTTTCGGTCAAAATATTGTTGTATATTATACACAATTTTATACTAGTTTCAGTCAAAAAATCAAATTGAATCAAGGAATATTTGAAATTCTCTGAAACTTAACAAATCCTTTCTATATGTTACGAGGGAAGGTTATGATGGAATTCCGTGCAAAATATTATCTCATAGTTAGATTTCTATGAAACTTTTTGAAATACTAGTTTCGGTATAAAAATTATAGTGTATTATATACAATTTTATAATGGTTTTGTACAAAAAATCAAATTAAATCGAGGATTGTTCGAAATGCTACGAAATTTTACATATACTTTATTTTTGTTACGAGGGAAGGTTATCATGGAAGTCCATGAAAAATAATTATCTCAAAATTAGATTCTATGAAACGTTTGAAAGACTAGTTTCGGTCAAAAAATTGTAGTATATTATACACAATTTTATACTAGTTTCAGTCAAAAAATCAAATTAAATCGAGGATTGTTCGAAATGCTACGAAACTTTTCAGATCCTTTCTATATGTTTTGAGGGAAGGTTATGATGGAACTCCATGCAAAAAGTTATCTCAAAATTATATTCTATGAAACTTTTTGAAAGACTAATTTCGCTCAAAAAATCATAGTATAATATACACAATTTTATACTAGTTTCGGTCAAAAAATCATATTAAATCGAGGATTGTTTAAAATGCTACGAAACTTTTTAGATCCTCTCTATATGTTACGAGGGAAGGTTATGATGGATGTCCATGCAAAAATTCTCTCAAAATAGGATTCTATGAAAGTTTTGAAAGACTAGTTTCTGTCAAAAAATTGTAGTATATTATAGAAAATTTTATACTATTTTCAGTCAAAAAATAAAATTAAATCGAGCATTGTTCAAAATGCTACCAAATCATTCAAATCCTTTCTATACGTTACGAGGGAAGCTAACGATGGAAGTCCGTGCAAAAAATTATCTTAAGATAAGATTCTATGCAACTTTTTGAAATAGTAGTTTCGGTCAAAAAATCATAGTGTATTATACGAAATTTTATAATAGTTTCGGTCAAAATATCTAATTAAATCGAGGATAGTTCGAAATGCTATGAAGTTTTGCAGATCCTTCTTTATGTTACGAGGGAAGGTTATGATGGAAGTCAATGAAAAAAAATTATCTCAAAATTAGATTCTATGAAACTTTTTGAAAGACTAGTTTCAGTCAAAAAATTGTAGTCTATTATACACAATTTTATACTAGTTTCAGTCAAAAAAATCAAATTAAATCGAGGAGTATTCGAAATGCTCTAAATCTTTACAAATCATTTCTAAATGTTACGAGGGAAGGTTATAATGGAAGTCCATGTAAAAAATTATCTCAAAATTAGATTTCTATGAAACTTTTTGAAAGACTAGTTTCGGTCAAAAAAATCATAGTATTATACAAAATTTTATACTAGTTTCGGTCAAAAAATCAAATTAAATCGAGGATTAATTGAAATGCTACGAAACTAATTAGATCCTTTCTATATGTTACGATAGAAGGTTATGATGGAAGTCCATGCAAAAACTTATGTCAAAATTAGATTCTATGAAACTTTTTGAAATACTAGTTTCGGGCAAAAAATTGTAGTATATTATACACAATTTTATACTAGTTCGGTCAAAAAATCAAATTAAATCGAGGATTGTTCGAAATGCTACGAAACTTTTCAGATCATTTCTATATGTTACAAGGGATGGATATGATGGATGTCCATGCAAAAATTATCTCAAAATACGATTCTATGAAACTTTTTGAAAGACTAGTTTCGGTCAAAATATTGTAGTATATTATACACAATTTTATACTAGTTTCAGTCAAAAAATCAAATTAAATCAAGGAATATTTGAAATTCTCTGAAACTTAACAAATCCTTTCTATATGTTACGAGGGAAGGTTATGATGGAATTCCGTGCAAAATATTATCTCATAATTAGATTTCTATGAAACTTTTTGAAATACTAGTTTCGGTATAAAAATTATAGTGTATTATACACAATTTTATAATGGTTTTGTACAAAAAATCAAATTAAATCGAGGATTGTTCGAAATGCTACGAAATTTTACAGATCCTTTATTTTTGTTACGAGGGAAGGTTATCATGGAAGTCCATGAAAAATAATTATCTCAAAATTAGATTCTATGAAACGTTTTGAAAGACTAGTTTCGGTCAAAAAATTGTAGTATATTATACACAATTTTATAATAGTTTCAGTCAAAAAATCAAATTAAATCGAGGATTGTTCGAAATGCTACGAAAATTTTCAGATCTTTTCTATATGTTTTGAGGGAAGGTTATGATGGAACTCCCTGCAAAAAATTATCTCAAAAAATCATATTATAATATACACAATTTTATACTAGTTTTGGTCAAAAAATCAAATTAAATCGAAGATTGTTCGAAATGCTACGAAACTTTTTAGATCCTCTCTATATGTTATGAGGGAAGGTTATGATGGATGTCCATGCAAAAATTATCTCAAAATAGAATTCTATGAAACTTTTTTAAATACTAGTTTCGGTCAAAAAATCATAGTGTATTATACAAAATTTTATAATAGTTTCAGTCAAAATATCTAATTAAATCGAGGATTGTTCGAAATGCTATGAAATTTTACAGATCCTTTCTTTATGTTACGAGGGAAGGTTATGATGGAAGTCAATGAAAAAAATTATCTCAAAATTAGATTCTATGAAACTTTTTGAAAGACTAGTTTCAGTCAAAAAATCAAATTAAATCGAGGAGTATTCAAAATACTCTAAATCTTTACAGATCTTTTCTATATGTTACGAGGGAAGGTTATAATGGAAGTCCATGTAAAAAATTATCTCAAAATTAGATTTCTATGAAACTTTTTGAAAGACTAGTTTCGGTAAAAAAAAAATCATAGTATTATACAAAATTTTATACTAGTTTCAGTCAAAAATCAAATTAAATCGAAGATTAATTGAAATGCTACGAAACTAATCAGATCCTTTCTATATGTTACGATAGAAGGTTATGATGGAAGTCCATGCAAAAACTTATGTCAAAATTAGATTCTATGAAACTTTTTGAAATACTAGTTTCGTTAAAAAATTGAAGTATATTATAGACAATTTTATACTAGTTTCAGTCAAAAAATCAAATTAAATCAAGGAGTATTTGAAATGCTCCGACACTTAACAAATCCTTTCTATATGTTACGAGGGAAGGTTATGATGGAATTTCGTGCAAAAAATTATCTCAAAATTAGATTTTTATGAAACTTTTTGAAATACTAGTTTCGGTATAAAAATTATAGTGTATTATACACAATTTTATAATGGTTTTGTACTAAAAATCAAATTAAATCGAGGATATTTCGAAATGCTACGAAATTTTACAGATCCTTTATTTTTGTTACGAGGGAAGGTTATCAAGGAAGTCCATGAAAAATAATTATCTCAAAATTAGATTCTATGAAACTTTTTGAAAGACTAGTTTCGGTCAAAAAATTGTAGTATATTATACACAATTTTATACTAGTTTCAGTAAAAAAATCAAATTAAATCGAGGATTGTTCGAAATGCTACGAAACTTTTCAGATCGTTTCTATATGTTTAGAGGGAAGATTATGATGGAACTCCATGCAAAAAATTATCTCAAAAATATATTTATATGAAATTTTTTGAAAGACTAATTTTGCTCAAAAAATCATAGTATATTATACACAATTTTATACTAGTTTCGGTCAAAAAATCAAATTAAATCGAGGATTGTTAAAAATGCTACGAAACAACTCAGATCCTTTCTATATGTTACGATGGAAGGTTATGATGGAAGTCCATGCAAAAAATTATCTGAAAATTAGATTCTAAGAAACTTTTTGAAATACTAGTTTCGGTCAAAACATTGTAGTATATTATACCCAATTTTATACTAGTTTCGGTAAAAAAATAAAATTAAATCGAGCATTGTTCAAAATGCTACCAAATGTTTCAGATCCTTTCTATACGTTACGAGGGAATCTAACGATGGAAGTCCGTGCAAAAAATTATCTTAAGATTGGATTTTATGAAACTTTTTGAAATACTAGTTTCGGTCAAAAAATCATAGTGTATTATACGAAATTTTATAATAGTTTCGGTCAAAATATCTAATTAATTCGAGGATTGTTCGAAATGCTATGAAATTTTACAGATCATTTCTTTATGTTACGAGGGAAGGTTATGATGGAAGTCAATGAAAAAAAATTATCTCAAAATTAGATTCTTTGAAACTTTTTGAAATACTAGTTTCGGTATAAAAATTATAGTGTATTATACACAATTTTATAATGGTTTTGTACTAAAAATCAAATTAAATCGAGGATATTTCGAAATGCTACGAAATTTTACAGATCCTTTATTTTTGTTACGATGGAAGGTTATCATGGAAGTCCATGAAAAATAATTATCTCAAAATTAGATTCTATGAAACTTTTTGAAAGACTAGTTTCGGTCAAAAAATTGTAGTATATTATACACAATTTTATACTAGTTTCAGTAAAAAAATCAAATTAAATCGAGGATTGTTCGAAATGCTACGAAACTTTTCAGATCGTTTCTATATGTTTAGAGGGAAGATTATGATGGAACTCCATGCAAAAAATTTTCTCAAAAATATATTTATATGAAATTTTTTGAAAGACTAATTTTGCTCAAAAAATCATAGTATATTATACACAATTTTATACTAGTTTCGGTCAAAAAATCAAATTAAATCGAGGATTGTTAAAAATGCTACGAAACAACTCAGATCCTTTCTATATGTTACGATGGAAGGTTATGATGGAAGTCCATGCAAAAAATTATCTGAAAATTAGATTCTAAGAAACTTTTTGAAATACTAGTTTCGGTCAAAACATTGTAGTATATTATACCCAATTTTATACTAGTTTCAGTAAAAAAATAAAATTAAATCGAGCATTGTTCAAAATGCTACCAAATGTTTCAGATCCTTTCTATACGTTACGAGGGAATCTAACGATGGAAGTCCGTGCAAAAAATTATCTTAAGATTGGATTTTATGAAACTTTTTGAAATACTAGTTTCGGTCAAAAAATCATAGTGTATTATAGGAATTTTATAATAGTTTCGGTCAAAATATCTAATTAATTCGAGGATTGTTCGAAATGCTATGAAATTTTACAGATCATTTCTTTATGTTACGAGGGAAGGTTATGATGGAAGTCAATGAAAAAAAATTATCTCAAAATTAGATTCTTTGAAACTTTTTGAAAGACTAGTTTCGGTCAAAAAATTGTAGTCTATTATACACAATTTTATACTAGTTTCAGTCAAAAAATAAAATTAAATCGAGGAGTATTCGAAATGCTCTAAATCTTTACAGATCATTTCTATATGTTACGAGGGAAGGTTATAATGGAAGTCCATGCAAAAAATTAGCTCAAAATTAGATTTCTATGAAACTTTTTGAAAGACTAGTTTCGGTCAAAAAATCATAGTATTATACAAAATTTTATACTAGTTTTGGTCAAAAAATCAAATGAAATCGAGGATTGTTTGAAATGCTACGAAACTAAAAAGATCCTTTCTATATGTTACGATAGAAGGTTATGATGGAAGTCCATGCAAAAACTTATGTCAAAATTAGATTCTATGAAACTTTTTGAAATACTTGTTTCGGTCAAAAAATTGTAGTATATTATACACAATTTTATACTAGTTCGGTCAAAAAATCAAATTAAATCGAGGATTGTTCGAAATGCTACGAAACTTTTCAGATCCTTTGTATATGTTACGAGGGAAGGTTATGATGGATGTCCATGCAAAAATTATCTCAAAATACGATTCTATGAAACTTTTTGAAAGACTAGTTTCGGTCAAAAAATTGTAGTATATTATACACAATTTTATACTAGTTTCAGTCAAAAGATCAAATTAAATCAAGGATTATTTGAAATGCTCTGAAACTTAACAAATCCTTTCTATATGTTACGAGGGAAGGTGATGATGGAAGTCCGTGCAAAAAATTATCTCAAAATTAGATTTCTATGAAACTTTTTGAAATACTAGTTTCGGTATAAAAATTATAGTGTATTATACACAATTTTATAATGGTTTTGTTCAAAAAATCAAATTAAATCGAGGATTGTTCTAAATGCTACGAAATTTTAAAGATCCTTTATTTATGTTACGAGGGAAGGTTATCATGGAAGTCCATGAAAAATAATTATCTCAAAATTAGATTCTATGAACCTTTTTAAAAAACTTGTTTCGGTCCAAATATTCTAATATAATACACAATTTTATACTAGTTTCAGTCAAAAAATCAAATTAAATCGAGGATTGATCGAAATGCTACGAAACTTTTCAGATCCTTTCTATATGTCTTGAGGGAAGGTTATGATGGAACTCCATGCAAAAAATTATCTCAAAATTAGATTTCTATGAAACTTTTTGAAAGACAAGTTTCGCTCAAAAAATCATAGTATATTTTATACACAATTTTATACAAGTTTCAGTCAAAAAATCAAATTAAATCGAGGATTGTTTAAAATGCTACGAAACTACTAAGATCCTTTCTAAATGTTACGATGGAAGGTTATGATGGAAGTCCATACAAAAAATTATCTCAAAATTAGATTCTAAGAAACTTTTTGAAATACTAGTTTCAGTAAAAAAATTGTACTATATTATACACAATTTTATACTAGTTTCGGTCAAAAAATCAAATTAAATCGAGGATTGTTCGAAATGCTACGAAACTACTAAGATCCTTTCTAAATGTTACGATGGAAGGTTATGATGGAAGTCCATACAAAAAATTATCTCAAAATTAGATTTTAAGAAACTTTTTGAAATACTAGTTTCAGTAAAAAAATCGTACTATATTATACACAATTTTATACTAGTTTCGGTCAAAAAATCAAATTAAATCGAGGATTGTTCGAAATGCTACAAAACTTTTCGGATCCTTTCTATATGTTACGAGGGAAGGTTATGATGGAACTTCATGCAAAAAATTATCTCAAAATTATATTCTATGAAACGTTTTGAAATACTAGTTTCGGTCAAAAAATCATAGTATAATATACACAATTTTATACTAGTTTCGGTCAAAAAATCAAATTAAATCGATGATTGTTCTAAATTCTACGAAACTTCTTAGATCCTTTCTATATGTTACGAGGGAAGGTTATGATGGATGTCCATGCAAAAATTATCTCAAAATAGGATTCTATGAATCTTTATGAAAGACTAGTTTCGGTAAAAACATTGTAGTATATTATACACAATTTTATACTAGTTTCAGTCAAAAAATAAAATTAAATCGAGCATTGTTCAAAATGCTACCAAATGTTTAAGATCCTTTCTATACGTTACGAGGGAAGCTAACGATGGAAGTCCGTGCAAAAAATTATCTTAAGATTAGATTCTATGAAACTTTTTGAAATACTAGTTTCGGTCAAAAAATCATAGTGTATTATACGAAATTTTATAATAGTTTCGGTCAAAATATCTAATTAAATCGAGGATTGTTCGAAATGCTATGAAATTTTACAGATCCTTTCTTTATGTTACGAGGGAAGGTTATGATGGAAGTCACTGGAAAAAAATTATCTCAAAATTAGATTCTCTGAAAATTTTTGAAAGACTAGTTTCAGTCAAAAAATTGTAGTCTATTATACACAATTTTATACTAGTTTCAGTCAAAAAATCAAATTAAATCGAGGAGTATTCGGAATGCTCTAAATCGTTACAGATCATTTCTATATGTTACGAGGGAAGGTTATAATGGAAGTCCATGCAAAAAATTATTTCAAAATTTGATTTATATGAAAGTTTTTGAAAGACTTGTTTCGGTCAAAAAATCATAGTATTATACACAATATTATACTAGTTTCGGTCAAAAAATCAAATTAATTGAGGATAGTTTGAAATGCTACGAAACTAATAAGATCCTTTCTATATGCTACGATAGAAGGTTTTGATGGAAGTCCATGCAAAAACTTATGCCAAAATTAGATTCTACGAAACTTTTTGAAATACTAGTTTCGGTCAAAAAATTGTAGTATATTATACACAATTTTATACTAGTTCGGTCAAAAAATCAAACTAAATCGAGGATTGTTCGAAATGCTACGAAACTTTTCAGATCCTTTGTATATGTTACAAGGGAAGGTTATGATGGATGTCCATGCAAAAATTATCTCAAAATACGATTCTATGAAACTTTTTGGAAGATTAGTTTCGGTCAAAAAATTGTAGTATATTATACACAATTTTATACTAGTTTCAATCAAAAGATCAAATTAAATCAAGGAGTATTTGAAATGCTCCGAAACATAACAAATCCTTTCTATATGTTACGAGGGAAGGTGATGATGGAAGTCCGTGCAAAAAATTATCTCAAAATTAGATTTCTATGAAACTTTTTGAAATACTAGTTTCGTTATAAAAATTATAGTGTATTATACACAATTTTATAATGGTTTTGTACAAAAAATCAAATTAAATCGAGGATTGTTCGAAATGCTACGAAATTTTAAAGATCCTTTATTTATGTTACGAGGGAAGGTTATCATGGAAGTCCATGAAAAATAATTATCTCAAAATTAGATTCTATGAACCTTTTTGAAAGTCTTGTTTCGGTCCAAATATTCTAATATATTATACACAATTTTATACTAGTTTCAGTCAAAAAATCAAATTAAATCGAGGATTGATCGAAATGCTACGAAACTTTTCAGATCCTTTCTATATGTCTTGAGGGAAGGTTATGATGGAACTCCATGCAAAAAATTATCTCAAAATTAGATTTCTATGAAACTTTTTGAAAGACAAGTTTCGCTCAAAAAATCATAGTATATTTATACACAATTTTATACAAGTTTCGGTCAAAAAATCAAATTAAATCGAGGATTGTTTAAAATGCTACGAAACTACTAAGATCCTTTCTAAATGTTACGATGGAAGGTTATGATGGAAGTCCATACAAAAAATTATCTCAAAATTAGATTCTAAGAAACTTTTTGAAATACTAGTTTCAGTAAAAAAATTGTACTATATTATACACAATTTTATACTAGTTTCGGTCAAAAAATCAAATTAAATCGAGGATTGTTCGAAATGCTACGAAACATTTCGGATCCTTTCTATATGTTACGAGGGAAGGTTATGATGGAACTTCATGCAAAAAATTATCTCAAAATTATATTCTATGAAACGTTTTGAAATACTAGTTTCGGTGAAAAAATCATAGTATAATATACACAATTTTATACTAGTTTCGGTCAAAAAATCAAATTAAATCGATGATTGTTCGAAATTCTACGAAACTTCTTAGATCCTTTCTATATGTTACGAGGGAAGGTTATGATGGATGTCCATGCAAAAATTATCTCAAAAAAGGATTCTATGAATCTTTATGAAAGACTAGTTTCGGTAAAAACATTGTAGTATATTATACACAATTTTATACTAGTTTCAAAAAATAAAATTAAATCGAGCATTGTTCAAAATGCTACCAAATGTTTAAGATCCTTTCTATACGTTACGAGGGAAGCTAACGATGGAAGTCCGTGCAAAAAATTATCTTAAGATTAGATTCTATGAAACTTTTTGAAATACTAGTTTCGGTCAAAAAATCATAGTGTATTATACGAAATTTTATAATAGTTTCGGTCAAAATATCTAATTAAATCGAGGATTGTTCGAAATGCTATGAAATTTTACAGATCCTTTCTTTATGTTACGAGGGAAGGTTATGATGGAAGTCACGGGAATAAAATTATCTCAAAATTAGATTCTCTGAAACTTTTTGAAAGACTAGTTTCAGTCAAAAAATTGTAGTCTATTATACACAATTTTATACTAGTTTCAGTCAAAAAATCAAATTAAATCGAGGAGTATTCGGAATGCTCTAAATCTTTACAGATCATTTCTATATGTTACGAGGGAAGGATATAATGGAAGTCCATGCAAAAAATTATTTCAAAATTTGATTTATATGAAAGTTTTTGAAAGACTTGTTTCGGTCAAAAAATCATAGTATTATACACAATTTTATACTAGTTTCGGTCAAAAAATCAAATTAAATTGAGGATAGTTTGAAATGCTACGAAACTAATAAGATCCTTTCTATATGTTACGATAGAAGGTTTTGATGGAAGTCCATGCAAAAACTTATGCCAAAATTAGATTCTACGAAACTTTTTGAAATACTAGTTTCTGTCAAAAAATTGTAGTATATTATACACAATTTTATACTAGTTCGGTCAAAAAATCAAACTAAATCGAGGATTGTTCGAAATGCTACGAAACTTTTCAGATCCTTTGTATATGTTACAAGGGAAGGTTATGATGGATGTCCATGCAAAAATTATCTCAAAATACGATTCTATGAAACTTTTTGGAAGACTAGTTTCGGTCAAAAAATTGTAGTATATTATACACAATTTTATACTAGTTTCAATCAAAAGATCAAATTAAATCAAGGAGTATTTGAAATGCTCCGAAACATAACAAATCCTTTCTATATGTTACGAGGGAAGGTGATGATGGAAGTCCGTGCAAAAAATTATCTCAAAATTAGATTTCTATGAAACTTTTTGAAATACTAGTTTCGTTATAAAAATTATAGTGTATTATACACAATTTCATAATGGTTTTGTACAAAAAATCAAATTAAATCGAGGATTGTTCGAAATGCTACGAAATTTTAAAGATCCTTTATTTATGTTACGAGGGAAGGTTATCATGGAAGTCCATGAAAAATAATTATCTCAAAATTAGATTCTATGAACCTTTTTGAAAGTCTTGTTTCGGTCCAAATATTCTAATATATTATACACAATTTTATACTAGTTTCAGTCAAAAAATCAAATTAAATCGAGGATTGATCGAAATGCTACGAAACTTTTCAGATCCTTTCTATATGTCTTGAGGGAAGGTTATGATGGAACTCCATGCAAAAAATTATCTCAAAATTAGATTTCTATGAAACTTTTTGAAAGACAAGTTTCGCTCAAAAAATCATAGTATATTTATACACAATTTTATACAAGTTTCGGTCAAAAAATCAAATTAAATCGAGGATTGTTTAAAATGCTACGAAACTACTAAGATCCTTTCTAAATGTTACGATGGAAGGTTATGATGGAAGTCCATACAAAAAATTATCTCAAAATTAGATTCTAAGAAACTTTTTGAAATACTAGTTTCAGTAAAAAAATTGTACTATATTATACACAATTTTATACTAGTTTCGGTCAAAAAATCAAATTAAATCGAGGATTGTTCGAAATGCTACGAAACATTTCGGATCCTTTCTATATGTTACGAGGGAAGGTTATGATGGAACTTCATGCAAAAAATTATCTCAAAATTATATTCTATGAAACGTTTTGAAATACTAGTTTCGGTGAAAAAATCATAGTATAATATACACAATTTTATACTAGTTTCGGTCAAAAAATCAAATTAAATCGATGATTGTTCGAAATTCTACGAAACTTCTTAGATCCTTTCTATATGTTACGAGGGAAGGTTATGATGGATGTCCATGCAAAAATTATCTCAAAAAAGGATTCTATGAATCTTTATGAAAGACTAGTTTCGGTAAAAACATTGTAGTATATTATACACAATTTTATACTAGTTTCAAAAAATAAAATTAAATCGAGCATTGTTCAAAATGCTACCAAATGTTTAAGATCCTTTCTATACGTTACGAGGGAAGCTAACGATGGAAGTCCGTGCAAAAAATTATCTTAAGATTAGATTCTATGAAACTTTTTGAAATACTAGTTTCGGTCAAAAAATCATAGTGTATTATACGAAATTTTATAATAGTTTCGGTCAAAATATCTAATTAAATCGAGGATTGTTCGAAATGCTATGAAATTTTACAGATCCTTTCTTTATGTTACGAGGGAAGGTTATGATGGAAGTCACGGGAATAAAATTATCTCAAAATTAGATTCTCTGAAACTTTTTGAAAGACTAGTTTCAGTCAAAAAATTGTAGTCTATTATACACAATTTTATACTAGTTTCAGTCAAAAAATCAAATTAAATCGAGGAGTATTCGGAATGCTCTAAATCTTTACAGATCATTTCTATATGTTACGAGGGAAGGATATAATGGAAGTCCATGCAAAAAATTATTTCAAAATTTGATTTATATGAAAGTTTTTGAAAGACTTGTTTCGGTCAAAAAATCATAGTATTATACACAATTTTATACTAGTTTCGGTCAAAAAATCAAATTAAATTGAGGATAGTTTGAAATGCTACGAAACTAATAAGATCCTTTCTATATGTTACGATAGAAGGTTTTGATGGAAGTCCATGCAAAAACTTATGCCAAAATTAGATTCTACGAAACTTTTTGAAATACTAGTTTCTGTCAAAAAATTGTAGTATATTATACACAATTTTATACTAGTTCGGTCAAAAAATCAAACTAAATCGAGGATTGTTCGAAATGCTACGAAACTTTTCAGATCCTTTGTATATGTTACAAGGGAAGGTTATGATGGATGTCCATGCAAAAATTATCTCAAAATACGATTCTATGAAACTTTTTGGAAGACTAGTTTCGGTCAAAAAATTGTAGTATATTATACACAATTTTATACTAGTTTCAATCAAAAGATCAAATTAAATCAAGGAGTATTTGAAATGCTCCGAAACATAACAAATCCTTTCTATATGTTACGAGGGAAGGTGATGATGGAAGTCCGTGCAAAAAATTATCTCAAAATTAGATTTCTATGAAACTTTTTGAAATACTAGTTTCGTTATAAAAATTATAGTGTATTATACACAATTTCATAATGGTTTTGTACAAAAAATCAAATTAAATCGAGGATTGTTCGAAATGCTACGAAATTTTAAAGATCCTTTATTTATGTTACGAGGGAAGGTTATCATGGAAGTCCATGAAAAATAATTATCTCAAAATTAGATTCTATGAACCTTTTTGAAAGTCTTGTTTCGGTCCAAATATTCTAATATATTATACACAATTTTATACTAGTTTCAGTCAAAAAATCAAATTAAATCGAGGATTGATCGAAATGCTACGAAACTTTTCAGATCCTTTCTATATGTCTTGAGGGAAGGTTATGATGGAACTCCATGCAAAAAATTATCTCAAAATTAGATTTCTATGAAACTTTTTGAAAGACAAGTTTCGCTCAAAAAATCATAGTATATTTATACACAATTTTATACAAGTTTCGGTCAAAAAATCAAATTAAATCGAGGATTGTTTAAAATGCTACGAAACTACTAAGATCCTTTCTAAATGTTACGATGGAAGGTTATGATGGAAGTCCATACAAAAAATTATCTCAAAATTATATTCTATGAAACTTTTTGAAATACTAGTTTCAGTAAAAAAATTGTACTATATTATACACAATTTTATACTAGTTTCGGTCAAAAAATCAAATTAAATCGAGGATTGTTCGAAATGCTACGAAACTTTTCGGATCCTTTCTATATGTTACGAGGGAAGGTTATGATGGAACTTCATGCAAAAAATTATCTCAAAATTATATTCTATGAAACGTTTTGAAATACTAGTTTCGGTGAAAAAAATCATAGTATAATATACACAATTTTATACTAGTTTCGGTCAAAAAATCAAATTAAATCGATGATTGTTCGAAATTCTACGAAACTTCTTAGATCCTTTCTATATGTTACGAGGGAAGGTTATGATGGATGTCCATGCAAAAAATATCTCAAAAAAGGATTCTATGAATCTTTATGAAAGACTAGTTTCGGTAAAAACATTGTAGTATATTATACACAATTTTATACTAGTTTCAAAAAATAAAATTAAATCGAGCATTGTTCAAAATGCTACCAAATGTTTAAGATCCTTTCTATACGTTACGAGGGAAGCTAACGATGGAAGTCCGTGCAAAAAATTATCTTAATATTAGATTCTATGAAACTTTTTGAAATACTAGTTTCGGTCAAAAAATCATAGTGTATTATACGAAATTTTATAATAGTTTCGGTCAAAATATCTAATTAAATCGAGGATTGTTCGAAATGCTATGAAATTTTACAGATCCTTTCTTTATGTTACGAGGGAAGGTTATGATGGAAGTCACGGGAATAAAATTATCTCAAAATTAGATTCTCTGAAACTTTTTGAAAGACTAGTTTCAGTCAAAAAATTGTAGTCTATTATACACAATTTTATACTAGTTTCAGTCAAAAAATCAAATTAAATCGAGGAGTATTCGGAATGCTCTAAATCTTTACAGATCATTTCTATATGTTACGAGGGAAGGTTATAATGGAAGTCCATGCAAAAAATTATTTCAAAATTTGATTTATATGAAAGTTTTTGAAAGACTTGTTACGGTCAAAAAATCATAGTATTATACACAATTTTATACTAGTTTCGGTCAAAAAATCAAATTAAATTGAGGATAGTTTGAAATGCTACGAAACTAATAAGATCCTTTCTATATGTTACGATAGAAGGTTTTGATGGAAGTCCATGCAAAAACTTATGCCAAAATTAGATTCTACGAAACTTTTTGAAATACTAGTTTCTGTCAAAAAATTGTAGTATATTATACACAATTTTATACTAGTTCGGTCAAAAAATCAAACTAAATCGAGGATTGTTCGAAATGCTACGAAACTTTTCAGATCCTTTGTATATGTTACAAGGGAAGGTTATGATGGATGTCCATGAAAAAATTATCTCAAAATACGATTCTATGAAACTTTTTGGAAGACTAGTTTCGGTCAAAAAATTGTAGTATATTATACACAATTTTATACTAGTTTCAATCAAAAGATCAAATTAAATCAAGGAGTATTTGAAATGCTCCGAAACATAACAAATCCTTTCTATATGTTACGAGGGAAGGTGATGATGGAAGTCCGTGCAAAAAATTATCTCAAAATTAGATTTCTATGAAACTTTTTGAAATACTAGTTTCGTTATAAAAATTATAGTGTATTATACACAATTTCATAATGGTTTTGTACAAAAAATCAAATTAAATCGAGGATTGTTCGAAATGCTACGAAATTTTAAAGATCCTTTATTTATGTTACGAGGGAAGGTTATCATGGAAGTCCATGAAAAATAATTATCTCAAAATTAGATTCTATGAACCTTTTTGAAAGTCTTGTTTCGGTCCAAATATTCTAATATATTATACACAATTTTATACTAGTTTCAGTCAAAAAATCAAATTAAATCGAGGATTGATCGAAATGCTACGAAACTTTTCAGATCCTTTCTATATGTCTTGAGGGAAGGTTATGATGGAACTCCATGCAAAAAATTATCTCAAAATTAGATTTCTATGAAACTTTTTGAAAGACAAGTTTCGCTCAAAAAATCATAGTATATTTATACACAATTTTATACAAGTTTCGGTCAAAAAATCAAATTAAATCGAGGATTGTTTAAAATGCTACGAAACTACTAAGATCCTTTCTAAATGTTACGATGGAAGGTTATGATGGAAGTCCATACAAAAAATTATCTCAAAATTATATTCTATGAAACTTTTTGAAATACTAGTTTCAGTAAAAAAATTGTACTATATTATACACAATTTTATACTAGTTTCGGTCAAAAAATCAAATTAAATCGAGGATTGTTCGAAAGGCTACGAAACTTTTCTGATCCTTTCTATATGTTACGAGGGAAGGTTATGATGGAACTTCATGCAAAAAATTATCTCAAAATTATATTCTATGAAACGTTTTGAAATACTAGTTTCGGTCAAAAAATCATAGTATAATATACACAATTTTATACTAGTTTCGGTCAAAAAATCAAATTAAATCGATGATTGTTCGAAATTCTACGAAACTTCTTAGATCCTTTCTATATGTTACGAGGGAAGGTTATGATGGATGTCCATGCAAAAATTATCTCAAAATAGGATTCTATGAATCTTTATGAAAGACTAGTTTCGGTAAAAACATTGTAGTATATTATACACAATTTTATACTAGTTTCAAAAAATAAAATTAAATCGAGCATTGTTCAAAATGCTACCAAATGTTTAAGATCCTTTCTATACGTTACGAGGGAAGCTAACGATGGAAGTCCGTGCAAAAAATTATCTTAAGATTAGATTCTATGAAACTTTTTGAAATACTAGTTTCGGTCAAAAAATCATAGTGTATTATACGAAATTTTATAATAGTTTCGGTCAAAATATCTAATTAAATCGAGGATTGTTCGAAATGCTATGAAATTTTACAGATCCTTTCTTTATGTTACGAGGGAAGGTTATGATGGAAGTCACGGGAATAAAATTATCTCAAAATTAGATTCTCTGAAACTTTTTGAAAGACTAGTTTCAGTCAAAAAATTGTAGTCTATTATACACAATTTTATACTAGTTTCAGTCAAAAAATCAAATTAAATCGAGGAGTATTCGGAATGCTCTAAATCTTTACAGATCATATCTATATGTTACGAGGGAAGGTTATAATGGAAGTCCATGCAAAAAATTATTTCAAAATTTGATTTATATGAAAGTTTTTGAAAGACTTGTTTCGGTCAAAAAATCATAGTATTATACACAATTTTATACTAGTTTCGGACAAAAAATCAAATTAAATTGAGGATAGTTTGAAATGCTACGAAACTAATAAGATCCTTTCTATATGTTACGATAGAAGGTTTTGATGGAAGTCCATGCAAAAACTTATGCCAAAATTAGATTCTATGAAACATTTTGAAATACTAGTTTCTGTCAAAAAATTGTAGTATATTATACACAATTTTATACTAGTTCGGTCAAAAAATCAAACTAAATCGAGGATTGTTCGAAATGCTACGAAACTCTTCAGATCCTTTGTATATGTTACAAGGGAAGGTTATGATGGATGTCCATGCAAAAATTATCTCAAAATACGATTCTATGAAACTTTTTGGAAGACTAGTTTCGGTCAAAAAAGTGTAGTATATTATACACAATTTTATACTAGTTTAAATCAAAAGATCAAATTAAATCAAGGAGTATTTGAAATGCCCCGAAACATAACAAATCCTTTCTATATGTTACGAGGGAAGGTGATGATGGAAGTCCGTGCAAAAAATTATCTCAAAATTAGATTTCTATGAAACTTTTTGAAATACTAGTTTCGTTATAAAAATTATAGTGTATTATACACAATTTTATAATGGTTTGGTACAAAAAATAAAATTAAATCGAGGATTGTTCGAAATGCTACGAAATTTTACAGATCCTTTATTTATGTTACGAGGGAAGGTTATCATGGAAGTCCATGAAAAATAATTATCTCAAAATTAGATTCTATGAACCTTTTTGAAAGTCTTGTTTCGGTCCAAATATTCTAATATATTATACACAATTTTATACTAGTTTCAGTCAAAAAATCAAATTAAATCGAGGATTGATCGAAATGCTACGAAACTTTTCATATCCTTTCTATATGTCTTGAGGGAAGGTTATGATGGAACTCCATGCAAAAAATTATATCAAAATTAGATTTCTATGAAACTTTTTGAAAGACAAGTTTCGCTCAAAAAATCATAGTATATTTATACACAATTTTATACAAGTTTCGGTCAAAAAATCAAATTAAATCGAGGATTGTTTAAAATGCTACGACACTACTAAGATCCTTTCTAAATGTTACGATGGAAGGTTATGATGGAAGTCCATACAAAAAATTATCTCAAAATTAGATTCTAAGAAACTTTTTGAAATACTAGTTTCAGTAAAAAAATTGTAATATAATACACAATTTTATACTAGTTTCGGTCAAAAAATCAAATTAAATCGAGGATTGTTCGAAATGCTACGAAACTTTTCAGATCCTTTCTATATGTTACGAGGGAAGGTTATGATGGAACTTCTTACAAAAAATTATCTCAAATTATATTCTATGAAACGTTTTGAAATACTAGTTTCGGTCAAAAAATCATAGTTTAATATACACAATTTTATACTAGTTTCGGTCAAAAAATCAAATTAAATCGATGATTGTTCGAAATTCTACGAAACTTCTTAGATCCTTTCTATATGTTACGAGGGAAGGTTATGATGGATGTCCATGCAAAAATTATCTCAAAATAGGATTCTATGAATCTTTATGAAAGACTAGTTTCGGTAAAAACATTGTAGTATGTTATACACAATTTTATACTAGTTTCAAAAAATAAAATTAAATCGAGCATTGTTCAAAATGCTACCAAATGTTTAAGATCCTTTCTATACGTTACGAGGGAAGCTAACGATGGAAGTCCGTGCAAAAAATTATCTTAAGATTAGATTCTATGAAACTTTTTGAAATACTAGTTTCGGTCAAAAAATCATAGTGTATTATACGAAATTTTATAATAGTTTCGGTCAAAATATCTATTTAAATCGAGGATTGTTCGAAATGCTATGAAATTTTACAGATCCTTTCTTTATGTTACGAGGGAAGGTTATGATGGAAGTCACTGGAAAAAAATTATCTCAAAATTAGATTCTCTGAAACTTTTTGAAAGACTAGTTTCAGTCAAAAAATTGTAGTCTATTATACACAATTTTATACTAGTTTCAGTCAAAAAATCAAATTAAATCGAGGAGTATTCGGAATGCTCTAAATCTTTACAGATCATTTCTATATGTTACGAGGGAAGGTTATAATGGAAGTCCATGCAAAAAATTATTTCAAAATTTGATTTATATGAAAGTTTTTGAAAGACTTGTTTCGGTCAAAAAATCATAGTATTATACACAATTTTATACTAGTTTCGGTCAAAAAATCAAATTAAATTGAGGATAGTTTGAAATGCTACGAAACTAATAAGATCCTTTCTATATGTTACGATAGAAGGTTTTGATGGAAGTCCATGCAAAAACTTATGCCAAAATTAGATTCTATGAAACTTTTTGAAATACTAGTTTCGGTCAAAAAATTGTAGTATATTATACACAATTTTATACTAGTTCGGTCAAAAAATCAAACTAAATCGAGGATTGTTCGAAATGCTACGAAACTTTTCAGATCCTTTGTATATGTTACAAGGGAAGGTTATGATGGATGTCCATGCAAAAATTATCTCAAAATATGATTCTATGAAACTTTTTGAAAGACTAGTTTCAGTCAAAATATTATAGTATATTATACACAATTTTATACTAGTTTCAGTCGAAAAATCAAATTAAATCAAGGAGTATTTGAAATGCTCCGAAACATAACAAATCCTTTCTATATATTACGAGGGAAGGTTATGATGGAAGTCCGTGCAAAAAATTATCTCAAAATTATATTTCTATGAAACTTTTTGAAATACTAGTTTCGGTATAAAAATTATAGTGTATTATACACAATTTTATAATGGTTTTGTACAAAAAATCAAAATAAATCGAGGATTGGTCGAAATGCTACGAAATTTTACAGATCCTTTATTTATGTTACGAGGGAAGGTTATCATGGAAGTCCATGAAAAATAATTATCTCAAAATTAGATTCTATGAATCTTTTTGAAAGACTTGTTTCGGTCCAAAAATTGTAGTATATTATACACAATTTTATACTAGTTTCAGTCAAAAAATCAAATTAAATCGAGGATTGATCGAAATGCTACGAAACTTTTCAGATCCTTTCTATATGTCTTGAGGGAAGGTTATGATGGAACTCCATGCAAAAAATTATCTCAAAATTAGATTTCTATGAAACCTTTTGAAAGACTAGTTTCGCTAAAAAAATCATAGTATATTTATACACAATTTGATACTAGTTTCGGTCAAAAAATCAAATTAAACGAGGATTGTTTAAAATGCTACGAAAATACTCAGATCCTTTCTATATGTTACGTTGGAAGGTTATGATGGAAGTCCATACAAAAAATTATCTAAAAATTAGATTCTAAGAAACTTTTTGAAACACTAGTTTCAGTAAAAAAAATTGTAGTATATTATACACAATTTTATGCTAGTTTCGGTCAAAAAATCAAATTAAATCGAAGATTATTCGAAATGCTACGAAACTTTTCAGATCCTTTCCATATGTTATGAGGGAAGGTTATGATGGAACTCCATGCAAAAAATTATCTTAAAATTATATTCTATGAAACTTTTTGAAATACTAGTTTCGGTCAAAAAATCATAGTATAATAAACACAATTTATTACTAGTTTCGATCAAAAAATAAAATTAAATCGATGATTGTTTGAAATGCTACGAAACTAATCAGATCTTTTTTGTATGTTACGATAGAAGGTTATGATGGAAGTCCATGCATAAAATTATGTCAAAATTAGATTCTATGAAACTTTTTAAAATACTAGTTTCGGTCAAAAAATTGTAGTATATTATACACACTTTTATACTTGTTCGGTCAAAAAATCAAACTAAATCGAGGATTGTTCGAAATGCTACAAAACTTTTCAGATCCTTTGTATATGTTACAAGGGAATGTTATGATGGATGTCCATGCAAAAATTATCTCAAAATACGATTCTATGAAACTTTTTGAAAGACTAGTTTCGGTCAAAATATTATAGTATATTATACACAATTTTATACTAGTTTCAGTCGAAAAATCAAATTAAATCAAGGAGTATTTGAAATGGTCCGAAACATAACAAATCCTTTCTATATGTTACGAGGGAAGGTTATGATCGAAGTCCGTGCAAAAAATTATCTCAAAATTATATTTCTATGAAACTTTTTGAAATACTAGTTTCGGTATAAAAATTAAAGTGTGTTATACACAATTTTATAATGGTTTTGTACAAAAAATCAAATTAAATCGAGGATTGTTCGAAATGCTACGAAATTTTACAGATCCTTTATTTATGTTACGAGGGAAGGTTATCATGGAAGTCCATGAAAAATAATTATCTCAAAATTAGATTCTATGAATCTTTTTGAAAGACTTGTTTCGGTCCAAAAATTGTAGTATATTATACACAATTTTATACTAGTTTCGGTCAAAAAATCAAATTAAATCGAGGATTATTCGAAATGCTACGAAACTTTTCAGATCCTTTCCATATGTTATGAGGGAAGGTTATGATGGAACTCCATGCAAAAAATTATGTTAAAATTATATTCTATGAAACTTTTTGAAATACTAGTTTTGGTAAAAAAATCATAGTATAATAAACACAATTTATTACTAGTTTCGATCAAAAAATCAAATTAAATCGATGATTGTTTGAAATGCTACGAAACTAATCAGATCTTTTCTATATGTTACGATAGAAGGTTATGATGGAAGTCCATGCATAAAATTATGTCAAAATTAGATTCTATGAAACTTTTTGAAATACTAGTTTCGGTCAAAAAATTGTAGTATATTATACACAATTTTATACTTGTTCGGTCAAAAAATCAAACTAAATCGAGGATTGTTCGAAATGCTACAAAACGTTTCAGATCCTTTGTATATGTTACAAGGGAAGGTTATGATGGATGTCCATGCAAAAATTATCTCAAAATACGATTCTATGAAACTTTTTGAAAGACTAGTTTCGGTCAAAATATTATAGTATATTATACACAATTTTATACTAGTTTCAGTCGAAAAATCAAATTAAATCAAGGAGTATTTGAAATGCTCCGAAACATAACAAATCCTTTCTATATGTTACGAGGGAAGGTTATGATGGATGTCCGTGAAAAAAATTATCTCAAAATTATATTTCTATGAAACTTTTTGAAATACTAGTTTCGGTATAAAAATTATAGTGTATTATACACAATTTTATAATGGTTTTGTACAAAAAATCAAATTAAATCGAGGATTGTTCGAAATGCTACGAAATTTTACAGATCCTTTATTTATGTTACGAGGGAAGGTTATCATGGAAGTCCATGAAAAATAATTATCTCAAAATTAGATTCTATGAATCTTTTTGAAAGACTTGTTTCGGTCCAAAAATTGTAGTATATTATACACAATTTTATACTAGTTTCGGTCAAAAAATAAAATTAAATCGAGGATTGATCGAAATGCTACGACAGTTTTCAGATCCTTTCAATATGTCTTGAGGGAAGGTTATGATGGAACTCCATGCAAAAAATTATCTTAAAATTATATTCTATGAAACCTTTTGAAAGACTAGTTTCGGTCAAAAAGACATAGTATAATAAACACAATTTATTACTAGTTTCGATCAAAAAATCAAATTAAATCGATGATTGTTTGAAATGCTACGAAACTAATCAGATCTTTTCTATATGTTACGATAGAAGGTTATGATGGAAGTCCATGCATAAAATTATGTCAAAATTAGATTCTATGAAACTTTTTGAAATACTAGTTTCGGTCAAAAAATTGTAGTATATTATACACAATTTTATACTTGTTCGGTCAAAAAATCAAACTAAATCGAGGATTGTTCGAAATGCTACAAAACGTTTCAGATCCTTTGTATATGTTACAAGGGAAGGTTATGATGGATGTCCATGCAAAAATTATCTCAAAATACGATTCTATGAAACTTTTTGAAAGACTAGTTTCGGTCTAAATATTATAGTATATTATACACAATTTTATACTAGTTTCAGTCGAAAAATCAAATTAAATCAAGGAATATTTGAAATGCTCCGAAACATAACAAATCCTTTCTATATGTTACGAGGGAAGGTTATGATCGAAGTCCGTGCAAAAAATTATCTCAAAATTATATTTCTATGAAACTTTTTGAAATACTAGTTTCGGTATAAAAATTATAGTGTATTATACACAATTTTATAATGGTTTTGTACAAAAAATCAAATTAAATCGAGGATTGTTCGAAATGCTACGAAATTTTACAGATCCTTTATTTATGTTACGAGGGAAGGTTATCATGGAAGTCCATGAAAAATAATTATCTCAAAATTAGATTCTATGAATCTTTTTGAAAGACTTGTTTCGGTCCAAAAATTGTAGTATATTATACACAATTTTATACTAGTTTCGGTCAAAAAATCAAATTAAATCGAGGATTGTTTAAAATGCTACGAAAATACTCAGATCCTTTCTATATGTTACGATGGAAGGTTATGATGGAAGTCCATACAAAAAATTATCTCAAAATTAGATTCTAAGAAACTTTTTGAAACACTAGTTTCAGTAAAAAAAATTATAGTATATTATACACAATTTTATGCTAGTTTCGGTCAAAAAATCAAATTAAATCGAGGATTATTCGAAATGCTACGAAACTTTTCATATCCTTTCCATATGTTATGAGGGAAGGTTATGATGGAACTCCATGCAAAAAATTATCTTAAAATTATATTCTATGAAACTTTTTGAAATACTAGTTTCGGTCAAAAAATCAAATTAAATCGATGATTGTTTGAAATGCTACAAAACTAATCAGATCTTTTCTATATGTTACGATAGAAGGTTATGATGGAAGTCCATGCATAAAATTATGTCAAAATTAGATTCTATGAAACTTTTTGAAATACTAGTTTCGGTCAAAAAATTGTAGTATATTATACACAATTTTATACTTGTTCGGTCAAAAAATCAAACTAAATCGAGGATTGTTCGAAATGCTACAAAACGTTTCAGATCCTTTGTATATGTTACAAGGGAAGGTTATGATGGATGTCCATGCAAAAATTATCTCAAAATACGATTCTATGAAACTTTTTGAAAGACTAGTTTCGGTCAAAATATTATAGTATATTATACACAATTTTATACTAGTTTCAGTCGACAAATCAAATTAAATCAAGGAGTATTTGAAATTCTCCGAAACATAACAAATCCTTTCTATATGTTACGAGGGAAGGTTATGATCGAAGTCCGTGCAAAAAATTATCTCAAAATTATATTTCTATGAAACTTTTTGAAATACTAGTTTCGGTATAAAAATTATAGTGTATTATACACAATTTTATAATGGTTTTGTACAAAAAATCAAATTAAATCGAGGATTGTTCGAAATGCTACGAAATTTTACAGATCCTTTATTTATGTTACGAGGGAAGGTTATCATGGAAGTCCATGAAAAATAATTATCTCAAAATTAGATTCTATGAATCTTTTTGAAAGACTTGTTTCGGTCCAAAAATTGTAGTATATTATACACAATTTTATACTAGTTTCAGTCAAAAAATCAAATTAAATCGAGGATTGATCGAAATGCTACGAAACTTTTCAGATCCTTTCTATATGTCTTGAGGGAAGGTTATGATGGAACTCCATGCAAAAAATTATCTCAAAATTAGATTTCTATGAAACCTTTTGAAAGACTAGTTTCGCTAAAAAAATCATAGTATATTTATACACAATTTTAAACTAGTTTCAGTCAAAAAATCAAATTAAATCGAGGATTGTTTAAAATGCTACGAAAATACTCAGATCCTTTCTATATGTTACGATGGAAGGTTATGATGGAAGTCCATACAAAAAATTATCTCAAAATTAGATTCTAAGAAACTTTTTGAAACACTAGTTTCAGTAAAAAAAATTGTAGTATATTATACACAATTTTATGCTAGTTTCGGTCAAAAAATCAAATTAAATCGAGGATTATTCGAAATGTTACGAAACTTTTCAAATCCTTTCCATATGTTATGAGGGAAGGTTATGATGGAACTCCATGCAAAAAATTATCTTAAAATTATATTCTATGAAACTTTTTGAAATACTAGTTTCGGTCAAAAAATCATAGTATAATAAACACAATTTATTACTAGTTTCGATCAAAAAATCAAATTAAATCGATGATTGTTTGAAATGCTACGAAACTAATCAGATCTTTTCTATATGTTACGATAGAAGCTTATGATGGAAGTCCATGCATAAAATTATGTCAAAATTAGATTCTATGAAACTTTTTGAAATACTAGTTTCGGTCAAAAAATTGTAGTATATTATACACAATTTTATACTTGTTCGGTCAAAAAATCAAACTAAATCGAGGATTGTTCGAAATGCTACGAAACTTTTCAAATCCTTTGTATATGTTACAAGGGAAGGTTATGATGGATGTCCATGCAAAAATTATCTCAAAATACGATTCTATGAAACTTTTTGAAAGACTAGTTTCGGTCAAAATATTATAGTATATTATACACAATTTTATACTAGTTTCAGTCGAAAAATCAAATTAAATCAAGGAGTATTTGAAATGCTCCGAAACATAACAAATCCTTTCTATATGTTACGAGGGAAGGTTATGATCGAAGTCCGTGCAAAAAATTATCTCAAAATTATATTTCTATGAAACTTTTTGAAATACTAGTTTCGGTATAAAAATTAAAGTGTATTATACACAATTTTATAATGGTTTTGTACAAAAAATCAAATTAAATCGAGGATTGTTCGAAATGCTACGAAATTTTACAGATCCTTTATTTATGTTACGAGGGAAGGTTATCATGGAAGTCCATGAAAAATAATTATCTAAAAATCAGATTCTATGAATCTTTTTGAAAGACTTGTTTCGGTCCAAAAATTGTAGTATATTATACACAATTTTATGCTAGTTTCGGTAAAAAAATCAAATTAAATCGAGGATTATTCGAAATGTTACGAAACTTTTCAGATCCTTTCCATATGTTATGAGGGAAGGTTATGATGGAACTCCATGCAAAAAATTATCTTAAAATTATATTCTATGAAACTTTTTGAAATACTAGTTTCGGTCAAAAAATCATAGTATAATAAACACAATTTATTACTAGTTTCGATCAAAAAATCAAATTAAATCGATGATTGTTTGAAATGCTACGAAACTAATCAAATCTTTTCTATATGTTACGATGGAAGGTTATGATGGAAGTCCATGCATAAAATTATGTCAAAATTAGATTCTATGAAACTTTTTGAAATACTAGTTTCGGTCAAAAAATTGTAGTATATTATACACAATTTTATACTTGTTCGGTCAAAAAATCAAACTAAATCGAGGATTGTTCGAAATGCTACGAAACTTTTCAGATCCTTTGTATATGTTACAAGGGAAGGTTATGATGGATGTCCATGCAAAAATTATCTCAAAATACGATTCTATGAAACTTTTTAAAAGACTAGTTTCGGTCAAAATATTATAGTATATTATACACAATTTTATACTAGTTTCAGTCGAAAAATCAAATTAAATCAAGGAGTATTTGAAATTCTTCGAAACATAACAAATCCTTTCTATATGTTACGAGGGAAGGTTATGATCGAAGTCCGTGCAAAAAATTATCTCAAAATTATATTTCTATGAAACTTTTTGAAATACTAGTTTCGGTATAAAAATTAAAGTGTATTATACACAATTTTATAATGGTTTTGTACAAAAAATCAAATTAAATTGAGGATTGTTCGAAATGCTACGAAATTTTACAGATCCTTTATTTATGTTACGAGGGAAGGTTATCATGGAAGTCCATGAAAAATAATTATCTCAAAATTAGATTCTATGAATCTTTTTGAAAGACTTGTTTCGGTCCAAAAATTGTAGTATATTATACACAATTTTATACTAGTTTCAGTCAAAAAATAAATTAAATCGAGGATTGATCGAAATGCTACGAAACTTTTCAGATCCTTTCTATATGTCTTGAGGGAAGGTTATGATGGAACTCCATGCAAAAAATTATCTCAAAATTAGATTTCTATGAAACCTTTTGAAAGACTAGTTTCGCTAAAAAAATCATAGTATATTTATACACAATTTTATACTAGTTTCGGTCAAAAAATCAAATTAAATCGAGGATTGTTTAAAATGCTACGAAAATACTCAGATCCTTTCTATATGTTACGATGGAAGGTTATGATGGAAGTCCATACAAAAAATTATCTCAAAATTAGATTCTAAGAAACTTTTTGAAACACTAGTTTCAGTAAAAAAAATTGTAGTATATTATACACAATTTTATGCTAGTTTCGGTAAAAAAATCAAATTAAATCGAGGATTGATCGAAATGCTACGAAACTTTTCAGATCCTTTCTATATGTCTTGAGGGAAGGTTATGATGGAACTCCATGCAAAAAATTATCTTAAAATTATATTCTATGAAACTTTTTGAAATACTAGTTTCGGTCAAAAAATCATAGTATAATAAACACAATTTATTACTAGTTTCGATCAAATAATCAAATTAAATCGATGATTGTTTGAAATGCTACGAAACTAATCAGATCTTTTCTATATGTTACGATAGAAGGTTATGATGGAAGTCCATGCATAAAATTATGTCAAAATTAGATTCTAAGAAACTTTTTGAAACACTAGTTTCGTAAAAAAAATTGTAGTATATTATACACAATTTTATACTTGTTCGGTCAAAAAATCAAACTAAATCGAGGATTGTTCGAAATGCTACAAAACTTTTCAGATCCTTTTTATATGTTACAAGGGAAGGTTATGATGGATGTCCATGCAAAAATTATCTCAAAATACGATTCTATGAAACTTTTTGAAAGACTAGTTTCGGTCAAAATATTATAGTATATTATACACAATTTTATACTAGTTTCAGTCGAAAAATCAAATTAAATCAAGGAGTATTTGAAATGCTCCGAAACATAACAAATCCTTTCTATATGTTACGAGGGAAGGTTATGATCGAAGTCCGTGCAAAAAATTATCTCAAAATTATATTTCTATGAAACTTTTTGAAATACTAGTTTCGGTATAAAAATTAAAGTGTATTATACACAATTTTATAATGGTTTTGTACAAAAAATCAAATTAAATCGAGGATTGTTCGAAATGCTACGAAATTTTACAGATCCTTTATTTATGTTACGAGGGAAGGTTATCATGGAAGTCCATGAAAAATAATTATCTAAAAATCAGATTCTATGAATCATTTTGAAAGACTTGTTTCGGTCCAAAAATTGTAGTATATTATACACAATTTTATGCTAGTTTCGGTAAAAAAATCAAATTAAATCGAGGATTGATCGAAATGCTACGAAACTTTTCAGATCCTTTCTATATGTCTTGAGGGAAGGTTATGATGGAACTCCATGCAAAAAATTATCTTAAAATTATATTCTATGAAACTTTTTGAAATACTAGTTTCGGTCAAAAAATCATAGTATAATAAACACAATTTATTACTAGTTTCGATCAAATAATCAAATTAAATCGATGATTGTTTGAAATGCTACGAAACTAATCAGATCTTTTCTATATGTTACGATAGAAGGTTATGATGGAAGTCCATGCATAAAATTATGTCAAAATTAGATTCTAAGAAACTTTTTGAAACACTAGTTTCGTAAAAAAAATTGTAGTATATTATACACAATTTTATACTTGTTCGGTCAAAAAATCAAACTAAATCGAGGATTGTTCGAAATGCTACGAAACTTTTCAGATCCTTTGTATATGTTACAAGGGAAGGTTATGATGGATGTCCATGCAAAAATTATCTCAAAATACGATTCTATGAAACTTTTTGAAAGACTAGTTTCGGTCAAAATATTATAGTATATTATACACAATTTTATACTAGTTTCAGTCGAAAAATCAAATTAAATCAAGGAGTATTTGAAATGCTCCGAAACATAACAAATCCTTTCTATATGTTACGAGGGAAGGTTATGATGGAAGTCCGTGCAAAAAATTATCTCAAAATTATATTTCTATGAAACTTTTTGAAATACTAGTTTCGGTATAAAAATTAAAGTGTATTATACACAATTTTATAATGGTTTTGTACAAAAAATCAAATTAAATCGAGGATTGTTCGAAATGCTACGAAATTTTACAGATCCTTTATTTATGTTACGAGGGAAGGTTATCATGGAAGTCCATGAAAAAATAATTATCTCAAAATTAGATTCTATGAATCTTTTTGAAAGACTTGTTTCGGTCCAAAAATTGTAGTATATTATACACAATTTTATACTAGTTTCGGTCAAAAAATCAAATTAAATCGAGGATTGATCGAAATGCTACGACACTTTTCAGATCCTTTCAATATGTCTTGAGGGAAGGTTGTGATGGAACTCCATGCAAAAAATTATCTTAAAATTATATTCTATGAAACCTTTTGAAAGACTAGTTTCGGTCAAAAAGTCATAGTATAATAAACACAATTTATTACTAGTTTCGATCAAAAAATCAAATTAAATCGATGATTGTTTGAAATGCTACGAAACTAATCAGATCTTTTCTATATGTTACGATAGAAGGTTATGATGGAACTCCATGCATAAAATTATGTCAAAATTAGATTCTATGAAACTTTTTGAAATACTAGTTTCGGTCAAAAAATTGTAGTATATTATACACAATTTTATACTTGTTCGGTCAAAAAATCAAACTAAATCGAGGATTGTTCGAAATGCTACAAAACGTTTCAGATCCTTTGTATATGTTACAAGGGAAGGTTATGATGGATGTCCATGCAAAAATTATCTCAAAATACGATTCTATGAAACTTTTTGAAAGACTAGTTTCGGTCTAAATATTATAGTATATTATACACAATTTTATACTAGTTTCAGTCGAAAAATCAAATTAAATCAAGGAGTATTTGAAATGCTCCGAAACATAACAAATCCTTTCTATATGTTACGAGGGAAGGTTATGATGGAAGTCCGTGCAAAAAATTATCTCAAAATTATATTTCTATGAAACTTTTTGAAATACTAGTTTCGGTATAAAAATTATAGTGTATTATACACAATTTTATAATGGTTTTGTACAAAAAATCAAATTAAATCGAGGATTGTTCGAAATGCTACGAAATTTTCCAGATCCTTTATTTATGTTACGAGGGAAGGTTATCATGGAAGTCCATGAAAAATAATTATCTCAAAATTAGATTCTATGAATCTTTTTGAAAGACTTGTTTCGGTCCAAAAATTGTAGTATATTATACACAATTTCATACTAGTTTCAGTCAAAAAATCAAATTAAATCGAGGATTGATCGAAATGCTACGAAACTTTTCAGATCCTTTCTATATGTCTTGAGGGAAGGTTATGATGGAACTCCATGCAAAAAATTATCTCAAAATTAGATTTCTATGAAACCTTTTGAAAGACTAGTTTCGCTAAAAAAATCATAGTATATTTATACACAATTTTATACTAGTTTCGGTCAAAAAATCAAATTAAATCGAGGATTGTTTAAAATGCTACGAAAATACTCAGATCCTTTCTATATGTTACGATGGAAGGTTATGATGGAAGTCCATACAAAAAATTATCTCAAAATTAGATTCTAAGAAACTTTTTGAAACACTAGTTTCAGTAAAAAAAATTGTAGTATATTATACACAATTTTATGCTAGTTTCGGTAAAAAAATCAAATTAAATCGAGGATTATTCGAAATGCTACGAAACTTTTCAGATCCTTTCCATATGTTATGAGGGAAGGTTATGATGGAACTCCATGCAAAAAATTATCTTAAAATTATATTCTATGAAACTTTTTGAAATACTAGTTTCGGTCAAAAAATCATAGTATAATAAACACAATTTATTACTAGTTTCGATCAAAAAATCAAATTAAATCGATGATTGTTTGAAATGCTACGAAACTAATCAGATCTTTTCTATATGTTACGATAGAAGGTTATGATGGAAGTCCATGCATAAAATTATGTCAAAATTAGATTCTATGAAACTTTTTGAAACACTAGTTTCGTAAAAAAAATTGTAGTATATTATACACAATTTTATACTTGTTCGGTCAAAAAATCAAACTAAACCGAGGATTGTTCGAAATGCTACGAAACTTTTCAGATCCTTTGTATATGTTACAAGGGAAGGTTATGATGGATGTCCATCCAAAAATTATCTCAAAATACGATTCTATGAAACTTTTTGAAAGACTAGTTTCGGTCAAAATATTATAGTATATTATACACAATTTTATACTAGTTTCAGTCGAAAAATCAAATTAAATCAAGGAGTATTTGAAATGATCCGAAACATAACAAATCCTTTCTATATGTTACGAGGGAAGGTTATGATGGAAGTCCGTGCAAAAAATTATCTCAAAATTATATTTCTACGAAACTTTTTGAAATACTAGTTTCGGTATAAAAATTAAAGTGTATTATACACAATTTTATAATGGTTTTGTACAAAAAATCAAATTAAATCGAGGATTGTTCGAAATGCTACGAAATTTTACAGATCCTTTATTTATGTTACGAGGGAAGGTTATCATGGAAGTCCATGAAAAATAAATTATCTCAAATTAGATTCTATGAATCTTTTTGAAAGACTTGTTTCGGTCCAAAAATTGTAGTATATTATACACAATTTTATACTAGTTTCGGTCAAAAAATCAAATTAAATCGAGGATTGATCGAAATGCTACGACACTTTTCAGATCCTTTCAATATGTCTTGAGGGAAGGTTGTGATGGAACTCCATGCAAAAAATTATCTTAAAATTATATTCTATGAAACCTTTTGAAAGACTAGTTTCGGTCAAAAAGTCATAGTATAATAAACACAATTTATTACTAGTTTCGATCAAAAAATCAAATTAAATCGATGATTGTTTGAAATGCTACGAAACTAATCAGATCTTTTCTATATGTTACGATAGAAGGTTATGATGGAACTCCATGCATAAAATTATGTCAAAATTAGATTCTATGAAACTTTTTGAAATACTAGTTTCGGTCAAAAAATTGTAGTATATTATACACAATTTTATACTTGTTCGGTCAAAAAATCAAACTAAATCGAGGATTGTTCGAAATGCTACAAAACATTTCAGATCCTTTGTATATGTTACAAGGGAAGGTTATGATGGATGTCCATGCAAAAATTATCTCAAAATACGATTCTATGAAACTTTTTGAAAGACTAGTTTCGGTCTAAATATTATAGTATATTATACACAATTTTATACTAGTTTCAGTCGAAAAATCAAATTAAATCAAGGAGTAATTGAAATGCTCCGAAACATAACAAATCCTTTCTATATGTTACGAGGGAAGGTTATGATGGAAGTCCGTGCAAAAAATTATCTCAAAATTATATTTCTATGAAACTTTTTGAAATACTAGTTTCGGTATAAAAATTATAGTGTATTATACACAATTTTATAATGGTTTTGTACAAAAAATCAAATTAAATCGAGGATTGTTCGGAATGCTACGAAATTTTCCAGATCCTTTATTTATGTTACGAGGGAAGGTTATCATGGAAGTCCATGAAAAATAATTATCTCAAAATTAGATTCTATGAATCTTTTTGAAAGACTTGTTTCGGTCCAAAAATTGTAGTATATTATACACAATTTCATACTAGTTTCAGTCAAAAAATCAAATTAAATCGAGGATTGATCGAAATGCTACGAAACTTTTCAGATCCTTTCTATATGTCTTGAGGGAAGGTTATGATGGAACTCCATGCAAAAAATTATCTCAAAATTAGATTTCTATGAAACCTTTTGAAAGACTAGTTTCGCTAAAAAAATCATAGTATATTTATACACAATTTTAAACTAGTTTCAGTCAAAAAATCAAATTAAATCGAGGATTGTTTAAAATGCTACGAAAATACTCAGATCCTTTCTATATGTTACGATGGAAGGTTATGATGGAAGTCCATACAAAAAATTATCTCAAAATTAGATTCTAAGAAACTTTTTGAAACACTAGTTTCAGTAAAAAAAATTGTAGTATATTATACACAATTTTATGCTAGTTTCGGTCAAAAAATCAAATTAAATCGAGGATTATTCGAAATGTTACGAAACTTTTCAAATCCTTTCCATATGTTATGAGGGAAGGTTATGATGGAACTCCATGCAAAAAATTATCTTAAAATTATATTCTATGAAACTTTTTGAAATACTAGTTTCGGTCAAAAAATCATAGTATAATAAACACAATTTATTACTAGTTTCGATCAAAAAATCAAATTAAATCGATGATTGTTTGAAATGCTACGAAACTAATCAGATCTTTTCTATATGTTACGATAGAAGCTTATGATGGAAGTCCATGCATAAAATTATGTCAAAATTAGATTCTATGAAACTTTTTGAAATACTAGTTTCGGTCAAAAAATTGTAGTATATTATACACAATTTTATACTTGTTCGGTCAAAAAATCAAACTAAATCGAGGATTGTTCGAAATGCTACGAAACTTTTCAAATCCTTTGTATATGTTACAAGGGAAGGTTATGATGGATGTCCATGCAAAAATTATCTCAAAATACGATTCTATGAAACTTTTTGAAAGACTAGTTTCGGTCAAAATATTATAGTATATTATACACAATTTTATACTAGTTTCAGTCGAAAAATCAAATTAAATCAAGGAGTATTTGAAATGCTCCGAAACATAACAAATCCTTTCTATATGTTACGAGGGAAGGTTATGATCGAAGTCCGTGCAAAAAATTATCTCAAAATTATATTTCTATGAAACTTTTTGAAATACTAGTTTCGGTATAAAAATTAAAGTGTATTATACACAATTTTATAATGGTTTTGTACAAAAAATCAAATTAAATCGAGGATTGTTCGAAATGCTACGAAATTTTACAGATCCTTTATTTATGTTACGAGGGAAGGTTATCATGGAAGTCCATGAAAAATAATTATCTAAAAATCAGATTCTATGAATCTTTTTGAAAGACTTGTTTCGGTCCAAAAATTGTAGTATATTATACACAATTTTATGCTAGTTTCGGTAAAAAAATCAAATTAAATCGAGGATTATTCGAAATGTTACGAAACTTTTCAGATCCTTTCCATATGTTATGAGGGAAGGTTATGATGGAACTCCATGCAAAAAATTATCTTAAAATTATATTCTATGAAACTTTTTGAAATACTAGTTTCGGTCAAAAAATCATAGTATAATAAACACAATTTATTACTAGTTTCGATCAAAAAATCAAATTAAATCGATGATTGTTTGAAATGCTACGAAACTAATCAAATCTTTTCTATATGTTACGATGGAAGGTTATGATGGAAGTCCATGCATAAAATTATGTCAAAATTAGATTCTATGAAACTTTTTGAAATACTAGTTTCGGTCAAAAAATTGTAGTATATTATACACAATTTTATACTTGTTCGGTCAAAAAATCAAACTAAATCGAGGATTGTTCGAAATGCTACGAAACTTTTCAGATCCTTTGTATATGTTACAAGGGAAGGTTATGATGGATGTCCATGCAAAAATTATCTCAAAATACGATTCTATGAAACTTTTTAAAAGACTAGTTTCGGTCAAAATATTATAGTATATTATACACAATTTTATACTAGTTTCAGTCGAAAAATCAAATTAAATCAAGGAGTATTTGAAATTCTTCGAAACATAACAAATCCTTTCTATATGTTACGAGGGAAGGTTATGATCGAAGTCCGTGCAAAAAATTATCTCAAAATTATATTTCTATGAAACTTTTTGAAATACTAGTTTCGGTATAAAAATTAAAGTGTATTATACACAATTTTATAATGGTTTTGTACAAAAAATCAAATTAAATTGAGGATTGTTCGAAATGCTACGAAATTTTACAGATCCTTTATTTATGTTACGAGGGAAGGTTATCATGGAAGTCCATGAAAAATAATTATCTCAAAATTAGATTCTATGAATCTTTTTGAAAGACTTGTTTCGGTCCAAAAATTGTAGTATATTATACACAATTTTATACTAGTTTCAGTCAAAAAATAAATTAAATCGAGGATTGATCGAAATGCTACGAAACTTTTCAGATCCTTTCTATATGTCTTGAGGGAAGGTTATGATGGAACTCCATGCAAAAAATTATCTCAAAATTAGATTTCTATGAAACCTTTTGAAAGACTAGTTTCGCTAAAAAAATCATAGTATATTTATACACAATTTTATACTAGTTTCGGTCAAAAAATCAAATTAAATCGAGGATTGTTTAAAATGCTACGAAAATACTCAGATCCTTTCTATATGTTATGATGGAAGGTTATGATGGAAGTCCATACAAAAAATTATCTCAAAATTAGATTCTAAGAAACTTTTTGAAACACTAGTTTCAGTAAAAAAAATTGTAGTATATTATACACAATTTTATGCTAGTTTCGGTAAAAAAATCAAATTAAATCGAGGATTGATCGAAATGCTACGAAACTTTTCAGATCCTTTCTATATGTCTTGAGGGAAGGTTATGATGGAACTCCATGCAAAAAATTATCTTAAAATTATATTCTATGAAACTTTTTGAAATACTAGTTTCGGTCAAAAAATCATAGTATAATAAACACAATTTATTACTAGTTTCGATCAAATAATCAAATTAAATCGATGATTGTTTGAAATGCTACGAAACTAATCAGATCTTTTCTATATGTTACGATAGAAGGTTATGATGGAAGTCCATGCATAAAATTATGTCAAAATTAGATTCTAAGAAACTTTTTGAAACACTAGTTTCGTAAAAAAAATTGTAGTATATTATACACAATTTTATACTTGTTCGGTCAAAAAATCAAACTAAATCGAGGATTGTTCGAAATGCTACAAAACTTTTCAGATCCTTTTTATATGTTACAAGGGAAGGTTATGATGGATGTCCATGCAAAAATTATCTCAAAATACGATTCTATGAAACTTTTTGAAAGACTAGTTTCGGTCAAAATATTATAGTATATTATACACAATTTTATACTAGTTTCAGTCGAAAAATCAAATTAAATCAAGGAGTATTTGAAATGCTCCGAAACATAACAAATCCTTTCTATATGTTACGAGGGAAGGTTATGATCGAAGTCCGTGCAAAAAATTATCTCAAAATTATATTTCTATGAAACTTTTTGAAATACTAGTTTCGGTATAAAAATTAAAGTGTATTATACACAATTTTATAATGGTTTTGTACAAAAAATCAAATTAAATCGAGGATTGTTCGAAATGCTACGAAATTTTACAGATCCTTTATTTATGTTACGAGGGAAGGTTATCATGGAAGTCCATGAAAAATAATTATCTAAAAATCAGATTCTATGAATCATTTTGAAAGACTTGTTTCGGTCCAAAAATTGTAGTATATTATACACAATTTTATGCTAGTTTCGGTAAAAAAATCAAATTAAATCGAGGATTGATCGAAATGCTACGAAACTTTTCAGATCCTTTCTATATGTCTTGAGGGAAGGTTATGATGGAACTCCATGCAAAAAATTATCTTAAAATTATATTCTATGAAACTTTTTGAAATACTAGTTTCGGTCAAAAAATCATAGTATAATAAACACAATTTATTACTAGTTTCGATCAAATAATCAAATTAAATCGATGATTGTTTGAAATGCTACGAAACTAATCAGATCTTTTCTATATGTTACGATAGAAGGTTATGATGGAAGTCCATGCATAAAATTATGTCAAAATTAGATTCTAAGAAACTTTTTGAAACACTAGTTTCGTAAAAAAAATTGTAGTATATTATACACAATTTTATACTTGTTCGGTCAAAAAATCAAACTAAATCGAGGATTGTTCGAAATGCTACGAAACTTTTCAGATCCTTTGTATATGTTACAAGGGAAGGTTATGATGGATGTCCATGCAAAAATTATCTCAAAATACGATTCTATGAAACTTTTTGAAAGACTAGTTTCGGTCAAAATATTATAGTATATTATACACAATTTTATACTAGTTTCAGTCGAAAAATCAAATTAAATCAAGGAGTATTTGAAATGCTCCGAAACATAACAAATCCTTTCTATATGTTACGAGGGAAGGTTATGATGGAAGTCCGTGCAAAAAATTATCTCAAAATTATATTTCTATGAAACTTTTTGAAATACTAGTTTCGGTATAAAAATTAAAGTGTATTATACACAATTTTATAATGGTTTTGTACAAAAAATCAAATTAAATCGAGGATTGTTCGAAATGCTACGAAATTTTACAGATCCTTTATTTATGTTACGAGGGAAGGTTATCATGGAAGTCCATGAAAAAATAATTATCTCAAAATTAGATTCTATGAATCTTTTTGAAAGACTTGTTTCGGTCCAAAAATTGTAGTATATTATACACAATTTCATACTAGTTTCAGTCAAAAAATCAAATTAAATCGAGGATTGATCGAAATGCTACGAAACTTTTCAGATCCTTTCTATATGTCTTGAGGGAAGGTTATGATGGAACTCCATGCAAAAAATTATCTCAAAATTAGATTTCTATGAAACCTTTTGAAAGACTAGTTTCGCTAAAAAAATCATAGTATATTTATACACAATTTTATACTAGTTTCGGTCAAAAAATCAAATTAAATCGAGGATTGTTTAAAATGCTACGAAAATACTCAGATCCTTTCTATATGTTACGATGGAAGGTTATGATGGAAGTCCATACAAAAAATTATCTCAAAATTAGATTCTAAGAAACTTTTTGAAACACTAGTTTCAGTAAAAAAAATTGTAGTATATTATACACAATTTTATGCTAGTTTCGGTAAAAAAATCAAATTAAATCGAGGATTATTCGAAATGCTACGAAACTTTTCAGATCCTTTCCATATGTTATGAGGGAAGGTTATGATGGAACTCCATGCAAAAAATTATCTTAAAATTATATTCTATGAAACTTTTTGAAATACTAGTTTCGGTCAAAAAATCATAGTATAATAAACACAATTTATTACTAGTTTCGATCAAAAAATCAAATTAAATCGATGATTGTTTGAAATGCTACGAAACTAATCAGATCTTTTCTATATGTTACGATAGAAGGTTATGATGGAAGTCCATGCATAAAATTATGTCAAAATTAGATTCTATGAAACTTTTTGAAACACTAGTTTCGTAAAAAAAATTGTAGTATATTATACACAATTTTATACTTGTTCGGTCAAAAAATCAAACTAAACCGAGGATTGTTCGAAATGCTACGAAACTTTTCAGATCCTTTGTATATGTTACAAGGGAAGGTTATGATGGATGTCCATCCAAAAATTATCTCAAAATACGATTCTATGAAACTTTTTGAAAGACTAGTTTCGGTCAAAATATTATAGTATATTATACACAATTTTATACTAGTTTCAGTCGAAAAATCAAATTAAATCAAGGAGTATTTGAAATGCTCCGAAACATAACAAATCCTTTCTATATGTTACGAGGGAAGGTTATGATGGAAGTCCGTGCAAAAAATTATCTCAAAATTATATTTCTACGAAACTTTTTGAAATACTAGTTTCGGTATAAAAATTAAAGTGTATTATACACAATTTTATAATGGTTTTGTACAAAAAATCAAATTAAATCGAGGATTGTTCGAAATGCTACGAAATTTTACAGATCCTTTATTTATGTTACGAGGGAAGGTTATCATGGAAGTCCATGAAAAATAAATTATCTCAAATTAGATTCTATGAATCTTTTTGAAAGACTTGTTTCGGTCCAAAAATTGTAGTATATTATACACAATTTCATACTAGTTTCAGTCAAAAAATCAAATTAAATCGAGGATTGATCGAAATGCTACGAAACTTTTCAGATCCTTTCTATATGTCTTTAGGGAAGGTTATGATGGAACTCCATGCAAAAAATTATCTCAAAATTAGATTTCTATGAAACCTTTTGAAAGACTAGTTTCGCTAAAAAAATCATAGTATATTTATACACAATTTTATACTAGTTTCGGTCAAAAAATCAAATTAAATCGAGGATTGTTTAAAATGCTACGAAAATACTCAGATCCTTTCTATATGTTACGATGGAAGGTTATGATGGAAGTCCATTCAAAAAATTATCTCAAAATTAGATTCTAAGAAACTTTTTGAAACACTAGTTTCAGTAAAAAAAATTGTAGTATATTATACACAATTTTATGCTAGTTTCGGTAAAAAAATCAAATTAAATCGAGGATTATTCGAAATGCTACGAAACTTTTCAGATCCTTTCCATATGTTATGAGGGAAGGTTATGATGGAACTCCATGCAAAAAATTATCTTAAAATTATATTCTATGAAACTTTTTGAAATACTAGTTTCGGTCAAAAAATCATAGTATAATAAACACAATTTATTACTAGTTTCGATCAAAAAATCAAATTAAATCGATGATTGTTTGAAATGCTACGAAACTAATCAGATCTTTTCTATATGTTACGATAGAAGGTTATGATGGAAGTCCATGCATAAAATTATGTCAAAATTAGATTCTATGAAACTTTTTGAAACACTAGTTTCGTAAAAAAAATTGTAGTATATTATACACAATTTTATACTTGTTCGGTCAAAAAATCAAACTAAACCGAGGATTGTTCGAAATGCTACGAAACTTTTCAGATCCTTTGTATATGTTACAAGGGAAGGTTATGATGGATGTCCATCCAAAAATTATCTCAAAATACGATTCTATGAAACTTTTTGAAAGACTAGTTTCGGTCAAAATATTATAGTATATTATACACAATTTTATACTAGTTTCAGTCGAAAAATCAAATTAAATCAAGGAGTATTTGAAATGCTCCGAAACATAACAAATCCTTTCTATATGTTACGAGGGAAGGTTATGATGGAAGTCCGTGCAAAAAATTATCTCAAAATTATATTTCTACGAAACTTTTTGAAATACTAGTTTCGGTATAAAAATTAAAGTGTATTATACACAATTTTATAATGGTTTTGTACAAAAAATCAAATTAAATCGAGGATTGTTCGAAATGCTACGAAATTTTACAGATCCTTTATTTATGTTACGAGGGAAGGTTATCATGGAAGTCCATGAAAAATAAATTATCTCAAATTAGATTCTATGAATCTTTTTGAAAGACTTGTTTCGGTCCAAAAATTGTAGTATATTATACACAATTTTATACTAGTTTCGGTCAAAAAATCAAATTAAATCGAGGATTGATCGAAATGCTACGACACTTTTCAGATCCTTTCAATATGTCTTGAGGGAAGGTTGTGATGGAACTCCATGCAAAAAATTATCTTAAAATTATATTCTATGAAACCTTTTGAAAGACTAGTTTCGGTCAAAAAGTCATAGTATAATAAACACAATTTATTACTAGTTTCGATCAAAAAATCAAATTAAATCGATGATTGTTTGAAATGCTACGAAACTAATCAGATCTTTTCTATATGTTACGATAGAAGGTTATGATGGAACTCCATGCATAAAATTATGTCAAAATTAGATTCTATGAAACTTTTTGAAATACTAGTTTCGGTCAAAAAATTGTAGTATATTATACACAATTTTATACTTGTTCGGTCAAAAAATCAAACTAAATCGAGGATTGTTCGAAATGCTACAAAACATTTCAGATCCTTTGTATATGTTACAAGGGAAGGTTATGATGGATGTCCATGCAAAAATTATCTCAAAATACGATTCTATGAAACTTTTTGAAAGACTAGTTTCGGTCTAAATATTATAGTATATTATACACAATTTTATACTAGTTTCAGTCGAAAAATCAAATTAAATCAAGGAGTAATTGAAATGCTCCGAAACATAACAAATCCTTTCTATATGTTACGAGGGAAGGTTATGATGGAAGTCCGTGCAAAAAATTATCTCAAAATTATATTTCTATGAAACTTTTTGAAATACTAGTTTCGGTATAAAAATTATAGTGTATTATACACAATTTTATAATGGTTTTGTACAAAAAATCAAATTAAATCGAGGATTGTTCGGAATGCTACGAAATTTTCCAGATCCTTTATTTATGTTATGAGGGAAGGTTATCATGGAAGTCCATGAAAAATAATTATCTCAAAATTAGATTCTATGAATCTTTTTGAAAGACTTGTTTCGGTCCAAAAATTGTAGTATATTATACACAATTTCATACTAGTTTCAGTCAAAAAATCAAATTAAATCGAGGATTGATCGAAATGCTACGAAACTTTTCAGATCCTTTCTATATGTCTTGAGGGAAGGTTATGATGGAACTCCATGCAAAAAATTATCTCAAAATTAGATTTCTATGAAACCTTTTGAAAGACTAGTTTCGCTAAAAAAATCATAGTATATTTATACACAATTTTATACTAGTTTCGGTCAAAAAATCAAATTAAATCGAGGATTGTTTAAAATGCTACGAAAATACTCAGATCCTTTCTATATGTTACGATGGAAGGTTATGATGGAAGTCCATACAAAAAATTATCTCAAAATTAGATTCTAAGAAACTTTTTGAAACACTAGTTTCAGTAAAAAAAATTGTAGTATATTATACACAATTTTATGCTAGTTTCGGTCAAAAAATCAAATTAAATCGAGGATTATTCGAAATGCTACGAAACTTTTCAGATCCTTTCCATATGTTATGAGGGAAGGTTATGATGGAACTCCATGCAAAAAATTATCTTAAAATTATATTCTATGAAACTTTTTGAAATACTAGTTTCGGTCAAAAAATCATAGTATAATAAACACAATTTATTACTAGTTTCGATCAAAAAATCAAATTAAATCGATGATTGTTTGAAATGCTACGAAACTAATCAGATCTTTTCTATATGTTACGATAGAAGGTTATGATGGAAGTCCATGCATAAAATTATGTCAAAATTAGATTCTATGAAACTTTTTGAAATACTAGTTTCGGTCAAAAAATTGTAGTATATTATACACAATTTTATACTTGTTCGGTCAAAAAATCAAACTAAATCGAGGATTGTTCGAAATGCTACAAAACTTTTCAGATCCTTTTTATATGTTACAAGGGAAGGTTATGATGGATGTCCATGCAAAAATTATCTCAAAATACGATTCTATGAAACTTTTTGAAAGACTAGTTTCGGTCAAAATATTATAGTATATTATACACAATTTTATACTAGTTTCAGTCGAAAAATCAAATTAAATCAAGGAGTATTTGAAATGCTCCGAAACATAACAAATCCTTTCTATATGTTACGAGGGAAGGTTATGATCGAAGTCCGTGCAAAAAATTATCTCAAAATTATATTTCTATTAAACTTTTTGAAATACTAGTTTCGGTATAAAAATTAAAGTGTATTATACACAATTTTATAATGGTTTTGTACAAAAAATCAAATTAAATCGAGGATTGTTTGAAATGCTACGAAATTTTACAGATCCTTTATTTATGTTACGAGGGAAGGTTATCATGGAAGTCCATGAAAAATAATTATCTAAAAATCAGATTCTATGAATCTTTTTGAAAGACTTGTTTCGGTCCAAAAATTGTAGTATATTATACACAATTTCATACTAGTTTTAGTCAAAAAATCAAATTAAATCGAGGATTGATCGAAATGCTACGAAACTTTTCAGATCCTTTCTATATGTCTTGAGGGAAGGTTATGATGGAACTCCATGCAAAAAATTATCTCAAAATTAGATTTCTATGAAACCTTTTGAAAGACTAGTTTCGCTAAAAAAATCATAGTATATTTATACACAATTTTATACTAGTTTCGGTCAAAAATCAAATTAAATCGAGGATTGTTTAAAATGCTACGAAAATACTCAGATCCTTTCTATATGTTACGATGGAAGGTTATGATGGAAGTCCATACAAAAAATTATCTCAAAATTAGATTCTAAGAAACTTTTTGAAACACTAGTTTCAGTAAAAAAAATTGTAGTATATTATACACAATTTTATGCTAGTTTCGGTCAAAAAATCAAATTAAATCGAGGATTATTCGAAATGCTACGAAACTTTTCAGATCCTTTCCATATGTTATGAGGGAAGGTTATGATGGAACTCCATGCAAAAAATTATCTTAAAATTATATTCTATGAAACTTTTTGAAATACTAGTTTCGGTCAAAAAATCATAGTATAATAAACACAATTTATTACTAGTTTCGATCAAAAAATCAAATTAAATCGATGATTGTTTGAAATGCTACGAAACTAATCAGATCTTTTCTATATGTTACGATAGAAGGTTATGATGGAAGTCCATGCATAAAATTATGTCAAAATTAGATTCTATGAAACTTTTTGAAATACTAGTTTCGGTCAAAAAATTGTAGTATATTATACACAATTTTATACTTGTTCGGTCAAAAAATCAAACTAAATCGAGGATTGTTCGAAATGCTACAAAACTTTTCAGATCCTTTTTATATGTTACAAGGGAAGGTTATGATGGATGTCCATGCAAAAATTATCTCAAAATACGATTCTATGAAACTTTTTGAAAGACTAGTTTCGGTCAAAATATTATAGTATATTATACACAATTTTATACTAGTTTCAGTCGAAAAATCAAATTAAATCAAGGAGTATTTGAAATGCTCCGAAACATAACAAATCCTTTCTATATGTTACGAGGGAAGGTTATGATCGAAGTCCGTGCAAAAAATTATCTCAAAATTATATTTCTATTAAACTTTTTGAAATACTAGTTTCGGTATAAAAATTAAAGTGTATTATACACAATTTTATAATGGTTTTGTACAAAAAATCAAATTAAATCGAGGATTGTTTGAAATGCTACGAAATTTTACAGATCCTTTATTTATGTTACGAGGGAAGGTTATCATGGAAGTCCATGAAAAATAATTATCTAAAAATCAGATTCTATGAATCTTTTTGAAAGACTTGTTTCGGTCCAAAAATTGTAGTATATTATACACAATTTCATACTAGTTTTAGTCAAAAAATCAAATTAAATCGAGGATTGATCGAAATGCTACGAAACTTTTCAGATCCTTTCTATATGTCTTGAGGGAAGGTTATGATGGAACTCCATGCAAAAAATTATCTCAAAATTAGATTTCTATGAAACCTTTTGAAAGACTAGTTTCGCTAAAAAAATCATAGTATATTTATACACAATTTTATACTAGTTTCGGTCAAAAAATCAAATTAAATCGAGGATTGTTTAAAATGCTACGAAAATACTCAGATCCTTTCTATATGTTACGATGGAAGGTTATGATGGAAGTCCATACAAAAAATTATCTCAAAATTAGATTCTAAGAAACTTTTTGAAACACTAGTTTCAGTAAAAAAAATTGTAGTATATTATACACAATTTTATGCTAGTTTCGGTCAAAAAATCAAATTAAATCGAGGATTATTCGAAATGCTACGAAACTTTTCAGATCCTTTCCATATGTTATGAGGGAAGGTTATGATGGAACTCCATGCAAAAAATTATCTTAAAATTATATTCTATGAAACTTTTTGAAATACTAGTTTCGGTCAAAAAATCATAGTATAATAAACACAATTTATTACTAGTTTCGATCAAAAAATCAAATTAAATCGATGATTGTTTGAAATGCTACGAAACTAATCAGATCTTTTCTATATGTTACGATAGAAGGTTATGATGGAAGTCCATGCATAAAATTATGTCAAAATTAGATTCTATGAAACTTTTTGAAATACTAGTTTCGGTCAAAAAATTGTAGTATATTATACACAATTTTATACTTGTTCGGTCAAAAAATCAAACTAAATCGAGGATTGTTCGAAATGCTACAAAACTTTTCAGATCCTTTTTATATGTTACAAGGGAAGGTTATGATGGATGTCCATGCAAAAATTATCTCAAATTACGATTCTATGAAACTTTTTGAAAGACTAGTTTCGGTCAAAATATTATAGTATATTATACACAATTTTATACTAGTTTCAGTCGAAAAATCAAATTAAATCAAGGAGTATTTGAAATGCTCCGAAACATAACAAATCCTTTCTATATGTTACGAGGGAAGGTTGTGATCGAAGTCCGTGAAAAAATTATCTCAAAATTATATTTCTATGAAACTTTTTGAAATACTAGTTTCGGTATAAAAATTAAAGTGTATTATACACAATTTTATAATGGTTTTGTACAATAAATCAAACTAAATCGAGGATTGTTCGAAATGCTACGAAATTTTACAGATCCTTTATTTATGTTACGAGGGAAGGTTATCATGGAAGTCCATGAAAAATAATTATCTAAAAATCAGATTCTATGAATCTTTTTGAAAGACTTGTTTCGGTCCAAAAATTGTAGTATATTATACACAATTTTATACTAGTTTCAGTCAAAAAATCAAATTAAATCGAGGATTGATCGAAATGCTACGAAACTTTTCAGATCCTTTCTCTATGTCTTGAGGGAAGGTTATGATGGAACTCCATGCAAAAAATTATCTCAAAATTAGATTTCTATGAAACCTTTTGAAAGACTAGTTTCGCTAAAAAAATCATAGTATATTTATACACAATTTTATACTAGTTTCGGTCAAAAAATCAAATTAAATCGAGGATTGTTTAAAATGCTACGAAAATACTCAGATCCTTTCTATATGTTACGATGGAAGGTTATGATGGAAGTCCATACAAAAAATTATCTCAAAATTAGATTCTAAGAAACTTTTTGAAACACTAGTTTCAGTAAAAAAAAATATAGTATATTATACACAATTTTATGCTAGTTTCGGTCAAAAAATCAAATTAAATCGAGGATTATTAGAAATGCTACGAAACTTTTCAGATCCTTTCCATATGTTATGAGGGAAGGTTATGATGGAACTCCATGCAAAAAATTATCTTAAAATTATATTCTATGAAACTTTTTGAAATACTAGTTTCGGTCAAAAAATCAAATTAAATCGATGATTGTTTGAAATGCTACGAAACTAATCAGATCTTTTCTATATGTTACGATAGAAGGTTATGATGGAAGTCCATGCATAAAATTATGTCAAAATTAGATTCTATGAAACTTTTTGAAATACTAGTTTCGGTCAAAAAATTGTAGTATATTATACACAATTTTATACTTGTTCGGTCAAAAAATCAAACTAAATCGAGGATTGTTCGAAATGCTACAAAACGTTTCAGATCCTTTGTATATGTTACAAGGGAAAGTTATGATGGATGTCCATGCAAAAATTATCTCAAAATACGATTCTATGAAACTTTTTGAAAGACTAGTTTCGGTCAAAATATTATAGTATATTATACACAATTTTATACTAGTTTCAGTCGAAAAATCAAATTAAATCAAGGATTATTTGAAATGCTCCGAAACATAACAAATCCTTTCTATATGTTACGAGGGAAGGTTATGATGGAAGTCCGTGCAAAAAATTATCTCAAAATTATATTTCTATGAAACTTTTTGAAATACTAGTTTCGGTATAAAAATTATAGTGTATTATACACAATTTTATAATGGTTTTGTACAAAAAATCAAATTAAATCGAGGATTGTTCGAAATGCTACGAAATTTTACAGATCCTTTATTTATGTTACGAGGGAAGGTTATCATGGAAGTCCATGAAAAATAATTATCTCAAAATTAGATTCTATGAATCTTTTTGAAAGACTTGTTTCGGTCCAAAAATTGTAGTATATTATACACAATTTTATACTAGTTTCAGTCAAAAAATCAAATTAAATCGAGGATTGATCGAAATGCTACGAAACTTTTCAGATCCTTTCTATATGTCTTGAGGGAAGGTTATGATGGAACTCCATGCAAAAAATTATCTCAAAATTAGATTTCTATGAAACCTTTTGAAAGACTAGTTTCGCTAAAAAAATCATAGTATATTTATACACAATTTTAAACTAGTTTCGGTCAAAAAATCAAATTAAATCGAGGATTGTTTAAAATGCTACGAAAATACTCAGATCCTTTCTATATGTTACGATGGAAGGTTATGATGGAAGTCCATACAAAAAATTATCTCAAAATTAGATTCTAAGAAACTTTTTGAAACACTAGTTTCAGTAAAAAAAATTGTAGTATATTATACACAATTTTATGCTAGTTTCGGTCAAAAAATCAAATTAAATCGAGGATTATTCGAAATGCTACGAAACTTTTCAGATCCTTTCCATATGTTATGAGGGAAGGTTATGATGGAACTCCATGCAAAAAATTATCTTAAAATTATATTCTATGAAACTTTTTGAAATACTAGTTTCGGTCAAAAAATCATAGTATAATAAACACAATTTATTACTAGTTTCGATCAAAAAATCAAATTAAATCGATGATTGTTTGAAATGCTACGAAACTAATCAGATCTTTTTTATATGTTACGATAGAAGGTTATGATGGAAGTCCATGCATAAAATTATGTCAAAATTAGATTCTATGAAACTTTTTGAAATACTAGTTTCGGTCAAAAAATTGTAGTATATTATACACAATTTTATACTTGTTCGGTCAAAAAATCAAACTAAATCGAGGATTGTTCGAAATGCTACAAAACTTTTCAGATCCTTTTTATATGTTACAAGGGAAGGTTATGATGGATGTCCATGCAAAAATTATCTCAAAATACGATTCTATGAAACTTTTTGAAAGACTAGTTTCGGTCAAAATATTATAGTATATTATACACAATTTTATACTAGTTTCAGTCGAAAAATCAAATTAAATCAAGGAGTATTTGAAATGCTCCGAAACATAATAAATCCTTTCTATATGTTACGAGGGAAGGTTATGATCGAAGTCCGTGCAAAAAATTATCTCAAAATTATATTTCTATGAAACTTTTTGAAATACTAGTTTCGGTATAAAAATTAAAGTGTATTATACACAATTTTATAATGGTTTTGTACAAAAAATCAAATTAAATCGAGGATTGTTCGAAATGCTACGAAATTTTACAGATCCTTTATTTATGTTACGAGGGAAGGTTATCATGGAAGTCCATGAAAAATAATTATCTAAAAATCAGATTCTATGAATCTTTTTGAAAGACTTGTTTCGGTCCAAAAATTGTAGTATATTATACACAATTTTATACTAGTTTCAGTCAAAAAATCAAATTAAATCGAGGATTGATCGAAATGCTACGAAACTTTTCAGATCCTTTCTATATGTCTTGAGGGAAGGTTATGATGGAACTCCATGCAAAAAATTATCTCAAAATTAGATTTCTATGAAACCTTTTGAAAGACTAGTTTCGCTAAAAAAATCATAGTATATTTATACACAATTTTATACTAGTTTCGGTCAAAAAATCAAATTAAATCGAGGATTGTTTAAAATGCTATGAAAATACTCAGATCCTTTCTATATGTTACGATGGAAGGTTATGATGGAAGTCCATACAAAAAATTATCTCAAAATTAGATTCTAAGAAACTTTTTGAAACACTAGTTTCAGTAAAAAAAATTATAGTATATTATACACAATTTTATGCTAGTTTCGGTCAAAAAATCAAATTAAATCGAGGATTATTAGAAATGCTACGAAACTTTTCAGATCCTTTCCATATGTTATGAGGGAAGGTTATGATGGAACTCCATGCAAAAAATTATCTTAAAATTATATTCTATGAAACTTTTTGAAATACTAGTTTCGGTCAAAAAATCAAATTAAATCGATGATTGTTTGAAATGCTACGAAACTAATCAGATCTTTTCTATATGTTACGATAGAAGGTTATGATGGAAGTCCATGCATAAAATTATGTCAAAATTAGATTCTATGAAACTTTTTGAAATACTAGTTTCGGTCAAAAAATTGTAGTATATTATACACAATTTTATACTTGTTCGGTCAAAAAATCAAACTAAATCGAGGATTGTTCGAAATGCTACAAAACGTTTCAGATCCTTTGTATATGTTACAAGGGAAGGTTATGATGGATGTCCATGCAAAAATTATCTCAAAATACGATTCTATGAAACTTTTTGAAAGACTAGTTTCGGTCAAAATATTATAGTATATTATACACAATTTTATACTAGTTTCAGTCGAAAAATCAAATTAAATCAAGGAGTATTTGAAATGCTCCGAAACATAACAAATCCTTTCTATATGTTACGAGGGAAGGTTATGATCAAAGTCCGTGCAAAAAATTATCTCAAAATTATATTTCTATGAAACTTTTTGAAATACTAGTTTCGGTATAAAAATTATAGTGTATTATACACAATTTTATAATGGTTTTGTACAAAAAATCAAATTAAATCGAGGATTGTTCGAAATGCTACGAAATTTTACAGATCCTTTATTTATGTTACGAGGGAAGGTTATCATGGAAGTCCATGAAAAATAATTATCTCAAAATTAGATTCTATGAATCTTTTTGAAAGACTTGTTTCGGTCCAAAAATTGTAGTATATTATACACAATTTTATACTAGTTTCAGTCAAAAAATCAAATTAAATCGAGGATTGATCGAAATGCTACGAAACTTTTCAGATCCTTTCTATATGTCTTGAGGGAAGGTTATGATGGAACTCCATGCAAAAAATTATCTCAAAATTAGATTTCTATGAAACCTTTTGAAAGACTAGTTTCGCTAAAAAAATCATAGTATATTTATACACAATTTTAAACTAGTTTCGGTCAAAAAATCAAATTAAATCGAGGATTGTTTAAAATGCTACGAAAATACTCAGATCCTTTCTATATGTTACGATGGAAGGTTATGATGGAAGTCCATACAAAAAATTATCTCAAAATTAGATTCTAAGAAACTTTTTGAAACACTAGTTTCAGTAAAAAAAATTATAGTATATTATACACAATTTTATGCTAGTTTCGGTCAAAAAATCAAATTAAATCGAGGATTATTAGAAATGCTACGAAACTTTTCAGATCCTTTCCATATGTTATGAGGGAAGGTTATGATGGAACTCCATGCAAAAAATTATCTTAAAATTATATTCTATGAAACTTTTTGAAATACTAGTTTCGGTCAAAAAATCAAATTAAATCGATGATTGTTTGAAATGCTACGAAACTAATCAGATCTTTTCTATATGTTACGATAGAAGGTTATGATGGAAGTCCATGCATAAAATTATGTCAAAATTAGATTCTATGAAACTTTTTGAAATACTAGTTTCGGTCAAAAAATTGTAGTATATTATACACAATTTTATACTTGTTCGGTCAAAAAATCAAACTAAATCGAGGATTGTTCGAAATGCTACAAAACTTTTCAGATCCTTTTTATATGTTACAAGGGAAGGTTATGATGGATGTCCATGCAAAAATTATCTCAAAATACGATTCTATGAAACTTTTTGAAAGACTAGTTTCGGTCAAAATATTATAGTATATTATACACAATTTTATACTAGTTTCAGTAGAAAAATCAAATTAAATCAAGGAGTATTTGAAATGCTCCGAAACATAACAAATCCTTTCTATATGTTACGAGGGAAGGTTATGATCGAAGTCCGTGCAAAAAATTATCTCAAAATTATATTTCTATGAAACTTTTTGAAATACTAGTTTCGGTATAAAAATTAAAGTGTATTATACACAATTTTATAATGGTTTTGTACAAAAAATCAAATTAAATCGAGGATTGTTCGAATTGCTACGAAATTTTACAGATTCTTTATTTATGTTACGAGGGAAGGTTATCATGGAAGTCCATGAAAAATAATTATCTAAAAATCAGATTCTATGAATCTTTTTGAAAGACTTGTTTCGGTCCAAAAATTGTAGTATATTATACACAATTTTATACTAGTTTCAGTCAAAAAATCAAATTAAATCGAGGATTGATCGAAATGCTACGAAACTTTTCAGATCCTTTCTATATGTCTTGAGGGAAGGTTATGATGGAACTCCATGCAAAAAATTATCTCAAAATTAGATTTCTATGAAACCTTTTGAAAGACTAGTTTCGCTAAAAAAATCATAGTATATTTATACACAATTTTATACTAGTTTCGGTCAAAAAATCAAATTAAATCGAGGATTGTTTAAAATGCTATGAAAATACTCAGATCCTTTCTATATGTTACGATGGAAGGTTATGATGGAAGTCCATACAAAAAATTATCTCAAAATTAGATTCTAAGAAACTTTTTGAAACACTAGTTTCAGTAAAAAAAATTATAGTATATTATACACAATTTTATGCTAGTTTCGGTCAAAAAATCAAATTAAATCGAGGATTATTAGAAATGCTACGAAACTTTTCAGATCCTTTCCATATGTTATGAGGGAAGGTTATGATGGAACTCCATGCAAAAAATTATCTTAAAATTATATTCTATGAAACTTTTTGAAATACTAGTTTCGGTCAAAAAATCATAGTATAATAAACACAATTTATTACTAGTTTCGATCAAAAAATCAAATTAAATCGATGATTGTTTGAAATGCTACGAAACTAATCAGATCTTTTCTATATGTTACGATAGAAGGTTATGATGGAAGTCCATGCATAAAATTATGTCAAAATTAGATTCTATGAAACTTTTTGAAATACTAGTTTCGGTCAAAAAATTGTAGTATATTATACACAATTTTATACTTGTTCGGTCAAAAAATCAAACTAAATCGAGGATTGTTCGAAATGCTACAAAACTTTTCAGATCCTTTTTATATGTTACAAGGGAAGGTTATGATGGATGTCCATGCAAAAATTATCTCAAAATACGATTCTATGAAACTTTTTGAAAGACTAGTTTCGGTCAAAATATTATAGTATATTATACACAATTTTATACTAGTTTCAGTCGAAAAATCAAATTAAATCAAGGAGTATTTGAAATGCTCCGAAACATAACAAATCCTTTCTATATGTTACGAGGGAAGGTTATGATCGAAGTCCGTGCAAAAATTATCTCAAAATTATATTTCTATGAAACTTTTTGAAATACTAGTTTCGGTATAAAAATTAAAGTGTATTATACACAATTTTATAATGGTTTTGTACAAAAAATCAAATTAAATCGAGGATTGTTCGAATTGCTACGAAATTTTACAGATTCTTTATTTATGTTACGAGGGAAGGTTATCATGGAAGTCCATGAAAAATAATTATCTAAAAATCAGATTCTATGAATCTTTTTGAAAGACTTGTTTCGGTCCAAAAATTGTAGTATATTATACACAATTTTATACTAGTTTCAGTCAAAAAATCAAATTAAATCGAGGATTGATCGAAATGCTACGAAACTTTTCAGATCCTTTCTATATGTCTTGAGGGAAGGTTATGATGGAACTCCATGCAAAAAATTATCTCAAAATTAGATTTCTATGAAACCTTTTGAAAGACTAGTTTCGCTAAAAAAATCATAGTATATTTATACACAATTTTATACTAGTTTCGGTCAAAAAATCAAATTAAATCGAGGATTGTTTAAAATGCTATGAAAATACTCAGATCCTTTCTATATGTTACGATGGAAGGTTATGATGGAAGTCCATACAAAAAATTATCTCAAAATTAGATTCTAAGAAACTTTTTGAAACACTAGTTTCAGTAAAAAAAATTATAGTATATTATACACAATTTTATGCTAGTTTCGGTCAAAAAATCAAATTAAATCGAGGATTATTAGAAATGCTACGAAACTTTTCAGATCCTTTCCATATGTTATGAGGGAAGGTTATGATGGAACTCCATGCAAAAAATTATCTTAAAATTATATTCTATGAAACTTTTTGAAATACTAGTTTCGGTCAAAAAATCATAGTATAATAAACACAATTTATTACTAGTTTCGATCAAAAAATCAAATTAAATCGATGATTGTTTGAAATGCTACGAAACTAATCAGATCTTTTCTATATGTTACGATAGAAGGTTATGATGGAAGTCCATGCATAAAATTATGTCAAAATTAGATTCTATGAAACTTTTTGAAATACTAGTTTCGGTCAAAAAATTGTAGTATATTATACACAATTTTATACTTGTTCGGTCAAAAAATCAAACTAAATCGAGGATTGTTCGAAATGCTACAAAACTTTTCAGATCCTTTTTATATGTTACAAGGGAAGGTTATGATGGATGTCCATGCAAAAATTATCTCAAAATACGATTCTATGAAACTTTTTGAAAGACTAGTTTCGGTCAAAATATTATAGTATATTATACACAATTTTATACTAGTTTCAGTCGAAAAATCAAATTAAATCAAGGAGTATTTGAAATGCTCCGAAACATAACAAATCCTTTCTATATGTTACGAGGGAAGGTTATGATCGAAGTCCGTGCAAAAATTATCTCAAAATTATATTTCTATGAAACTTTTTGAAATACTAGTTTCGGTATAAAAATTAAAGTGTATTATACACAATTTTATAATGGTTTTGTACAAAAAATCAAATTAAATCGAGGATTGTTCGAATTGCTACGAAATTTTACAGATTCTTTATTTATGTTACGAGGGAAGGTTATCATGGAAGTCCATGAAAAATAATTATCTAAAAATCAGATTCTATGAATCTTTTTGAAAGACTTGTTTCGGTCCAAAAATTGTAGTATATTATACACAATTTTATACTAGTTTCAGTCAAAAAATCAAATTAAATCGAGGATTGATCGAAATGCTACGAAACTTTTCAGATCCTTTCTATATGTCTTGAGGGAAGGTTATGATGGAACTCCATGCAAAAAATTATCTCAAAATTAGATTTCTATGAAACCTTTTGAAAGACTAGTTTCGCTAAAAAAATCATAGTATATTTATACACAATTTTATACTAGTTTCGGTCAAAAAATCAAATTAAATCGAGGATTGTTTAAAATGCTATGAAAATACTCAGATCCTTTCTATATGTTACGATGGAAGGTTATGATGGAAGTCCATACAAAAAATTATCTCAAAATTAGATTCTAAGAAACTTTTTGAAACACTAGTTTCAGTAAAAAAAATTATAGTATATTATACACAATTTTATGCTAGTTTCGGTCAAAAAATCAAATTAAATCGAGGATTATTAGAAATGCTACGAAACTTTTCAGATCCTTTCCATATGTTATGAGGGAAGGTTATGATGGAACTCCATGCAAAAAATTATCTTAAAATTATATTCTATGAAACTTTTTGAAATACTAGTTTCGGTCAAAAAATCATAGTATAATAAACACAATTTATTACTAGTTTCGATCAAAAAATCAAATTAAATCGATGATTGTTTGAAATGCTACGAAACTAATCAGATCTTTTCTATATGTTACGATAGAAGGTTATGATGGAAGTCCATGCATAAAATTATGTCAAAATTAGATTCTATGAAACTTTTTGAAATACTAGTTTCGGTCAAAAAATTGTAGTATATTATACACAATTTTATACTTGTTCGGTCAAAAAATCAAACTAAATCGAGGATTGTTCGAAATGCTACAAAACTTTTCAGATCCTTTTTATATGTTACAAGGGAAGGTTATGATGGATGTCCATGCAAAAATTATCTCAAAATACGATTCTATGAAGCTTTTTGAAAGACTAGTTTCGGTCAAAATATTATAGTATATTATACACAATTTTATACTAGTTTCAGTCGAAAAATCAAATTAAATCAAGGAGTATTTGAAATGCTCCGAAACATAACAAATCCTTTCTATATGTTACGAGGGAAGGTTATGATCGAAGTCCGTGCAAAAATTATCTCAAAATTATATTTCTATGAAACTTTTTGAAATACTAGTTTCGGTATAAAAATTAAAGTGTATTATACACAATTTTATAATGGTTTTGTACAAAAAATCAAATTAAATCGAGGATTGTTCGAAATGCTACGAAATTTTACAGATCCTTTATTTATGTTACGAAGGAAGGTTATCATGGAAGTCCATGAAAAATAATTATCTCAAAATTAGATTCTATGAATCTTTTTGAAAGACTTGTTTCGGTCCAAAAATTGTAGTATATTATACACAATTTTATACTAGTTTCAGTCAAAAAATCAAATTAAATCGAGGATTGATCGAAATGCTACGAAACTTTTCAGATCCTTTCTATATGTCTTGAGGGAAGGTTATGATGGAACTCCATGCAAAAAATTATCTCAAAATTAGATTTCTATGAAACCTTTTGAAAGACTAGTTTCGCTAAAAAAATCATAGTATATTTATACACAATTTTATACTAGTTTCGGTCAAAAAATCAAATTAAATCGAGGATTGTTTAAAATGCTACGAAAATACTCAGATCCTTTCTATATGTTACGATGGAAGGTTATGATGGAAGTCCATATAAAAAATTATCTCAAAATTAGATTCTAAGAAACTTTTTGAAACACTAGTTTCAGTAAAAAAAATTATAGTATATTATACACAATTTTATGCTAGTTTCGGTCAAAAAATCAAATTAAATCGAGGATTATTAGAAATGCTACGAAACTTTTCAGATCCTTTCCATATGTTATGAGGGAAGGTTATGATGGAACTCCATGCAAAAAATTATCTTAAAATTATATTCTATGAAACTTTTTGAAATACTAGTTTCGGTCAAAAAATCAAATTAAATCGATGATTGTTTGAAATGCTACGAAACTAATCAGATCTTTTCTATATGTTACGATAGAAGGTTATGATGGAAGTCCATGCATAAAATTATGTCAAAATTAGATTCTATGAAACTTTTTGAAATACTAGTTTCGGTCAAAAAATTGTAGTATATTATACACAATTTTATACTTGTTCGGTCAAAAAATCAAACTAAATCGAGGATTGTTCGAAATGCTACAAAACGTTTCAGATCCTTTGTATATGTTACAAGGGAAGGTTATGATGGATGTCCATGCAAAAATTATCTCAAAATACGATTCTATGAAACTTTTTGAAAGACTAGTTTCGGTCAAAATATTATAGTATATTATACACAATTTTATACTAGTTTCAGTCGAAAAATCAAATTAAATCAAGGAGTATTTGAAATGCTCCGAAACATAACAAATCCTTTCTATATGTTACGAGGGAAGGTTATGATCGAAGTCCGTGCAAAAAATTATCTCAAAATTATATTTCTATGAAACTTTTTGAAATACTAGTTTCGGTATAAAAATTATAGTGTATTATACACAATTTTATAATGGTTTTGTACAAAAAATCAAATTAAATCGAGGATTGTTCGAAATGCTACGAAATTTTACAGATCCTTTATTTATGTTACGAGGGAAGGTTATCATGGAAGTCCATGAAAAATAATTATCTCAAAATTAGATTCTATGAATCTTTTTGAAAGACTTGTTTCGGTCCAAAAATTGTAGTATATTATACACAATTTTATACTAGTTTCAGTCAAAAAATCAAATTAAATCGAGGATTGATCGAAATGCTACGAAACTTTTCAGATCCTTTCTATATGTCTTGAGGGAAGGTTATGATGGAACTCCATGCAAAAAATTATCTCAAAATTAGATTTCTATGAAACCTTTTGAAAGACTAGTTTCGCTAAAAAAATCATAGTATATTTATACACAATTTTAAACTAGTTTCGGTCAAAAAATCAAATTAAATCGAGGATTGTTTAAAATGCTACGAAAATACTCAGATCCTTTCTATATGTTACGATGGAAGGTTATGATGGAAGTCCATACAAAAAATTATCTCAAAATTAGATTCTAAGAAACTTTTTGAAACACTAGTTTCAGTAAAAAAAATTATAGTATATTATACACAATTTTATGCTAGTTTCGGTCAAAAAATCAAATTAAATCGAGGATTATTAGAAATGCTACGAAACTTTTCAGATCCTTTCCATATGATATGAGGGAAGGTTATGATGGAACTCCATGCAAAAAATTATCTTAAAATTATATTCTATGAAACTTTTTGAAATACTAGTTTCGGTCAAAAAATCAAATTAAATCGATGATTGTTTGAAATGCTACGAAACTAATCAGATCTTTTCTATATGTTACGATAGAAGGTTATGATGGAAGTCCATGCATAAAATTATGTCAAAATTAGATTCTATGAAACTTTTTGAAATACTAGTTTCGGTCAAAAAATTGTAGTATATTATACACAATTTTATACTTGTTCGGTCAAAAAATCAAACTAAATCGAGGATTGTTCGAAATGCTACAAAACTTTTCAGATCCTTTTTATATGTTACAAGGGAAGGTTATGATGGATGTCCATGCAAAAATTATCTCAAAATACGATTCTATGAAACTTTTTGAAAGACTAGTTTCGGTCAAAATATTATAGTATATTATACACAATTTTATACTAGTTTCAGTAGAAAAATCAAATTAAATCAAGGAGTATTTGAAATGCTCCGAAACATAACAAATCCTTTCTATATGTTACGAGGGAAGGTTATGATCGAAGTCCGTGCAAAAAATTATCTCAAAATTATATTTCTATGAAACTTTTTGAAATACTAGTTTCGGTATAAAAATTATAGTGTATTATACACAATTTTATAATGGTTTTGTACAAAAAATCAAATTAAATCGAGGATTGTTCGAATTGCTACGAAATTTTACAGATTCTTTATTTATGTTACGAGGGAAGGTTATCATGGAAGTCCATGAAAAATAATTATCTAAAAATCAGATTCTATGAATCTTTTTGAAAGACTTGTTTCGGTCCAAAAATTGTAGTATATTATACACAATTTTATACTAGTTTCAGTCAAAAAATCAAATTAAATCGAGGATTGATCGAAATGCTACGAAACTTTTCAGATCCTTTCTATATGTCTTGAGGGAAGGTTATGATGGAACTCCATGCAAAAAATTATCTCAAAATTAGATTTCTATGAAACCTTTTGAAAGACTAGTTTCGCTAAAAAAATCATAGTATATTTATACACAATTTTATACTAGTTTCGGTCAAAAAATCAAATTAAATCGAGGATTGTTTAAAATGCTATGAAAATACTCAGATCCTTTCTATATGTTACGATGGAAGGTTATGATGGAAGTCCATACAAAAAATTATCTCAAAATTAGATTCTAAGAAACTTTTTGAAACACTAGTTTCAGTAAAAAAAATTATAGTATATTATACACAATTTTATGCTAGTTTCGGTCAAAAAATCAAATTAAATCGAGGATTATTAGAAATGCTACGAAACTTTTCAGATCCTTTCCATATGTTATGAGGGAAGGTTATGATGGAACTCCATGCAAAAAATTATCTTAAAATTATATTCTATGAAACTTTTTGAAATACTAGTTTCGGTCAAAAAATCATAGTATAATAAACACAATTTATTACTAGTTTCGATCAAAAAATCAAATTAAATCGATGATTGTTTGAAATGCTACGAAACTAATCAGATCTTTTCAATATGTTACGATAGAAGGTTATGATGGAAGTCCATGCATAAAATTATGTCAAAATTAGATTCTATGAAACTTTTTGAAATACTAGTTTCGGTCAAAAAATTGTAGTATATTATACACAATTTTATACTTGTTCGGTCAAAAAATCAAACTAAATCGAGGATTGTTCGAAATGCTACAAAACTTTTCAGATCCTTTTTATATGTTACAAGGGAAGGTTATGATGGATGTCCATGCAAAAATTATCTCAAAATACGATTCTATGAAACTTTTTGAAAGACTAGTTTCGGTCAAAATATTATAGTATATTATACACAATTTTATACTAGTTTCAGTCGAAAAATCAAATTAAATCAAGGAGTATTTGAAATGCTCCGAAACATAACAAATCCTTCTATATGTTACGAGGGAAGGTTATGATCGAAGTCCGTGCAAAAATTATCTCAAAATTATATATCTATGAAACTTTTTGAAATACTAGTTTCGGTATAAAAATTAAAGTGTATTATACACAATTTTATAATGGTTTTGTACAAAAAATCAAATTAAATCGAGGATTGTTCGAATTGCTACGAAATTTTACAGATTCTTTATTTATGTTACGAGGGAAGGTTATCATGGAAGTCCATGAAAAATAATTATCTAAAAATCAGATTCTATGAATCTTTTTGAAAGACTTGTTTCGGTCCAAAAATTGTAGTATATTATACACAATTTTATACTAGTTTCAGTCAAAAAATCAAATTAAATCGAGGATTGATCGAAATGCTACGAAACTTTTCAGATCCTTTCTATATGTCTTGAGGGAAGGTTATGATGGAACTCCATGCAAAAAATTATCTCAAAATTAGATTTCTATGAAACCTTTTGAAAGACTAGTTTCGCTAAAAAAATCATAGTATATTTATACACAATTTTATACTAGTTTCGGTCAAAAAATCAAATTAAATCGAGGATTGTTTAAAATGCTATGAAAATACTCAGATCCTTTCTATATGTTACGATGGAAGGTTATGATGGAAGTCCATACAAAAAATTATCTCAAAATTAGATTCTAAGAAACTTTTTGAAACACTAGTTTTAGTAAAAAAAATTATAGTATATTATACACAATTTTATGCTAGTTTCGGTCAAAAAATCAAATTAAATCGAGGATTATTAGAAATGCTACGAAACTTTTCAGATCCTTTCCATATGTTATGAGGGAAGGTTATGATGGAACTCCATGCAAAAAATTATCTTAAAATTATATTCTATGAAACTTTTTGAAATACTAGTTTCGGTCAAAAAATCATAGTATAATAAACACAATTTATTACTAGTTTCGATCAAAAAATCAAATTAAATCGATGATTGTTTGAAATGCTACGAAACTAATCAGATCTTTTCTATATGTTACGATAGAAGGTTATGATGGAAGTCCATGCATAAAATTATGTCAAAATTAGATTCTATGAAACATTTTGAAATACTAGTTTCGGTCAAAAAATTGTAGTATATTATACACAATTTTATACTTGTTCGGTCAAAAAATCAAACTAAATCGAGGATTGTTCGAAATGCTACAAAACTTTTCAGATCCTTTTTATATGTTACAAGGGAAGGTTATGATGGATGTCCATGCAAAAATTATCTCAAAATACGATTCTATGAAACTTTTTGAAAGACTAGTTTCGGTCAAAATATTATAGTATATTATACACAATTTTATACTAGTTTCAGTCGAAAAATCAAATTAAATCAAGGAGTATTTGAAATGCTCCGAAACATAACAAATCCTTTCTATATGTTACGAGGGAAGGTTATGATCGAAGTCCGTGCAAAAATTATCTCAAAATTATATTTCTATGAAACTTTTTGAAATACTAGTTTCGGTATAAAAATTAAAGTGTATTATACACAATTTTATAATGGTTTTGTACAAAAAATCAAATTAAATCGAGGATTGTTCGAAATGCTACGAAATTTTACAGATCCTTTATTTATGTTACGAAGGAAGGTTATCATGGAAGTCCATGAAAAATAATTATCTCAAAATTAGATTCTATGAATCTTTTTGAAAGACTTGTTTCGGTCCAAAAATTGTAGTATATTATACACAATTTTATACTAGTTTCAGTCAAAAAATCAAATTAAATCGAGGATTGATCGAAATGCTACGAAACTTTTCAGATCCTTTCTATATGTCTTGAGGGAAGGTTATGATGGAACTCCATGCAAAAAATTATCTCAAAATTAGATTTCTATGAAACCTTTTGAAAGACTAGTTTCGCTAAAAAAATCATAGTATATTTATACACAATTTTATACTAGTTTCGGTCAAAAAATCAAATTAAATCGAGGATTGTTTAAAATGCTACGAAAATACTCAGATCCTTTCTATATGTTACGATGGAAGGTTATGATGGAAGTCCATATAAAAAATTATCTCAAAATTAGATTCTAAGAAACTTTTTGAAACACTAGTTTCAGTAAAAAAAATTATAGTATATTATACACAATTTTATGCTAGTTTCGGTCAAAAAATCAAATTAAATCGAGGATTATTAGAAATGCTATGAAACTTTTCAGATCCTTTCCATATGTTATGAGGGAAGGTTATGATGGAACTCCATGCAAAAAATTATCTTAAAATTATATTCTATGAAACTTTTTGAAATACTAGTTTCGGTCAAAAAATCAAATTAAATCGATGATTGTTTGAAATGCTACGAAACTAATCAGATCTTTTCTATATGTTACGATAGAAGGTTATGATGGAAGTCCATGCATAAAATTATGTCAAAATTAGATTCTATGAAACTTTTTGAAATACTAGTTTCGGTCAAAAAATTGTAGTATATTATACACAATTTTATACTTGTTCGGTCAAAAAATCAAACTAAATCGAGGATTGTTCGAAATGCTACAAAACGTTTCAGATCCTTTGTATATGTTACAAGGGAAGGTTATGATGGATGTCCATGCAAAAATTATCTCAAAATACGATTCTATGAAACTTTTTGAAAGACTAGTTTCGGTCAAAATATTATAGTATATTATACACAATTTTATACTAGTTTCAGTCGAAAAATCAAATTAAATCAAGGAGTATTTGAAATGCTCCGAAACATAACAAATCCTTTCTATATGTTACGAGGGAAGGTTATGATCGATGTCCGTGCAAAAAATTATCTCAAAATTATACTTCTATGAAATTTTTTGAAATACTAGTTTCGGTATAAAAATTATAGTGTATTATACACAATTTTATAATGGTTTTGTACAAAAAATCAAATTAAATCGAGGATTGTTCGAAATGCTACGAAATTTTACAGATCCTTTATTTATGTTACGAGGGAAGGTTATCATGGAAGTCCATGAAAAATAATTATCTCAAAATTAGATTCTATGAATCTTTTTGAAAGACTTGTTTCGGTCCAAAAATTGTAGTATATTATACACAATTTTATACTAGTGTCAGTCAAAAAATCAAATTAAATCGAGGATTGATCGAAATGCTACGAAACTTTTCAGATCCTTTCTATATGTCTTGAGGGAAGGTTATGATGGAACTCCATGCAAAAAATTATCTCAAAATTAGATTTCTATGAAACCTTTTGAAAGACTAGTTTCGCTAAAAAAATCATAGTATATTTATACATAATTTTATACTAGTTTCGGTCAAAAAATCAAATTAAATCGAGGATTGTTTAAAATGCTACGAAAATACTCAGATACTTTCTATATGTTACGATGGAAGGTTATGATGGAAGTCCATACAAAAAATTATCTCAAAATTAGATTCTAAGAAACTTTTTGAAACACTAGTTTCAGTAAAAAAAATTATAGTATATTATACACAATTTTATGCTAGTTTCGGTCAAAAAATCAAATTAAATCGAGGATTATTAGAAATGCTACGAAACTTTTCAGATCCTTTCCATATGTTATGAGGGAAGGTTATGATGGAAGTCCATGCAAAAAATTATCTTAAAATTATATTCTATGAAACTTTTTGAAATACTAGTTTCGGTCAAAAAATCAAATTAAATCGATGATTGTTTGAAATGATACGAAACTAATCAGATCTTTTCTATATGTTACGATAGAAGGTTATGATGGAAGTCCATGCATAAAATTATGTCAAAATTAGATTCTATGAAACTTTTTGAAATACTAGTTTCGTAAAAAAAATTGTAGTATATTATACACAATTTTATACTTGTTCGGTCAAAAAATCAAACTAAATCGAGGATTGTTCGAAATGCTACAAAACTTTTCAGATCCTTTTTATATGTTACAAGGGAAGGTTATGATGGATGTCCATGCAAAAATTATCTCAAAATACGATTCTATGAAACTTTTTGAAAGACTAGTTTCGGTCAAAATATTATAGTATATTATACACAATTTTATACTAGTTTCAGTCGAAAAATCAAATTAAATCAAGGAGTATTTGAAATGCTCCGAAACATAACAAATCCTTTCTATATGTTACGAGGGAAGGTTATGATCGAAGTCCGTGCAAAAAATTATCTCAAAATTATACTTCTATGAAAATTTTTGAAATACTAGTTTCGGTATAAAAATTATAGTGTATTATACACAATTTTATAATGGTTTTGTACAAAAAATCAAATTAAATCGAGGATTGTTCGAAATGCTTCGAAATTTTACAGATCCTTTATTTATGTTACGAGGGAAGGTTATCATGGAAGTCCATGAAAAATAATTATCTCAAAATTAGATTCTATGAATCTTTTTGAAAGACTTGTTTCGGTCCAAAAATTGTAGTATATTATACACAATTTTATACTAGTTTCAGTCAAAAAATCAAATTAAATCAAGGATTGATCGAAATGCTACGAAACTTTTCAGATCCTTTCTATATGTCTTGAGGGAAGGTTATGATGGAACTCCATGCAAAAAATTATCTCAAAATTAGATTTCTATGAAACCTTTTGAAAGACTAGTTTCGCTAAAAAAATCATAGTATATTTATACACAATTTTATACTAGTTTCGGTCAAAAAATCAAATTAAATCGAGGATTGTTTAAAATGCTACGAAAATACTCAGATCCTTTCTATATGTTACGATGGAAGGTTATGATGGAAGTCCATAAAAAAAATTATCTCAAAATTAGATTCTAAGAAACTTTTTGAAACACTAGTTTCAGTAAAAAAAATTGTAGTATATTATACACAATTTTATGCTAGTTTCGGTCAAAAAATCAAATTAAATCGAGGATTATTCGAAATGCTACGAAACTTTTCAAATCCTTTCCATATGTTATGAGGGAAGGTTATGATGGAAGTCCATGCAAAAAATTATCTTAAAATTATATTCTATGAAACTTTTTGAAATACTAGTTTCGGTCAAAAAATCATAGTATAATAAACACAATTTATTACTAGTTTCGATCAAAAAATCAAATTAAATCGATGATTGATTGAAATGCTACGAAACTAATCAGATCTTTTCTATATGTTACGATAGAAGGTTATGATGGAAGTCCATGCATAAAATTATGTCAAAATTAGATTCTATGAAACTTTTTGAAATACTAGTTTCGGTCAAAAAATTGTAGTATATTATACACAATTTTATACTTGTTCGGTCAAAAAATCAAACTAAATCGAGGATTGTTCGAAATGCTACAAAACTTTTCAGATCCTTTGTATATGTTACAAGGGAAGGTTATGATGGATGTCCATGCAAAAATTATCTCAAAATACGATTCTATGAAACTTTTTGAAAGACTAGTTTCGGTCAAAATATTATAGTATATTATACACAATTTTATACTAGTTTCAGTCGAAAAATCAAATTAAATCAAGGAGTATTTGAAATGCTCCGAAACATAACAAATCCTTTCTATATGTTACGAGGGAAGGTTATGATCGAAGTCCGTGCAAAAAATTATCTCAAAATTATATTTCTATGAAACTTTTTGAAATACTAGTTTCGGTATAAAAATTAAAGTGTATTATACACAATTTTATAATGGTTTTGTACAAAAAATCAAATTAAATCGAGGATTGTTCGAAATGCTACGAAATTTTACAGATCCTTTATTTATGTTACGAGGGAAGGTTATCATGGAAGTCCATGAAAAATAATTATCTCAAAATTAGATTCTATGAATCTTTTTGAAAGACTTGTTTCGGTCCAAAAATTGTAGTATATTATACACAATTTTATACTAGTTTCAGTCAAAAAATCAAATTAAATCGAGGATTGATCGAAATGCTACGAAACTTTTCAGATCCTTTCTATATGTCTTGAGGGAAGGTTATGATGGAACTCCATGCAAAAAATTATCTCAAAATTAGATTTCTATGAAACCTTTTGAAAGACTAGTTTCGCTAAAAAAATCATAGTATATTTATACACAATTTTATACTAGTTTCGGTCAAAAAATCAAATTAAATCGAGGATTGTTTAAAATGCTACGAAAATACTCAGATCCTTTCTATATGTTACGATGGAAGGTTATGATGGAAGTCCATACAAAAAATTATCTCAAAATTAGATTCTAAGAAACTTTTTGAAACACTAGTTTCAGTAAAAAAAATTATAGTATATTATACACAATTTTATGCTAGTTTCGGTCAAAAAATCAAATTAAATCGAGGATTATTCAAAATGCTACGAAACTTTTCAGATCCTTTCCATATGTTATGAGGGAAGGTTATGATGGAACTCCATGCAAAAAATTATCTTAAAATTATATTCTATGAAACTTTTTGAAATACTAGTTTCGGTCAAAAAATCATAGTATAATAAACACAATTTATTACTAGTTTCGATCAAAAAATCAAATTAAATCGATGATTGTTTGAAATGCTACGAAACTAATCAGATCTTTTCTATATGTTACGATAGAAGGTTATGATGGAAGTCCATGCATAAAATTATGTCAAAATTAGATTCTATGAAACTTTTTGAAATACTAGTTTCGGTCAAAAAATTGTAGTATATTATACACAATTTTATACTTGTTCGGTCAAAAAATCAAACTAAATCGAGGATTGTTCGAAATGCTACAAAACTTTTCAGATCCTTTGTATATGTTACAAGGGAAGGTTATGATGGATGTCCATGCAAAAATTATCTCAAAATACGATTCTATGAAACTTTTTGAAAGACTAGTTTCGGTCAAAATATTATAGTATATTATACACAATTTTATACTAGTTTCAGTCGAAAAATCAAATTAAATCAAGGAGTATTTGAAATGCTCCGAAACATAACAAATCCTTTCTATATGTTACGAGGGAAGGTTATGATCGAAGTCCGTGCAAAAAATTATCTCAAAATTATATTTCTATGAAACTTTTTGAAATACTAGTTTCGGTATAAAAATTAAAGTGTATTATACACAATTTTATAATGGTTTTGTACAAAAAATCAAATTAAATCGAGGATTGTTCGAAATGCTACGAAATTTTACAGATCCTTTATTTATGTTACGAGGGAAGGTTATCATGGAAGTCCATGAAAAATAATTATCTCAAAATTAGATTCTATGAATCTTTTTGAAAGACTTGTTTCGGTCCAAAAATTGTAGTATATTATACACAATTTTATACTAGTTTCAGTCAAAAAATCAAATTAAATCGAGGATTGATCGAAATGCTACGAAACTTTTCAGATCCTTTCTATATGTCTTGAGGGAAGGTTATGATGGAACTCCATGCAAAAAATTATCTCAAAATTAGATTTCTATGAAACCTTTTGAAAGACTAGTTTCGCTAAAAAAATCATAGTATATTTATACACAATTTTATACTAGTTTCGGTCAAAAAATCAAATTAAATCGAGGATTGTTTAAAATGCTACGAAAATACTCAGATCCTTTCTATATGTTACGATGGAAGGTTATGATGGAAGTCCATACAAAAAATTATCTCAAAATTAGATTCTAAGAAACTTTTTGAAACACTAGTTTCAGTAAAAAAAATTATAGTATATTATACACAATTTTATGCTAGTTTCGGTCAAAAAATCAAATTAAATCGAGGATTATTCAAAATGCTACGAAACTTTTCAGATCCTTTCCATATGTTATGAGGGAAGGTTATGATGGAACTCCATGCAAAAAATTATCTTAAAATTATATTCTATGAAACTTTTTGAAATACTAGTTTCGGTCAAAAAATCATAGTATAATAAACACAATTTATTACTAGTTTCGATCAAAAAATCAAATTAAATCGATGATTGTTTGAAATGCTACGAAACTAATCAGATCTTTTCTATATGTTACGATAGAAGGTTATGATGGAAGTCCATGCATAAAATTATGTCAAAATTAGATTCTATGAAACTTTTTGAAATACTAGTTTCGGTCAAAAAATTGTAGTATATTATACACAATTTTATACTTGTTCGGTCAAAAAATCAAACTAAATCGAGGATTGTTCGAAATGCTACAAAACTTTTCAGATCCTTTGTATATGTTACAAGGGAAGGTTATGATGGATGTCCATGCAAAAATTATCTCAAAATACGATTCTATGAAACTTTTTGAAAGACTAGTTTCGGTCAAAATATTATAGTATATTATACACAATTTTATACTAGTTTCAGTCGAAAAATCAAATTAAATCAAGGAGTATTTGAAATGCTCCGAAACATAACAAATCCTTTCTATATGTTACGAGGGAAGGTTATGATCGAAGTCCGTGCAAAAAATTATCTCAAAATTATATTTCTATGAAACTTTTTGAAATACTAGTTTCGGTATAAAAATTAAAGTGTATTATACACAATTTTATAATGGTTTTGTACAAAAAATCAAATTAAATCGAGTATTGTTCGAAATGCTACGAAATTTTACAGATCCTTTATTTATGTTACGAGGGAAGGTTATCATGGAAGTCCATGAAAAATAATTATCTCAAAATTAGATTCTATGAATCTTTTTGAAAGACTTGTTTCGGTCCAAAAATTGTAGTATATTATACACAATTTTATACTAGTTTCAGTCAAAAAATCAAATTAAATCGAGGATTGATCGAAATGCTACGAAACTTTTCAGATCCTTTCTATATGTCTTGAGGGAAGGTTATGATGGAACTCCATGCAAAAAATTATCTCAAAATTAGATTTCTATGAAACCTTTTGAAAGACTAGTTTCGCTAAAAAAATCATAGTATATTTATACACAATTTTATACTAGTTTCGGTCAAAAAATCAAATTAAATCGAGGATTGTTTAAAATGCTACGAAAATACTCAGATCCTTTCTATATGTTACGATGGAAGGTTATGATGGAAGTCCATACAAAAAATTATCTCAAAATTAGATTCTAAGAAACTTTTTGAAACACTAGTTTCAGTAAAAAAAATTATAGTATATTATACACAATTTTATGCTAGTTTCGGTCAAAAAATCAAATTAAATCGAGGATTATTCGAAATGCTACGAAACTTTTCAGATCCTTTCCATATGTTATGAGGGAAGGTTATGATGGAGCTCCATGCAAAAAATTATCTTAAAATTATATTCTATGAAACTTTTTGAAATACTAGTTTCGGTCAAAAAATCATAGTATAATAAACACAATTTATTACTAGTTTCGATCAAAAAATCAAATTAAATCGATGATTGTTTGAAATGCTACGAAACTAATCAGATCTTTTCTATATGTTACGATAGAAGGTTATGATGGAAGTCCATGCATAAAATTATGTCAAAATTAGATTCTATGAAACTTTTTGAAATACTAGTTTCGGTCAAAAAATTGTAGTATATTATACACAATTTTATACTTGTTCGGTCAAAAAATCAAACTAAATCGAGGATTGTTTGAAATGCTACAAAACGTTTCAGATCCTTTGTATATGTTACAAGGGAAGGTTATGATGGATGTCCATGCAAAAATTATCTCAAAATACGATTCTATGAAACTTTTTGAAAGACTAGTTTCGGTCAAAATATTATAGTATATTATACACAATTTTATACTAGTTTCAGTCGAAAAATCAAATTAAATCAAGGAGTATTTGAAATGCTCCGAAACATAACAAATCCTTTCTATATGTTACGAGGGAAGGTTATGATGGATGTCCGTGAAAAAAATTATCTCAAAATTATATTTCTATGAAACTTTTTGAAATACTAGTTTCGGTATAAAAATTATAGTGTATTATACACAATTTTATAATGGTTTTGTACAAAAAATCAAATTAAATCGAGGATTGTTCGAAATGCTACGAAATTTTACAGATCCTTTATTTATGTTACGAGGGAAGGTTATCATGGAAGTCCATGAAAAATAATTATCTCAAAATTAGATTCTATGAATCTTTTTGAAAGACTTGTTTCGGTCCAAAAATTGTAGTATATTATACACAATTTTATACTAGTTTCGGTCAAAAAATCAAATTAAATCGAGGATTGATCGAAATGCTACGACACTTTTCAGATCCTTTCAATATGTCTTGAGGGAAGGTTATGATGGAACTCCATGCAAAAAATTATCTTAAAATTATATTCTATGAAACCTTTTGAAAGACTAGTTTCGGTCAAAAAGACATAGTATAATAAACACAATTTATTACTAGTTTCGATCAAAAAATCAAATTAAATCGATGATTGTTTGAAATGCTACGAAACTAATCAGATCTTTTCTATATGTTACGATAGAAGGTTATGATGGAAGTCCATGCATAAAATTATGTCAAAATTAGATTCTATGAAACTTTTTGAAATACTATTTTCGGTCATAAAATTGTAGTATATTATACACAATTTTATACTTGTTCGGTCAAAAAATCAAACTAAATCGAGGATTGTTCGAAATGCTACAAAACGTTTCAGATCCTTTGTATATGTTACAAGGGAAGGTTATGATGGATGTCCATGCAAAAATTATCTCAAAATACGATTCTATGAAACTTTTTGAAAGACTAGTTTCGGTCTAAATATTATAGTATATTATACACAATTTTATACTAGTTTCAGTCGAAAAATCAAATTAAATCAAGGAATATTTGAAATGCTCTGAAACATAACAAATCCTTTCTATATGTTACGAGGGAAGGTTATGATGGAAGTCCGTGCAAAAAATTATCTCAAAATTATATTTCTATGAAACTTTTTGAAATACCAGTTTCGGTATAAAAATTATAGTGTATTATACACAATTTTATAATGGTTTTGTACAAAAAATCAAATTAAATCGAGGATTGTTCGAAATGCTACGAAATTTTACAGATCCTTTATTTATGTTACGAGGGAAGGTTATCATGGAAGTCCATGAAAAATAATTATCTCAAAATTAGATTCTATGAATCTTTTTGAAAGACTTGTTTCGGTCCAAAAATTGTAGTATATTATACACAGTTTTATACTAGTTTCAGTCAAAAAATCAAATTAAATCGAGGATTGATCGAAATGCTACGAAACTTTTCATATCCTTTCTATATGTCTTGAGGGAAGGTTATGATGGAACTCCATGCAAAAAATTATCTCAAAATTAGATTTCTATGAAACCTTTTGAAAGACTAGTTTCGCTCAAAAAAATCATAGTATATTTATACACAATTTTATACTAGTTTCGGTCAAAAAATCAAATTAAATCGAGGATTGTTTAAAATGCTACGAAAATACTCAGATCCTTTCTATATGTTACGATGGAAGGTTATGATGGAAGTCCATACAAAAAATTATCTCAAAATTAGATTCTAAGAAACTATTTGAAATACTAGTTTCGGTCAAAAAATTGTAGTATATTATACACAATTTTATACTTGTTCGGTCAAAAAATCAAATTAAATCGAGGATTGCTCGAAATGCTACAAAACGTTTCAGATCCTTTGTATATGTTACAAGGGAAGGTTATGATGGATGTCCATGCAAAAATTATCTCAAAATACGATTCTATGAAACTTTTTGAAAGACTAGTTTCGGTCAAAATATTATAGTATATTATACACAATTTTATACTAGTTTCAGTCGAAAAATCAAATTAAATCAAGGAGTATTTGAAATGCTCCGAAACATAACAAATCCTTTCTATATGTTACGAGGGAAGGTTATGATCGAAGTCCGTGCAAAAAATTATCTCAAAATTATATTTCTATGAAACTTTTTGAAATACTAGTTTCGGTATAAAAATTATAGTGTATTATACACAATTTTATAATGGTTTTGTACAAAAAATCAAATTAAATCGAGGATTGTTCGAAATGCTACGAAATTTTACAGATCCTTTATTTATGTTACGAGGGAAGGTTATCATGGAAGTCCATGAAAAATATTTATCTCAAAATTAGATTCTATGAATCTTTTTGAAAGACTTGTTTCGGTCCAAAAATTGTAGTATATTATACACAGTTTTATACTAGTTTCAGTCAAAAAATCAAATTAAATCGAGGATTGATCGAAATGCTACGAAACTTTTCAGATCCTTTCTATATGTCTTGAGGGAAGGTTATGATGGAACTCCATGCAAAAAATTATCTCAAAATTAGATTTCTATGAAACCTTTTGAAAGACTAGTTTCGCTAAAAAAATCATAGTATATTTATACACAATTTTATACTACTTTCGGTCAAAAAATCAAATTAAATCGAGGATTGTTTAAAATGCCACGAAAATACTCAGATCCTTTCTATATGTTACGATGGAAGGTTATGATGGAAGTCCATACAAAAAATTATCTCAAAATTAGATTCTAAGAAACTTTTTGAAACACTAGTTTCAGTAAAAAAAAATTGTAGTATATTATACACAATTTTATACTAGTTTCGGTCAAAAAATCAAATTAAATCGAGGATTATTCAAAATGCTACGAAACTTTTCAGATCCTTTCCATATGTTATGAGGGAAGGTTATGATGGAACTCCATGCAAAAAATTATCTTAAAATTATATTCTATGAAACTTTTTGAAATACTAGTTTCGGTCAAAAAATCATAGTATAATAAACACAATTTATTACTAGTTTCGATCAAAAAATCAAATTAAATCGATGATTGTTTGAAATGCTACGAAACTAATCAGATCTTTTCTATATGTTACGATAGAAGGTTATGATGGAAGTCCATGCATAAAATTATGTCAAAATTAGATTCTATGAAACTTTTTGAAATACTAGTTTCGGTCAAAAAATTGTAGTATATTATACACAATTTTATACTTGTTCGGTCAAAAAATCAAACTAAATCGAGGATTGTTCGAAATGCTACAAAACTTTTCAGATCCTTTGTATATGTTACAAGGGAAGGTTATGATGGATGTCCATGCAAAAATTATCTCAAAATACGATTCTATGAAACTTTTTGAAAGACTAGTTTCGGTCAAAATATTATAGTATATTATACACAATTTTATACTAGTTTCAGTCGAAAAATCAAATTAAATCAAGGAGTATTTGAAATGCTCCGAAACATAACAAATCCTTTCTATATGTTACGAGGGAAGGTTATGATCGAAGTCCGTGCAAAAAATTATCTCAAAATTATATTTCTATGAAACTTTTTGAAATACTAGTTTCGGTATAAAAATTAAAGTGTATTATACACAATTTTATAATGGTTTTGTACAAAAAATCAAATTAAATCGAGTATTGTTCGAAATGCTACGAAATTTTACAGATCCTTTATTTATGTTACGAGGGAAGGTTATCATGGAAGTCCATGAAAAATAATTATCTCAAAATTAGATTCTATGAATCTTTTTGAAAGACTTGTTTCGGTCCAAAAATTGTAGTATATTATACACAATTTTATACTAGTTTCAGTCAAAAAATCAAATTAAATCGAGGATTGATCGAAATGCTACGAAACTTTTCAGATCCTTTCTATATGTCTTGAGGGAAGGTTATGATGGAACTCCATGCAAAAAATTATCTCAAAATTAGATTTCTATGAAACCTTTTGAAAGACTAGTTTCGCTAAAAAAATCATAGTATATTTATACACAATTTTATACTAGTTTCGGTCAAAAAATCAAATTAAATCGAGGATTGTTTAAAATGCTACGAAAATACTCAGATCCTTTCTATATGTTACGATGGAAGGTTATGATGGAAGTCCATACAAAAAATTATCTCAAAATTAGATTCTAAGAAACTTTTTGAAACACTAGTTTCAGTAAAAAAAATTATAGTATATTATACACAATTTTATGCTAGTTTCGGTCAAAAAATCAAATTAAATCGAGGATTATTCGAAATGCTACGAAACTTTTCAGATCCTTTCCATATGTTATGAGGGAAGGTTATGATGGAGCTCCATGCAAAAAATTATCTTAAAATTATATTCTATGAAACTTTTTGAAATACTAGTTTCGGTCAAAAAATCATAGTATAATAAACACAATTTATTACTAGTTTCGATCAAAAAATCAAATTAAATCGATGATTGTTTGAAATGCTACGAAACTAATCAGATCTTTTCTATATGTTACGATAGAAGGTTATGATGGAAGTCCATGCATAAAATTATGTCAAAATTAGATTCTATGAAACTTTTTGAAATACTAGTTTCGGTCAAAAAATTGTAGTATATTATACACAATTTTATACTTGTTCGGTCAAAAAATCAAACTAAATCGAGGATTGTTTGAAATGCTACAAAACGTTTCAGATCCTTTGTATATGTTACAAGGGAAGGTTATGATGGATGTCCATGCAAAAATTATCTCAAAATACGATTCTATGAAACTTTTTGAAAGACTAGTTTCGGTCAAAATATTATAGTATATTATACACAATTTTATACTAGTTTCAGTCGAAAAATCAAATTAAATCAAGGAGTATTTGAAATGCTCCGAAACATAACAAATCCTTTCTATATGTTACGAGGGAAGGTTATGATGGATGTCCGTGAAAAAAATTATCTCAAAATTATATTTCTATGAAACTTTTTGAAATACTAGTTTCGGTATAAAAATTATAGTGTATTATACACAATTTTATAATGGTTTTGTACAAAAAATCAAATTAAATCGAGGATTGTTCGAAATGCTACGAAATTTTACAGATCCTTTATTTATGTTACGAGGGAAGGTTATCATGGAAGTCCATGAAAAATAATTATCTCAAAATTAGATTCTATGAATCTTTTTGAAAGACTTGTTTCGGTCCAAAAATTGTAGTATATTATACACAATTTTATACTAGTTTCGGTCAAAAAATCAAATTAAATCGAGGATTGATCGAAATGCTACGACACTTTTCAGATCCTTTCAATATGTCTTGAGGGAAGGTTATGATGGAACTCCATGCAAAAAATTATCTTAAAATTATATTCTATGAAACCTTTTGAAAGACTAGTTTCGGTCAAAAAGACATAGTATAATAAACACAATTTATTACTAGTTTCGATCAAAAAATCAAATTAAATCGATGATTGTTTGAAATGCTACGAAACTAATCAGATCTTTTCTATATGTTACGATAGAAGGTTATGATGGAAGTCCATGCATAAAATTATGTCAAAATTAGATTCTATGAAACTTTTTGAAATACTATTTTCGGTCATAAAATTGTAGTATATTATACACAATTTTATACTTGTTCGGTCAAAAAATCAAACTAAATCGAGGATTGTTCGAAATGCTACAAAACGTTTCAGATCCTTTGTATATGTTACAAGGGAAGGTTATGATGGATGTCCATGCAAAAATTATCTCAAAATACGATTCTATGAAACTTTTTGAAAGACTAGTTTCGGTCTAAATATTATAGTATATTATACACAATTTTATACTAGTTTCAGTCGAAAAATCAAATTAAATCAAGGAATATTTGAAATGCTCTGAAACATAACAAATCCTTTCTATATGTTACGAGGGAAGGTTATGATGGAAGTCCGTGCAAAAAATTATCTCAAAATTATATTTCTATGAAACTTTTTGAAATACCAGTTTCGGTATAAAAATTATAGTGTATTATACACGATTTTATAATGGTTTTGTACAAAAAATCAAATTAAATCGAGGATTGTTCGAAATGCTACGAAATTTTACAGATCCTTTATTTATGTTACGAGGGAAGGTTATCATGGAAGTCCATGAAAAATAATTATCTCAAAATTAGATTCTATGAATCTTTTTGAAAGACTTGTTTCGGTCCAAAAATTGTAGTATATTATACACAGTTTTATACTAGTTTCAGTAAAAAAATCAAATTAAATCGAGGATTGATCGAAATGCTACGAAACTTTTCATATCCTTTCTATATGTCTTGAGGGAAGGTTATGATGGAACTCCATGCAAAAAATTATCTCAAAATTAGATTTCTATGAAACCTTTTGAAAGACTAGTTTCGCTCAAAAAAATCATAGTATATTTATACACAATTTTATACTAGTTTCGGTCAAAAAATCAAATTAAATCGAGGATTGTTTAAAATGCTACGAAAATACTCAGATCCTTTCTATATGTTACGATGGAAGGTTATGATGGAAGTCCATACAAAAAATTATCTCAAAATTAGATTCTAAGAAACTATTTGAAATACTAGTTTCGGTCAAAAAATTGTAGTATATTATACACAATTTTATACTTGTTCGGTCAAAAAATCAAATTAAATCGAGGATTGCTCGAAATGCTACAAAACGTTTCAGATCCTTTGTATATGTTACAAGGGAAGGTTATGATGGATGTCCATGCAAAAATTATCTCAAAATACGATTCTATGAAACTTTTTGAAAGACTAGTTTCGGTCAAAATATTATAGTATATTATACACAATTTTATACTAGTTTCAGTCGAAAAATCAAATTAAATCAAGGAGTATTTGAAATGCTCCGAAACATAACAAATCCTTTCTATATGTTACGAGGGAAGGTTATGATCGAAGTCCGTGCAAAAAATTATCTCAAAATTATATTTCTATGAAACTTTTTGAAATACTAGTTTCGGTATAAAAATTATAGTGTATTATACACAATTTTATAATGGTTTTGTACAAAAAATCAAATTAAATCGAGGATTGTTCGAAATGCTACGAAATTTTACAGATCCTTTATTTATGTTACGAGGGAAGGTTATCATGGAAGTCCATGAAAAATAATTATCTCAAAATTAGATTCTATGAATCTTTTTGAAAGACTTGTTTCGGTCCAAAAATTGTAGTATATTATACACAGTTTTATACTAGTTTCAGTCAAAAAATCAAATTAAATCGAGGATTGATCGAAATGCTACGAAACTTTTCAGATCCTTTCTATATGTCTTGAGGGAAGGTTATGATGGAACTCCATGCAAAAAATTATCTCAAAATTAGATTTCTATGAAACCTTTTGAAAGACTAGTTTCGCTAAAAAAATCATAGTATATTTATACACAATTTTATACTACTTTCGGTCAAAAAATCAAATTAAATCGAGGATTGTTTAAAATGCCACGAAAATACTCAGATCCTTTCTATATGTTACGATGGAAGGTTATGATGGAAGTCCATACAAAAAATTATCTCAAAATTAGATTCTAAGAAACTTTTTGAAACACTAGTTTCAGTAAAAAAAAATTGTAGTATATTATACACAATTTTATACTAGTTTCGGTCAAAAAATCAAATTAAATCGAGGATTATTCGAAATGCTACGAAACTTTTCAGATCCTTTCCATATGTTATGAGGGAAGGTTATGATGGAACTCCATGCAAAAAATTATCTTAAAATTATATTCTATGAAACTTTTTGAAATACTAGTTTCGGTCAAAAAATCATAGTATAATAAACACAATTTATTACTAGTTTCGATCAAAAAATCAAATTAAATCGATGATTGTTTGAAATGCTACGAAACTAATCAGATCTTTTCTATATGTTACGATAGAAGGTTATGATGGAAGTCCATGCATAAAATTATGTCAAAATTAGATTCTATGAAACTTTTTGAAATACTAGTTTCGGTCTAAAAATTGTAGTATATTATACACAATTTTATACTTGTTCGGTCAAAAAATCAAATTAAATCGAGGATTGTTCGAAATGCTACAAAACTTTTCAGATCCTTTGTATATGTTACAAGGGAAGGTTATGATTGATGTCCATGCAAAAATTATCTCAAAATACGATTCTACGAAACTTTTTGAAAGACTAGTTTCGGTCAAAATATTATAGTATATTATACACAATTTTATACTAGTTTCAGTCGAAAAATAAAATTAAATCAAGGAGTATTTGAAATGCTACTAAACTTGACAAATCCTTTCTATATGTTACGAGGGAAGGTTATGATCGAAGTCCGTGCAAAAAATTATCTCAAAATTAGATGTCTATGAAACTTTTTGAAATACTAGTTTCGGTATAAAAATTATAGTGTATTATACACAATTTTATAATGGTTTTGTACAAAAAATCAAATTAAATCGAGGATTGTTCGAAATGCTACGAAATTTTACAGATCCTTTATTTATGTTACGAGGGAAGGTTATCATGGAAGTCCATGAAAAATAATTATCTCAAAATTAGATTCTATGAAACTTTTTGAAAGACTTGTTTCGGTCCAAAAATTGAAGTATATTATACACAATTTTATACTAGTTTCAGTCAAAAAATCAAATTAAATCGAGGATTGATCGAAATGCTACGAAACTTTCCAGATCCTTTCTATATGTCTTGAGGGATGGTTATGAGGAACTCCATGCAAAAAATTATCTCAAAATTAGATTTCTATGAAACCTTTTGAAAGACTAGTTTCTCTCAAAAAATCATAGTATATTTATACACAATTTTATACTAGTTTCGGTCAAAAAATCAAATTAAAGCGAGGATTGTTTAAAATGCTACGAAAATACTCAGATCCTTTCTACATGTTACGATGGAAGGTTATGATGGAAGTCCATACAAAAAATTATCTCAAAATTAGATTCTAAGAAACTTTTTGAAACACTAGTTTCAGTAAAAAAATTGTAGTATATTATACACAATTTTATACTAGTTCGGTCAAAAAATCAAATTAAATCGAGGATTGTTCGAAATGCTACGAAACTTTTCAGATCCTTTGTATATGTTACAAGGGTAGGTTATGATGGATGTCCATGCAAAAATTAACTCAAAATACGATTCTACGAAACTTTTTGAAAGACTAGTTTCGGTCAAAATATTATAGTATATTATACACAATTTTATACTAGTTTCAGTCGAAAAATAAAATTAAATCAAGGAGTATTTGAAATGCTACTAAACTTGACAAATCCTTTCTATATGTTACGAGGGAAGGTTATGATCGAAGTCCGTGCAAAAAATTATCTCAAAATTAGATGTCTATGAAACTTTTTGAAATACTAGTTTCGGTATAAAAATTATAGTGTATTATACACAATTTTATAATGGTTTTGTACAAAAAATCAAATTAAATCGAGGATTGTTCGAAATGCTACGAAATTTTACAGATCCTTTATTTATGTTACGAGGGAAGGTTATCATGGAAGTCCATGAAAAATAATTATCTCAAAATTAGATTCTATGAAACTTTTTGAAAGACTTGTTTCGGTCCAAAAATTGAAGTATATTATACACAATTTTATACTAGTTTCAGTCAAAAAATCAAATTAAATCGAGGATTGATCGAAATGCTACGAAACTTTTCAGATCCTTTCTATATGTCTTGAGGGAAGGTTATGAGGAACTCCATGCAAAAAATTATCTCAAAATTAGATTTCTATGAAACCTTTTGAAAGACTAGTTTCTCTCAAAAAATCATAGTATATTTATACACAATTTTATACTAGTTTCGGTCAAAAAATAAAATTAAATCGAGGATTGTTTAAAATGCTAATAAACTACTCAGATCCTTTTTATATGTTACGATGGAAGGTTATGATGGAATTCCATACAAAAAATATCTAAAAATTAGATTCTAAGAAACTTTTTGAAATACTAGTTTCAGTAAAAGAATTGTAGTATATTTTACACAATTTTATACTAGTTTCGGTAAAAAAATCAAATTACATCGAGGAATGTTCGAAATGCTACGAAAATTTTCAGATCCTTTCTATATGTTATGAGGTAAGGTTATAATGGAACTCCATACAAAAAATTATTTCAATATTATAATCTATGAAACTTTTTGAAATACTAGTTTCGGTAAAAAAAATCATAGTATAATATACACAATTTTATACTAGTTTCAGTCAAAAAATCAAATTAAATTGAGGATTGTTCGAAATGCTACAAAACTTTTTAGATCCTTTCTATATGTTACGAGGGAAGGTTATGCTGGATGTCCATGCATAAATTATATCAAAATAGGATTCTATGAAACTTTTTGACAGACTAGTTTCGGTCAAAAAATTCTAGTATATTATACACAATTTTATACTAGTTTCAGTCAAAAAATAAAATTGAATCGAGCATTGTTCAAAATGCTACCAAATGTTTCAGATCCTTTCTATACGTTACGAGGGATGCTAACGATGGAAGTCCGTGCAAAAAATTATCTTAAGATTAGATTCTATGAAAATTTTTGAAATACTAGTTTAGGTCAAAAAATCATAGTGTATTATACGAAATTTTATAATAGTTTCGGTCAAAATATCTAATTAAATCGAGGATTGTTCGAAATGCTATGAAATTTTACAGATCCTTTCTTTATGTTACGAGGGAAGGTTATGATGGAAGCCAATGAAAAAAAATTATCTCAAAATTAGATTCTATTATACACAATTTTAAACTAGTTTAAGTCAAAAACATCAAATTAAATCGAGGAGTATTAGAATTGCTCTAAATCATTACAGATCATTTCTATATGTTACGAGGGAAGGTTATAATGGAAGTCCATGCAAAAAATTATCTCAAAATTTGATTTCTATGAAACTTTTTCAAAGACTAGTTTCGGTCAAAAAATCATAGTATTATACATATTTTTATACTAGTTTCGGTCAAAAAATCCAATTAAATCGAGGATTGTTTGAAATGCTATGATACTAATCAGATCCTTCCTATATATGTTACGATAGAAGGTTATGACGGAAGTCCATGCAAAAAATTATGTCAAAATTAGATTCTATGAAAGTTTTTGAAATACTAGTTTCGGTCAAAAAATTGTAGTATATTATACACAATTTTATACTAGTTCGATCAAAAAATCAAATTAAATCGAGGATTGTTCGAAATGCTACGAAATTTTTCAGATCCTTTCTATATGTTACAAGGGAAGGTTATGATGGATGTCCATGCAAAAACTATCTCAAAATACGATTCTATGAAACTTTTTGAAAGACTAGTTTCGGTCAAAATATTGTAGTATATTATACACAATTTTATACTAGTTTCTGTCTAAAAATCAAATTAAATCAAGGAGTATTTGAAATGCTCCGAAACTTCACAAATCCTTTATATATGTTACGAGGGAAGGTTATGATGGATGTCCGTGCAAAAAATTATCTCAAAATTAGATTTCTATGAAACTTTTTGAAATACTAGTTTCGGTATAAAAATTATAGTGTATTATACACAATTTTATAATGGTTTTGTACAAAAAATCAAATTAAATCGATGATTGTTCGAAATGCTACGAAACTTTTCAGATCCTTTCTATATGTCTTGAGGGAATGTTATGATGGAACTCCATGCAAAAAATTATTTCAAAATTAGATTTCGATGAAACTTTTTTAAAGACTAGTTTCGCTCAAAAAATCATAGTATATTATACACAATTTTATACTAGTTTCGGTCAAAAATTCAAATTAAATCGAGGATTGTTTAAAATGCTACGAAACTACTCAGATCCTTTCTCTATGTTACGATGGAAGGTAATGATGGAAGTCCATACAAAAAATTATCTAAAAATTAGATTCTAAGAAACTTTTTTAAATACTAGTTTCAGTAAAAAAATTGTAGTATATTATACACAATTTTATACTAGTTTCGGTCAAAAAATCAAATTAAATCAAGGATTGTTTGAAATGCTACGAAACTTTTCAGATCCTTTCTATATGTTACGAGGGAAGGTTATAATGGAACTCCATGAAAAAAAATCACAAGATTATATTCTATGAAACCATTTGAAATACTAGTTTCGGTCAAAAAATCATAGTATAATATTCACAATTTTATACTAGTTTCGGTCAAAAAATCAAATTAAATTGAGGATTGTTTGAAATGCTACAAAACTTTTTAGATCATTTCTATATGTTACGAGGGAAGGTTATGATGGATGTCCATGCAAAAATTATCTCAAAATAGGATTTGATGAAACTTTTTGAAAGACTAGTTTCGGTCAAAAAATTGTAGTATATTATACACAATGTTATACTAGTTTTAGTCAAAAAATAAAATTAAATCGAGCATTGTTCAAAATGCTACCAAATGTTTAAGATCCTTTCTATACGTTACGAGGGAAGATAACGATGGAAGTCCGTGCAAAAAATTATCTTAAGATTAGATTCTATCAATGTTTTTGAAATACTAGTTTCGGCCATAAAATCATAGTGTATTATACGAAATTTTATAATAGTTTCGGTCAAAATATCTAATTAAATCGATGATTGTTCGAAATGCTATGAAATTTTAAAGATCCTTTCTTTATGTTATGAGGGAAGGTTATGATGGAAGTCAATGAAAAAAAATTATCTCAAAATTAGATTCTATGAAACTTTTTGAAAGACTAGTTTCGGTCAAAAAATTGTAGTCTATTATACACAATTTTAAACTAGTTTCAGTCAAAAAATCAAATTAAATCGAGGAGTATTCGAAATGCTCTAAATCTGTACAGATCATTTCTATATGTTACGAGGGAAGGTTATAATGGAAGTCCATGCAAAAAATTATCTCAAAATTTGATTTCTATGAAACTTTGTGAAAGACTAGTTTCAGTCAAAAAATCATAGTATTATACACAATTTTATACTAGTTTCGGTTAAAATATCAAATTAAATCGAGGATTGTTTGAAATGCTACGAAACTAATCAGATCCTTTCTATATATGTTACGATAGAAGGTTATGATGGAAGTTAATGCAAAAAATTATGTCAAAATTATATTCTATGAAACTTTTTGAAATACTAGTTTCGGTTAAAAAATTGTAGTATATTATACACAATTTTATACTAGTTCGATCAAAAAATCAAATTAAATCGAGGATTGTTCGAAATGCTACGAAACTTTTCAGATCCTTTCTATATGTTAAAAGGGAAGGTTATGATGGATGTCCATGCAAAAATTATCTCAAAATACGATTCTATGAAACTTTTTGAAAGACTAGTTTCGGTCAAAATATTGTAGTATATTATACACAATTTTATACTAGTTTCTGTCTAAAAATAAAATTAAATCAAGGAGTATTTGAAATGCTCCGAAACTTCACAAATCCTTTATATATGTTACGAGGGAAGGTTATGATGGATGTCCGTGCAAAAAATTATCTCAAAATTAGATTTCTATGAAACTTTTTGAAATACTAGTTTCGGTATAAAAATTATAGTGTATTATACACAATTTTATAATGGTTTTGTACAAAAAATCAAATTAAATCGAGGATTGTTCGAAATGCTACGAAACTTTTCAGATCCTTTCTATATGTCTTGAGGGAATGTTATGATGGAACTCCATGAAAAAAATTATTTCAAAATTAGATTTTTATGAAACTTTTTTAAAGACTAGTTTCTCTCAAAAAATCATAGTATATTATACACAATTTTATACTAGTTTCGGTCAAAAAATCAAATTAAATCGAGGATTGTTTAAAATGCTACGAAACTACTCAGATCCTTTCTATATGTTACGATGGAAGGTAATAATGGAAGTCCATACAAAAAATTATCTAAAAATTAGATTCTAAGAAACTTTATTTAAATACTAGTTTCAGTAAAAAATTGTAGTATATTATACAAAATTTTATACTAGTTTCGGTCAAAAAATCAAATTAAATCGAGGATTGTTCGAAATGCTACGAAACTTTTCAGATCCTTTCTATATGTTACAAGGGAAGGTTATGATGGATGTCCATGCAAAAATTATCTCAAAATACGATTCTATGAAACTTTTTGAAAGACTAGTTTCGGTCAAAATATCATAGTATAATATAAACAATTTTCTACTAGTTTCGGTCAAAAAATCAAATTAAATCGAGGATTGTTCGAAATGCTACGAAACATTTTAGATCCTTTCTATATGTTACGAGGGAAGGTTATGATGGATGTCCATGCAAAAATTCTCTCAAAATAGGATTCTATGAAACTTTTTGAAATACTAGTTTGGTCAAAAAATCATAGTGTATTATACGAAATTTTATAATAGTTTCGGTCAAAATATCTAATTAAATCGAGGATTGTTCGAAATACTATGAAACGAGGGAAGGTTATGATGGAAGGTTATGAAAAAAAATTAACTCAAAATTAGATTCTATGAAACTTTTTGAAAGGCTAGTTTCGGTCAAAAAATTGTAGTCTATTATACACAATTTTAAACTAGTTTTAGTCAAAAAATCAAATTAAATTGAGGAGTATTCGAAATGCTCTAAATCTTTACAGATCATTTCTATATGTTACGAGGGAAGTTTATAATGGAAGTCCATGCAAAAAATTATCTCAAAATTTGATTTCTATGAAACTTTTTGAAAGACTAGTTTCGGTCAAAAAATCATAGTATTATACTCAATTTTATACTAGTTTCGGTCAAAATATCATAGTATTATACACAATTTTATACTAGTTTCGGTCAAAAAATCAAATTAAATCGAGGATTGTTTGAAATGTTACGAAACTAATCAAATCCTTTCTATATGTTACGATAGAAGGTTTAGATGGAAGTCCATGCAAAAAATTATGTCAAAATTAGATTCTATGAAACTTTTTGAAATACTAGTTTCGGTCAAAAAATTGTAGTATATTATACACAATTTTATACTAGTTCGATCAAAAAATCAAATTAAATCGAGGATTGTTCGAAATGCTACGAAACTTTTCAGATCCGTTCTATATGTTACAAGGGAAGGTTATGATGGATGTCTATGCAAAAATTATCTCAAAATACGATTCTATGAAACTTTTTGAAAGAAAACTTTCGGTCAAAATATTGTAGTATATTACACACAATTTTATACTAGTTTCAGTCTAAAAATCAAATTAAATCAAGGGGTATTTGAAATGCTCTGAAACTTAACAAATCCTTTCTATATGTTACGAGGGAAGGTTATGATGGAAGTCCGTGCAAAAAATTATCTCAAAATTAGATTTCTATGAAACTTTTTGAAATACTAGTTTCGGTATAAAAATTATAGTGTATTATACACAATTTTATAATAGTTTCGTACAAAAAATCAAATTAAATCGAGGATTGTCCGAAATGCTACAAAAGTTTACTGATCCTTTATTTATGTTACGAGGGAAGGTTATCATGGAAGTCCTTGAAAAATAATTATCTCAAAATTAGATTCTATGAAACTTTTTGAAAGACTAGTTTCGGTCAAAAACTTGTAGTATATTATACAAAATTTTATACTAGTTTCAGTCAAAAAATCAAATTAAATCGAGGATTGTTCGAAATGCTACGAAACTTTTCATATCCTTTCTATATGTCTTGAGTGAAGGTTACGATAGAACTCCATGTAAAAAATTATCTCAAAATTAGATTTCTATGAAACTTTTTGAAAGAATAGTTTCGCTCAAAAAATCATAGTATATTATACACAATTTTATACTAGTTTCGGTCAAAAAATCAAATTAAATCGAGGATAGTTTAAAATGCTACGAACCTACTCAGATCCTTTCTATATGTTACGATGGAAGGTTATGATGGAAGTCCATGCAAAAAATTATCTCAAAATTAGATTCTAAGAAACTTTTTGAAATACTAGTTTCAGTAAAAAAATTGTAGTATATTATACACAATTTTATACTAGTCTCGGTCAAAAAATCAAATTAAATCGAGGATTGTTCGAAATGCTACAAAACTTTTCAGATCCTTTCTATATGTTATGAGGGAAGTTTATGATGGAACTCCATGCAAAAAATTATCTCAAAATTATATTCTATGAAACTTTTTGAAATACTAGTTTCGGTCAAAAAATAATAGTATAATATACACAATCTTATACTAGTTTCGGTCAAAAAATAAAATTAAATAGAGGATTGTTTAAAATGCTACGAAACTTTTCAGATCCTTTCTATATGTCTTGAGTGAAGGTTATGTTGGAACTCCATGCAAAAAATTATCTCAAAATTAGATTTCTATGAAACTTTTTGAAAGACTAGTTTCGCTCAAAAAATTATAGTATATTATACACAATTTTATACTAGTTTCTGTCAAAAAATCAAATTAAATCGAGGATTGTTTAAAATGCTACAAAACTACTCAGATCCTTTCTATATGTTACGATGGAAGGTTATGATGGAAGTCCATGCAAAAAATTATCTTAAAATTAGATTCTAAGAAACTTTTTGAAATACTAGTTTCGGTCAAAAAATTGTAGTATATTATACACAAATTTTATACTAGTTTCAGTCAAAAAATCAAATTAAATCGAGGATTGTTCGAAATGCTACGAAACTTTTCTGATCCTTTCTATATTTCTTGAGTGAAGGTTATGATGGAACTCCATGTAAAAAATTATCTCAAAATTAGATTTCTATGAAACTTTTTGAAAGAATAGTTTCGCTCAAAAAATCATAGTATATTATACACAATTTTATACTAGTTTCGGTCAAAAAATCAAATTAAATCGAGGATAGTTTAAAATGCTACGAACCTACTCAGATCATTTCTATATGTTACGATGGAAGGTTATGATGGAAGTCCATGCAAAAAATTATCTCAAAATTAGATTCTAAGAAACTTTTTGAAATACTAGTTTCAGTAAAAATATTGTAGTATATTATACACAATTTTATACTAGTCTCGGTCAAAAAATCAAATTAAATCGAGGATTGTTCGAAATGCTACAAAACTTTTCAGATCCTTTCTATATGTTCTGAGGGAAGTTTATGATGGAACTCCATGCAAAAAATTATCTCAAAATTATATTCTATGAAACTTTTTGAAATACTAGTTTCGGTCAAAAAATCATAGTATAATATACACAATTGTATACTAGTTTCGGTCAAAAAATCAAATTAAATAGAGGATTGTTTGAAATGCTACGAAACTTTGCAGATTCTTTCTATATGTCTTGAGTGTAGGTTATGATGGAACTCCATGCAAAAAATTATCTCAAAATTAGATTTCTACGAAACTTTTTGAAAGACTAGTTTCGCTCAAAAAATTATAGTATATTATACACAATTTTATACTAGTTTCTGTCAAAAAATCAAATTAAATCGAGGATTGTTTAAAATGCTACAAAACTACTCAGATCCTTTCTATATGTTACGATGGAAGGTTATGATGGAAGTCCATGCAAAAAATTATCTTAAAATTAGATTCTAAGAAACTTTTTGAAATACTAGTTTCGGTCAAAAAATTGTAGTATATTATATTATACACAAATTTATACTAGTTTCGGTCAAAAAATCAAATTAAATCGAGGATTGTTAGAAATGCTACGAAACTTTTCAGATCATTTCTATATGTTATGAGGGAAGGTTATGATGGAACTCCATGCAAAAAATTATCTCAAAATTATATTCTATGAAACTTTTTGAAATACTAGTTTCGGTTAAAAAATCAGAGTATAATATACACAATTTTATACTAGTTTCGGTCAAAAAATCAAATTAAATCGAGGATTGTTCGAAATGCTACGAAACCTTTTAGATCCTTTCTATATGTTACGAGGGAAGGTTATGATGGAGGTCCATGCAAAAATTATCTAAAAATAGGATTCTATGAAACTTTTTGAAAGACTAGTTTCGGTCAAAAAATTGTAGTATATTATACACAATTTTATACTAGTTTCAGTCAAAAAATAAAATTAAATCGAGCATTGTTCAAAATGTTACCAAATGTTTAGGATACTTTCTATACGTTACGAGGGAAGCTAACAATGGACGTCCGTGCAAAAAATTATCTGAAGATTAGATTCTATGAAACTTTTTGAAATACTAGTTTCGGTCAAAAAATCATAGTGTATTATACGAAATTTTATAATAGTTTCGGTCAAAATATCTAATTAAATAGAGGATTGTTCGAAATGCTATGAAATTTTACAGATCCTTTCTTTATGTTACGAGGGAAGGTTATGATGGAAGTCAATGAAAAAAAATTAACTCAAAATTAGATTCTATGAAACTTTTTGAAAGACTAGTTTCGGTCAAAAAATTGTAGTCTGTTATACACAATTTTATACTAGTTTTAGTAAAAAAAAAAAAAATTAAATCGAGGAGTATTCGAAATGCTCTAAATCTTTAATGATCATTTCTATATGTTACGAGGGAAGGTTATAATGGAAGTCCATGCAAAAAATTATCTCAAAATTTGATTTCTATGAAACTTTTTGAAAGACTAGTTTCGATCAAAAAATCATTGTATTATACACGATTTTATACTAGTTTCGGTCAAAAAATCAAATTAAATCGAGGATTGCTTGAAATGCTACGATACTATTCAGATCCTTTCTATATGTTACGATAGAAGGTTATGATGGAAGTCCATGCAAAAAATTATGTCAAAATTAGATTCTATGAAACTTTTTGAAATACTAGTTTCGGTCAAAAAATTGTAGTATATTATACACAATTTTATACTAGTTTTAGTCAAAAAATCAAATTAAATCGAGGAGTATTTGAAATGCTCTAAATCTTTACATATCATTTCTATATGTTACGAGGGAAGGTTATAATGGAAGTCCATGCAAAAAATTATCTCAAAATTTGATTTCTATGAAACTTTTTGAAAGACTAGTTTCGGTCAAAAAATCATAGTATTATACACAATTTTATACTAGTTTCGGTCAAAAAATCATAGTATTATACACAATTTTATACTAGTTTCGGTCAAAAAATCAAATTAAATCGAGGATTGATTGAAATGTTACGAAACTAATCAGATCCTTTCTATATGTTACGATAGAAGGTTATGATGGAAGTCCATGCAAAAAATTATGTCAAAATTAGATTCTATGAAACTTTTTGAAATACTAGTTTCGGTCAAAAAATTGTAGTATATTATACACAAATTTATAATAGTTTCGGTCAAAAAATCAAATTAAATCGAGGTTTGTTCGAAATGCTACGAAACTTTTCAGATCCTTTCTATATGTTATGAGGGAAGGTTATGATGGAACTCCATGCAAAAAATTATCTCAAAATTATATTCTATGAAACTTTTTGAAATACTAGTTTCGGTTAAAAAATCAGAGTATAATATACACAATTTTATACTAGTTTCGGTCAAAAAATCAAATTAAATCGAGGATTGTTCGAAATGCTACGAAACTTTTTAGATCCTTTCTATATGTTACGAGGGAAGGTTATGATGGATGTCCATGCAAAAATTATCTAAAAATAGGATTCTATGAAACTTTTTGAAAGACTATTTTCGGTCAAAAAATTGTAGTATATTATACACAATTTTATTCTAGTTTCAGTCAAAAAATAAAATTAAATCGAGCATTGTTCAAAATGTTACCAAATGTTTAAGATACTTTCTATACGTTACGAGGGAAGCTAACAATGGACGTCCGTGCAAAAAATTATCTGAAGATTAGATTCTATGAAACTTTTTGAAATACTAGTTTCGGTCAAAAAATCATAGTGTATTATACGAAATTTTATAATAGTTTCGGTCAAAATATCTAATTAAATAGAGGATTGTTCGAAATGCTATGAAATTTTACAGATCCTTTCTTTATGTTACGAGGGAAGGTTATGATGGAAGTCAATGAAAAAAAATTAACTCAAAATTAGATTCTATGCAACTTTTTGAAAGACTAGTTTCGGTCAAAAAATTGTAGTCTGTTATACACAATTTTATACTAGTTTTAGTAAAAAAAATCAAATTAAATCGAGGAGTATTCGAAATGCTCTAAATCTTTAATGATCATTTCTATATGTTACGAGGGAAGGTTATAATGGAAGTCCATGCAAAAAATTATCTCAAAATTTGATTTCTATGAAACTTTTTGAAAGACTAGTTTCGGTCAAATATTCATAGTATTATACACGATTTTATACTAGTTTCGGTCAAAAAATCAAATTAAATCGAGGATTGCTTGAAATGCTACGATACTAACCAGATCCTTTCTATATGTTACGATAGAAGGTTATGATGGAAGTCCATGCAAAAAATTATGTCAAAATTAGATTCTATGAAACTTTTTGAAATACTAGTTTCGGTCAAAAAATTGTAGTATATTATACACAATTTTATACTAGTTTTAGTCAAAAAATCAAATTAAATCGAGGAGTATTCGAAATGCTCTAAATCTTTACAGATCATTTCTATATGTTACGAGGGAAGGTTATAATGGAAGTCTATGCAAAAAATTATCTCAAAAATTTGATTTCTATGAAACTTTTTGAAAGACTAGTTTCGGTCAAAAAATCATAATATTATACACAATTTCATACTAGTTTCAGTCAAAAAATCATAGTATTATACACAATTTTATACTAGTTTCGGTCAAAAAATCAAATTAAATTGAGGATTGTTTGAAATGTTACGAAACTAATCAGATCCTTTCTATATGTTACGATAGAAGGTTATGATGGAAGTCCATGCAAAAAATTATGTCAAAATTAGATTCTATGAAACTTTTTGAAATACTAGTTTCGGTCAAAAAATTGTAGTATATTATACACAATTTTATACTAGTTCGATCAAAAAATCAAATTAAATCGAGGATTGTTCGAAATGCTACGAAACTTTTTAGATCCTTTCTACATGTTACAAGGGAAGGTTATGATGGATGTCCATGCAAAAATTATCTCAAAATACGATTCTATGAAACTTTTTGAAAGACAAGTTTCGGTCAAAATATTGTAGTATATTATACACAATTTTATACTAGTTTCAGTTTAAAAATCAAATTAAATCAAGGAGTATTTGAAATGCTCTGAAACTTAACAAATCCTTTCTATATGTTACGAGGGAAAGTTATGATGGAAGTCCGTGCAAAAAATTATCTCAAAATTAGATTTCTATGAAACTTTTTGAAATACTAGTTTCGGTATAAAAATTATAGTGTATTATACACAATTTTATAATAGTTTCGTACAAAAAATCAAATTAAACCGAGGATTGTTCGAAATGCTACAAAAGTTTACAGATCCTTTATTTATGTTACAAGGGAAGGTTATCGTGGAAGTCCATGACAAATAATTATCTCAAAATTAGATTCTATGAAACTTTTTGAAAGACTAGTTTCGGTCAAAAAATTGTAGTATATTATACAAAATTTTATACTAGTTTCACTCAAAAAAACAAATTAAATCGAGGATTGTTCAAAATGCTATGAAACTTTTCAGATCCTTTCTATATGTCTTGAATGAAGGTTATGATGGAACTCCATGCAAAAAATTGTCTCAAAATTAGATTTCTATGAAACTTTTTGAAAGACTTGTTTCGCTCAAAAAATCATAGTATATTTTACACAATTTTTTACTAGTTTCGGTGAAAAAATCAAATTAAATTGAGGATAGTTTAAAATGATATGAACCTACTCAGATCCTTTCTATATGTTACGATGGAAGGTTATGATGGAAGTCCATGCAAAAAATTATCTCAAAATTAGATTCTAAGAAACTTTTTGAAATACTAGTTTCAGTAAAAAAATTGTAGTATATTATACACAATTTTATACAAGTCTCGGTCAAAAAATCAAATTAAATCGAGGATTGTTTGAAATGCTACAAAACATTTCAAATCCTTTCTATATGTTATGAGGGAAGTTTATGATGGAACTCCATGCAAAAAATTATCTCAAAATTATATTCTATGAAACTTTTTGAAATACTAATTTAGGTCAAAAAATCATAGTATAATATACACAATTTTATACTAGTTTCTGTCAAAAAATCAAATTAAATCGAGGATTGTTCGAAATGCTACGAAACTTTTCAGATCCTTGCTATATGTCTTGAGTGAAGGTTATGATGGAACTCCATGCAAAAAATTATCTCAAAATTAGATTTCTATGAATCTTTTTGAAAGACTAGTTTTGCTAAAAAAATCATAGTATATTATACACAATTTTATACTAGTTTCTGTCAAAAAATCAAATTAAATCGAGGATTGTTTAAAATACTACGAAACTACTCAGATCCTTTCTATATGTTACGATGGAAGGTTATGATATAAGTTCATGCAAAAAATTATCTTAAAATTAGATTCTAAGAAACTTTTTGAAATACTAGTTTCGGTAAAAAATTTGTAGTATATTATACACAAATTTATACTATTTTCGGTCAAAAAATCAAATTAAATCGAGGATTGTTCGAAATGCTACGAAACTTTTCAGATCCTTTCTATATGTTATGAGGGAAGGTTATGATGGAACTCCATGCAAAAAATTATCTCAAAATTATATTCTATGAAACTTTTTGAAATACTAGTTTCGGTCAAAATATCAGAGTATAATATACACAATTTTATACTAGTTTCGGTCAAAAAATCAAATTAAATCGAGGATTGTTCGAAATGCTACGAAACTTTTTAGATCATTTCTATATGTTACGAGGGAAGGTTATGATGGATGTCCATGCAAAAATTATCTCAAAATAGGATTCTATGAAACTTTTTGAAAGACTAGTTTCGGTCAAAAAATTGTAGTATATTATACACAATTTTATACTAGTTTTTGTCAAAAAATTAAATTAAATCGAGCATTGTTCAAAATGCTACCAAATGTTTAAGATACTTTCTATACGTTACGAGGGAAGCTAACAATGGAAGTCCGTGCAAAAAATTATCTTAATATTAGATTCTATGAAACTTTTTGAAATACTAGTTTCGGTCAAAAAATCATAGTGTATTATACGAAATTTTATAATAGTTTCGGTCAAAATATCTAACTAAATCGAGGATTGTTCGAAATGCTATGAAATTTTACAGATCCTTTCTTTATGTTACGAGGGAAGGTTATGATGGAAGTCAATGAAAAAAAATTATCTCAAAATAGGATTCTATGAAACTTTTTGAAAGACTAGTTTCGGTCAAAAAATTGTAGTCTATTATACACAATTTTATACTTGTTTTAGTCAAAAAAAATCAAATCAAATCGAGGAGTATTCGAAATGATCTAAATCTTTACAGATCATTTCTATATGTTACGAGGGAAAGTTATAATGGAAGTCCATGCAAAAAATTATCTCAAAATTTGATTTCTATGAAACTTTTTGAAAGACTAGTTTCGGTCAAAAAATCAAATTAAATCGAGGATTGTTTGAAATGCTACGAAACTAATCAGATCCTTTTTATATGTTACGATAGAAGGTTATGATGGAAGTCCATGAAAAAAATTATCTCAAAATTAGATTCTAAGAAACGTTTTGAAATACTAGTTTCAGTCAAAAAATTGTAGTATATTATACACAATTGTATACTAGTTTCGGTCAAAAAATCAAATTAAATCGACGATTGTTCGAAATGCTACGAAACCTTTCAGATCCTTTCTATTTGTTATGAGTGAAGGTTATGATGGAACTCCATGCACAAAATTATCTCAAAATTATATTCTATGAAACTTTTTGAAATACTAGTTTCGGTCAAAAAATCATAGTATAATTAATATACACAATTTTATACTAGTTTCGGTCAAAAAATCAAATTAAATCGAGGATTGTTCGAAATGCTACGAAACATTTCAGATCCTTTCTATATGTTACAAGGGAAGGTTATGATGGATGTCCATGCAAAAATTATCTCAAAATACGATTCTATGAAACTTTTTGAAAGACTAGTTTCGGTCAAAATATTGTAGTATATTATACACAATTTTATACTAGTTTCAGTCAAAAAATCAAATTAAATCAAGGAGTATTTGAAATGCTTCGAAACTTAACAAATCCTTTCTATATGTTACGAGGGAAGGTTATGATGGAAGTCCATGCAAAAAATTATCTCAAAATTAGATTTCTATGAAACCTTTTCAAATACTAGTTTCGGTATAAATATTATAGTGTATTATACACAATTTTATAATGGTTTTGTACAAAAAATCAAATTAAATCGAGGATTGTTAGAAATGCTACGATATTTTACAGATCCTTTGTTTATTTACGAGGGAAGGTTATCATGGAAGTCCATGAAAAATAATTATCTCAAAATTAGATTCTATGAAATTTTTTGAAAGACTAGTTTCGGTCAAAAAATTGTAGTATATTATACACAATTTTATACTAGTTTCGGTCAAAAAATCAAACTAAATCGAGGATTATTCGAAATGCTACGAAACCTTTCAGATCCTTTCTATATGTTATGAGTGAAGGTTATGATGGAACTCCATGCACAAAATTATCTCAAAATTATATTCTATGAAACTTTTTGAAATACTAGTTTCTGCCAAAAAATCATAGTATAATATATACAATTTTATACTAGTTTCGGTCAAAAAATCAAATTAAATCGAGGATTGTTCGAAATGCTACGAAACTTTTCAGATCCTTTCTCTATGTTTAGAGGGAAGGTTATAATGGAACTCTATGCAAAAAAATATCTCAAAATTAGATTTCTATGAAACTTTTTGAAAGACTAGTTTCGCTCAAAAATCATAGTATATTATACACAATTTTATACTAGTTTCAGTCAAAAAATGAAATTAAATCGAGGATTGTTCGAAATGCTACGAAACTTTTCAGATCCTTTCTATATGTTACAAGGGTAGGTTATGATGGATGTCCATGCAAAAAATTATCTCAAAAATAGATTCTATGAAACTTTTTGAAAGATTAGTTTCGTTCAAAAAATCATAGTATATTATACACAATGGAAGGTTATGATGGAAGTCCATGCAAAAAATTATCTCAAAATTAGATTCCAAGAAACTTTTTGAAATACTAGTTTCAGTCAAAAAAATTTCGTATATTATACGCAATTTTATACTAGTTTCTGTCAAAAAATAAAATTAAATCGACGATTGTTCAAAATTCTACGAAACCTTTTAGATCCTTTCTATATGTTATGAGGGAAGGTTATGATGGAACTCCATGTAAAAAATTATCTAAAAATTATATTCTATGAAACTTTTTGAAATACTAGTTTCGGTCAAAAAATCATAGTATAATATACACAATTTTATACTAGTTTCGGTCAAAAAATCAAATTAAATCGAGGATTGTTCGAAATGCTACGAAACTTTTTAGATCCTTTCTATATGTTACGAGGGAAGGTTATGATGGAGGTCCATGCAAAAATTATCTCAAAATAGGATTCTATGAAACTTTTTGAAAGACTAGTTTCGGTCAAAAAATTGTAGTATATTATACAAAATTTTATACTTGTTTCAGTCAAAAAATAAAATTAAATCGACCATTGTTCAAAATGCTATCAAATGTTTAAGATCCTTTCTATACGTTACGAGGGAAGCTAACAATGGAAGTCTGTGCAAAAAATTATCTTAAGATTAGATTCTATGAAACTTTTTGAAATACTAGTTTCGGTCAAAAAATCATTGTGTATTATACAAAATTTTTTAATAGTTTCGGTCAAAATATCTAACTAAATCGAGGATTGTTCGAAATGCTATGAAATTTTACAGATCCTTTCTTTATGTTACGAGGGAAAGTTATGATGGAAGTCAATGAAAAAAAATTATCAAAAATTTAGATTCTATGAAACTTTTTGAAAGACTAGTTTCGGTCAAAAAATTGTAGTCCATTATACACAATTTTATACTAGTTTTAGTCAAAAAAATCAAATTAAATCGAGGAGTATTCGAAATGCGCTAAATCTTTACAGATCATTTCTATATGTTACGAGGGAAGGTTATAATGGAAGTCCAAGCAAAAAATTATCTCAAAATTTGATTTCTATGAAACTTTTTGAAAGACTAGTTTTGGTCAAAAAATCGAATTAAATCGAGGATTGTTTGAAATGCTACGAAACTAATCAGATCCTTTCTATATGTTACGATATAAGGTAATGATGGAAGTCCATGAAAAAAATTATGTCAAAATTATATTCTATGTAACTTTTTGAAATACTAGTTTCGGTCAAAAAATTGTAGTATATTATACACAATTTTATACTAGTTTCGGTCAAAAAATCAAACTAAATCGAGGATTGTTCGAAATGCTACGAAACTTTTCAGATCCTTTCTATATGTTATGAGTGAAGGTTATGATGGAACTCCATGCACAAAATTATCTCAAAATTATATTCTATGAAACTTTTTGAAATACTAGTTTCTGTCAAAAAATCATAGTATAATATATACAATTTTATACTAGTTTCGGTCAAAAAATCAAATTAAATCGAGGATTGTTCGAAATGCTACGAAACTTTTCAGATCCTTTCTCTATGTTTAGAGGGAAGGTTATAATGGAACTCCATGCAAAAAATTATCTAGAAATTAGATTTCTATGAAACTTTTTGAAAGACTAGTTTCGCTCAAAAATCATAGTATATTATACACAATTTTATACTAGTTTCAGTCAAAAAATGAAATTAAATCGAGGATTGTTCGAAATGCTACGAAACTTTTCAGATCCTTTCTATATGTTACAAGGGTAGGTTATGATGGATGTCCATGCAAAAAATTATCTCAAAATTAGATTCTATTAAACTTTTTGAAAGATTAGTTTCGTTCAAAAAATCATAGTATATTATACACAATTTTATACTAGTTTCAGTCAAAAAATCAAATTAAATCGAGGATTGTTTAAAATGCTACGAAACTACTCAGATCCTTTCTATATGTTACGATGGAAGGTTATGATTGAAGTCCATGCAAAAAATTATCTCAAAATTAGATTCTAAGAAACTTTTTGAAATACTAGTTTCAGTCAAAAAAATTTCGTATATTATATGCAATTTTATACTAGTTTCTGTCAAAAAATAAAATTTAATCGACGATTGTTCAAAATTCTACGAAACCTTTTAGATCCTTTCTATATGTTATGAGGGAAGGTTATGATGGAACTCCATGTAAAAAATTATCTAAAAATTATATTCTATGAAACTTTTTGAAATACTAGTTTCGGTCAAAAAATCATAGTATAATATACACAATTTTATACTAGTTTCGGTCAAAAAATCAAATTAAATCGAGGATTGTTCGAAATGCTACGAAACTTTTTAGATCCTTTCTATATGTTACGAGGGAAGGTTATGATGGATGTCCATGCAAAAATTATCTCAAAATAGGATTCTATGAAACTTTTTGAAAGACTAGTTTCGGTCAAAAAATTGTAGTATATTATACAAAATTTTATACTTGTTTCAGTCAAAAAATAAAATTAAAACGACCATTGTTCAAAATGCTATCAAATGTTTAAGATCCTTTCTATACGTTACGAGGGAAGCTAACAATGGAAGTCTGTGCAAAAAATTACCTTAAGATTAGATTCTATGAAACTTTTTGAAATACTAGTTTCGGTCAAAAAATCATTGTGTATTATACGAAATTTTTTAATAGTTTCGGTCAAAATATCTAACTAAATCGAGGATTGTTCGAAATGCTATGAAATTTTACAGATCCTTTCTTTATGTTACGAGGGAAAGTTATGATGGAAGTCAATGAAAAAAAATTATCAAAAATTTAGATTCTATGAAACTTTTTGAAAGACTAGTTTCGGTCAAAAAATTGTAGTCCATTATACACAATTTTATACTAGTTTTAGTCAAAAAAATCAAATTAAATCGAGGAGTATTCGAAATGCGCTAAATCTTTACAGATCATTTCTATATGTTACGAGGGAAGGTTATAATGGAAGTCCAAGCAAAAAATTATCTCAAAATTTGATTTCTATGAAACTTTTTGAAAGACTAGTTTTGGTCAAAAAATCGAATTAAATCGAGGATTGTTTGAAATGCTACGAAACTAATCAGATCCTTTCTATATGTTACGATATAAGGTAATGATGGAAGTCCATGAAAAAAATTATGTCAAAATTAGATTCTATGTAACTTTTTGAAATACTAGTTTCGGTCAAAAAATTGTAGTATATTATACACAATTTTATACTAGTTTCGGTCAAAAAATTAAACTAAATCGAGGATTGTTCGAAATGCTACGAAACTTTTCAGATCCTTTCTATATGTTATGAGTGAAGGTTATGATGGAACTCCATGCACAAAATTATCTCAAAATTATATTCTATGAAACTTTTTGAAATACTAGTTTCTGTCAAAAAATCATAGTATAATATATACAATTTTATACTAGTTTCGGTCAAAAAATCAAATTAAATCGAGGATTGTTCGAAATGCTACGAAACTTTTCAGATCCTTTCTCTATGTTTAGAGGGAAGGTTATAATGGAACTCCATGCAAAAAATTATCTAGAAATTAGATTTCTATGAAACTTTTTGAAAGACTAGTTTCGCTCAAAAATCATAGTATATTATACACAATTTTATACTAGTTTCAGTCAAAAAATGAAATTAAATCGAGGATTGTTCGAAATGCTACGAAACTTTTCAGATCCTTTCTATATGTTACAAGGGTAGGTTATGATGGATGTCCATGCAAAAAATTATCTCAAAATTAGATTCTATTAAACTTTTTGAAAGATTAGTTTCGTTCAAAAAATCATAGTATATTATACACAATTTTATACTAGTTTCAGTCAAAAAATCAAATTAATTCGAGGATTGTTTAAAATGCTACGAAACTACTCAGATCCTTTCTATATGTTACGATGGAAGGTTATGATTGAAGTCCATGCAAAAAATTATCTCAAAATTAGATTCTAAGAAACTTTTTGAAATACTAGTTTCAGTCAAAAAAATTTCGTATATTATATGCAATTTTATACTAGTTTCTGTCAAAAAATAAAATTTAATCGACGATTGTTCAAAATTCTACGAAACCTTTTAGATCCTTTCTATATGTTATGAGGGAAGGTTATGATGGAACTCCATGTAAAAAATTATCTAAAAATTATATTCTATGAAACTTTTTGAAATACTAGTTTCGGTCAAAAAATCATAGTATAATATACACAATTTTATACTAGTTTCGGTCAAAAAATCAAATTAAATCGAGGATTGTTCGAAATGCTACGAAACTTTTTAGATCCTTTCTATATGTTACGAGGGAAGGTTATGATGGATGTCCATGCAAAAATTATCTCAAAATAGGATTCTATGAAACTTTTTGAAAGACTAGTTTCGGTCAAAAAATTGTAGTATATTATACAAAATTTTATACTTGTTTCAGTCAAAAAATAAAATTAAAACGACCATTGTTCAAAATGCTATCAAATGTTTAAGATCCTTTCTATACGTTACGAGGGAAGCTAACAATGGAAGTCTGTGCAAAAAATTACCTTAAGATTAGGTTCTATGAAACTTTTTGAAATACTAGTTTCGGTCAAAAAATCATTGTGTATTATACGAAATTTTTTAATAGTTTCGGTCAAAATATCTAACTAAATCGAGGATTGTTCGAAATGCTATGAAATTTTACAGATCCTTTCTTTATGTTACGAGGGAAAGTTATGATGGAAGTCAATGAAAAAAAATTATCAAAAATTTAGATTCTATGAAACTTTTTGAAAGACTAGTTTCGGTCAAAAAATTGTAGTCCATTATACACAATTTTATACTAGTTTTAGTCAAAAAAATCAAATTAAATCAAGGAGTATTCGAAATGCGCTAAATCTTTAAAGATCATTTCTATATGTTACGAGGGAAGGTTATAATGGAAGTCCAAGCAAAAAATTATCTCAAAATTTGATTTCTATGAAACTTTTTGAAAGACTAGTTTTGGTCAAAAAATCGAATTAAATCGAGGATTGCTTGAAATGCTACGAAACTAATCAGATCCTTTCTATATGTTACGATATAAGGTAATGATGGAAGTCCATGAAAAAAATTATGTCAAAATTAGATTCTATGTAACTTTTTGGAATACTAGTTTCGGTCAAAAAATTGTAGTATATTATACACAATTTTATACTAGTTTCGGTCAAAAAATCAAACTAAATCGAGGATTGTTCGAAATGCTACGAAACCTTTCAGATCCTTTCTATATGTTATGAGTGAAGGTTATGATGGAACTCCATGCACAAAATTATCTCAAAATTATATTCTATGAAACTTTTTGAAATACTAGTTTCTGTCAAAAAATCATAGTATAATATATACAATTTTATACTAGTTTCGGTCAAAAAATCAAATTAAATCGAGGATTGTTCGAAATGCTATGAAACTTTTCAGATCCTTTCTCTATGTTTAGAGGGAAGGTTATAATGGAACTCCATGCAAAAAATTATCTAGAAATTAGATTTCTATGAAACTTTTTGAAAGACTAGTTTCGCTCAAAAATCATAGTATATTATACACAATTTTATACTAGTTTCAGTCAAAAAATGAGATTAAATCGAGGATTGTTCGAAATGCTACGAAACTTTTCAGATCCTTTCTATATGTTACAAGGGTAGGTTATGATGGATGTCCATGCAAAAAATTATCTCAAAATTAGATTCTATGAAACTTTTTGAAAGATTAGTTTCGTTCAAAAAATCATAGTATATTATACACAATTTTATACTAGTTTCAGTCAAAAAATCAAATTAAATCGAGGATTGTTTAAAATGCTACGAAACTACTCAGATCCTTTCTATATGTTACGATGGAAGGTTATGATGGAAGTCCATGCAAAAAATTATCTCAAAATTAGATTCTAAGAAACTTTTTGAAATACTAGTTTCAGTCAAAAAAATTTCGTATATTATACGCAATTTTATACTAGTTTCTGTCAAAAAATAAAATTAAATCGACGATTGTTCAAAATTCTACGAAACCTTTTAGATCCTTTCTATATGTTATGAGGGAAGGTTATGATGGAACTCCATGTAAAAAATTATCTAAAAATTATATTCTATGAAACTTTTTGAAATACTAGTTTCGGTCAAAAAATCATAGTATAATATACACAATTTTATACTAGTTTCGGTCAAAAAATCAAATTAAATCGAGGATTGTTCGAAATGCTACGAAACTTTTTAGATCCTTTCTATATGTTACGAGGGAAGGTTATGATGGATGTCCATGCAAAAATTATCTCAAAATAGGATTCTATGAAACTTTTTGAAAGACTAGTTTCGGTCAAAAAATTGTAGTATATTATACAAAATTTTATACTTGTTTCAGTCAAAAAATAAAATTAAATCGACCATTGTTCAAAATGCTATCAAATGTTTAAGATCCTTTCTATACGTTACGAGGGAAGCTAACAATGGATGTCTGTGCAAAAAATTACCTTAAGATTAGATTCTATGAAACTTTTTGAAATACTAGTTTCGGTCAAAAAATCATTGTGTATTATACGAAATTTTTTAATAGTTTCGGTCAAAATATCTAACTAAATCGAGGATTGTTCGAAATGCTATGAAATTTTACATATCCTTTCTTTATGTTACGAGGGAAAGTTATGATGGAAGTCAATGAAAAAAAATTATCAAAAAATTAGATTCTATGAAACTTTTTGAAAGACTAGTTTCGGTCAAAAAATTGTAGTCCATTATACACAATTTTATACTAGTTTTAGTCAAAAAAATCAAATTAAATCGAGGAGTATTCGAAATGCGCTAAATCTTTACAGATCATTTCTATATGTTACGAGGGAAGGTTATAATGGAAGTCCATGCAAAAAATTATCTCAAAATTTGATTTCTATGAAACTTTTTGAAAGACTAATTTTGGTCAAAATATCGAATTAAATCGAGGATTGTTTGAAATGCTACGAAACTAATCAGATCCTTTCTATATGTTACGATATAAGGTAATGATCGAAGTCCATGAAAAAAATTATGTCAAAATTAGATTCTATGTAACTTTTTGAAATACTAGTTTCGGTCAAAAAATTGTAGTATATTATACACAATTTTATACTAGTTCGATCAAAAAATCAAATTAAATCGAGGATTGTTCGAAATGCTACGAAACTTTTTAGATCCTTTTTATATGTTACAAGGGAAGGTTATGATGGATATCCATGCAAAAAATATCTCAAAATACGATTCTATGAAACTTTTTGAAAGACTAGTTTCGGTCAAAATATTGTAGTATATTATACACAATTTTATACTAGTTTCAGTCAAAAAATCAAATTAAATCGAGGAGTATTTGAAATGCTCCGAAACTTAACAAATCCTTTCTAAATGTTACGAGGGAAGGTTATGATGGAAGTCCGTGCAAAAAATTATCTAGAAATTAGATTTCTATGAAAGTTTTTGAAATACTAGTTTCGGTATAAAAATTATAGTGTATTATTTACAATTTTATAATGGTTTTGTACAAACAATCAAATTAAATCGAGGATTGTTCGAAATGCTACGAAATTTTACAGATCCTTTGTTTATGTTAGGTGGGAAGGTTATCATGGAAGTCCATGAAAAATAATTATCTCAAAATTAGATTCTATGAAAATTTTTGAAAGACTAGTTTCGGTCAAAAAATTGTAGTATATTATACACAATTTTATACTAGTTTCAGTCAAAAAATCAAATTAAATCGAGGATTGTTTGAAATGCTACGAAACTTTTCAGATCCTTTCTCTATGTTTAGAGGGGAGGTTTTGATGGAACTCCATGCAAAAAATTATCTCAAAATTAGATTTCTATGAAACTTTTTGAAAGACTATTTTCGCTCAAAAAATCATAGTATATTATACACAATTTTTTACTAGTTTCGGTCAATAAATCAAATTAAATCGAGGATTGTTTAAAATGCTACGAAACTACTCAGATCCTTTCTATATGTTACGAAGGAAGGTTATGATGGAAGTCCATGCAAAAAATTATCACAAAATTAGATTCTAAGAAACTTTTTGATATACTAGTTTCAGTCATAAAATTGTAGTATATTATACACAATTTTATACTAGTTTCGGTCAAAAAATCAAATTAAATCGACGATTGTTCGAAATGCTACGAAACCTTTCAGATCCTTTCTATATGTTATGAGTGAAGGTTATGATGGAACTCCATGCACAAAATAATCTCAAAATTATATTCTATGAATCTTTTTGAAATACTAGTTTCGGTAAAAAAATCATAGTATAATATACACAATTTTATACTAGTTTTGGTCAAAAAATCAAATTAAATCGAGGATTGTTCGAAATGCTATTTAGATCCTTTCTATATGTTACGAGGGAAGGTTATGATGGATATCCATGCAAAAATTATCTCAAAAGAGGATTCTATGAAACTTTTTGAAAGACTAGTTTCGGTCAAAAAATTGTAGTATATTATACACAATTTTATACTAGTTTCAGTCAAAAAATAAAATTAAATCGAGCATTGTTCAAAATGCTACCAAATGTTTAAGATCCTTTCTATACGTTACGAGGGAAGCTAACGATGTAAGTCCGTGCAAAAAATTATCTTAAGATTAGATTCTATGAAACTTTTTGAAATACTAGTTTCGGTCAAAAAATCATATGGTATTATAAGAAACTTTTTGAAAGACTAGTTTTGGTCAAAAAATCTAATTTAATCGAGGATTGTTCGAAATGCTACGAAACTAATCAGAACCTTTCTATATGTTACGATAGAAGGTTATGATGGAAGTCCATGAAAAAAATTATGTCAAAATTAGATTCTATGTAACTTTTTGAAATACTAGTTTCGGTCAAAAAATTGTAGTATATTATACACAATTTTATACTAGTTCAATAAAAAATTCAAATTAAATCGAGGATTGTTCGAAATGCTACGAAACTTTTCAGATCCTTTCTATATGTTACAAGGGAAGGTTATGATGGATGTCCATGCAAAAATTATCTCAAAATACGATTCTACGAAACTTTTTGAAAGACTATTTTCCGTCAAAATATTGTAGTATATTATACACAATTTTATACTAGTTTCAGTCAAAAAGTCAAATTAAATCAAGGAGTATTTGAAATGCTCTGAAACTTAAAAAATCCTTTCTATATGTTACGAGGGAAGGATATGATGGAAGTCCGTGCAAAATATTATCTCAAAATTAGATTTCTATGAAACTTTTTGAAATACTAGTTTCGGTATAAAAATTATAGTGTATTATACACAATTTTATAATGGTTTTGTACAAAAAATCAAATTAAATCGAGGATTGTTCGAAATGCTACGAAATTTTACAGATCCTTTGTTTATGTTAGGAGGTAAGGTTATCATGGAAGTCCATGAAAAATAATTATCTCAAAATTAGATTCTATGAATAAATTTTAAAGTCTAGTTTCGGTCAAAAAATTGTAGTATATTATACACAATTTCATAATAGTTTCAGTCAAAAAATCATAGTATAATATACACAATTTTATACTATTTTCGGTCAAAAAATCAAATTAAATCGAGGATTGTTCGAAATGCTACGAAACTTTTTAGATCCTTTCTATATGTTACGAGGGAAGGTTATGATGGATGTCCATGCAAAAATTATCTCAAAATACGATTCTATGAAACTTTTTGAAAGACTAGTTTCGGTCAAAAAATTGTAGTATATTATACAAAATTTTATACTTGTTTCAGTCAAAAAATAAAATTAAATAGACCATTGTTCAAAATGCTATCAAATGTTTAAGATCCTTTCTATACGTTACGAGGGAAGCTAACAATGGATGTCTGTGCAAAAAATTACCTTAAGATTAGATTCTATGAAACTTTTTGAAATAGTAGTTTCGGTCAAAAAATCATTGTGTATTATACGAAATTTTTTAATAGTTTCGGTCAAAATATCTAACTAAATCGAGGATTGTTCGAAATGCTATGAAATTTTACAGATCCTTTCTTTATGTTACGAGGGAAAGTTATGATGGAAGTCAATGAAAAAAAATTATCAAAAAATTAGATTCTATGAAACTTTTTGAAAGACTAGTTTCGGTCAAAAAATTGTAGTCCATTATACACAATTTTATACTAGTTTTAGTCAAAAAAATCAAATTAAATCGAGGAGTATTCGAAATGCGCTAAATCTTTACAGATCATTTCTATATGTTACGAGGGAAGGTTATAATGGAAGTCCATGCAAAAAATTATCTCAAAATTTGATTTCTATGAAACTTTTTGAAAGACTAATTTTGGTCAAAATATCGAATTAAATCGAGGATTGTTTGAAATGCTACGAAACTAATCAGATCCTTTCTATATGTTACGATATAAGGTAATGATCGAAGTCCATGAAAAAAATTATGTCAAAATTAGATTCTATGTAACTTTTTGAAATACTAGTTTCGGTAAAAAAATTGTAGTATATTATACACAATTTTATACTAGTTCGATCAAAAAATCAAATTAAATCGAGGATTGTTCGAAATGCTACGAAACTTTTTAGATCCTTTTTATATGTTACAAGGGAAGGTTATGATGGATATCCATGCAAAAAATATCTCAAAATACGAATCTATGAAACTTTTTGAAAGACTAGTTTCGGTCAAAATATTGTAGTATATTATACACAATTTTATACTAGTTTCAGTCAAAAAATCAAATTAAATCGAGGAGTATTTGAAATGCTCCGAAACTTAACAAATCCTTTCTAAATGTTACGAGGGAAGGTTATGATGGAAGTCCGTGCAAAAAATTATCTAGAAATTAGATTTCTATGAAAGTTTTTGAAATACTAGTTTCGGTATAAAAATTATAGTGTATTATTTACAATTTTATAATGGTTTTGTACAAACAATCAAATTAAATCGAGGATTGTTCGAAATGCTACGAAATTTTACAGATCCTTTGTTTATGTTAGGTGGGAAGGTTATCATGGAAGTCCATGAAAAATAATTATCTCAAAATTAGATTCTATGAAAATTTTTGAAAGACTAGTTTCGGTCAAAAAATTGTAGTATATTATACACAATTTTATACTAGTTTCAGTCAAAAAATCAAATTAAATCGAGGATTGTTTGAAATGCTACGAAACTTTTCAGATCCTTTCTCTATGTTTAGAGGGGAGGTTTTGATGGAACTCCATGCAAAAAATTATCTCAAAATTAGATTTCTATGAAACTTTTTGAAAGACTATTTTCGCTCAAAAAATCATAGTATATTATACACAATTTTTTACTAGTTTCGGTCAATAAATCAAATTAAATCGAGGATTGTTTAAAATGCTACGAAACTACTCAGATCCTTTCTATATGTTACGAAGGAAGGTTATGATGGAAGTCCATGCAAAAAATTATCACAAAATTAGATTCTAAGAAACTTTTTGATATACTAGTTTCAGTCATAAAATTGTAGTATATTATACACAATTTTATACTAGTTTCGGTCAAAAAATCAAATTAAATCGACGATTGTTCGAAATGCTACGAAACCTTTCAGATCCTTTCTATATGTTATGAGTGAAGGTTATGATGGAACTCCATGCACAAAATAATCTCAAAATTATATTCTATGAAACTTTTTGAAATACTAGTTTCGGTAAAAAAATCATAGTATAATATACACAATTTTATACTAGTTTCTGTCAAAAAATCAAATTAAATCGAGTATTGTTCGAAATGCTATTTAGATCCTTTCTATATGTTACGAGGGAAGGTTATGATGGATATCCATGCAAAAATTATCTCAAAATAGGATTCTATGAAACTTTTTGAAAGACTAGTTTCGGTCAAAAAATTGTAGTATATTATACACAATTTTATACTAGTTTCAGTCAAAAAATAAAATTAAATCGAGCATTGTTCAAAATGCTACCAAATGTTTAAGATCCTTTCTATACGTTACGAGGGAAGCTAACGATGTAAGTCCGTGCAAAAAATTATCTTAAGATTAGATTCTATGAAACTTTTTGAAATACTAGTTTCGGTCAAAAAATCATATGGTATTATAAGAAACTTTTTGAAAGACTAGTTTTGGTCAAAAAATCTAATTTAATCGAGGATTGTTCGAAATGCTACGAAACTAATCAGAACCTTTCTATATGTTACGATAGAAGGTTATGATGGAAGTCCATGAAAAAAATTATGTCAAAATTAGATTCTATGTAACTTTTTGAAATACTAGTTTCGGTCAAAAAATTGTAGTATATTATACACAATTTTATACTAGTTCAATAAAAAATTCAAATTAAATCGAGGATTGTTCGAAATTCTACGAAACTTTTCAGATCCTTTCTATATGTTACAAGGGAAGGTTATGATGGATGTCCATGCAAAAATTATCTCAAAATACGATTCTACGAAACTTTTTGAAAGACTATTTTCCGTCAAAATATTGTAGTATATTATACACAATTTTATACTAGTTTCAGTCAAAAAGTCAAATTAAATCAAGGAGTATTTGAAATGCTCTGAAACTTAAAAAATCCTTTCTATATGTTACGAGGGAAGGATATGATGGAAGTCCGTGCAAAATATTATCTCAAAATTAGATTTCTATGAAACTTTTTGAAATACTAGTTTCGGTATAAAAATTATAGTGTATTATACACAATTTTATAATGGTTTTGTACAAAAAATCAAATTAAATCGAGGATTGTTCGAAATGCTACGAAATTTTACAGATCCTTTGTTTATGTTAGGAGGGAAGGTTATCATGGAAGTCCATGAAAAATAATTATCTCAAAATTAGATTCTATGAATAAATTTTAAAGTCTAGTTTCGGTCAAAAAATTGTAGTATATTATAAACAATTTCATAATAGTTTCAGTCAAAAAATAAAATTAAATCGAGGATTGTTCGAAATGCTACGAAACTTTTCAGATCCTTTCTCTATGTTTAGAGGGAAGGTTATGATGGAACTCCATGCAAAAAATTATCTCAAAATTAGATTTCTATGAAACTTTTTGATACGAAACTACTCGAGGATTGTTTCGGTCAAAATATCAAATTAAATCGAGGATTGTTTAAAATGCTACGAAACTACTCAGATCCTTTCTATATGTTACGATGGAAGGTTATGATGGAAGTCCATGCAAAAAATTATCTCAAAATTAGATTCTAAGAAACTTTTTGATATACTAGTTTCAGTCAAAAAATTGTTGTATATTATACACAATTTTATACTAGTTTCGGTCAAAAAATCAAATTAAATCGACGATTGTTCGAAATGCTACGAAACCTTTCAGATCATTTCTATATGTTATGAGTGAAGGTTATGATGGAACTCCATGCACAAAATTATCTCAAAATTATATTCTATGAAACTTTTTGAAATAATAGTTTCGGTCAAAAAATCATAGTATAATATACACAATTTTATACTAGTTTCGGTCAAGAAATCAAATTAAATCGATGATTGTTCGAAATGATAAGAAACTTTTTAGATCCTTTCTATATGTTACAAGGGAAGGTTATGATGGATGTCCATGCAAAAATTATCTCAAAATAGGATTCTATTAAACTTTTTGAAAGACTAGTTTCGGTCAAAAAATTGTAGTATATTATACACAATTTTATACTAGTTTCAGTCAAAAAATAAAATTAAATCGAGCATTGTTCAAAATGCTACCAAATGTTTAAGATCCTTTTTATACGTTACGAGGGAACCTAACGATGGATGTCCGTGCAAAAAATTATCTTAAGATTAGATTCTATGAAACTTTTTGAAATACTAGTTTTGGTAAAAAAATCAGTGTATTATACGAAATTTTATAATAGTTTCGGTCAAAATATCTAATTAAATCGAGGATTGTTCAAAATGCTATGAAATTTTACAGATCCTTTCTTTATGTTATGAGGAAAGGTTATGACATAAGTCAATGAAAAAAATTATCTCAAAATTAGATTCTATGAAACTTTTCTAAAGACTAGTTTCGGTCAAAAAAATTGTAGTCTATTATACACAATTTTATACTAGTTTCAGTCAAAATATCAAATTAAATCGAGGAGTCTTCGAAATGCTCTAAATCTTTACAGATCATTTTTATATGTTTTTAGGGAAGGTTATAATGGAAGTCCATGCAAAAAATTATCTCAAAATTTGATTTCTATGAAACTTTTTGAAAGACTAGTTTCGGTCAAAAAATCATAGTATTATACACAATTTTATACTAGTTTCGGTCAAAAAATCGAATTAAATCGAGGATTATTTGAAATACTACGAAACTAATCAGATCCTTTCTATATGTTGTGATAGAAGGTTATGATGGAATTCCATGCAAAAAATTATGTCAGAATTAGATTCTATGAAACTTTTTGAAATACTAGTTTCGGTCAAAAAATTATAGTATATTATACACAATTTTATACTAGTTCGGTCAAAAAATCAAATTAAATCGAGGATTGTTCGAAATGCTACGAAACTTTTCAGATCCTTTCTATATGTTACAAGTGAAGGTTATGATGGATGTCCATGCAAAAATTATCTCAAAATACGATTCTATGAAACATTTTGAAAGACTAGTTTCGGTCAAAAAATCATAGTATTATACACAATTTTATACTAGTTTCGGTCAAAAAATCGAATTAAATCGAAGATTATTTGAAATGCTACGAAACTAATCAGATCCTTTCTATATGTTGTGATAGAAGGTTATGATGGAAGTCCATGCAAAAAATTATGTCAGAATTAGATTCTATGAAACTTTTTGAAATACTAGTTTCGGTCAAAAAATTATAGTATATTATACACAATTTTATACTAGTTCGGTCAAAAAATCAAATTAAATCGAGGATTGTTCGAAATGCTACGAAACTTTTCAGATCCTTTCTATATGTTACAAGGGAAGGTTATGATGGATGTCCATGCAAAAATTATCTCAAAATACGATTCTATGAAACATTTTGAAAGACTAGTTTCGGTCAAAATATTGTAGTATATTATACACAATTTTATACTAGTTTCAGTCAAAAAATCAAATTAAATCAAGGAGTATTTGAAATGCTCCGAAACTTAACAAACTCTTTCTATATGTTACGAAGGAAGATTATGATGGAAGTCCGTGCAAACATTATCTCAAAATTAGATTTCTATGAAAAATTTTGAATTACTAGTTTCGGTATAAAAATTATAGTGTATTATACACAATTCTATAATGGTTTTGTACAAAAAATCAAATTAAAACGAGGATTGTTCGAAATGCTACGAAATTTTACAGATCCTTTGTTTATGTTAGGAGGGAAGGTTATCATGGAAGTCCATGAAAAATAATTATCTCAAAATTAGATTCTATGAAAATTTTTGAAAGACTAGTTTCGGTCAAAATATTGTAGTATATTATACACAATTTTATACCAGTTAGTTCAAAAAATCAAATTAAATCATGGATTGTTCAAAATGCTATGAAAGTTTTCAGATCCTTTCTCTATGTTTAGAGGGAAGGTTATGATGGAACTCCATGCAAAAAATTATCTCAAAATTAGATTTCTAAGAAACCTTTTGAAAGACTAGTTTCGCTCAAAAAATCATAGTATATTATACACAATTTTATACTAGCTTCGGTCAAAAAATCAAATTAAATCGAGGATTGTTTAAAATGCTATGAAACTACTCAGATTATTTCTATATGTTACAATGGAAGGTTATGATGGAAGTCCATGCAAAAAATCATCTCAAAATTAGATTCTAAGAAACTTTTTGAAAAACTAGTTTCAGTCAAAAAATTGTAGTATATATTATACACAATTTTATACTAGTTTCGGTCAAAAAATCAAATTAAATCGACGATTGTTCGAAATGCTACGAAACATTTCAGAACCATTCTATATGTTATGATGGAAGGTTATGATGGAACTCCATGCAAAAAATTATCTCAAAATTATATTCAATGAAACTTTTTTAAATACTATTTTCGGTCAAAAAATCATAGTATAATATACACAATTTTATACTAGTTTCGGTAAAAATATCAAATTAAATCGAGGATTGTTCGAAATGCTACGAAACTTTTTAGAACCTTTCTATATGTTACGAGGGAAGGTTATGATGGATGTCCATGCAAAAATTATCTCAAAATAGGATTCTATGAAAGTTTTTGAAAGACTAGTTTCGTTCAAAAAATTGTAGTATATTATACACAATTTTATACTAGTTTCAGTCAAAAAATAAAATTAAATCGAGCATTGTTCAAAATGCTACCAAATGTTTAAGATCCTTTCTATACGTTACGAGGGAAGCTAACAATGGAAGTCCGTGCAAAAAATTATCTTAAGATTAGATTCTATGAAACTTTTTGAAATACTAGTTTCCGTCAAAAAATCATAGGGTATTATAAGAAATTTTATAATAGTTTCGGTCAAAATATCTAATTTAATCGAAGATTGTTCGAAATGCTACGAAACTAATCAGAACCTTTCTATATGTTACGATAGAAGGTTATGATGGAAGTCCATGAAAAAAATTATGTCAAAATTAGATTCTATGTAACTTTTTGAAATACTAGTTTCGGTCAAAAAATTGTAGTATATTATACAGAATTTTATACTAGTTCAATCAAAAATTCAAATTAAATCGAGGATTGTTCGAAATGCTACGAAACTTTTCAGATCCTTTCTATATGTTACAAGGGAAGGTTATGATGGATGTCCATGCAAAAATTATCTCAAAATACGATTCTATGAAACTTTTTGAAAGACTAGTTTCCGTCAAAATATTGTAGTATATTATACACAATTTTATACTAGTTTCAGTCAAAAAATCAAATTAAATCAAGGAGTATTTGAAATGCTCTGAAACATAAAAAATCCTTTCTATATGTTACGAGGGAAGGATATGATGGAAGTCCGTGCAAAATATTATCTCAAAATTAGATTTCTATGAAACTTTTTGAAATACTAGTTTCGGTATAAAAATTATAGTGTATTATACACAATTTTACAATGGTTTTGTACAAAAAATCAAATTAAATCGAGGATTGTTTGAAATGCTACGAAACTTTTCAGATCCTTTATCTATGTTTAGAGGGAAGGTTATGATGGAACTCCATGCAAAAAATTATCTCAAAATTAGATTTCTATGAAACTTTTTGAAAGACTAGTTTTGCTAAAAAAAATCATAGTATATTATACACAATTTTATACTTGTTTCAGTCAAAATATCAAATTAAATCGAGGATTGTTTAAAATGCTACGAAACTACTCAGATCCTTTCTATATGTTACGATGGAAGGTTATGATGGAAGTCCATGCAAAAAATTATCTCAAAATTAGATTCTAAGAAACTTTTTGATATACTAGTTTCAGTCAAAAAATTGTAGTATATTATACACAATTTTATACTAGTTTCGGTCAAAAAATCAAATTAAATCGACGATTGTTCGAAATGCTACGAAACCTTTCAGATCATTTCTATATGTTATGAGTGAAGGTTATGATGGAACTCCATGCACAAAATTATCTCAAAATTATATTCTATGAAACTTTTTGAAATAATAGTTTCGGTCAAAAAATCATAGTATAATATACACGATTTTATACTAGTTTCGGTCAAGAAATCAACTTAAATCGATGATTGTTTGAAATGATAAGAAACTTTTTAGATCCTTTCTATATGTTACAAGGGAAGGTTATGATGGATGTCCATGCAAAAATTATCTCAAAATAGGATTCTATTAAACTTTTTGAAAGACTAGTTTCGGTCAAAAAATTGTAGTATATTATACACAATTTTATACTAGTTTCAGTCAAAAAATAAAATTAAATCGAGCATTGTTCAAAATGCTACCAAATGTTTAAGATCCTTTTTATACGTTACGAGGGAACCTAACGATGGAAGTCCGTGCAAAAAATTATCTTAAGATTAGATTCTATGAAACTTTTTGAAATACTAGTTTTGGTAAAAAATCATAGTGTATTATACGAAATTTTATAATAGTTTCGGTCAAAATATCTAATTAAATCGAGGATTTTTCGAAATGCTATGAAATTTTACAGATCCTTTCTTTATGTTATGAGGGAAGGTTATGACATAAGTCAATGAAAAAAATTATCTCAAAATTAGATTCTATGAAACTTTTCTAAAGACTAGTTTCGGTCAAAAAAATTGTAGTATATTATACACAATTTTATACTAGTTTCAGTCAAAAAATAAAATTATCTCAAAATAGGATTCTATGAAAGGTTTTGAAAGACTAGTTTCGGTGAAAAAATTGTAGTATATTATACACAATTTTATACTAGTTTCAGTCAAAAAATAAAATTAAATCGAGCATTGTTCAAAATGCTACCAAATGTTTAAGATCCTTTCTATACCAAAATATCAAATTAAATCGAGGATTGTTCGAAATGCTATGAAATTTTACAGATCCTTTCTTTATGTTACGAGGGAAGGTTATGATGGAAGTCAATGAATAAATATTATCTCAAAATTAGATTCTATGAAACTTTTTGAAAGACTAGTTTCGGTCAAAACATTGTAGTCTATTATAAACAATTTTATACTAGTTTCAGTCAAAAAAATCAAATTAAATCGATGAATATTCGAAATACTCTAGATCTTTACAGATCATTTCTATATGTTACGAGGGAAGGTTATAATGGAAGTCCATGCAAAAAATTATCTCAAAATTTGATTTCTATGAAACTTTTTGAAAGACTAGTTTCGGTCAAAAAATCATAGTATTATACACAATTTTATACTAGTTTCGGTCAAAAAATCGAATTAAATCGAGGATTGTCCAAAATGCTACGAAACTAATCAGATCCTTTCTATATGTTACGATAGAAGGTTATGATGGAACTACATGTAAAAAATTATCTCAAAATTATATTTCTATGAAACTTTTTGAAAGACTAGTTTCGCTAAAAGAAATCATAGTATATTATACACAATTTTATACTAGTTTCGGTCAAAAAATCAAATTAAATCGAGGATTGTTCGAAATGCTACGAAACTTTTCAGATCCTTTCTATATGTTACAAGGGAAGGTTATGATGGAACTCCATGCAGAAATTATCTCAAAATAGGATTCTATGAAACTTTTTGAAAGACTAGTTTCGGTCAAAAAGTTGAAGTATATTATACACAATTTTATACTAGTTTCAGTCAAAAACTAAAATTAAATCGAGCATTGTTCAAAATGCTACCAAATGTTTCAGATCCTTTCTATACATTACGAGGGAAGCTAACGATGGAATTCCGTGCAAAAAATTATCTTAAGATTAGATTCTATGAAACTTTTTGAAATACTAGTTTCGGTTAAAAAATCATAGTGTATTATACGAAATTTAATAATAGTTTCGGTCAAAATATCTAATTAAATCGAGGATTGTTCGAAATGCTATGAAATTTTACAGATCCTTTCTTTATGTTACGAGGGAAGGTTATGATGGAAGCCAGTGAAAAACAATTATCTCAAAATTAGATTCTATGAAACTTTTTGAAAGACTAGTTTCGGTCAAAACGTTGTAGTCTATTATACACAATATTATACTAGTTTCAGTCAAAAAAATCAAATTAAATCGAGGAGTATTCGAAATGCTCTAAATCTTTATAGATCATTTCTATATGTTACGAGGGAAGGTTATGATGGAAGTTTGTGCAAAAAATTATCTCAAAATTAGATTTCTATGAAACTTTTTGAAATACTAGTTTCGGTATAAAAATTATAGTGTATTATAAACAATTTTATAATAATTTTGTACAAAAAATCAAATTAAATCGAGGATTGTTTGAAATGATACGAAATTTTACAGATCCTTTATTTATGTTACGAGGGAAGGTTATCATGGAACTCCATGAAAAATAATTATCTCAAAATTAGATTCAATTAAACTTTTTGAAAGACTAGTTTCGGTCAAAATATTGTAGTATATTATACACAATTTTATACTAGTTTCAGTAAAAAAATCAAATTAAATCGAGGATTGTTCGAAATGCTACGAAACTTTTCAGATCCTTTCTATATGTTTTGAGGGAAGGATATGATGGAACTACATGCAAAAAATTATCTCAAAATTAGATTTCTATGATACTTTTTGAAAGACTAGTTTCGGTCAAAAAAATCATAGTATATTATACACAATTTTATACTAGTTTCGGTAAAAAAATCAAATTAAATCGAGGATTGTTTAAAATGCTACGAAACTACTCAGATCCTTTCTATATGTTACGATGGAAGGTTATGATGGAAGTCCATGCAAAAAATTATCACAAAATTAGAATCTAAGAAACTTTTTGAAATACTAGATTCAGTCAAAATATTGTAGTATATTATACACAATTTTATACTAATTTCGGTCTAAAAATCAAATTAAATCGAGGATTGTTCGAAATGTTACGAAACTTTTCAGATCCTTTCTATATGTTATGAGGGAAGGTTATGATGGAACTCCATGCAAAAAATTATCTTAAAATTATATTCTATGAACCTTTTTGAAATACTAGTTTCGGTCAAAAAATCATAGTATAATATACAAAATTTTATACTAGTTTCAGTCAAAAAATCAAATTAAATCGAGGATTGTTCGAAATTCTACCAAACTTTTTACATCCTTTCTATATGTTACGAGGGAAGGTTATGATGGATGTCCATGCAAAAATTATCTCAAAATAGGATTCTATGAAACTTTTTGAAAGACTAGTTTCGGTCAAAAAATTGTAGTATATTATACACAATTTTATACTAGTTTCAGTCAAAAAATCAAATTAAATCGAGGATTGTTCGAAATGCTACGAAACTTTTCAGATCCTTTCTATATGTTTTGAAGGAAGGTTATGATGGAACTACATATAAAAAATTATCTCAAAATTAGATTTCTATGAAACTTTTTGAAAGACTAGTTTCGCTAAAAAAAATATTAATATATTATACACAATTTTATACTAGTTTCGGTCAAAAAATCAAATTAAATCGAGGATTGTTTAAAATGCTACGAAACTACTCAGATCCTTTCTATATGTTACGATTGAAGGTTATGATGGAAGTCCATGCAAAAAATTATCACAAAATTAGAATCTAATAAACTTTTTGAAATACTAGTTTCAGTCAAAATATTGTAGTATATTATACACAATTTTATACTAGTTTCGGTCTAAAAATCAAATTAAATCGAGGATTGTTCGAAATGCTACGAAACTTTTCAGATCCTTTCTATATGTTTTGAGGGAAGGTTATGATGGAACTACATGTAAACAATTATCTCAAAATTAGATTTCTATGAAACTTTTTGAAAGACTAGTTTCGCTAAAAAAAATCATAGTATATTATACACAATTTTATACTAGTTTCGGTCAAAAAATCAAATTTAATCGAGCATTGTTTAAAACGCTAGGAAACTACTCAGATCCTTTCTATATGTTACGATGGAAGGTTATGATGGAAGTCAATGCAAAAAATTATCACAAAAATAGATTCTAAGAAACTTTTTGAAATACTAGTTTCAGTCAAAAAATTGTAGTATATTATACGCAATTTTATACTAGTTTCGGTCTTAAAATCAAATTAAATCGAGGATTGTTCGAAATTGTACGAAACTTTTCAGATCCTTTCTATATGTTATGAGGGAAGGTTATGATGGAACTCAATGCAAAAAATTATCTCAAAATTATATTCTATGAAACTTTTTGAAATACTGGTTTCGGTCAAAAAATCATAGTATAATATACACAATTTTATACTAGTTTCGGTCAAAAAATCAAATTAAATAGAGGATTGTTAGAAATGCTACCAAACTTTTTAGATCCTTTCTATATGTTACGAGGGAAGGTTATGATGGATGTCCATCCAAAAATTATCTCAAAATAGGATTCTATGAAACTTTTTGAAAGACTAGTTTCGGTCAAAAAATTGTAGTATATTATACACAATTTTATACTAGTTTCAGTCAAAAAATAAAATTAAATCGAGCATTGTTCAAAATGTTACCAAATGTTTCAGATCCTTTCTATACGTTACGAGGGAAGCTAACGATGGAAGTCAGTGCAAAAAACTATCTTAATATTAGATTCTATGAAACTTTTTGAAATACTAGTTTCGGTCAAAAATTCATAGTGTATTATACGAAATTTTATAATAGTTTCGGTCAAAATCTCTAATTAAATCGAGGATTGTTCGAAATGCTATGAAATTTCACAGATCCTTTCTTTATTCTACGAGGGAAGGTTATGATGGAAGTCCATGAAAAAAAAATATTTCAAAATTAGATTCTATGAAACTCTTTGAAAGACTAGTTTCGGTCAAAACATTGTAGTCTATTATACACAATTTTATACTAGTTTCAGTCAAAAAATCAAATTAAATCGAGGAGTATTCGAAATGCTCTAGATCTTTACAGATCATTTCTATATGTTACGAGGGAAGGTTTTAATGGAAGTCCATGCAAAAAATTATCTCAAAATTTGATTTCTATGAAACTTTTTGAAAGACTAGTTTCGGTCAAAAAAACATAGTATTATACACAATTTTATACTAGTTTCGGTCAAAAAATCGAATTAAATCGAGGATTGTTTGAAATGCTACGAAACTAATCATATCCTTTCTATATGTTAAGATAGAATGTTATGATGGAAGTCCATGCAAAACATTATGTCAAAATTAGATTCTATGAAACTTTTTGAAATACTAGTTTCGGTCAAAAAATAGTAGTATATTATACACAATTTTATACTAGTTCGGTCAAAAAATCAAATTAAATCGAGGATTGTTCGAAATGCTACGAAACTTTTCAGATCCTTTCTATATGTTACGATTGAAGGTTATGATGGAAGTCCATGCAAAAAATTATCACAAAATTAGAATCTAAGAAGCTTTTTGAAATACTAGTTTCAGTCAAAATATTATAGTATATTATACACAATTTTATACTAGTTTCGGTCTAAAAATAAAATTAAATCGAGGATTGTTCGAAATGCTACGAAATTTTTCAGATCCTTTCTATATGTTTTGAGGGAAGGTTATGATGGAACTACATGTAGAAAATTATCTCAAAATTATATTTCTATGAAACTTTTTGAAAGACTAGTTTCGCTAAAAAAAATCATAGTATATTATACACAATTTTATACTAGTTTCGGTCAAAAAATCAAATTAAATCAAGGATTGTTCGAAATTATACCAAACTTTTTACATCCTTTCTATATGTTACGAGGGAAGGTTATGATGGATGTCCATGCAAAAATTATCTCAAAATAGGATTCTATGAAACTTTTTTAAAGACTAGTTTCGGTCAAAAAATTGTAGTATATTATACACAATTTTATACTAGTTTCAGTAAAAAAATCAAATTAAATCGAGGATTGTTCGAAATGCTACGAAACTTTTAAGATACTTTCTATATGTTTTGAATGAAGGTTATGATGGAACTACATATAAAAAATTATCTCAAAATTAGATTTCTATGAAACTTTTTGAAAGACTAGTTTCGCTCAAAAAAATCATAGTATATTATAAACAATTTTATACTAGTTTCGGTCAAAAAATCAAATTAAATCGAGGATTGTTCGAAATGTTACCAAACTTTTTAGATCCTTTCTATATGTTACGAGGGAAGGTTATGATGGATGTCCATGCAAAAATTATCTCAAAATAGGATTCTATGAAACTTTTTGAAAGACTAGTTTCGGTCAAAAAATTGTAGTATATTATACACAATTTTATACTAGTTTCAGTCAAAAAATAAAATTAAATCGAGCATTGTTCAAAATGTTACCAAATGTTTCAGATCCTTTCTATACGTTACGAGGGAAGCTAACGATGGAAGTCAGTGCAAAAAACTATCTTAAGATTAGATTCTATGAAACTTTTTGAAATACTAGTTTCGGTCAAAAAATCATAGTGTATTATACGAAATTTTATAATAGTTTCGGTCAAAATCTCTAATTAAATCGAGGATTGTTCGAAATGCTATGAAATTTTACAGATCCTTTCTTTATTCTACGAGGGAAGGTTATGATGGAAGTCCATGAAAAAAAAATATTTCAAAATTAGATTCTATGAAACTCTTTGAAAGACTAGTTTCGGTCAAAACATTGTAGTCTATTATACACAATTTTATACTAGTTTCAGTCAAAAAATCAAATTAAATCGAGGAGTATTCGAAATGCTCTAGATCTTTACAGATCATTTCTATATGTTACGAGGGAAGGTTATAATGGAAGTCCATGCAAAAAATTATCTCAAAATTTGATTTCTATGAAACTTTTTGAAAGACTAGTTTCGGTCAAAAAAACATAGTATTATACACAATTTTATACTAGTTTCGGTCAAAAAATCAAATTAAATCGAGGATTGTTTGAAATGCTACGAAACTAATCATATCCTTTCTATATGTTATGATAGAAGGTTATGATGGAAGTCCATGCAAAACATTATGTCAAAATTAGATTCTATGAAACTTTTTGAAATACTAGTTTCGGTCTAAAAATTGTAGTATATTATACACAATTTTATACTAGTTCGGTCAAAAAATCAAATTAAATCGAGGATTGTTCTAAATGCTACGAAACTTTTCAGATCCTTTCTATATGTTACTAGGGAAGGTTATGATGGATGTCCATGCAAAAATTATCTCAAAATACGATTCTATGACACTTTTTGAATGACTAGTTTCGGTCAAAATATTGTAGTGTATTATACACAATTTTATACTAGTTTCAGTCAAAAAATCAAATTATATCAATGAGTATTTGAATAGCTCTGAAACTTAACAAATCATTTCTATATGTTACGAGGGAAGGTTATGATGGAAGTTCGTGCAAAAAATTATCTCAAAATTAGATTTCTATGAAACTTTTTGAAATACTAGTTTCGGTATAAACAATTTTATAATAATTTTGTACAAAAAATCAAATTAAATCGAGGATTGTTTGAAATGATACGAAATTTTACAGATCCTTTATTTATGTTACGAGGGAAGGTTATCATGGAACTCCATGAAAAATAATTATCTCAAAATTAGATTCAATTAAACTTTTTGAAAGACTAGTTTCGGTCAAAATATTGTAGTATATTATACACAATTTTATACTAGTTTCAGTAAAAAAATCAAATTAAATCGAGGATTGTTCGAAATGCTACGAATCTTTTCAGATCCTTTCTATATGTTTTGAGGGAAGGATATGATGGAACTACATGTAAAAAATTATCTCAAAATTAGATTTCTATGATACTTTTTGAAAGACTAGTTTAGCTCAAAAAATCATAGTATATTATACACAATTTTATACTAGTTTCGGTAAAAAAAATCAAATTAAATCGAGGATTTTTTAAAATGCTACGAAACTACCCATATCCTTTCTATATGTTACGATGGAAGGTTATGATGGAAGTCCATGCAAAAAATTATCACAAAATTAGAATCTAAGAAACTTTTTGAAATACTAGTTTCAGTCAAAATATTGTAGTATATTATACACAATTATATACTAATTTCGGTCTAAAAATCAAATTAAATCGAGGATTGTTTGAAATGCTACGAAACTTTTCAGATCCTTTCTATATGTTATGAGGGAAGGTTATGAGGGAACTCCATGCAAAAAATTATCTCAAAATTATATTCTATGAAACTTTTTGAAATACTAGTTTCGGTCATAAAATCATAGTATAATATACACAATTTTATACTAGTTTCGGTCAAAAAATCAAATTAAATCGAGGATTGTTCGAAATTCTACCAAACTTTTTACATCCTTTCTATATGTTACGAGGGAAGGTTATGATGGATGTCCATGCAAAAATTATCTCAAAATAGGATTCTATGAATCTTTTTGAAAGACTAGTTTCGGTCAAAAAATTGTAGTATAATATACACAATTTTATACTAGTTTCAGTCAAAAAATGAAATTAAATCGAGGATTGTTCGAAATGCTACGAAACTTTTCAGATCCTTTCTATATGTTTTGAAGGAAGGTTATGATGGAACTACATATAAAAAATAATCTCAAAATTAGATTTCTATGAAACTTTTTGAAAGACTAGTTTCGCTCAAAAAAATCATAGAATATTATACACAATTTTATACTAGTTTCGGTCAAAAAATCAAATTAAATCGAGGATTGTTTAAAATGCTACGAAACTACTCAGATCCTTTCTATATGTTACGATGGAAGGTTATGATGGAAGTCCATGCAAAAAATTATCACAAAATTAGAATCTAAGAAACTTTTTGAAATACTTGTTTCATTCAAAATATTGTAGTATATTATACACAATTTTATACTAGTTTCGGTCTAAAAATCAAATTAAATCGAGGATTGTTCGAAATGCTACGAAACTTTTCAGATCCTTTCTATATGTTTTGAGGGAAGGTTATGATGGAACTACATGTAAAAAATTATCTCAAAATTAGATTTATATGAAACTTTTTGAAAGACTAGTTTCGCTAAAAAAAATCATAGTATATTATACACAATTTTATACTAGTTTCGGTCAAAAAATCAAATTAAATCGAGCATTGTTTAAAACGCTACAAAACTACTCAGATCCTTTCTATATGTTACGATGGAAGGTTATGATGGAAGTCAATGCAAAAAATTATCACAAAAATAGATTCTGGAAACTTTTTGAAATACTAGTTTCAGTCAAAAAATTGTAGTATATTATACACAATTTTATACTAGTTTCGGTCTAAAAATCAAATTAAATCGAGGATTGTTCGAAATGCTACGAAACTTTTCAGATCCTTTCTATATGTTATGAGGGAAGGTTATGATGGAACTCCATGCAAAAAATTATCTCAAAATTGTATTCTATGAAACTTTTTGAAATACTAGTTTCGGTCAAAAAATCATAGTATAATATACACAATTTTATACTAGTTTCGGTCAAAAAATCAAATTAAATCGAGGATTGTTCGAAATGCTACGAAACTTTTTAGATCCTTTCTATATGTTAGGAGGGAAGGTTATTATGGATGTCCATGCAAAAATTATCTCAAAATAGGATTCTATGAAACTTTTTGAAAGACTAGTTTCAGTCAAAAAATAAAATTTAATCGAGCATTGTTCAAAATGCTACCAAATGTTTCAGATCCTTTCTATACATTACGAGGGAAGCTAACAATGGAAGTCCGTGCAAAAAATTATCTTAAGATTAGATTCTATGAAACTTTTTGAAATACTAGTTTTGGTCAAAAAATCATAGTGTATTATACGAAATTTTATAATAGTTTCGATCAAAATATCTAATTAAATCGAGGATTGTTCGAAATGCTATGAAATTTTACAGATCCGTTCTTTATGTTACGAGGGAAGGTTATGATGGAAGTCAATGAATAAAAATTATCTCAAAATTAGATTCTATGAAACTTTTTGAAAGACTAGTTTCGGTCAAAACATTGTAGTCTATTATAAACAATTTTATACTAGTTTCAGTCAAAAAAATCAAATTAAATCGAGGAGTATTCGAAATGCTCTAGATCTTTACAGATCATTTCTATATGTTACGAGGGAAGGTTATAATGGAAGTCCATGCAAAAAATTATCTCAAAATTTGATTTCTATGAAACTTTTTGAAAGACTAGTTTCGGTCAAAAAAACATAGTATTATACACAATTTTATACTAGTTTCGGTCAAAACATCAAATTAAATCGAGGATTGTTTGAAATGCTACGAAACTAATCATATCCTTTCTATATGTTATGATAGAAGGTTATGATGGAAGTCCATGCAAAACATTATGTCAAAATTAGATTCTATGAAACTTTTTGAAATACTAGTTTCGGTCTAAAAATTGTAGTATATTATACACAATTTTATACTAGTTCGGTCAAAAAATCAAATTAAATCGAGGATTGTTCTAAATGCTACGAAACTTTTCAGATCCTTTCTATATGTTACAAGGGAAGGTTATGATGGATGTCCATGCAAAAATTATCTCAAAATACGATTCTATGACACTTTTTGAAAGACTAGTTTCGGTCAAAATATTGTAGTGTATTATACACAATTTTATACTAGTTTCAGTCAAAAAATCAAATTAAATCAAGGAGTATTTGAATAGCTCTGAAACTTAACAAATCATTTCTATATGTTACGAGGGAAGGTTATGATGGATGTTCGTGCAAAAAATTATCTCAAAATTAGATTTCTATGAAACTTTTTGAAATACTAGTTTCGGTATAAAAATTATAGTGTATTATAAACAATTTTATAATAATTTTGTACAAAAAATCAAATTAAATCGAGGATTGTTTGAAATGATACGAAATTTTACAGATCCTTTATTTATGTTACGAGGGAAGGTTATCATGGAACTCCATGAAAAATAATTATCTCAAAATTAGATTCAATTAAACTTTTTGAAAGACTAGTTTCGGTCAAAATATTGTAGTATATTATACACAATTTTATACTAGTTTCAGTAAGAAAATCAAATTAAATCGAGGATTGTTCGAAATGCTACGAATCTTTTCAGATCCTTTCTATATGTTTTGAGGGAAGGATATGATGGAACTACATGTAAAAAATTATCTCAAAATTAGATTTCTATGATACTTTTTGAAAGACTAGTTTAGCTCAAAAAATCATAGTATATTATACACAATTTTATACTAGTTTCGGTAAAAAAAATCAAATTAAATCGAGGATTTTTTAAAATGCTACGAAACTACCCATATCCTTTCTATATGTTACGATGGAAGGTTATGATGGAAGTCCATGCAAAAAATTATCACAAAATTAGAATCTAAGAAACTTTTTGAAATACTAGTTTCAGTCAAAATATTGTAGTATATTATACACAATTATATACTAATTTCGGTCTAAAAATCAAATTAAATCGAGGATTGTTCGAAATGCTACGAAACTTTTCAGATCCTTTCTATATGTTATGAGGGAAGGTTATGAGGGAACTCCATGCAAAAAATTATCTCAAAATTATATTCTATGAAACTTTTTGAAATACTAGTTTCGGTCATAAAATCATAGTATAATATACACAATTTTATACTAGTTTCGGTCAAAAAATCAAATTAAATCGAGGGTTGTTCGAAATTCTACCAAACTTTTTACATCCTTTCTATATGTTACGAGGGAAGGTTATGATGGATGTCCATGCAAAAATTATCTCAAAATAGGATTCTATGAAACTTTTTGAAAGACAAGTTTCGGTCAAAAAATTGTAGTATATTATACACAATTTTATACTAGTTTCAGTCAAAAAATGAAATTAAATCGAGGATTGTTCGAAATGCTACGAAACTTTTCAGATCCTTTCTATATGTTTTGAAGGAAGGTTATGATGGAACTACATATAAAAAATAATCTCAAAATTAGATTTCTATGAAACTTTTTGAAAGACTAGTTTCGCTCAAAAAAATCATAGAATATTATACACAATTTTATACTAGTTTCGGTCAAAAAATCAAATTAAATCGAGGATTGTTTAAAATGCTACGAAACTACTCAGATCCTTTCTATATGTTTCGATGGAAGGTTATGATGGAAGTCCATGCAAAAAATTATCACAAAATTAGAATCTAAGAAACTTTTTGAAATACTTGTTTCATTCAAAATATTGTAGTATATTATACACAATTTTATACTAGTTTCGGTCTAAAAATCAAATTAAATCGAGGATTGTTCGAAATGCTACGAAACTTTTCAGATCCTTTCTATATGTTTTGAGGGAAGGTTATGATGGAACTACATGTAAAAAATTATCTCAAAATTAGATTTCTATGAAACTTTTTGAAAGACTAGTTTCGCTAAAAAAAATCATAGTATATTATACACAATTTTATACTAGTTTCGGTCAAAAAATCAAATTAAATCGAGCATTGTTTAAAACGCTACAAAACTACTCAGATCCTTTCTATATGTTACGATGGAAGGTTATGATGGAAGTCAATGCAAAAAATTATCACAAAAATAGATTCTGGAAACTTTTTGAAATACTAGTTTCAGTCAAAAAATTGTAGTATATTATACACAATTTTATACTAGTTTCGGTCTAAAAATCAAATTAAATCGAGGATTGTTCGAAATGCTACGAAACTTTTCAGATCCTTTCTATATGTTATGAGGGAAGGTTATGATGGAACTCCATGCAAAAAATTATCTACAAATTGTATTCTATGAAACTTTTTGAAATACTAGTTTCGGTCAAAAAATCATAGTATAATATACACAATTTTATACTAGTTTCGGTCAAAAAATCAAATTAAATCGAGGATTGTTCGAAATGCTACGAAACTTTTTAGATCCTTTCTATATGTTAGGAGGGAAGGTTATTATGGATGTCCATGCAAAAATTATCTCAAAATAGGATTCTATGAAACTTTTTGAAAGACTAGTTTCAGTCAAAAAATAAAATTAAATCGAGCATTGTTCAAAATGCTACCAAATGTTTCAGATCCTTTCTATACATTACGAGGGAAGCTAACAATGGAAGTCCGTGCAAAAAATTATCTTAAGATTAGATTCTATGAAACTTTTTGAAATACTAGTTTTGGTCAAAAAATCATAGTGTATTATACGAAATTTTATAATAGTTTCGATCAAAATATCTAATTAAATCGAGGATTGTTCGAAATGCTATGAAATTTTACAAATCCGTTCTATATGTTACGAGGGAAGGTTATGATGGAAGTCAATGAATAAAAATTATCTCAAAATTAGATTCTATGAAACTTTTTGAAAGACTAGTTTCGGTCAAAACATTGTAGTCTATTATAAACAATTTTATACTAGTTTCAGTCAAAAAAATCAAATTAAATCGAGGAGTATTCGAAATGCTCTAGATCTTTACAGATCATTTCTATATGTTACGAGGGAAGGTTATAATGGAAGTCCATGCAAAAAATTATCTCAAAATTTGATTTCTATGAAACTTTTTGAAAGACTAGTTTCGGTCAAAAAAACATAGTATTATACACAATTTTATACTAGTTTCGGTCAAAAAATCAAATTAAATCGAGGATTGTTTGAAATGCTACGAAACTAATCATATCCTTTCTATATGTTATGATAGAAGGTTATGATGGAAGTCCATGCAAAACATTATGTCAAAATTAGATTCTATGAAACTTTTTGAAATACTAGTTTCGGTCTAAAAATTGTAGTATATTATACACAATTTTATACTAGTTCGGTCAAAAAATCAAATTAAATCGAGGATTGTTCTAAATGATACGAAACTTTTCAGATACTTTCTATATGTTACAAGGGAAGGTTATGATGGATGTCCATGCAAAAATTATCTCAAAATACGATTCTATGACACTTTTTGAAAGACTAGTTTCGGTCAAAATATTGTAGTGTATTATACACAATTTTATACTAGTTTCAGTCAAAAAATCAAATTAAATCAAGGAGTATTTGAATAGCTCTGAAACTTAACAAATCATTTCTATATGTTACGAGGGAAGGTTATGATGGATGTTCGTGCAAAAAATTATCTCAAAATTAGATTTCTATGAAACTTTTTGAAATACTAGTTTCGGTATAAAAATTATAGTGTATTATAAACAATTTTATAATAATTTTGTACAAAAAATCAAATTAAATCGAGGATTGTTTGAAATGATACGAAATTTTACAGATCCTTTATTTATGTTACGAGGGAAGGTTATCATGGAACTCCATGAAAAATAATTATCTCAAAATTAGATTCAATTAAACTTTTTGAAAGACTAGTTTCGGTCAAAATATTGTAGTATATTATACACAATTTTATACTAGTTTCAGTAAGAAAATCAAATTAAATCGAGGATTGTTCGAAATGCTACGAATCTTTTCAGATCCTTTCTATATGTTTTGAGGGAAGGATATGATGGAACTACATGTAAAAAATTATCTCAAAATTAGATTTCTATGATACTTTTTGAAAGACTAGTTTAGCTCAAAAAATCATAGTATATTATACACAATTTTATACTAGTTTCGGTAAAAAAAATCAAATTAAATCGAGGATTTTTTAAAATGCTACGAAACTACCCATATCCTTTCTATATGTTACGATGGAAGGTTATGATGGAAGTCCATGCAAAAAATTATCACAAAATTAGAATCTAAGAAACTTTTTGAAATACTAGTTTCAGTCAAAATATTGTAGTATATTATACACAATTATATACTAATTTCGGTCTAAAAATCAAATTAAATCGAGGATTGTTCGAAATGCTACGAAACTTTTCAGATCCTTTCTATATGTTATGAGGGAAGGTTATGAGGGAACTCCATGCAAAAAATTATCTCAAAATTATATTCTATGAAACTTTTTGAAATACTAGTTTCGGTCATAAAATCATAGTATAATATACACAATTTTATACTAGTTTCGGTCAAAAAATCAAATTAAATCGAGGATTGTTCGAAATTCTACCAAACTTTTTACATCCTTTCTATATGTTACGAGGGAAGGTTATGATGGATGTCCATGCAAAAATTATCTCAAAATAGGATTCTATGAAACTTTTTGAAAGACTAGTTTCGGTCAAAAAATTGTAGTATAATATACACAATTTTATACTAGTTTCAGTCAAAAAATGAAATTAAATCGAGGATTGTTCGAAATGCTACGAAACTTTTCAGATCCTTTCTATATGTTTTGAAGGAAGGTTATGATGGAACTACATATAAAAAATAATCTCAAAATTAGATTTCTATGAAACTTTTTGAAAGACTAGTTTCGCTCAAAAAAATCATAGAATATTATACACAATTTTATACTAGTTTCGGTCAAAAAATCAAATTAAATCGAGGATTGTTTAAAATGCTACGAAACTACTCAGATCCTTTCTATATGTTACGATGGAAGGTTATGATGGAAGTCCATGCAAAAAATTATCACAAAATTAGAATCTAAGAAACTTTTTGAAATACTTGTTTCATTCAAAATATTGTAGTATATTATACACAATTTTATACTAGTTTCGGTCTAAAAATCAAATTAAATCGAGGATTGTTCGAAATGCTACGAAACTTTTCAGATCCTTTCTATATGTTTTGAGGGAAGGTTATGATGGAACTACATGTAAAAAATTATCTCAAAATTAGATTTCTATGAAACTTTTTGAAAGACTAGTTTCGCTAAAAAAAATCATAGTATATTATACACAATTTTATACTAGTTTCGGTCAAAAAATCAAATTAAATCGAGCATTGTTTAAAACGCTACAAAACTACTCAGATCCTTTCTATATGTTACGATGGAAGGTTATGATGGAAGTCAATGCAAAAAATTATCACAAAAATAGATTCTGGAAACTTTTTGAAATACTAGTTTCAGTCAAAAAATTGTAGTATATTATACACAATTTTATACTAGTTTCGGTCTAAAAATCAAATTAAATCGAGGATTGTTCGAAATGCTACGAAACTTTTCAGATCCTTTCTATATGTTATGAGGGAAGGTTATGATGGAACTCCATGCAAAAAATTATCTCAAAATTGCATTCTATGAAACTTTTTGAAATACTAGTTTCGGTCAAAAAATCATAGTATAATATACACAATTTTATACTAGTTTCGGTCAAAAAATCAAATTAAATCGAGGATTGTTCGAAATGATACGAAACTTTTTAGATCCTTTCTATATGTTAGGAGGGAAGGTAATTATGGATGTCCATGCAAAAATTATCTCAAAATAGGGTTCTATGAAACTTTTTGAAAGACTAGTTTCAGTCAAAAAATAAAATTAAATCGAGCATTGTTCAAAATGCTACCAAATGTTTCAGATCCTTTCTATACATTACGAGGGAAGCTAACAATGGAAGTCCGTGCAAAAAATTATCTTAAGATTAGATTCTATGAAACTTTTTGAAATACTAGTTTTGGTCAAAAAATCATAGTGTATTATACGAAATTTTATAATAGTTTCGATCAAAATATCTAATTAAATCGAGGATTGTTCGAAATGCTATGAAATTTTACAGATCCGTTCTTTATGTTACGAGGGAAGGTTATGATGGAAGTCAATGAATAAAAATTATCTCAAAATTAGATTCTATGAAACTTTTTGAAAGACTAGTTTCGGTCAAAACATTGTAGTCTATTATAAACAATTTTATACTAGTTTCAGTCAAAAAAATCAAATTAAATCGAGGAGTATTCGAAATGCTCTAGATCCTTACAGATCATTTCTATATGTTACGAGGGAAGGTTATAATGGAAGTCCATGCAAAAAATTATCTCAAAATTTGATTTCTATGAAACTTTTTGAAAGACTAGTTTCGGTAAAAAAATCATAGTATTATACACAATTTTATACTAGTTTCGGTCAAAAAATCAAATTAAATCGAGGATTGTTTGAAATGCTACGAAACTAATCATATCCTTTCTATATGTTACGATAGAAGGTTATGATGGAAGTCCATGCAAAACATTATGTCAAAATTAGATTCTATGAAACTTTTTGAAATACTAGTTTCGGTCAAAAAATTGTAGTATATTATACACAATTTTATACTAGTTCGGTCAAAAAATCAAATTAAATCGAGGATTGTTCGAAATGCTACGAAACTTTTCAGATCCTTTCTATATGTTACAAGGGAAGGTTATGATGGATGTCCATGCATAAATTATCTCAAAATACGATTCTATGAAACTTTTTGAAAGACTAGTTTCGGTATAAATATTGTAGTGTATTATACAAAATTTTATACTAGTTTCAGTCAAAAAATCAAATTAAATCAAGAAGTATTTGAAATGCTCTGAAACTTAACAAATCATTTCTATATGTTACGAGGGAAGGTTATGATGGAAGTTCGTGCAAAAAATTATCTCAAAATTAGATTTCTATGAAACTTTTTGAAATACTAGTTTGGGTATAAAAATTATAGTGTATTATACACAATTTTATAATAATTTTGTACAAAAAATCAAATTAAATCGAGGATTGTTCGAAATGATACGAAATTTTACAGATCCTTTATTTATGTTACGAGGGAAGGTTATCATGGAACTCCATGAAAAATAATTATATCAAAATTAGATTCAATTAAACTTTTTGAAAGACTAGTTTCGGTCAAAAAATTGTAGTATATTATACACAATTTTATACTAGTTTCAGTCAAAAAATCAAATTAAATCGAGGATAATGCTACGAAACTTTTCAGATCCTTTCTATATGTTTTGAGGGAAGGTTATGATGGAACTACATGTAAAAAATTATCTCAAAATTAGATTTCTATGAAACTTTTTGAAAGACTAGTTTCGCTCAAAAAAATCATAGTATATTATACACAATTTTATACTAGTTTCGGTCAAAAAATCAAGTTAAATCGAGGATTGTTTAAAATGCTACGAAACTACTCAGATCCTTTCTATATGTTACGATGGAAGGTTATGATGGAAGTCCATGCAAAAAATTATCACGAAATTAGATTCTAAGAAACTTTTTGAAATACTAGTTTCAGTCAAAAAAATGTAGTATCTTATACACAATTTTATACTAGTTTCGGTCTAAAAATCAAATTAATCGAGGATTGTTCGAAATGCTACGAAACTTTTTAGATCCTTTCTATATGTTACGAGGGAAGGTTATGATGGATGTCCATGCAAAAATTATCTCAAAAAAGGATTCTATGAAACTTTTTGAAAGACTAGTTTCGGTCAAAAAATTGTAGTATATTATACATAATTTTATACTAGTTTCAGTCAAAAAATAAAATTAAATCGAGCATTGTTCAAAATGCTACCAAATGTTTCAGATCCTTTCTATACGTTACGAGGGAAGCTAACGATGGAAGTCCGTGCAAAAAATTATCTTAAGATTAGATTCTATGAAACATTTTGAAATACTAGTTTCGGTCAAAAAATCATAGTGTATTATATGAAATTTTATAATAGTTTCGGTCAAAATATCTAATTAAATCGAGGATTGTTCGAAATGCTATGAAATTTTACAGATCCTTTCTTTATGTTACGAGGGAAGGTTATGATGGAAGTCAATGAAAAAAAATTATCTCAAAATTATATTCTATGAAACTTTTTGAAAGACTAGTTTCGGTCAAAACATTGTAGTCTATTATACATAATTTTATACTAGTTTCAGTCAAAAAATCAAATTAAATCGAGGAGTATTCGAAATGCTCTAAATCTTTACAGACCATTTCTATATGTTACGAGGGAAGGTTATAATGGAAGTCCATGCAAAATATGATCTCAAAATTTGATTTCTATTAAACCCTTTGAAAGACTAGTTTCGGTCAAAAAATCATAGTATTATACACAATTTTATACTAGTTTCGGTCAAAAAATCAAATTAAATCGAGGATTGTTTGAAATGCTACGAAACTAATCATATCCTTTCTATATGTTACGATAGAAGGTTATGATGGAAGTCCATGCAAAACATTATGTCAAAATTAGATTTTATGAAACTTTTTGAAATACTAGTTTCGGTCAAAAAATTGTAGTATATTATACACAATTTTATACTAGTTCGATCAAAAAATAAAATTAAATCGATGATTGTTCGAAATGCTACGAAACTTTTCAGATCCTTTCTATATGTTACATGGGAAGGTTATGATGGATGTCCATGCAAAAATTATCTCAAAATATGATTCTATGAAACTTTTTGAAAGACTAGTTTCGGTCAAAATATTGTAGTGTATTATACACAATTTTATACTAGTTTCAGTCAAAAAATCAAATTAAATCAAGGAGTATTTGAAATGCTCTGAAACTTAACAAATCATTTCTATATGTTACGAGGGAAGGTTATGATGGAAGTTCGTGCAAAAAATTATCTCAAAATTAGATTTCTATGAAACTTTTTGAAATACTAGTTTGGGTATAAAAATTATAGTGTATTATACACAATTTTATAATAATTTTGTACAAAAAATCAAATTAAATCGAGGATTGTTCGAAATGATACGAAATTTTACAGATCCTTTATTTATGTTACGAGGGAAGGTTATCATGGAACTCCATGAAAAATAATTGTATCAAAATTAGATTCAATTAAACTTTTTGAAAGACTAGTTTCGGTCAAAAAATTGTAGTATATTATACACAATTTTATACTAGTTTCAGTCAAAAAATCAAATTAAATCGAGGATAATGCTACGAAACTTTTCAGATCCTTTCTATATGTTTTGAGGGAAAGTTATGATGGAACTACATGTAAAAAATTATCTCAAAATTAGATTTCTATGAATCTTTTTGAAAGACTAGTTTCGCTCAAAAAAATCATAGTATATTATACACAATTTTATACTAGTTTCGGTCAAAAAATCAAATTAAATCGAGGATTGTTTAAAATGCTACGAAACTACTCAGATCCTTTCTATATGTTACGATGGAAGGTTATGATGGAAGTCCATGCAAAAAATTATCACGAAATTAGATTCTAAGAAACTTTTTGAAATACTAGTTTCAGTCAAAAAAATGTAGTATATTATACACAATTTTATACTAGTTTCGGTCTAAAAATCAAATTAATCGAGGATTGTTCGAAATGCTACGAAACTTTTTAGATCCTTTCTATATGTTACGAGGGAAGGTTATGATGGATGTCCATGCAAAAATTATCTCAAAATAGGATTCTATGAAACTTTTTGAAAGACTAGTTTCGGTCAAAAAATTGTAGTATATTATACATAATTTTATACTAGTTTCAGTCAAAAAATAAAATTAAATCGAGCATTGTTCAAAATGCTACCAAATGTTTCAGATCCTTTCTATACGTTACGAGGGAAGCTAACGATGTAAGTCCGTGCAAAAAATTATCTTAAGATTAGATTCTATGAAACATTTTGAAATACTAGTTTCGGTCAAAAAATCATAGTGTATTATACGAAATTTTATAATAGTTTCGGTCAAAATATCTAATTAAATCGAGGATTGTTCGAAATGCTATGAAATTTTACAGATCCTTTCTTTATGTTACGAGGGAAGGTTATGATGGAAGTCAATGAAAAAAAATTATCTCAAAATTAGATTCTATGAAACTTTTTGAAAGACTAGTTTCGGTCAAAACATTGTAGTCTATTATACATAATTTTATACTAGTTTCAGTCAAAAAATCAAATTAAATCGAGGAATATTCGAAATGCTCTAAATCTTTACAGACCATTTCTATATGTTACGAGGGAAGGTTATAATGGAAGTTCATGCAAAATATGATCTCAAAATTTGATTTCTATTAAACCTTTTGAAAGACTAGTTTCGGTCAAAAAATCATAGTATTATACACAATTTTATACTAGTTTCGGTCAAAAAAATCAAATTAAATCGAGGATTGTTTGAAATGCTATGAAACTAATCATATCCTTTCTATATGTTACGATAGAAGGTTATGATGGAAGTCCATGCAAAACATTATGTCAAAATTAGATTCTATGAAACTTTTTGAAATACTAGTTTCGGTCAAAAAATTGTAGTATATTATACACAATTTTATACTAGTTCGATCAAAAAATAAAATTAAATCGATGATTGTTCGAAATGCTACGAAACTTTTCAGATCCTTTCTATATGTTACATGGGAAGGTTATGATGGATGTCCATGCAAAAATTATCTCAAAATACGATTCTATGAAACTTTTTGAAAGACTAGTTTCGGTCAAAATATTGTAGTGTATTATACACAATTTTGTACTAGTTTCAGTCAAAAAATCAAATTAAATCAAGGAGTATTTGAAATGCTCTGAAACTTAACAAATCATTTCTATATGTTACGAGGGAAGGTTATGATGGAAGTTCGTGCAAAAAATTATCTCAAAATTACATTTCTATGAAACTTTTTGAAATACTAGTTTGGGTATAAAAATTATAGTGTATTATACACAATTTTATAATAATTTTGTACAAAAAATCAAATTAAATCGAGGATTGTTCGAAACGATAAGAAATTTTACAGATCCTTTATTTATGTTACGAGGGAAGGTTATCATGGAACTCCATGAAAAATAATTGTATCAAAATTAGATTCAATTAAACTTTTTGAAAGACTAGTTTCGGTCAAAAAATTGTAGTATATTATACACAATTTTATACAAGTTTCAGTCAAAAAATCAAATTAAATCGAGGATAATGCTACGAAACTTTTCAGATCCTTTCTATATGTTTTGAGGGAAGGTTATGATGGAACTACATGTAAAAAATTATATCAAAATTAGATTTCTATGAAACTTTTTGAAAGACTAGTTTCGCTCAAAAAAATCATAGTATATTATACACAATTTTATACTAGTTTCGGTCAAAAAATCAAATTAAATCGAGGATTGTTTAAAATGCTACGAAACTACTCAGATCCTTTCTATATGTTACGATGGAAGGTTATGATGGAAGTCCATGCAAAAAATTATCACGAAATTAGATTCTAAGAAACTTTTTGAAATACTAGTTTCAGTCAAAAAAATGTAGTATATTATACACAATTTTATACTAGTTTCAGTCTAAAAATCAAATTAATCGAGGATTGTTCGAAATGCTACGAAACTTTTTAGATCCTTTCTATATGTTACGAGGGAAGGTTATGATGGATGTCCATGCAAAAATTATCTCAAAATAGGATTCTATGAAACTTTTTGAAAGACTAGTTTCGGTCAAAAAATTGTAGTATATTATACATAATTTTATACTAGTTTCAGTCAAAAAATAAAATTAAATCGAGCATTGTTCAAAATGCTACCAAATGTTTCAGATCCTTTCTATACGTTACGAGGGAAGCTAACGATGGAAGTCTGTGCAAAAAATTATCTTAAGATTAGATTCTATGAAACTTTTTGAAATACTAGTTTCGGTCAAAAAATCATAGTGTATTATACGAAATTTTATAATAGTTTCGGTCAAAATATCTAATTAAATCGAGGATTGTTCGAAATGCTATGAAATTTTACAGATCCTTTCTTTATGTTACGAGGGAAGGTTATGATGGAAGTCAATGAAAAAAAATTATCTCAAAATTAGATTCTATGAAACTTTTTGAAAGACTAGTTTCGGTCAAAACATTGTAGTCTATTATACACAATTTTATACTAGTTTCAGTCAAAAAATCAAATTAAATCGAGGAGTATTCGAAATGCTCTAAATCTTTACAGACCATTTCTATATGTTACGAGGGAAGGTTATAATGGAAGTCCATGCAAAATATTATCTCAAAATTTGATTTCTATTAAACCTTTTGAAAGACTAGTTTCCGTCAAAAAATCATAGTATTATACACAATTTTATACTAGTTTCGGTCAAAAAATCAAATTAAATCGAGGATTGTTTGAAATGCTACGAAACTAATCATATCCTTTCTATATGTTACGATAGAAGGTTATGATGGAAGTCCATGCAAAACATTATGTCAAAATTAGATTCTATGAAACTTTTTGAAATACTAGTTTCGGTCAAAAATTTGTAGTATATTATACACAATTTTATACTAGTTCGATCAAAAAATAAAATTAAATCGATGATTGTTCAAAATGCTACGAAACTTTTCAGATCCTTTCTATATGTTACAAGGGAAGGTTATGATGGATGTCCATGCAAAAATTATCTCAAAATACGATTCTATGAAACTTTTTGAAAGACTAGTTTCGGTCAAAATATTGTAGTGTATTATACACAATTTTATACTAGTTTCAGTCAAAAAATCAAATTAAATCAAGGATTATTTGAAATGCTCTAAAACTTAACAAATCATTTCTATATGTTACGAGGGAAGATTATGATGGAAGTTCGTGCAAAAAATTATCTCAAAATTAGATTTCTATGAAACGTTTTGAAATACTACTTTCGGTATAAAAATTGTAGTATATTATATACAATTTTATAATAATTTTGTACAAAAAATCAAATTAAATCGAGGATTGTTCGAAATGATACGAAATTTACAGATCCTTTATTTATGTTACGAGGGAAGGTTATCAAGGAACTCCATGAAAAATAATTATCTCAAAATTAGATTCAATTAAATTTTTGAAAGACTAGTTTCGGTCAAAAAATTGTAGTATATTATACACAATTTTATACTAGTTTCAGTCATAAAATCAAATTAAATCGAGGATTGTTCGAAATGCTACGAAACTTTTCAGATCCTTTCTATATGTTTTGAGGGAAGGTTATGATGGAACTACACGTAAAAAATTATCTCAAAATTAGATTTCTATGAATCTTTTTTAAAGACTAGTTTCGCACAAAAAAATCATAGTATATTATACACAATTTTATACTAGTTTCGGTCAAAAAATCAAATTAAATCGAGGATTGTTTAAAATGCTACGAAACTACTCAGATCCTTTCTATATGTTACGATGGAAGGTTATAATGGAAGTCCATGCAAAAAATTATCAAAAAATTAGATTCTAAGAAACTTTTTGAAATACTAGTTTCAGTCAAAAAATTGTAGTATATTATACACAATTTTATACTAGTTTCGGTGTAAAAATCAAATTAAATCGAGGATTGTTCGAAATGCTACGAAACTTCTCAGATCCTTTCTATATGTTATGAGGGAAGGTTATGATGGAACTCCATGCAAAAAATTATCTCAAAATTATATTCTATGAAACTTTTTGAAATACTAGTTTCGGTCAAAAAATCATAGTATGAGATACACAATTTTTTACAAGTCTCTGTCAAAAAATCAAATTAAATCGAGGATTGTTCGAAATGCTTCAAAACTTTTTAGATCCTTTCTATATGTTACGAGGGAATGTTATGATGGATGTCCATGCAAAAATTATCTCAAAATAGGATTCTCTGAAACTTTTTGAAAGACTAGTTTCGTTCAAAAAATTGTAGTATATTATACATAATTTTATACTAGTTTCAGTCAAAAAATAAAATTAAATCGAGCCTTGATCAAAATGCTACCAAATGATTCAGATCCTTTCTATACGTTACGAGGGAAGCTAACGATGGAAGTCCGTGAAAAAAATTATCTTAAGATTAGATTCTATGAAACTTTTTGAAACACTAGTTTCGGTCAAAAAATCATAGTGTTTTATACGAAATTTTATAATAGTTTCGGTCAAAATATCTAATTAAATCGAGGATTGTTCGAAATGCTATGAAATATTACAGATCCTTTCTTTATGTTACGAGGGAAGGTTATGATGGAAGTCAATGAAAAAAAATTATCTCAAAATTAGATTCTATGAAACTTTTTGTAAGACTAGTTTCGGTCAAAACATTGTAGTCTATTATACACAATTTTATACTAGTTTCAGTCAAAAAATCAAATTAAATCGAGGAGTATTTGAAATGCTCTAAATCTTTACAGATCATTTCTGTATGTTACGAGGAAAGGTTATAATGGAAGTCCATGCAAAAAATTATCTCAAAATTTGATTTCTATGAAACTTTTTGAAAGACTAGTTTCGGTCAAAAAATCATAGTATTATACACAATTTTATACTAGTTTCGGTCAAAAAATCAAATTATATCGAGGATTGTTTGAAATGCTACGAAACTAGTCATATCCTTTCTATTTGTTACGATAGAAGGTTATGATGGAAGTCCATGCAAAAAATTATCTCAAAATTTGATTTCTATGAAACTTTTTGAAAGACTAGTTTCGGTCAAAAAATCATAGTATTATACACAATTTTATACTAGTTTCGGTCAAAAAATCAAATTAAATCGAGGATTGTTTGAAATGCTACGAAACTAGTCATATCCTTTCTATTTGTTACGATAAAAGGTTATGATGGAAGTCCATGCAAAACATTATTTCAAAATTAGATTCTATGAAACTTTTTGAAATACTAGTTTCGGTCAAAAAATTGTAGTATATTATACACAATTTTATACTAGTTCGGTCAAAAAATAAAATTAAATCGAGGATTTTTCGAAATGCTACGAAACTTTTTAGATCCTTTCTATATGTTACAAGGGAAGGTTATGATGGATGTCCATGCAAAAATTATCTCAAAATACGATTCTATGAAACATTTTGAAAGACTAGTTTCGGTCAAAATATTGTAGTGTATTGTACACAATTTTATACTAGTTTCAGTCAAAAAATCAAATTAAATCAAGGAGTATTTGAAATGCTCTGAAACTTAACAAATCATTTCTATATGTTACGAGGGAAGGTTATGATGGAAGTTCGTGCAAAAAATTATCTCAAAATTAGATTTCTATGAAACTTTTTGAAATACTAGTTTCGGTATAAAAATTATAGTGTATTATACACAATTTTATAATAATTTTGTACAAAAAATCAAATTAAATCGAGGATTGTTCGAAATGATACAAAATTTACAGATCCTTTTTTTATGTTACGAGGGAAGGTTATCAAGGAACTCCATGAAAAATAATTATCTCAATATTAGATTCAATTAAACTTTTTGAAAGACTAGTTTCGGTCAAAAAATTGTAGTATATTATACACAATTTTATACTAGTTTCAGTCATAAAATCAAATTAAATCGAGGATTGTTCTAAATGCTACGAAACTTTTCAGATCATTTCTATATGTTTTGAGGGAAGGTTATGATGGAACTACACGTAAAAAATTATCTCAAAATTAGATTTCTATGAATCTTTTTTAAAGACTAGTTTCGCACAAAAAAATCATAGTATATTATACACAATTTTATACTAGTTTCGGTCAAAAAATCAAATTAAATCGAGGATTGTTTAAAATGCTACGAAACTACTCAGATCCTTTCTATATGTTACGATGGAAGGTTATAATGGAAGTCCATGCAAAAAATTATCAAAAAATTAGATTCTAAGAAACTTTTTGAAATACTAGTTTCAGTCAAAAAATTGTAGTATATTATACACAATTTTATACTAGTTTCGGTGTAAAAATCAAATTAAATCGAGGATTGTTCGAAATGCTACGAAACTTCTCAGATCCTTTCTATATGTTATGAGGGAAGGTTATGATGGAACTCCATGCAAAAAATTATCTCAAAATTATATTCTATGAAACTTTTTGAAATACTAGTTTCGGTCAAAAAATCATAGTATGAGATACACAATTTTTTACAAGTCTCTGTCAAAAAATCAAATTAAATCGAGGATTGTTCGAAATGCTTCAAAACTTTTTAGATCCTTTCTATATGTTACGAGGGAATGTTATGATGGATGTCCATGCAAAAATTATCTCAAAATAGGATTCTCTGAAACTTTTTGAAAGACTAGTTTCGTTCAAAAAATTGTAGTATATTATACATAATTTTATACTAGTTTCAGTCAAAAAATAAAATTAAATCGAGCCTTGATCAAAATGCTACCAAATGATTCAGATCCTTTCTATACGTTACGAGGGAAGCTAACGATGGAAGTCCGTGAAAAAAATTATCTTAAGATTAGATTCTATGAAACTTTTTGAAACACTAGTTTCGGTCAAAAAATCATAGTGTTTTATACGAAATTTTATAATAGTTTCGGTCAAAATATCTAATTAAATCGAGGATTGTTCGAAATGCTATGAAATATTACAGATCCTTTCTTTATGTTACGAGGGAAGGTTATGATGGAAGTCAATGAAAAAAAATTATCTCAAAATTAGATTCTATGAAACTTTTTGTAAGACTAGTTTCGGTCAAAACATTGTAGTCTATTATACACAATTTTATACTAGTTTCAGTCAAAAAATCAAATTAAATCGAGGAGTATTTGAAATGCTCTAAATCTTTACAGATCATTTCTGTATGTTACGAGGAAAGGTTATAATGGAAGTCCATGCAAAAAATTATCTCAAAATTTGATTTCTATGAAACTTTTTGAAAGACTAGTTTCGGTCAAAAAATCATAGTATTATACACAATTTTATACTAGTTTCGGTCAAAAAATCAAATTATATCGAGGATTGTTTGAAATGCTACGAAACTAGTCATATCCTTTCTATTTGTTACGATAGAAGGTTATGATGGAAGTCCATGCAAAAAATTATCTCAAAATTTGATTTCTATGAAACTTTTTGAAAGACTAGTTTCGGTCAAAAAATCATAGTATTATACACAATTTTATACTAGTTTCGGTCAAAAAATCAAATTAAATCGAGGATTGTTTGAAATGCTACGAAACTAGTCATATCCTTTCTATTTGTTACGATAAAAGGTTATGATGGAAGTCCATGCAAAACATTATTTCAAAATTAGATTCTATGAAACTTTTTGAAATACTAGTTTCGGTCAAAAAATTGTAGTATATTATACACAATTTTATACTAGTTCGGTCAAAAAATAAAATTAAATCGAGGATTTTTCGAAATGCTACGAAACTTTTTAGATCCTTTCTATATGTTACAAGGGAAGGTTATGATGGATGTCCATGCAAAAATTATCTCAAAATACGATTCTATGAAACATTTTGAAAGACTAGTTTCGGTCAAAATATTGTAGTGTATTGTACACAATTTTATACTAGTTTCAGTCAAAAAATCAAATTAAATCAAGGAGTATTTGAAATGCTCTGAAACTTAACAAATCATTTCTATATGTTACGAGGGAAGGTTATGATGGAAGTTCGTGCAAAAAATTATCTCAAAATTAGATTTCTATGAAACTTTTTGAAATACTAGTTTCGGTATAAAAATTATAGTGTATTATACACAATTTTATAATAATTTTGTACAAAAAATCAAATTAAATCGAGGATTGTTCGAAATGATACAAAATTTACAGATCCTTTTTTTATGTTACGAGGGAAGGTTATCAAGGAACTCCATGAAAAATAATTATCTCAATATTAGATTCAATTAAACTTTTTGAAAGACTAGTTTCGGTCAAAAAATTGTAGTATATTATACACAATTTTATACTAGTTTCAGTCAAAAAATCAAATTAAATCGAGGATTAGTCGAAATGCTACGAAACTTTTCAGATCCTTTCTATATGTTTTGAGGGAAGGTTATGATGGAACGACATGTAAAAAATTATCTCAAAATTAGATTTCTATGAAACTGTTTTAAAGACTAGTTTCGCACAAAAAAATCATAGTATATTATACACAATTTTATACTAGTTTCGGTCAAAAAATCAAATTAAATCGAGGATTGTTTAAAATGCTACGAAACTACTCAGATCCTTTCTATATGTTACGATGGAAGGTTATAATGGAAGTCCATGCAAAAAATTATCAAAAAATTAGATTCTAAGAAACTTTTTGAAATACTAGTTTCAGTCAAAAAATTGTAGTATATTATACACAATTTTATACTAGTTTCGGTGTAAAAATCAAATTAAATCGAGGATTGTTCGAAATGCTACGAAACTTCTCAGATCCTTTCTATACGTTATGAGGGAAGGTTATGATGGAACTCCATGCAAAAAATTATCTCAAAATTATATTCTATGAAACTTTTTGAAATACTAGTTTCGGTCAAAAAATCATAGTATGAGATACACAATTTTTTACTAGTCTCTGTCAAAAAATCAAATTAAATCGAGGATTGTTCGAAATGCTTCAAAACTTTTTAGATCCTTTCTATATGTTACGAGGGAATGTTATGATGGATGTCCATGCAAAAATTATCTCAAAATAGGATTCTCTGAAACTTTTTGAAAGACTAGTTTCGGTCAAAAAATTGTAGTATATTATACATAATTTTATACTAGTTTCAGTCAAAAAATAAAATTAAATCGAGCATTGTTCAAAATGCTTCCAAATATTTCAGATCCTTTCTATACGTTACGAGGGAAGCTAACGATGGAAGTCCGTGAAAAAAATTATCGTAAGATTAGATTCTATGAAACTTTTTGAAATACTAGTTTCGGTCAAAAAATCATAGTGTATTATACGAAATTTTATAATAGTTTCGGTCAAAATATCTAATTAAATCGAGGATTGTTCGAAATGCTATGAAATATTACAGATCCTTTCTTTATGTTACGAGGGAAGGTTATGATGGAAGTCAATGAAAAAAAATTATCTCAAAATTAGATTCTATGAAACTTTTTTTAAGACTAGTTTCGGTCAAAACATTGTAGTCTATTATACACAATTTTATACTAGTTTCAGTCAAAAAATCAAATTAAATCGAGGAGTATTTGAAATGCTCTAAATCTTTACAGATCATTTCTATATGTTACGAGGAAAGGTTATAATGGAAGTCCATGCAAAAAATTATCTCAAAATTTGATTTCTATGAAACTTTTTGAAAGACTAGTTTCGGTCAAAAAATCATAGTATTATACACAATTTTATACTAGTTTCGGTCAAAAAATCAAATTAAATCGAGGATTGTTTGAAATGCTACGAAACTAGTCATATCCTTTCTATTTGTTACGATAAAAGGTTATGATGGAAGTCCATGCAAAACATTATTTCAAAATTAGATTCTATGAAACTTTTTGAAATACTAGTTTCGGTCAAAAAATTGTAGTATATTATACACAATTTTAAACTAGTTCGGTCAAAAAATAAAATTAAATCGAGGATTTTTCGAAATGCTACGAAACTTTTTAGATCCTTTCTATATGTTACAAGGGAAGGTTATGATGGATGTCCATGCAAAAATTATCTCAAAATACGATTCTATGAAACATTTTGAAAGACTAGTTTCGGTCAAAATATTGTAGTGTATTGTACACAATTTTATACTAGTTTCAGTCAAAAAATCAAATTAAATCAAGGAGTATTTGAAATGCTCTGAAACTTAACAAATCATTTCTATATGTTACGAGGGAAGGTTATGATGGAAGTTCGTGCAAAAAATTATCTCAAAATTAGATTTCTATGAAACTTTTTGAAATACTAGTTTCGGTATAAAAATTATAGTGTATTATACACAATTTTATAATAATTTTGTACAAAAAATCAAATTAAATCGAGGATTGTTCGAAATGATACAAAATTTACAGATCCTTTTTTTATGTTACGAGGGAAGGTTATCAAGGAACTCCATGAAAAATAATTATCTCAATATTAGATTCAATTAAACTTTTTGAAAGACTAGTTTCGGTCAAAAAATTGTAGTATATTATACACAATTTTATACTAGTTTCAGTCAAAAAATCAAATTAAATCGAGGATTAGTCGAAATGCTACGAAACTTTTCAGATCCTTTCTATATGTTTTGAGGGAAGGTTATGATGGAACGACATGTAAAAAATTATCTCAAAATTAGATTTCTATGAAACTGTTTTAAAGACTAGTTTCGCACAAAAAAATCATAGTATATTATACACAATTTTATACTAGTTTCGGTCAAAAAATCAAATTAAATCGAGGATTGTTTAAAATGCTACGAAACTACTCAGATCCTTTCTATATGTTACGATGGAAGGTTATAATGGAAGTCCATGCAAAAAATTATCAAAAAATTAGATTCTAAGAAACTTTTTGAAATACTAGTTTCAGTCAAAAAATTGTAGTATATTATACACAATTTTATACTAGTTTCGGTGTAAAAATCAAATTAAATCGAGGATTGTTCGAAATGCTACGAAACTTTTCAGATCCTTTCTATATGTTATGAGGGAAGGTTATGATGGAACTCCATGCAAAAAATTATCTCAAAATTATATTCTATGAATCTTTTTGAAATACTAGTTTCGGTCAAAAAATCATAGTATGAGATACACAATTTTTTACAAGTCTCTGTCAAAAAATCAAATTAAATCGAGGATTGTTCGAAATGCTTCAAAACTTTTTAGATCCTTTCTATATGTTACGAGGGAATGTTATGATGGATGTCCATGCAAAAATTATCTCAAAATAGGATTCTCTGAAACTTTTTGAAAGACTAGTTTCGTTCAAAAAATTGTAGTATATTATACATAATTTTATACTAGTTTCAGTCAAAAAATAAAATTAAATCGAGCCTTGATCAAAATGCTACCAAATGATTCAGATCCTTTCTATACGTTACGAGGGAAGCTAACGATGGAAGTCCGTGAAAAAAATTATCTTAAGATTAGATTCTATGAAACTTTTTGAAACACTAGTTTCGGTCAAAAAATCATAGTGTTTTATACGAAATTTTATAATAGTTTCGGTCAAAATATCTAATTAAATCGAGGATTGTTCGAAATGCTATGAAATATTACAGATCCTTTCTTTATGTTACGAGGGAAGGTTATGATGGAAGTCAATGAAAAAAAATTATCTCAAAATTAGATTCTATGAAACTTTTTGTAAGACTAGTTTCGGTCAAAACATTGTAGTCTATTATACACAATTTTATACTAGTTTCAGTCAAAAAATCAAATTAAATCGAGGAGTATTTGAAATGCTCTAAATCTTTACAGATCATTTCTGTATGTTACGAGGAAAGGTTATAATGGAAGTCCATGCAAAAAATTATCTCAAAATTTGATTTCTATGAAACTTTTTGACAGACTAGTTTCGGTCAAAAAATCATAGTATTATACACAATTTTATACTAGTTTCGGTCAAAAAATCAAATTATATCGAGGATTGTTTGAAATGCTACGAAACTAGTCATATCCTTTCTATTTGTTACGATAGAAGGTTATGATGGAAGTCCATGCAAAAAATTATCTCAAAATTTGATTTCTATGAAACTTTTTGAAAGACTAGTTTCGGTCAAAAAATCATAGTATTATACACAATTTTATACTAGTTTCGGTCAAAAAATCAAATTAAATCGAGGATTGTTTGAAATGCTACGAAACTAGTCATATCCTTTCTATTTGTTACGATAAAAGGTTATGATGGAAGTCCATGCAAAACATTATTTCAAAATTAGATTCTATGAAAGTTTTTGAAATACTAGTTTCGGTCAAAAAATTGTAGTATATTATACACAATTTTATACTAGTTCGGTCAAAAAATAAAATTAAATCGAGGATTTTTCGAAATGCTACGAAACTTTTTAGATCCTTTCTATATGTTACAAGGGAAGGTTATGATGGATGTCCATGCAAAAATTATCTCAAAATACGATTCTATAAAACATTTTGAAAGACTAGTTTCGGTCAAAATATTGTAGTGTATTGTACACAATTTTATACTAGTTTCAGTCAAAAAATCAAATTAAATCAAGGAGTATTTGAAATGCTCTGAAACTTAACAAATCATTTCTATATGTTACGAGGGAAGGTTATGATGGAAGTTCGTGCAAAAAATTATCTCAAAATTAGATTTCTATGAAACTTTTTGAAATACTAGTTTCGGTATAAAAATTATAGTGTATTATACACAATTTTATAATAATTTTGTACAAAAAATCAAATTAAATCGAGGATTGTTCGAAATGATACAAAATTTACAGATCCTTTTTTTATGTTACGAGGGAAGGTTATCAAGGAACTCCATGAAAAATAATTATCTCAATATTAGATTCAATTAAACTTTTTGAAAGACTAGTTTCGGTCAAAAAATTGTAGTATATTATACACAATTTTATACTAGTTTCAGTCAAAAAATCAAATTAAATCGAGGATTAGTCGAAATGCTACGAAACTTTTCAGATCCTTTCTATATGTTTTGAGGGAAGGTTATGATGGAACGACATGTAAAAAATTATCTCAAAATTAGATTTCTATGAAACTGTTTTAAAGACTAGTTTCGCACAAAAAAATCATAGTATATTATACACAATTTTATACTAGTTTCGGTCAAAAAATCAAATTAAATCGAGGATTGTTTAAAATGCTACGAAACTACTCAGATCCTTACTATATGTTACGATGGAAGGTTATAATGGAAGTCCATGCAAAAAATTATCAAAAAATTAGATTCTAAGAAACTTTTTGAAATACTAGTTTCAGTCAAAAAATTGTAGTATATTATACACAATTTTATACTAGTTTCGGTGTAAAAATCAAATTAAATCGAGGATTGTTCGAAATGCTACGAAACTTCTCAGATCCTTTCTATATGTTATGAGGGAAGGTTATGATGGAACTCCATGCAAAAAATTATCTCAAAATTATATTCTATGAAACTTTTTGAAATACTAGTTTCGGTCAAAAAATCATAGTATGAGATACACAATTTTTTACTAGTTTCTGTCAAAAAATCAAATTAAATCGAGGATTGTTCGAAATGCTTCAAAACTTTTTAGATCCTTTCTATATGTTACGAGGGAAGGTTATGATGGATGTCCATGCAAAAATTATCTCAAAATAGGATTCTCTGAAACTTTTTGAAAGACTAGTTTCGTTCAAAAAATTGTAGTATATTATACATAATTTTATACTAGTTTCAGTCAAAAAATAAAATTAAATCGAGCATTGATCAAAATGCTACCAAATGATTCAGATCCTTTCTATACGTTACGAGGGAAGCTAACGATGGAAGTCCGTGAAAAAAATTATCTTAAGATTAGATTCTATGAAACTTTTTGAAACACTAGTTTCGATCAAAAAATCATAGTGTTTTATACGAAATTTTATAATAGTTTCGGTCAAAATATCTAATTAAATCGAGGATTGTTCGAAATGCTTTGAAATTTTACAGATCCTTTCTTTATGTTACGAGGGAAGGTTATGATGGAAGTCAATGAAAAAAAATTATCTCAAAATTAGATTCTATGAAACTTTTTGAAAGACTAGTTTCGGTCAAAACATTGTAGTCTATTATACACAATTTTATACTAGTTTCAGTCAAAAAATCAAATTAAATCGAGGAGTATTTGAAATGCTCTAAATCTTTACAGATCATTTCTATATATTACGAGGAAAGGTTATAATGGAAGTCCATGCAAAAAATTATCTCAAAATTTGATTTCTATGAAACTTTTTGAAAGACTAGTTTCGGTCAAAAAATCATAGTATTATACAAAATTTTATACTAGTTTCGGTCAAAAAATCAAATTAAATCGAGGATTGTTTGAAATGCTACGAAACTAGTCATATCCTTTCTATTTGTTACGATAGAAGGTTATGATGGAAGTCCATGCAAAACATTATTTCAAAATTAGATTCTATGAAACTTTTTGAAATACTAGTTTCGGTCAAAAAATCATAGTATATTATACACAATTTTATACTAGTTCGGTCAAAAAATAAAAATAAATCGAGGATTTTTCGAAATGCTACGAAACTTTTTAGATCCTTTCTATATGTTACAAGGGAAGGTTATGATGGATGTCCATGCAAAAATTATCTCAAAATACGATTCTATGAAACATTTTGAAAGACTAGTTTCAGTCAAAATATTGTAGTGTATTGTACACAATTTTATACTAGTTTCAGTCAAAAAATCAAATTAAATCAAGGATTATTTGAAATGCTCTGAAACTTAACAAATCATTTCTATATGTTACGAGGGAAGGTTATGATGGAAGTTCGTGCAAAAAATTATCTAAAAATTAGATTTCTATGAAACTTTTTGAAATACTAGTTTCGGTATAAAAATTATAGTGTATTATACACAATTTTATAATAATTTTGTACAAAAAATCAAATTAAATCGAGGATTGTTCGAAATGATACAAAATTTACAGATCCTTTTTTTATGTTACGAGGGAAGGTTATTAAGGAACTCCATGAAAAATAATTATCTCAATATTAGATTCAATTAAACTTTTTGAAAGACTAGTTTCGGTCAAAAAATTGTAGTATATTATACACAATTTTATACTAGTTTCAGTCAAAAAATCAAATTAAATCGAGGATTAGTCGAAATGCTACGAAACTTTTCAGATCCTTTCTATATGTTTTGAGGGAAGGTTATGATGGAACTACATGTAAAAAATTATCTCAAAATTAGATTTCTATGAAACTGTTTTAAAGACTAGTTTCGCACAAAAAAATCATAGTATATTATACACAATTTTATACTAGTTTCGGTCAAAAAATCAAATTAAATCGAGGATTGTTTAAAATGCTACGAAACTACTCAGATCCTTTCTATATGTTACGATGGAAGGTTATAATGGAAGTCCATGCAAAAAATTATCAAAAAATTAGATTCTAAGAAACTTTTTGAAATACTAGTTTCAGTCAAAAAATTGTAGTATATTATACACAATTTTATACTAGTTTCGGTGTAAAAATCAAATTAAATCGAGGATTGTTCGAAATGCTACGAAACTTTTCAGATCCTTTCTATATGTTATGAGGGAAGGTTATGATGGAACTCCATGCAAAAAATTATCTCAAAATTATATTCTATGAAACTTTTTGAAATACTAGTTTCGGTCAAAAAATCATAGTATGAGATACACAATTTTTTACTAGTTTCTGTCAAAAAATCAAATTAAATCGAGGATTGTTCGAAATGCTTCGAAACTTTTTAGATCCTTTCTATATGTTACGAGGGAAGGTTATGATGGATGTCTATGCAAAAATTATCTCAAAATAGGATTCTCTGAAACTTTTTGAAAGACTAGTTTCGGTCAAAAAATTGTAGTATATTATACATAATTTTATACTAGTTTCAGTCAAAAAATAAAATTAAATCGAGCATTGTTCAAAATGCTACCAAATGATTCAGATCCTTTCTATACGTTACGAGGGAAGCTAACGATGGAAGTCCGTGAAAAAAATTATCTTAAGATTAGATTCTATGAAACTTTTTGAAATACTAGTTTCGGTCAAAAAATCACAGTGTATTATACGAAATTTTATAATAGTTTCGGTCAAAATATCTAATTAAATCGAGGATTGTTCGAAATGCTTTGAAATTTTACAAATCCTTTCTTTATGTTACGAGGGAAGGTTATGATGGAAGTCAATGAAAAAAATTATCTCAAAATTAGATTCTATGAAACTTTTTGTAAGACTAGTTTCGGTCAAAACATTGTAGTCTATTATACACAATTTTATACTAGTTTCAGTCAAAAAATCAAATTAAATCGAGGAGTATTCGAAATGCTCTAAATCTTTACAGATCATTTCTATATGTTACGAGGAAAGGTTATAATGTAAGTTCATGCAAAAAATTATCTCAAAATTTGATTTCTATGAAACTTTTTGAAAGACTAGTTTCGGTCAAAAAATCATAGTATTATACACAATTTTATACTAGTTTCGGTCAAAAAATCAAATTAAATCGAGGATTGTTTGAAATGCTACGAAACTAATCATATCCTTTCTATATGTTACGATAGAAGGTTATTATGGAAGTCCATGCAAAACATTATGTCAAAATTAGATTCTATGAAACTTTTTGAAATACTAATTTCGGTCAAAAAATTGTAGTATATTATACACAATTTTATACTAGTTCGGTCAAAAAATCAAATTAAATTGAGGATTGTTCGAAATGCTACGAAACTTTTCAGATCCTTTCTATATGTTACAAGGGAAGGTTATGATGGATGTCCATGCAAAAATTATCTCAAAATACGATTATATGAAACTTTTTGAAAGACTAGTTTCGGTCAAAATATTGTAGTGTATTCTATACAATTTTATACTAGTTTCAGTCAAAAAATCAAATTAAATCAAGGAGTATTTGAAATGCTCTGAAACTTAACAAATCATTTCTATATGTTACGAGGGAAGGTTATGATGGAAGTTCGTGCAAAAAATTATCTCAAAATTAGAATTCTATGAAACTTTTTGAAATACTAGTTTCGGTTTAAAAATTATAGTGTATTATACACAATTTTATAATAATTTTGTACAAAAAATCAAGTTAAATCGAGGATTGTTCGAAATGATACGAAATTTTACAGATCCTTTATTTATGTTACGATGGAAGGTTATCATGGAACTCCATGAAAAATAATTATCTCAAAATTAGATTCAATTAAACTTTTTGAAAGACTAGTTTCGGTCAAAAAATTGTAGTATATTATACACAATTTTACACTAGTTTCAGTCAAAAAAATCAAATTAAATCGATGATTGTTCGAAATGCTACGAAACTTTTCAGATCCTTTCTATATGTTTTCAGGCAAGGTTATGATGGAACTACATGTAAAAAATTATCTAAAAATTAGATTTCTATGAAACTTTTTGAAAGACTAGTTTCGCTCAAAAAAATCATAGTATATTATACTCAATTTTATACTAGTTTCGGTCAAAAAATCAAATTAAATCGAGGATTATTTAAAATGCTACGAATCTACTCAGATCCTTTCTATATGTTACGATGGAAGGTTATGATGGAAGTCCATGCAAAAAATTATCACAAAATTAGATTCTAAGAAACTTTTTGAAATACTAGTTTCAGTCAAAAAATTGTAGTATATTATACACAATTTTATACTAGTTTCGGTCTAAAAATCAAATTAAATCGAGGATTGTTCGAAATGCTACGAAACTTTTCAGATCCTTTCTATATGTTATGAGGGAAGGTTATGATGGAACTCCATGCAAAAAACTTATCTCAAAATTATATTCTATGAAACTTTTTGAAATACTAGTTTCGGTCAAAAAATCATAGTATGATATACACAATTTTTTACTAGTTTCGGTCAAAAAATCAAATTAAATCGAGGATTGTTCGAAATGCTACGAAACTTTTTAGATCCTTTCTATATGTTACGAGGGAAGGTTATGATGGATGTCCATGCAAAAATTATCTCAAAATAGGATTCTATGAAATTTTTTGAAAGACTAGTTTCGATCAAAAAATTGTAGTATATTATACATAATTTTATACTAGTTTCAGTCAAAAAATAAAATTAAATCGAGCATTGTTCAAAATGCTACCAAATGTTTCAGAACCTTTCTATACGTTACGAGGGAAGCTAACGATGGAAGTCCGTGAAAAAAATTATCTTAAGATTAGATTCTATGAAACTTTTTGAAATACTAGTTTCGGTCAAAAAATCATAGTGTATTATACGAAATTTTATAATAGTTTCGGTCAAAATATCTAATTAAATCAAGGATTGTTCGAAATGCTATGAAATTTTACAGATCCTTTCTTTATGTTACGAGGGAAGGTTATCATGGAAGTCAATGAAAAAAAATTATCTCAAAATTTGATTCTATGAAACTTTTTGTAAGACTAGTTTCGGTCAAAACATTGTAGTCTATTATACACAATTTTATACTAGTTTCAGTCAAAAAATCAAATTAAATCGAGGAGTATTCGAAATGCTCTAAATCTTTACAGATCATTTCTATATGTTACGAGGAAAGGTTATAATGGAAGTCCATGCAAAAAATTATCTCAAAATTTGATTTCTATGAAACTTTTTGAAAGACTAGTTTCGGTCAAAAAATCATAGTATTATACACAATTTTATACTAGTTTCGGTCAAAAAATCAAATTAAATCGAGGATTGTTTGAAATGCTACGAAACTAATCATATCCTTTCTATATGTTACGATAGAAGGTTATTATGGAAGTCCATGCAAAACATTATGTCAAAATTAGATTCTATGAAACTTTTTGAAATACTAGTTTCGGTCAAAAAATTGTAGTATATTATACACAATTTTATACTAGTTCGGTCAAAAAATCAAATTAAATCGAGGATTGTTCGAAATGCTACGAAACTTTTCAGATCCTTTCTATATGTTACAAGGGAAGGTTATGATGGATGTCCATGCAAAAATTATCTCAAAATACGATTCTATGAAACTTTTTGAAAGACTAGTTTCGGTCAAAATATTGTAGTGTATTATATACAATTTTATACTAGTTTCAGTCAAAAAATCAAATTAAATCAAGGAGTATTTGAAATGCTCTGAAACTTAACAAATCATTTCTATATGTTACAAGGGAAGGTTATGATGGAAGTTCGTGCAAAAAATTATCTCAAAATTAGAATTCTATGAAACTTTTTGAAATACTAGTTTCGGTTTAAAAATTATAGTGTATTATACACAATTTTATAATAATTTTGTACAAAAAATCAAGTTAAATCGAGGATTGTTCGAAATGATACGAAATTTTACAGATCCTTTATTTATGTTTAGATGGAAGGTTATCATGGAACTCCATGAAAAATAATTATCTCAAAATTAGATTCAATTAAACTTTTTGAAAGACTAGTTTCGGTCAAAAAATTGTAGTATATTATACACAATTTTACACTAGTTTCAGTCAAAAAAATCAAATTAAATCGATGATTGTTCGAAATGCTACGAAACTTTTCAGATCCTTTCTATATGTTTTGAGGCAAGGTTATGATGGAACTACATGTAAAAAATTATCTAAAAATTAGATTTCTATGAAACTTTTTGAAAGACTAGTTTCGCTCAAAAAAATCATAGTATATTATACTCAATTTTATACTAGTTTCGGTCAAAAAATCAAATTAAATCGAGGATTATTTAAAATGCTACGAAACTACTCAGATCCTTTCTATATGTTACGATGGAAGGTTATGATGGAAGTCCATGCAAAAAATTATCACAAAATTAGATTCTAAGAAACTTTTTGAAATACTAGTTTCAGTCAAAAAATTGTAGTATATTATACACAATTTTATACTAGTTTCAGTCTAAAAATCAAATTAAATCGAGGAATGTTCGAAATGCTACGAAACTTTTCAGATCCTTTCTATATGTTATGAGGTAAGGTTATGATGGAACTCCATGCAAAAAACTTATCTCAAAATTATATTCTATGAAACTTTTTGAAATACTAGTTTCGGTCAAAAAATCATAGTATGATATACACAATTTTTTACTAGTTTCGGTCAAAAAATCAAATTAAATCGAGGATTGTTCGAAATGCTACGAAACTTTTTAGATCCTTTCTATATGTTACGAGGGAAGGTTATGATGGATGTCCATGCAAAAATTATCTCAAAATAGGATTGTATGAAATTTTTTGAAAGACTAGTTTCGATCAAAAAATTGTAGTATATTATACATAATTTTATACTAGTTTCAGTCAAAAAATAAAATTAAATCGAGCATTGTTCAAAATGCTACCAAATGTTTCAGAACCTTTCTATACGTTACGAGGGAAGCTAACGATGGAAGTCCGTGAAAAAAATTATCTTAAGATTAGATTCTATGAAACTTTTTGAAATACTAGTTTCGGTCAAAAAATCATAGTGTATTATACGAAATTTTATAATAGTTTCGGTCAAAATATCTAATTAAATCAAGGATTGTTCGAAATGCTATGAAATTTTACAGATCCTTTCTTTATGTTACGAGGGAAGGTTATCATGGAAGTCAATGAAAAAAAATTATCTCAAAATTCGATTCTATGAAACTTTTTGTAAGACTAGTTTCGGTCAAAACATTGTAGTCTATTATACACAATTTTATACTAGTTTCAGTCAAAAAATCAAATTAAATCGAGGAGTATTCGAAATGCTCTAAATCTTTACAGATCATTTCTATATGTTACGAGGAAAGGTTATAATGGAAGTCCATGCAAAAAATTATCTCAAAATTTGATTTCTATGAAACTTTTTGAAAGACTAGTTTCGGTCAAAAAATCATAGTATTATACACAATTTTATACTAGTTTCGGTCAAAAAATCAAATTAAATCGAGGATTGTTTGAAATGCTACGAAACTAATCATATCCTTTCTATATGTTACGATAGAAGGTTATTATGGAAGTCCATGCAAAACATTATGTCAAAATTAGATTCTATGAAACTTTTTGAAATACTAGTTTCGGTCAAAAAATTGTAGTATATTATACACAATTTTATACTAGTTCGGTCAAAAAATCAAATTAAATCGAGGATTGTTCGAAATGCTACGAAACTTTTCAGATCCTTTCTATATGTTACAAGGGAAGGTTATGATGGATGTCCATGCAAAAATTATCTCAAAATACGATTCTATGAAACTTTTTGAAAGACTAGTTTCGGTCAAAATATTGTAGTGTATTATATACAATTTTATACTAGTTTCAGTCAAAAAATCAAATTAAATCAAGGAGTATTTGAAATGCTCTGAAACTTAACAAATCATTTCTATATGTTACAAGGGAAGGTTATGATGGAAGTTCGTGCAAAAAATTATCTCAAAATTAGAATTCTATGAAACTTTTTGAAATACTAGTTTCGGTTTAAAAATTATAGTGTATTATACACAATTTTATAATAATTTTGTACAAAAAATCAAGTTAAATCGAGGATTGTTCGAAATGATACGAAATTTTACAGATCCTTTATTTATGTTTAGATGGAAGGTTATCATGGAACTCCATGAAAAATAATAATCTCAAAATTAGATTCAATTAAACTTTTTGAAAGACTAGTTTCGGTCAAAAAATTGTAGTATATTATACACAATTTTACACTAGTTTCAGTCAAAAAAATCAAATTAAATCGATGATTGTTCGAAATGCTACGAAACTTTTCAGATCCTTTCTATATGTTTTCAGGCAAGGTTATGATGGAACTACATGTAAAAAATTATCTAAAAATTAGATTTCTATGAAACTTTTTGAAAGACTAGTTTCGCTCAAAAAAATCATAGTATATTATACTCAATTTTATACTAGTTTCGGTCAAAAAATCAAATTAAATCGAGGATTACTTAAAATGCTACGAAACTACTCAGATCCTTTCTATATGTTACGATGGAAGGTTATGATGGAAGTCCATGCAAAAAATTATCACAAAATTAGATTCTAAGAAACTTTTTAAAATACTAGTTTCAGTCAAAAAATCGTAGTATATTATACACAATTTTGTACTAGTTTCAGTCTAAAAATCAAATTAAATCGAGGAATGTTCGAAATGCTACGAAACTTTTCAGATCCTTTCTATATGTTATGAGGTAAGGTTATGATGGAACTCCATGCAAAAAATTATCTCAAAATTATATTCTATGAAACTTTTTGAAATACTAGTTTCGGTCAAAAAATCATAGTATGATATACACAATTTTTTACTAGTTTCGGTCAAAAAATCAAATTAAATCGAGGATTGTTCGAAATGCTACGAAACTTTTTAGATCCTTTCTATATGTTACGAGGGAAGGTTATGATGGATGTCCATGCAAAAATTATCTCAAAATAGGATTCTATGAAATTTTTTGAAAGACTAGTTTCGATCAAAAAATTGTAGTATATTATACATAATTTTATACTAGTTTCAGTCAAAAAATAAAATTAAATCGAGCATTGTTCAAAATGCTACCAAATGTTTCAGAACCTTTCTATACGTTACGAGGGAAGCTAACGATGGAAGTCCGTGAAAAAAATTATCTTAAGATTAGATTCTATGAAACTTTTTGAAATACTAGTTTCGGTCAAAAAATCATAGTGTATTATACGAAATTTTATAATAGTTTCGGTCAAAATATCTAATTAAATCGAGGATTGTTCGAAATGCTATGAAATTTTACAGATCCTTTCTTTATGTTACGAGGGAAGGTTATGATGGAAGTCAATGAAAAAAAATTATCTCAAAATTAGATTCTATGAAACTTTTTGTAAGACTAGTTTCGGTCAAAATATTGTAGTCTATTATACACAATTTTATACTAGTTTCAGTCATAAAATCAAATTAAATCGAGGAGTATTCGAAATGCTCTAAATCTTTACAGATCATTTCTATATGTTACGAGGAAAGGTTATAATGTAAGTCCATGCAAAAAATTATCTCAAAATTTGATTTCTATAAAACTTTTTGAAAGACTAGTTTCGGTCAAAAAATCATAGTATTATACACAATTTTATACTAGTTTCGGTCAAAAAATCAAATTAAATCGAGGATTGTTTGAAATGCTACGAAACTAATCATATCCTTTCTATATGTTACGATAGAAGGTTATTATGGAAGTCCATGCAAAACATTATGTCAAAATTAGATTCTATGAAACTTTTTGAAATACTAGTTTCGGTCAAAAAATTGTAGTATATTATACACAATTTTATACTAGTTCGGTCAAAAAATCAAATTAAATCGAGGATTTTTCGAAATGCTACGAAACTTTTCAGATCCTTTCTATATGTTACAAGGGAAGGTTATGATGGATGTCCATGCAAAAATTATCTCAAAATACGATTCTATGAAACTTTTTGAAAGACTAGTTTCGGTCAAAATATTGTAGTGTATTATACACAATTTTATACTAGTTTCAGTCAAAATATCAAATTAAATCAAGGAGTATTTGAAATGCTCTGAAACTTAACAAATCATTTCTATATGTTACGAGGGAAGGTTATGATGGAATTTCGTGCAAAAAATTATCTCAAAATTAGAATTCTATGAAACTTTTTGAAATACTAGTTTCGGTTTAAAAATTATAGTGTATTATACACAATTTTATAATAATTTTGTACAAAAAATCAAGTTAAATCGAGGATTGTTCGAAATGATACGAAATTTTACAGATCCTTTATTTATGTTACGATGGAAGGTTATCATGGAACTTCATGAAAAATAATTATCTCAAAATTAGATTCAATTAAACTTTTTGAAAGACTAGTTTCGGTCAAAAAATTGTAGTATATTATACACAATTTTACACTAGTTTCAGTCAAAAAAATCAAATTAAATCGATGATTGTTCGAAATGCTACGAAACTTTTCAGATCCTTTCTATATGTTTTGAGGCAAGGTTATGATGGAACTACATGTAAAAAATTATCTAAAAATTAGATTTCTATGAAACTTTTTGAAAGACTAGTTTCGCTCAAAAAAATCATAGTATATTATACTCAATTTTATACTAGTTTCGGTCAAAAAATCAAATTAAATCGAGGATTGTTTAAAATGCTACGAAACTACTCAGATCCTTTCTATATGTTACGATGGAAGGTTATGATGGAAGTCCATGCAAAAAATTATCACAAAATTAGATTCTAAGAAACTTTTTGAAATACTAGTTTCAGTCAAAAAATCGTAGTTATACACAATTTTATACTAGTTTCAGTCTAAAAATCAAATTAAATCGAGGAATGTTCGAAATGCTACGAAACTTTTCAGATCCTTTCTATATGTTATGAGGTAAGGTTATGATGGAACTCCAGGCAAAAAATTATCTCAAAATTATATTCTATGAAACTTTTTGAAATACTAGTTTCGGTCAAAAAATCATAGTATGATATACACAATTTTTTACTAGTTTCGGTCAAAAAATCAAATTAAATCGAGGATTGTTCGAAATGCTACGAAACTTTTTAGATCCTTTCTATATGTTACGAGGGAAGGTTATGATGGATGTCCATGCAAAAATTATCTCAAAATAGGATTCTATGAAATTTTTTGAAAGACTAGTTTCGATCAAAAAATTGTAGTATATTATACATAATTTTATACAAGTTTCAGTCAAAAAATAAAATTAAATCGAGCATTGTTCAAAATGCTACCAAATGTTTCAGAACCTTTCTATACGTTACGAGGGAAGCTAACGATGGAAGTCCGTGAAAAAAATTATCTTAAGATTAGATTCTATGAAACTTTTTGAAATACTAGTTTCGGTCAAAAAATCATAGTGTATTATACGAAATTTTATAATAGTTTCGGTCAAAATATCTAATTAAATCGAGGATTGTTCGAAATGCTATGAAATTTTACAGATCCTTTCTTTATGTTACGAGGGAAGGTTATGATGGAAGTCAATGAAAAAAAATTATCTCAAAATTAGATTCTATGAAACTTTTTGTAAGACTAGTTTCGGTCAAAACATTGTAGTCTATTATACACAATTTTATACTAGTTTCAGTCATAAAATCAAATTAAATCGAGGAGTATTCGAAATGCTCTAAATCTTTACAGATCATTTCTATATGTTACGAGGAAAGGTTATAATGTAAGTCCATGCAAAAAATTATCTCAAAATTTGATTTCTATGAAACTTTTTGAAAGACTAGTTTCGGTCAAAAAATCATAGTATTATACACAATTTTATACTAGTTTCGGTCAAAAAATCAAATTAAATCGAGGATTGTTTGAAATGCTACGAAACTAATCATATCCTTTCTATATGTTACGATAGAAGGTTATTATGGAAGTCCATGCAAAACATTATGTCAAAATTAGATTCTATGAAACTTTTTGAAATACTAGTTTCGGTCAAAAAATTGTAGTATATTATACACAATTTTATACTAGTTCGGTCAAAAAATCAAATTAAATCGAGGATTTTTCGAAATGCTACGAAACTTTTCAGATCCTTTCTATATGTTACAAGGGAAGGTTATGATGGATGTCCATGCAAAAATTATCTCAAAATACGATTCTATGAAACTTTTTGAAAGACTAGTTTCGGTCAAAATATTGTAGTGTATTATACACAATTTTATACTAGTTTCAGTCAAAATATCAAATTAAATCAAGGAGTATTTGAAATGCTCTGAAACTTAACAAATCATTTCTATATGTTACGAGGGAAGGTTATGATGGAATTTCGTGCAAAAAAATATCTCAAAATTAGAATTCTATGAAACTTTTTGAAATACTAGTTTCGGTTTAAAAATTATAGTGTATTATACACAATTTTATAATAATTTTGTACAAAAAATCAAGTTAAATCGAGGATTGTTCGAAATGATACGAAATTTTACAGATCCTTTATTTATGTTACGATGGAAGGTTATCATGGAACTTCATGAAAAATAATTATCTCAAAATTAGATTCAATTAAACTTTTTGAAAGACTAGTTTCGGTCAAAAAATTGTAGTATATTATACACAATTTTACACTAGTTTCAGTCAAAAAAATCAAATTAAATCGATGATTGTTCGAAATGCTACGAAACTTTTCAGATCCTTTCTATATGTTTTGAGGCAAGGTTATGATGGAACTACATGTAAAAAATTATCTAAAAATTAGATTTCTATGAAACTTTTTGAAAGACTAGTTTCGCTCAAAAAAATCATAGTATATTATACTCAATTTTATACTAGTTTCGGTCAAAAAATCAAATTAAATCGAGGATTGTTTAAAATGCTACGAAACTACTCAGATCCTTTCTATATGTTACGATGGAAGGTTATGATGGAAGTCCATGCAAAAAATTATCACAAAATTAGATTCTAAGAAACTTTTTGAAATACTAGTTTCATTCAAAAAATCGTAGTATATTATACACAATTTTATACTAGTTTCAGTCTAAAAATCAAATTAAATCGAGGAATGTTCGAAATGCTACGAAACTTTTCAGATCCTTTCTATATGTTATTAGGTAAGGTTATGATGGAACTCCATGCAAAAAATTATCTCAAAATTATATTCTATGAAACTTTTTGAAATACTAGTTTCGGTCAAAAAATCATAGTATGATATACACAATTTTTTACTAGTTTCGGTCAAAAAATCAAATTAAATCGAGGATTGTTCGAAATGCTACGAAACTTTTTAGATCCTTTCTATATGTTACGAGGGAAGGTTATGATGGATGTCCATGCAAAAATTATCTCAAAATAGGATTCTATGAAATTTTTTGAAAGACTAGTTTCGATCAAAAAATTGTAGTATATTATACATAATTTTATACTAGTTTCAGTCAAAAAATAAAATTAAATCGAGCATTGTTCAAAATGCTACCAAATGTTTCAGAACCTTTCTATACGTTACGAGGGAAGCTAACGATGGAAGTCCGTGAAAAAAATTATCTTAAGATTAGATTCTATGAAACTTTTTGAAATACTAGTTTCGGTCAAAAAATCATAGTGTATTATACGAAATTTTATAATAGTTTCGGTCAAAATATCTAATTAAATCGAGGATTGTTCGAAATGCTATGAAATTTTACAAATCCTTTCTTTATGTTACGAGGGAAGGTTATGATGGAAGTCAATGAAAAAAAATTATCTCAAAATTAGATTCTATGAAACTTTTTGTAAGACTAGTTTCGGTCAAAACATTGTAGTCTATTATACACAATTTTATACTAGTTTCAGTCATAAAATCAAATTAAATCGAGGAGTATTCGAAATGCTCTAAATCTTTACAGATCATTTCTATATGTTACGAGGAAAGGTTATAATGTAAGTCCATGCAAAAAATTATCTCAAAATTTGATTTCTATGAAACTTTTTGAAAGACTAGTTTCGGTCAAAAAATCATAGTATTATACACAATTTTATACTAGTTTCGGTCAAAAAATCAAATTAAATCGAGGAATGTTTGAAATGCTACGAAACTAATCATATCCTTTCTATATGTTACGATAGAAGGTTATTATGGAAGTCACGGCAAAACATTATGTCAAAATTAGATTCTATGAAACTTTTTGAAATACTAGTTTCGGTCAAAAAATTGTAGTATATTATACACAATTTTATACTAGTTCGGTCAAAAAATCAAATTAAATCGAGGATTTTTCGAAATGCTACGAAACTTTTCAGATCCTTTCTATATGTTACAAGGGAAGGTTATGATGGATGTCCATGCAAAAATTATCTCAAAATACGATTCTATGAAACTTTTTGAAAGACTAGTTTCGGTCAAAATATTGTAGTGTATTATACACGATTTTATACTAGTTTCAGTCAAAATATCAAATTAAATCAAGGAGTATTTGAAATGCTCTGAAACTTAACAAATCATTTCTATATGTTACGAGGGAAGGTTATGATGGAATTTCGTGCAAAAAATTATCTCAAAATTAGAATTCTATGAAACTTTTTGAAATACTAGTTTCGGTTTAAAAATTATAGTGTATTATACACAATTTTATAATAATTTTGTACAAAAAATCAAGTTAAATCGAGGATTGTTCGAAATGATACGAAATTTTACAGATCCTTTATTTATGTTACGATGGAAGGTTATCATGGAACTCCATGAAAAATAATTATCTCAAAATTAGATTCAATTAAACTTTTTGAAAGACTAGTTTCGGTCAAAAAATTGTAGTATATTATACACAATTTTACACTAGTTTCAGTCAAAAAAATCAAATTAAATCGATGATTGTTTGAAATGCTACGAAACTTTTCAGATCCTTTCTATATGTTTTGAGGCAAGGTTATGATGGAACTACATGTAAAAAATTATCTAAAAATTAGATTTCTATGAAACTTTTTGAAAGACTAGTTTCGCTCAAACAAATCATAGTATATTATACTCAATTTTATACTAGTTTCGGTCAAAAAATCAAATTAAATCGAGGATTGTTTAAAATGCTACGAAACTACTCAGATCCTTTCTATATGTTACGATGGAAGGTTATGATGGAAGTCCATGCAAAAAATTATCACAAAATTAGATTCTAAGAAACTTTTTGAAATACTAGTTTCAGTCAAAAAATTGTAGTATATTATACACAATTTTATACTAGTTTCAGTCTAAAAATCAAATTAAATCGAGGAATGTTCGAAATGCTACGAAACTTTTCAGATCCTTTCTATATGTTATGAGGTAAGGTTATGATGGAACTCCATGCAAAAAATTATCTCAAAATTATATTCTATGAAACTTTTTGAAATACTAGTTTCGGTCAAAAAATCATAGTATGATATACACAATTTTTTACTAGTTTCGGTCAAAAAATCAAATTAAATCGAGGATTGTTCGAAATGCTACGAAACTTTTTAGATCCTTTCTATATGTTACGAGGGAAGGTTATGATGGATGTCCATGCAAAAATTATCTCAAAATAGGATTCTATGAAATTTTTTGAAAGACTAGTTTCGATCAAAAAATTGTAGTATATTATACATAATTTTATACTAGTTTCAGTCAAAAAATAAAATTAAATCGAGCATTGTTCAAAATGCTACCAAATGTTTCAGATCCTTTCTATACGTTACGAGGGAAGCTAACGATGGAAGTCCGTGCAAAAAATTATCTTAAGATTAGATTCTATGAAACTTTTTGAAATACTAGTTTCGGTCAAAAAATCATAGTGTATTATACGAAATTTTAAAATAGTTTCGGTCAAAATATCTAATTAAATCAAGGATTGTTCGAAATGCTATGAAATATTACAGATCCTTTCTTTATGTTACGAGGGAAGGTTAAGATGGAAGTCAATGAAAAAAAAATATCTCAAAATTAGATTCTATGAAACTTTTTGAAAGACTAGTTTCGGTCAAAAAATTGTAGTCTCTTATACACAATTTTATACTAGTTTCAGTCAAAAAATCAAATTAAATCGAGGAGTATTCGAAATGCTCTAAATCATTACAGATCATTTCTATATGTTACGAGGAAAGGTTATAATGGAAGTCCATGCAAAAAATTATCTCAAAATTTGATTTCTATGAAACTTTTTGAAAGACTAGTTTCGGTCAAAAAATCATAGTATTATACACAATTTTATACTAGTTTCGGTCAAAAAATCAAATTAAATCGAGGATTGTTTGAAATGCTACGAAACTAATCATATCCTTTCTATATGTTACGATAGAAGGTTATGATGAAAGTCCATGCAAAACATTATGTCAAAATTAGATTATATGAAACTTTTTGAAATACTAGTTTCGGTCAAAAAATCATAGTATAATATACACAATTTTATACTAGTGTCGGTCAAAAAATCAAATTAAATCGAGGATTGTTCGAAATGCTAAGAAACTTTTTAGATCCTTTCTATATATTACGAGGGAAGGTTATGATGGATGTCCATGCAAAAATTATCTCAAAATAGGATTCTATGAAACATTTTGAAAGACTAGTTTCGGTCAAAAAATTGTAGTATATTATACACAATTTTATACTAGTTTCAGTCAAAAAATGAAATTAAATCGAGCATTGTTCAAAATGCTACCAGATGTTCCAGATCCTTTCTATACGTTACGAGGGAAGCTAACGATGAAAGTCTGTGCAAAAAATTATCTTAAGATTTGATTCTATGAAAGTTTTTGAAATACTAGTTTCGGTCAAAAAATCATAGTGTATTATACGAAATTTTATAATAGTTTCGGTCAAAATATCTAATTAAATCGAGGATTGTTCGAAATGCTATGAAATTTTACAGATCCTTTCTTTATGTTACGAGGGAAGGTTAAGATGTAAGTCAATGAAAAAAAATTATCTAAAAATTAGATTCCATGAAACTTTTTGAAAGACTAGTTTCGGTAAAAAAATTGTAGTCTATTATACACAATTTTATACTAGTTTCAGTCAAAAAATCAAACTAAATCGAGGAATATTCGAAATGCTCTAAATCTTTATAGATCATTTCTATATGTTACGAGGGAAGGTTATAATGGAAGTCCATGCAAAAAATTATCTCAAAATTTGATTTCTATGAAACTTTTTGAAAGACTAGTTTCGGTCAAAAAATAATAGTATTATACACAATTTTATACTAGTTTCGGTCTAAAAATCAAATTAAATCGAGGATTGTTTGAAATGCTACGAAACTAATAATATCCTTTCTATATGTTACGATAGAAGGTTATGATGGAAGTCCATGCAAAACATTATGTCAAAATTATATTCTATGAAACTTTTTGAAATACTAGTTTCGGTCAAAAAATTGTAGTATATTATACACAATTTTATACTTGTTCGGTCAAAAAATAAAATTAAATCCAGGATTGTTCGAAATGCTACGAAACTTTTCAGATCCTTTCTATATGTTACAAGGGAAGGTTATGATGGATGTCCATTCAAAAATTATCTCAAAATACGATTCTATGAAACTTTTTGAAAGATTAGTGATCGTACCTGGAGATGAGGATCCGATGCGGCTGGTCTCGAGTGCGGACGAATATGGTCGTTGAGGAGAAAAAAGGGGTGTACCTGCAAGGCACTCCGATGCTAAAGTAAGTAACCGAGCAAGAGTGAGCAAGTACTAGTATTAGGGTTGAGAATTGAATACCTGACCATCTCAAATGAGAGAGTTTATTTAAGGGACCAGCTAGAAGATTATTGGTTCGTTATGTGAGGTGTGGATCGAGGGGTCCGTGAAGATAGGAAACGGTCAATACTAGCCGTTAGAGGATTTCTTTGGGACCGGATCATCGGTGGTTGACTGAGGACCACTTTTCATGATTGTGCTCGACGTCGAGCAAGGTAATTGGATTAGTCTTTTTGGCCCAATAGGAAGAATTGGGCCGGGTCAGAACAGGAGCCCCCCAAGTCATTGCCCGTGCTGTAGAGCAGTGACTTAAGAGCGATATTGTGCTCGGCGAAGTGTAATATCATGGTCAAGGATCTACGCTGTCGGTCTTTTGGGCAAACGATGCGTTGCTCGACAAAGGAATGTGAAACGAAAAGCTGGAATATCTGGATATTCGCGCCTATTAATGATTTGACGGCTAGTCTAGGGGCTAGCGTATAGGGATCACGCGCGTGCGCACGTGTTTTCCTTCCTATAAATAGGATTCTCAGGGCCCATTTTGACCTTTTCGTTTCATCTTCTCTCTCAAGACTCTGCTCGTTCAGCCGCCGTTGTTTCAGCCGTCGACCACCCTTTACAGAAGCCTACTTTCTTCAAAAATGTCTTATCAAGCTCAAGGTACCGTTCCTTTCCTTTATTTTAGGTGTATATAGCGTAGGTTTTGTAGAATACATGCGGTTTAGGACGATTCTACCGGTAGTTTTTGGATTTAGGATTAGTAAACCTTAAAACTTCTGCCACCGTAGCTGGTCGGCTGTGAACCCTAACTTTAGGGTCGACGGAAGTCTTGGTCGACTTAGACTATGGATTTTGTGGATAGATTTTTTGTCATCTACACTGTTGGGCGTCAGCTGTTGCTTCGAGCAATGGTTAGCCAGGGCTACAGCTCGGGACATAGTTTCTGAGCTGAGGCGCTCCCTTTCACTTGTTGAGCGGTGGAAGGGTGGATTTGATATTCTTAATCGAATTCACTGATGCCTTTCCTCTGCTTTTCAGGTGAAAACTTGCTCGGGAATCCGCTGGACGTGCTTTCTGAGGATACGTCCTCGAGGAATTCGGAGTCGTCTGCGTCCATACCTTCAGACTCAGGAAGCTCTTCGGACAGTTCAGATACAAGCACTATGGGGCAGTCGACAGAATCGCCTCAGTGTCCTGCCCAGCCGAGGGTCTCTCCCGAAGAATGGGTGATGGAAGATTTGCTGGACAAGGTGTCTTCCTTCTCGAGACCTCGATCGGAGCCGCTGCCAGTTGTTGGGGATCCCGCTGATTGGGTTGTGACCTGCCCGGGAGACGACGACCGTATCTTCTCAGATTTTCGCGGTCGGGCGTTCTCCATGTATGAATACGCTACTTCGGTTCTGGGGGTGACGTTGCCTTTCAGCGACCTCGTGAGTGTTGTGCTCGGACATCTTTGCGTAGCTCCCTCTCAGTTGCACCCCAACTCATACGCATTCCTGAGGGCGTTCGAGATGACGTGCGCTTTCCTGGGCGTTGGAGCCAAATTTCCTCTCTTCTTCCTCCTATTTTCCTTACAGCGCCAAGTTGGGCGAGGAACCGACCGGAAGGGGTTCGTGTCCTTCAAGCAACGGACCAAGATCTTTAAAGCCCACTCAGAGTCTATTCGGGCCTTCAAAACTGACTATTTCTTGATAAAGCCTGCGAGCGAGGCGGCCGTGAGGGCTATGAGTTTTCTTGGGATAAACACTGATGAGAACGACGAGCCCAAGCTTGACGATCAAGGTCAGGTGATTCCGAGGAGGTTGTGGTTGTTTCCCTTCTCTTGGAGTCACGCTCATTATGAAAGACCCGTGGGGGAATTCGTTCAAGTGGGAGACACCTTAAATGATGACGACGCGGCCAGTTTCGAGGCCTTTAGGAAATTAATAGCCTCCTTTACTCCGACCCCCCTATTAGACGGAGAAGGGAAGGTTATGGTCGATCACGATGGAGGGGAAGCTTTGGATCGTCCCCTGATTAGTGTTACTGAACTACTGGCCTGTCGTAACGGGCAGGAAGTGGCCGACTTTTTTGGTATCCGTTTACTTGCGCTTGTTAACTTCTTGGTTTAATTTTGTTGCTCGTGACTAATGTGATTTTATTCTTCTTTTCAGGTTCCTTGACAAATCCATTGGACAAAATTCACGAGCGCTTGGTTCAGCAGCAACGGAAACGATCAAGGGTCGTGCAGACCAGGCTGACTGAAGCTAGCGGTTCGGGTTCGGGTCCCTTGGTCTAGGGTTCTCCGAGCGCCTCTACTGACTCTTTAATGAAGAAGCACAAATCGGCAGCCACTGTGGATCTGACGGCCAGTGCTCCCCCAAAACCAAAGCATGGGTTCCCCCATGTTTTGTTGTTCGTAACTTCTTCGAGGGGACCAGTATGGAGGTGGATCGGGCGGATTCTCTATTTCTGGAGGGGATGGACCGTCCTGCTCGGCGGCTTTCTCTGGCTCAGGACGCGAGTGCAGTCATGCGGGTCCTGACAATGGCCTGGCTGATGGCCGAGGGAGCTCCTATGCTGGAACGGGAGAACATCAAACTTAAGGAGCAGTTGGCTGCTTTTGAGGCCAAGCTGACAGCGGCCACAGAGGAGGTTAAAACGGTCACCACAGAGTCGACTGAACGAGCAGCGGTCATCGCCAAATTGGAGGTCGACAAGAAGAGGTTGCTTGAGCAGAACAAGAAACTCTAGGATGCCTTCTGCCCCAAGGAGGACGAGGACGAGGATACCAAGCATTTGGTGACGACGGCTCAGCTTCTTGCTCGGATCGACCAAGATATGGAAGACCTGAACGCATCAACTGAGTTTAGCTTCCTGAATGCGGTGGACCAAGTGAAAGCTCTCCACCCTGACCTAGCCTTGGATGTTGGTCGCATGAATTATCTCTACAAGGTGGTGGACGGTCGAATAGTGGTCCCCTCTGACTTGGTGGTGGCAGACTCTCAGCCGGGATCGACTGCTCATCCTGACCAACCAGAAGAGCAACTGGGCCAAGAGGAAGCTTGTGCAGATGAAGGCCGCCCGGAGGGTGAAGATAATTAAGTTATGGCAAGCGAGCCTTTGTAATTTAAAATGTATTCTGTTTCGGGGGGCGTGGCCCCCTTTATTTGTAATTCCGAACAAGTCGGCCCTTTGGTGTCGCATTTCTTTTTAAATGTCATGTGTTTGACCTTGGTGGTCGATTATATACTTTGTTTGCTCGTAGTAATGCGTCCGTCGGAGGACATAGTTTAGTTGTTATTTTTACTAAGTGTCCGTCGTGCGTTTTTGCATTAATTATAAGTAATTGAATAAATATGGGGAAGTGTGGAAGATCTGTTGGTTAGGGGGACCAATCAGTAATTGAGAGTCTTATTCTCGATCGGTGCTCGGACCAAGATAATGGCCCGGGCTCCGTGGCGTGAACATCCCATCGCGAGCTGGGGTTCTACCTGGTTGTGGTACTTAGGCAACGTCGGACTTGTTTTAGTATCCGTTCGTGCGACAAGCTTCTCTTTTGCTCGAAAAGAGATCTTGCTTGATTTTGTTATATTTGTGCTGTCGTGCTCGTACCTAGGCACGCAGTTTTTCGTTAGTCTCCCTTTCTCCTCACATGGGAGTTGAGTAAAGTGACTAATTTAACTGTAGTATTGTTTGAGTTTCTCGGCGTTCCAAGGCCGAGCGAGTTCTTCCCCGTGTAGGTTTTCTAAGTAATAAGCACCGTTCTCGGTCTTTGCTCGAACGCGATACGGGCCTTCCCAGTTGGGTGTTAGTTTTCCCTCGCGGGGATCTCTGTGGTTTCTTCTAAGCACAAGGCTGCCTACTTCGAACGTTCGCCTTATGACCTTAGAATCATACCGCGCAGCTATCTTTTGTTTGAGAATGGTTTCTCGAAGAGCAGCTTCCGACCGAACTTCTTCGACCATGTCGAGCTCGTCTCTCATAGCTTCAGCATTGGTATCCTGTTCCATGGGGAATTCCGTGCGCCTCGATCGGACATGCATTTCTATCGGGATCACTGCTTCGGTCCCATATGCTAATCGAAATGGAGATTCTCCGGTCGTTGAGTGGGGTGTGGTCCTATATGCCCACAACACGCTATGTAACTCTTCGACCCAGTGTTTCTTATGCTCATCCAACCTTCATTTCAGACCTCTTAGGATTACCCTGTTCGCGGCTTCTGCTTGCCCGTTAGTTTGAGGATGCTCGACTGAAGCGAAGTGTTATTTCGTTCCCATTGATGCAACGAATTCTTTGAAGTGTTTATCTGTGAATTGAGTCCCGTTGCCGGTCACGATGGCGAGGGGTACCCCGAATCGGGCGAGGATGTTTCTTTTAAAGAACCGAAGTATATTGAGTGCAGTGATTTTGGCCAGGGCCTCAGCTTCTATCCATTTAGTGAAATAGTCGAGGCCTACAATTAAGTATTTATTCTGACCAGACCCAACGACGAATGGTCCTAAAATGTCCATTCCCCACCACGCGAACGGCCAGGGCGACAATAACGATTTTAGCTCGGATGGAGGTGCTACGTGCACGTCTCCATGTCGTTGGCATTTGTCGCACCTCTTCACATGCTCCTTTGCATCGTGCTGGAGGGTGGGCCAGTAGTATCCTGCCCTTAGGATTTTTCGAGCTAATGAACGTCCGCCAGGATGCTGTGCATTGATCCCTTCGTGGACTTCCCTCAGTACGTGTGGAATGTTTTCCTCCTCTACGCATCTGAGGAGGGGTGTAGAGAATCCTCGACGATACATGCGTCCGCCTACTAAAGAGTATGAGCACGCCCTTCGTCGTATAGTACTGGCCTCTTTTGGGTCGGTTGGTAACTCTCCTTTGGTTAGATAGTTGAACATTGGGGTCATCCAGCAACCCGTGTCGCCCACGACGTTAATGTGTACACAGGTTGATGAGTGCCCGATACTTGGTCGGGGGAGCAATTTCTGTATGACGGACTTGTTGTTTCCTTTCCTTTTAGTGCTCGCCAATTTGGACAGGATATCTGCGCGGGCGTTGTTTTCCCGCGGAACGTGTTTGACTTCCACACTCTTAAACCGTTTTATTTCATCTTTTACGAGGGCTAGATATTCGGACATGTTATCACTTCTGGCCTGGAAATCCCCCCGGACTTGGCTTGCAACCAATTGGGAATCCGTGCAAATTGTGATCTCTTCTGCTTCTAGGTCGGTTGCAAGCCGTATGCCCGCCAGGAAGGCTTCATATTCTGCTTGGCTGTTAGAAGTGGGGAAAGATAAAGTCAGGGACACTTCAATGACGTTCCCTTCTTCGTTTTCCAAAATGATACCGGCTCCGCTGCCCGTCGGGCCAGATGCGCCGTCCACGAAAATAACCCACCTGGACGAAGCTTTCGGGTCTTGCTCGGTGAAGGTAAGTTCAGCCACGAAGTCGGCTAGCGCTTGAGCTTTGAGATCCTGTCTTCCTTCAAATTTGATATCGAACTCAGATAGTTCTAGTGACCATTTTAACATTCGGCCGACCATGTCTGGTCGACCGAGCAACTGTCTTATGGGTTGATCGTTCCTTACGATGATGGTGTGAGCCAGGAAGTAATGGAGTAGCCTTTTAGCTGCGAGAAGGAGGGCCAATGCGACCTTTTCTATCTGAAGGTACCGAATTTCTGGGCCGTGGAGTGCTTTGCTCGTGAAATATACAGGTTTTTGTCCTTCGGGTCGTTCGCGCACAAGGGCCGCGCTTACTGTTTCGTTCGCGACCGCAAGGTAGAGATACAGTGTCTCCCCCTCTTCTGGTCTGGATAAGACTGGAGGTTCACTTAATGCCTTTTTCAGGTGCGATAGTGCTAGCTCGCATTCCGCCGTCCACTCGAAAGTTGCTTCTTTACGGAGGAGTTTGTAAAAGGGGAGAGCGTGTTGAGCTGATTTTGCCACGAATCGAGCGAGGGAGGTAATGACCCCGTTTAGTGATTGTATGGATTTTTTGGACGTGGGAGTTGGGAACTCCGCGAACGCTCGACACCTATCGCGATTCGCCTCAATGCCTCTTTCAGTCAAATAGAATCCGAGGAATTTTCCCGCTCGGACACCAAAGGTGCATTTCTCAGGGTTGAAGCGCATTTTGCACTTTCGTGCCTGGTCGAACACTTTTCGCAAATGGGACGCGTGGTCCATTTCTCGTTGAGATTTGACGATCATATCGTCCATGTATACTTCGAGCATGTCTCCGATTTTGGTTCGGAAAACTTTATTCATCATGCGCTGATATGTTGCTCCTGCGTTTTTTAGACCGAAGGGCATAACGTTGTAAAAGTAATTGCCCGATTCGGTCATGAAGGCCATGTATTTTTTGTCAGACACGGCCATGGGTATTTGATTGTACCCCGAATATGCGTCCATGAAGGATAATAATTTGTATCCGGACGAATTGTCGACCAGTTTATCGATGTTAGGTAAAGGGTAAGCATCTTTCGGGCATGCCCGATTGAGATCGGTATAATCAACGCACATCCTCCATTTTCCACTAGATTCTTTCACAAGTACAACATTTGAGAGCCAGGTTGTATACCTGGCCTCGGTTACAAATTTAGCCTCTAGGAGGTCTTTAACAGCAGATTCGGCAGCTTCGGTCTTCTCAGTCGACTGCTTTCTCCTGCGTTGAGCGACCGCTTTATGTGTTGGATCGATGGAGAGGTGGTGACAAGCTTTTTCGGGGTCGAGCCCTGGCATTTTTGCGGCGCTCCAGGAAAATAAGTCTGCATTCCCTTTGAGGCAAGCTTCCAACTGTCGCTTCACTAATTCGGGCATATGTGCCCCGATCTTGACACACCGGGCTGGGTCCTCTCCCAAAGGAATTAGCTCGAAATCTCCGTCCGGTATTGGTCGGGATAAGGCCTCTGCTGGTCTCTGGACGCTCTCGCTACTATCTGAAAACCTGCAGTCTAGGTCGATCGAATCAACTTGAGGGAAAGCCTTGGGCACATCTGGCGAATCCAATGTCGGGGGACTTGGTTGGTACGATATCGAGCTGAGACCTTTTGATGCTGCCTCGAAACATCTGTGGGAAGCGTCAACGTCTCCGTGCAATGTGGCGACTCTACCTGAAGTAGTGTAGTACTTCATCTTCAGGTGGACGATGGACGGCACAGCTATTAACTCGGCCAAAGTTGGTCGTCCTAATATGCATTGGTACAGCGACGGGCAATCCATGACAAGGAATTGGACCCTAACCGTCCTGGCTGTCTCGCCCGCCCCGAAGGTGACAAACAGGTCGACATAACCCCATGTTCGGGATACTGCTCCGTTGAAACCTTGCAGGTCTGATCCGACGTATGGAGTTAGATGTGTTTCGTTCAGTTGGAGTGTTGAAAACAGTTGGGAGTACATGATGTCGCATGAACTACCTTGGTCCACTAATATCCTCCTTACATCGAAGTTCACCATGCACGCTTGGATGAGTAAAGGAATGCTAGCGTTGGGTGCTCCTCCTAGGAGTTCTTCTCGATAGAATGCGAGGGGTATGGAACCCTCCCTCGGTGGATCTAAAGTGGCGTTTTGTGCAGGCCCTTTGGCGATTAACTGGTCGAATTTTCTTTTCACAGAATCGACCGTGATTTTATTGAAGCCTCCTCCTGATATGACCATCGCCGAAGGGAAAGCTTCCCATGGACTGTGGGAGGAGAGGTACCCCGCACCCTTGGTGTGATCTGGTAGAAAGAAATCTTCCGTACAATAAATGATCATGGCGACTTGCATGTTAGCATCTACAGGGATGGGCACGGCTTCCTCGATTTTCTGGGTCTCTTGTGTATCCTGTCGAGGATTGTCTTTGGACTTGGTGAACTGTTTCAGGTGCCCGTCTTTGATGAGGATTTCAATCGCGTCCTTGAGGTGGATGCAATCCTCTGTGTTGTGCCCATGACTCTTGTGGAATCTGCAGTATTTTGTTTTATCTGTGTCGGGCTTGCAAGGTTGTTGCCTCGGAAAGCGTACTCCCGCTTGTTTGAATTCCGAATTGGCGCATTCAGACAAAATTTTCTCCCTGGAGGCTAGGAGAGGCGTGTATTCGTGGAACCGACCGACAGGTCCTCGGTGCTCCCGCGGTTCACGGGAGCGATCATCCTTTCTTTTGTCTCCTCCCCGACGAGATGTCGAGGGCTCATCAACTCGGTGTGGTTTGGCGTCTTCACGGTGCCGAGCGTCTCTTACTGAACTGGCCGCTTGCTTTTCTTCATATTGGATGTAAGCTTGGGCTTTTAGCAAGAACGCGTCGAGGGTGGCTGGGGTTTCAAAGCCGACCGCCCGATGGAAATCGGTCGAGGGACGCAGCCCCCGCTCTAGCAAATATTTTTTCATGTCGTCGGTCGTGGATACTTGGACTGCCTCTTTATTGAACCTTTCGATGTAAGTTCGTAAAGGCTAGTCTCTTCCCTGGATTATTGCTTAGAGCGAAGCCTCTGTCTTAGGGTGTCGTCTTGACGCGGTAAAGTGCCTGGAGAACGTGCGTCCAAGCTATTTCCATGATGTGATGGATTCAGCCTCAAGGCTTTTATACCATGTCATTGCCCCTTTCATCAGCGTCGTGGGAAAGAGTCGACATTTAATTGCCCCCCGTACGCCTCGATAGTCGAGCAAAGCGTCGATGTTCTCGATGTGCTCGTCTGGGTCGGTGGTCCCATCGTACGAGCCCAACGGAGGGGGTTTCTCCAAGCCTCTTGGGAGCTTGGCCGCCATGATTTCAGATGATAGGGGACCCCGAGTGTCCTCGTCGTCACTGGAAATAAGTGATGAGGATCTGCGATCATGCTTCTTTGTTCTTCGAGGGGAGGCGGATCTTGATCTGCTCCTTCTTGGTTTTCTTTTAGGAGAGGGTTGTGGGGAAGACTGACGAAAGCGTTTGTTGCCTGTCGATTCGTCTGTGTTCCCTTTTTTCTTCTTCTTCGTAGGAGACGTAGAGTGCTCCCTCTGGGGTCTCCTGGGAGAATGAGGTCGCCGAGACTTATCTTCAAGTCGAGCGATCTTTTCGCCATGAGTGAGGAACAGCAAGTTCGTTTGATTCAAGATTTCGGCCAATGCGGCAAAATCTGACCCTGAAGGGATTGAAGGAAAAAGAGTTTCCGGGCGACTTTCCAAGGGTTGGTCGCGATCAGGTGAAGGTGACGTCGCCCTTCCGTCTGGACGGTCTTGCACCGTTTCGTCATGCAGAGGAGGCTGGATATTGCTCTCACGTTGTGTGAGAATCACACCATCGTTTGATTGATTCTCCTGGTTGTCCCGAGCAGCCATGGATTTTGTTAACTTTGGTTCTTTGAGGATCTTGAAGAAGAACGGGGAAATCAGTTTCCCACAGACGGCGCCACCTGATCGTACCTGGAGATCAGGATCCGATGCAGCTGGTCTCGAGAGCGGACGAATATGGTCGTTGAGGAGAAAGAAGGGTTGTACCTGCAAGGCACTCCGATGCTAAAGTAAGTAACCGAGCAAGAGTGAGCAAGTACTAGTATTAGGGTTGAGAATTGAATACCTGACCCTTTCAAATGAGAGAGTTTATATAAGGGACCAGCTAGAAGATTATTGGTTCGTTATGTGAGGTGCGGATCGAGGGGTCCGTGAAGATAGGAAACGGTCAATACTAGCCGTTAGAGGATTTCTTTGGGACCAGATCATCGGTGGTCGACTGAGGACCACTTTTCATGATTGTGCTCGACGTCGAGCAAGGTAATTGGATCAGTCTTTTTGGCCCAATAGGAAGAATTGGGCCGGGTCAGAACAACTAGTTTCGGTCAAAATAGTGTAGTGTATTATACACAATTTTATACTAGTTTCAGTCAAAAAATCAAATTAAATCAAGGAGTATTTGAAATTCTTTGAAACTTAACAAATCATTTCTATATGTTACGAGGGAAGGTTATGATGGAAGTTCGTGCAAAATATTATCTCAAAATTAGATTTCTATGAAACTTTTTGAAATACTAGTTTCGGTATAAAAATTATAGTGTATTATACACAATTTTATAATAATTTTGTACAAAAAATCAAATTAAATCGAGGATTGTTCGAAATGATACGAAATTTTACAGATCCTTTATTTATGTTACGATGGAAGGTTATCATGGAACTCCATGAAAAATAATTATCTCAAAATTAGATTCAATTAAACTTTTTGAAAGACTAGTTTCTGTCAAAAAATTGTAGTATATTATACACAATTTTACACTAGTTTCAGTCAAAAAAATCAAATTAAATCGAGGATTGTTCGAAATGCTACAAAACTTTTCAGATCCTTTCTATATGTTTTGAGGCAAGGTTATGATGGAACTACATGTAAAAAATTATCTCAAAATTAGATTTCTATGAAACCTATTGAAAGACTAGTTTCGCTCAAAAAAATCATAGTATATTATACACAATTTTATACTAGTTTCGGTAAAAAAATCAAATTAAATCGAGGATTGTTTAAAATGCTACGAAACTACTCAGATCCTTTCTATATGTTACGATGGAAGGTTATGATGGAAGTCCATGCAAACAATTATCACAAAATTAAATTCTAAGAAACTTTTTGAAATACTAGTTTCAGTAAAAAAATTGTAGTATATTATACACAATTTTATAGTAGTTTCGGTCTAAAAATCAAATTAAATCGATGATTGTTCGAAATGCTACGAAACTTTTCAGATCCTTTCTATATGTTATGTGGGAAGGTTATGATGTAACTCCATGCAAAAAATTATCTAAAAATTATATTCTATGATACTTTTTGAAATACTAGTTTCGGTCAAAAAATCATAGTATAATATACACAATTTTATACTAGTTTCGGTCATAAAATCAAATTAAATCAAGGATTGTTCGAAATGCTACGAAACTTTTTAGATCCTTTCTATATGTTACGAGGGAAGGTTATGATGGATGTCCATGCAAAAATTATCACAAAATAGGATTCTATGAAATTTTTGAAAGACAAGTTTCGGTCAAAAAATTGTAGTATATTATACATAATTTTATACTAGTTTCAGTCAAAAAATAAAATTAAAACGAGCATTGTTCAAAATGCTACCAAATGTTTCAGATCCTTTCTATACGTTATGAGGGAAGCTAACGATGGAAGTCCCTCCAAAAAATTATCTAAAGATTAGATTCTATGAAACTTTTTGAAATACTAGTTTCGGTCAAAAAATCATAGTGTATTATACGAAATTTTATAATAGTTTCGGTCAAAATATATAATTAAATCGAGGATTGTTCGAAATGCTATGAAATTTTACAGATCCTTTCTTTATGTTACGAGGGAAGGTTAAGATGGAAGTCAATGAAAAAAAATTATCTCAAAATTAGATTCTATGAAACTTTTTGAAAGACTAGTTTCGGTCAAAAAATTGTAGTCTATTATACACAATTTTATACTAGTTTCAGTCAAAAAATCAAATTAAATCGAGGAGTATTCGAAATGCTCTAAATCTTTATAGATCATTTCTATATGTTACGAGGGAAAGTTATAATGGAAGTCCATGCAAAAAATTATCTCAAAATTTGATTTCTATGAAACTTTTTGAAAGACTAGTTTCGGTCAAAAAATAATAGTATTATACACAATTTTATACTAGTTTCGGTCAAAAAATCAAATTAAATCGAGGATTGTTTGAAATGCTACGAAACTAATAAAATCCTTTCTATATGTTACGATAGAAGGTTATGATGGAAGTCCATGCAAAACATTATGTCAAAATTAGAATCTATGAAACTTTTTGAAATACTAGTTTCGGTCAAAAAATTGTAGTATATTATACACAATTTTATACTAGTTCGGTCAAAAAATAAAATTAAATCCAGGATTGTTCGAAATGCTACGAAACTTTTCAGATCCTTTCTATATGTTACAAGGGAAGGTTATGATGGATGTCCATTCAAAAATTATCTCAAAATACGATTCTATGAAACTTTTTGAAAGACTAGTTTCGGTGAAAATATTGTAGTGTATTATACACAATTTTATACTAGTTTCAGTCAAAAAATCAAATTAAATCAAGGAGTATTTGAAATTCTTTGAAACTTAACAAATCATTTCTATATGTTACGAGGGAAGGTTATGATGGAAGTTCGTGCAAAATATTATCTCAAAATTAGATTTCTATGAAACTTTTTGAAATACTAGTTTCGGTATAAAAATTATAGTGTATTATACACAATTTTATAATAATTTTGTACATAAAATCAAATTAAATCGAGGATTGTTCGAAATGATAAGAAATTTTACAGATCCTTTATTTATGTTACGATGGAAGGTTATCATGGAACTCCATGAAAAATAATTATCTCAAAATTAGATTCAATTAAACTTTTTGAAAGACTAGTTTCGGTCAAAAAATTGTAGTATATTATACACAATTTTACACTAGTTTCAGTCAAAAAAATCAAATTAAATCGAGGATTGTTCGAAATGCTACAAAACTTTTCAGATCCTTTCTATATGTTTTGAGGCAAAGTTATGATGGAACTACATGTAAAAAATTATCTCAAAATTAGATTTCTATGAAACCTTTTGAAAGACTAGTTTCGCTCAAAAAAATCATAGTATATTATACACAATTTTATACTAGTTTCAGTAAAAAAATCAAATTAAATCGAGGATTGTTTAAAATGCTACGAAACTACTCAGATCCTTTCTATATGTTACGATGGAAGGTTATGATGGAAGTCCATGCAAACAATTATCACAAAATTAGATTCTAAGAAACTTTTTGAAATACTAGTTTCAGTAAAAAAATTGTAGTATATTATACACAATTTTATACTAGTTTCGGTCTAAAAATCAAATTAAATCGAGGATTGTTCGAAATGCTACGAAACTTTTCAGATCCTTTCTATATGTTATGTGGGAAGGTTATGATGGAACTCCATGCAAAAAATTATCTCAAAATTATATTCTATGAAACTTTTTGAAATACTAGTTTCGGTCAAAAAATCATAGTATAATATACACAATTTAATACTAGTTTCGGTCAAAAAATCAAATTAAATCAAGGATTGTTCGAAATGCTACGAAACTTTTTAGATCCTTTCTATATGTTACGAGGGAAGGTTATGATGGATGTCCATGCAAAAATTATCTCAAAATAGGATTCTATGAAACTTTTTAAAAGACAAGTTTCGGTCAAAAAATTGTAGTATATTATACATAATTTTATACTAGTTTCAGTCAAAAAATTAAATTAAATCGAGCATTGTTCAAAATGCTACCAAATGTTTCAGATCCTTTCTATACGTTATGAGGGAAGCTAACGATGGAAGTCCCTCCAAAAAATTATCTAAAGATTAGATTCTATGAAACTTTTTGAAATACTAGTTTCGGTCAAAAAATCATAGTGTATTATACGAAATTTTATAATAGTTTCGGTCAAAATATATAATTAAATCGAGGATTGTTCGAAATGCTATGAAATTTTACAGATCCTTTCTTTATGTTACGAGGGAAGGTTAAGATGGAAGTCAATGAAAAAAAATTATCTCAAAATTAGATTCTATGAAACTTTTTGAAAGACTAGTTTCGGTAAAAAAATTGTAGTCTATTATACACAATTTTATACTAGTTTCAGTCAAAAAATCAAATTAAATCGAGGAGTATTCGAAATGCTCTAAATCTTTATAGATCATTTCTATATGTTACGAGGGACGGTTATAATGGAAGTCCATGCAAAAAATTATCTCAAAATTTGATTTCTATGAAACTTTTTGAAAGACTAGTTTCGGTCAAAAAATAATAGTATTATACACAATTTTATACTAGTTTCGGTCAAAAAATCAAATTAAATCGAGGATTGTTTGAAATGCTACGAAACTAATAAAATCCTTTCTATATGTTACGATAGAAGGTTATGATGGAAGTCCATGCAAAACATTATGTCAAAATTAGAATCTATGAAACTTTTTGAAATACTAGTTTCGGTCAAAAAATAAGAGTATAATATACACAATTTTATACTAGTGTAAGTCAAAAAATCAAATTAAATCGAGGATTGTTCGAAATGCTACGAAACGTTTTAGATTCTTTCTATATGTTACGTGGGAAGGTTATGATGGATGTCCATGCAAAAATTATCTCAAAATCGGATTCTATGAAACATTTTGAAAGACTAGTTTTGGTCAAAAAATTGTAGTATATTATATACAATTTTATACTAGTTTCAGTCAAAAAATCAAATTAAATCAAGCATTGTTCAAAATGCTACCAAATGTTCCAGATCGTTTCTATACGTTACGATGGAAGCTAACGATGGAAGTCTGTGCAAAAAATTATCTTAAGATTTAATTCTATGAAAGTTTTTGAAATACTAGTTTCGGTCAAAAAATCATAGTGTATTATACGAAATTTTATAATAGTTTCGGTCAAAATAACTAATTAAATCGAGGATTGTTCGAAATGCTATGAAATTTTACAGATCCTTTCTTTATGTTACGAGGGAAGGTTAAGATGTAAGTCAATGAAAAAAAATTATCTCAAAATTAGATTCTATGAAACTTTTTGAAAGACTAGTTTCGGTCAAAAAATTGTAGTCTATTATACACAATTTTATACTAGTTTCAGTCAAAAAATCAAATTAAATCGAGGAGTATTCGAAATGCTCTAAATCTTTATAGATCATTTCTATATGTTACGAGGGAAGGTTATAATGGAAGTCCATGCAAAAAATTATCTCAAAATTTGATTTCTATGAAACTTTTTGAAAGACTAGTTTCGGTACAAAAATAATAGTATTATACACAATTTTATACTAGTTTCGGTCAAAAAATCAAATTAAATCGAGAATTGTTCGAAATGCTACGAAACTAATAATATCCTTTCTATATGTTACGATAGAAGGTTATGATGGAAGTCGATGCAAAACATTATGTCAAAATTAGATTCTATGAAACTTTTTGAAATACTAGTTTCGGTCAATAAATTGTAGTATATTATACACAATTTTATACTAGTTCGGTCAAATAATAAAATTAAATCCAGGATTGTTCGAAATGCTACGAAACTTTTCAGGTCCTTTCTATATGTTACAAGGGAAGGTTATGATGGATGTCCATTCAAAAATTATCTCAAAATACGATTCTATGAAACTTTTTGAAAGACTAGTTTCGGTCAAAATATTGTAGTGTATTATACACAATTTTATACTAGTTTCAGTCAAAAAATCAAATTAAATCAAGGAGTATTTGAAATGCTTTGAAACTTAACAAATCATTTCTATATGTTACGAGGGAAGGTTATGATGGAAGTTCGTGCAAAATATTATCTCAAAATTTGATTTCTATGAAACTTTTTGAAATACTAGTTTCGGTATAAAAATTATAGTGTATTATACACAATTTTATAATAATTTTGTACAAAAAATCAAATTAAATCGAGGATTGTTCGAAATGATACGAAATTTTACAGATCCTTTATTTATTTTACGAGGGAAGGTTATCATGGAACTCCATGAAAAATAATTATCTCAAAATTAGATTCAATTAAACTTTTTTAAAAACTAGTTTCGGTAAAAAAAATTGTAGTAAATTATACACAATTTTATACTAATTTCAGTAAAAAAATCAAATTAAATCGAGGATTGTTCGAAATGCTACGAAAATTTTCAGATTCTTTCTATATGTTTTGAGGGAAGGTTATGATGGAACTACATATAAAAAATTATCTCAAAATTAGATTTCTATGAAACTTTTAGAAATACTAGTTTCGCTCAAAAAAATCATAGTATATTATACACAATTTTATACTAGTTTCAGTCAAAAAATCAAATTAAATCGACGATTGTTTAAAATGCTACGAAACTACTCAGATACTTTCTATATGTTACGATGGAAGGTTATGATGGAAGTCCATGGAAAAAATTATCACAAAATTAGATTCTAAGAAACTTTTTGAAATACTAGTTTCAGTCAAAAAATTGTAGTATATTATACACAATTTTATACTAGTTTCGATCTAAAAATCAAATTAAATCGAGGATTGTTCGAAATGCTACGAAACTTTTCAGATCCTTTCTATATGTTATGAGGGAAGGTTATGATGGAACTCCATGCAAAAAATTAACTCAAAATTATATTCTATGAAACTTTTTGAAATACTAGTTTCGTTCAAAAAATCATAGTATAATATACACAATTTTATACTAGTGTCGATCAAAAAATCAAATTAAATTGAGCATTGTTCAAAATGCTACCAAATGTTCCAGATCCTTTCTATACGTTATGAGGGAAGCTAACGATGGAAGTTTGTGCAAAAAATTATCTTAAGATTTGATTCTATGAAACTTTTTGAAATACTAGTTTCGGTCAAAAAATTATAGTGTATTATACGAAATTTTATAATAGTTTCGGTCAAAATATCTAATTAAATCGAGGATTGTTCGAAATGCTATGAAATTTTACAGATCCTTTCTTTATGTTATGAGGGAAGGTTAAGATGTAAGTCAATGAAAAAAAATTATTTCAAAATTAGATTCTATGAAACTTTTTGAAAGACTAGTTTCGGTCAAAAAATTGTAGTCTATAATTCACAATTTTATACTAGTTTCAGTCAAAAAATCAAATTAAATCGAGGAGTATTCGAAATGCTCTTAATCTTTACAGATCATTCTATATGTTACGAGGGAAGGTTATAATGGAAGTCCATGCAAAAAATTATCTTAAAATTTGATTTCTATGAATCTTTTTGAAAGACTAGTTTCGGTCAAAAAATCATAGTATTATACACAATTTTATACTAGTTTCGGTCAAAAAATCAAATTAAATCGAGGATTGTTTGAAATGCTACGAAACTAATAATATCCTTTCTATATGTTACGATAGAAGGTTGTGATGGAAGTCCATGCAAAACATTATGTCAAAATTAGATTCTATGAAACTTTTTGAAATACTAGTTTCGGTCAAAAAATTGTAGTATATTATACACAATTTTATACTAGTTCGGTCAAAAAATAAAATTAAATCCAGGATTGTTCGAAATGCTACGAAACTTTTTAGATCCTTTCTATATGTTACAAGGGAAGGTTATGATGGATGTCCATTCAAAAATTATCTCAAAATACGATTCTATGAAACTTTTTGAAAGACTAGTTTCGGTCAAAATATTGTAGTGTATTATACACAATTTTATACTAGTTTCAGTCAAACAATCAAATTAAATCAAGGAGTATTTGAAATGCTCTGAAACTTAACAAATCATTTCTATATGTTACGAGGGAAGGTTATGATGGAAGTTCGTGCAAAAAATTATCACAAAATTAGATTCTAAGAAACTTTTTGAAATACTAGTTTCAGTAAAAAAATTGTAGTATATTATACACAATTTTATACTAGTTTCGGTCTAAAAATCAAATTAAATCGAGGATTGTTCGAAATGCTACGAAACTTTTCAGATCCTTTCTATATGTTATGAGGGAAGGTTATGATGGAACTCCATGCAAAAAATTATCTCAAAATTATATTCTATGAAACTTTTTGAAATACTAGTTTCGGTCAAAAAATCAGTATAATATACACAATTTTATACTAGTTTCGGTCAAAAAATCAAATTAAATCGAGGATTGTTCAAAATGCTACGAAATTTTACAGATCCTTTATTTATGTTACGAGGGAAGGTTGTGATGGATGTCCATGCAAAAATTATCTCAATATAGGATTCTATGAAACTTTTTGAAAGACTAGTTTCGGTCAAAAAATTGTAGTATATTATACACAATTTTATACTAGTTCCAGTCAAAAAATAAAATTAAATCGAGCATTATTCAAAATGCTACAAAATGTTTCAGATCCTTTCTTTATGTTACGAGGGAAGGTTATGATGGAAGTCAAAGAAAAAAATTATCTCAAAATTAGATTCTATCAAACTTTTTGAAACACTAGTTTCGGTCAAAAAATTGTAGTCTATTATACACAATTTTATACTTGTTTCAGTCAAAAAATAAAATTAAATCGAGGAGTATTCGAAATGCTCTAAATCTTTACAGATCATTTCTATATGTTATGAGGGAAGGTTATAATGGAAGTCCATGCAAAAAATTATCTCAAAATTTGATTTCTATGAATCTTTTTGAAAGACTAGTTTCGGTCAAAAAATCATAGTATTATACACAATTTTATACTAGTTTCGGTCAATAAATTAAATTAAATCGAGGATTGTTTGAAATGCTACGAAACTAATCATATCCTTTCTATATGTTACGTTAGAAGGTTATGATTGAAGTCCATGCAAAACATTATGTCAAAATTAGATTCTATGAAACTTTTTGAAATACTAGTTTCGGTTAAAAAATTGTAGTATATTATACACAATTTTATACTAGTTCGTTCAATAAATCAAATTAAATCGAGGATTGTTTGAAATGCTACGAAACTTTTCAGATCCTTTCTATATGTTACAAGGGAAGATTATGATGGATGTCCATGCAAAAATTATCTCAAAATACGATTCTATGAAACTTTTTGAAAGACTAGTTTCGGTCAAAATATTGTAGTGTATTATACACAATTTTATACTAGTTTCAGTCAAACAATCAAATTAAATCAAGGAGTATTTGAAATGCCCTAAAACTTAACAAATCATTTCTATATGTTACGAGGGAAGGTTATGATGGAAGTTCGTGCAAAATATTATCTCAAAATTAGATTCCTATGAAACTTTTTGAAATACTTGTTTCGGTATAAAAATTATAGTGTATTATACACAATTATATAATAATTTTGTACAAAAAATCAAATTAAATCGAGGATTGTTCGAAATGATACGAAATTTTACAGATCCTTTATTTATGTTACGAGGGAAGGTTAGCATGGAACTCCATGAAAAATAATTATCTCAAAATTAGATTCAATTAAACTTTTTGAAAGACTAGTTTCGGTCAAATAATTGTAGTATATTATACACAATTTTATACTAGTTTCAGTCAAAAAATCAAATTAAATCGAGGATTGTTTGAAATGCTACGAAACTTTTCAGATCCTTTCTATATGTTTTGAGGGAAGGTTATGATGGAAATACATGTAAATAATTATCTCAAAATTAGATTTCTATAAAACTTTTTGAAAGACTAGTTTCGCTCAAAAAAATCATAGTATATTATACACAATTTTATTCTAGTTTCGGTCAAAAATTCAAATTAAATCGAGGATTGTTTAAAATGCTACGAAACTACTCAGATCCTTTCTATATGTTACGATGGAAGGTTATGATTGAAGTCCATGCAAAAAATTATCACAAAATTAGATTCTAAGAAACTTTTTGAAATAGTAGTTTCAGTCAAAAAATTGTAGTATCTTATACACAATTTTATACTAGTTTCGGTCTAAAAATCAAATTAAATCGAGGATTGTTCGAAATGCTACGAAACTTTTCAGATCCTTTCTATATGTTATGAGGGAAGGTTATGATGGAACTCCATGCAAAAAATTATCTCAAAATTATATTCTATGAAACTTTTTGAAATACTAGTTTCGGTCAAAAAATCATAGTATAATATACACAATTTTATACTAGTTTCGGTCAAAAAATCAAATTAAATCGAGGATTGTTCGAAATGCTACGAAATTTTACAGATCCTTTATTTATGTTACGAGGGAAGGTTATGATGGATGTCCATGACAAAATTATATCAATATAGGATTCTATGAAACTTTTTGAAAGACTAGTTTCGGTCAAAAAATTGTAGTATATTATACACAATTTTATACTAGTTCCAGTCAAAAAATAAAATTAAATCGAGCATTATTCAAAATGCTACAAAATGTTTCAGATCCTTTCTATACGTTACGAGGGAAGCTAACGATGAAAGTTTATGCAAAAAATTATCTTAAGATTAGATTCTATTAAACTTTTTGAAATACTAGTTTCGGTCAAAAAACATAGTGTATTATACGAAATTTTATAATAGTTTGGTTCAAAATATCTAATTAAATCGAGGATTGTTCGAAATGCTATGAAATTTTACAGATCCTTTCTTTATGTTACGAGGGAAGGTTATGATGGAAGTCAATGAAAAAAAATTATCTCAAAATTAGATTCTATGAAACTTTTCAAAAGACTAGTTTCGGTCAAAAAATTGTAGTCTATTATACACAACTTTATACAAGTTTCAGTCAAAAAATCAAATTAAATCGAGGAGTAATCGAAATGCTCTAAATCTTTACAGATCATTTCTATATGTTACGAGGGAAGTTTATAATGGAAGTCCATGCAAAAAATTATCTCAAAATTTGATTTCTATGAAACCTTTTGAAAGACTAGTTTCGGTCTAAAAATCATAGTATTATACACAAGTTTATACTAGTTTCGGTCAAAAAAACAAATTAAATCGAGGATTGTTTGAAATGCTACGAAACTAATCATATCCTTTCTATATGTTACGTTATAAGGTTATGATGGAAGTCCATGCAAAACATTATGTCAAAATTATATTCTATGAAACTTTTTGAAATACTAGTTTCGGTCAAAAAATTGTAGTATATTATACACAATTTTATACTAGTTCGGGCAAAAAATCAAATTAAATCGAGGATTGTTTGAAATGCTACGAAACTTTTCAGATCCTTTCTATATGTTACAAGGGAAGATTATGATGGATGTCCATGCACAAATTATCTCAAAATACGATTCTATGAAACTTTTTGAAAGACTAGTTTCGGTCAAAAAATTGTAGTATATTATACACAATTTTATACTAGTTTCAGTCAAAAAATCAAATTAAATCGAGGATTGTTCGAGATGCTACGAAAATTTTCAGATCCTTTCTATATGTTTTGAGGGAAGGTTATGATGGAAGTTCGTGCAAAACATTATCTCAAAATTAGATTTCTATGAAACTTTTTGAAATACTAGTTTCGGTATAAAAATTATAGTGTATTATACACAATTTTATAATAATTTTGTATAAAAAATCAAATTAAATCGAGGATTGTTCGAAATGATACGAAATTTTACAGATCCTTTATTTATGTTACGAGGGAAGGTTATCATGGAACTCCATGAAAAATAATTATCTCAAAATTAGATTCAATTAAACTTTTTGAAAGACTAGTTTCTGTCAAAAAATTGTAGTATATTATACATAATTTTATACTAGTTTCAGTCAAAAAATCAAATTAAATCGAGGATTGTTCGAAATGCTACGAAACTTTTCAGATCCTTTCTATATGTTTTGAGGGAAGGTTATGATGGAACTCCATGCAAAAAATTATCTCAAAATTATATTCTATGAAACTTTTTGAAATACTAGTTTCGGTCAAAAAATCATAGTATAATATACACAATTTTATACTAGTTTCGGTCAAAAAATCAAATTAAATCGAGGATTGTTCGAAATGCTACGAAACTTTTCAGATCCTTTCTATATGTTATGAGGGAAGGTTATGATGGAACTCCATGCAAAAAATTATCTCAAAATTATATTCTATGAAACTTTTTGAAATACTAGTTTCGGTCAAAAAATCATAGTATAATATACACAATTTTATACTAGTTTCGGTCAAAAAATCAAATTAAATCGAGGATTGTTCGAAATGCTACGAAATTTTACAGATCCTTTATTTATGTTACGAGGGAAGGTTATGATGGATGTCCATGACAAAATTATATCAATATAGGATTCTATGAAACTTTTTGAAAGACTAGTTTCGGTCAAAAAATTGTAGTATATTATACACAATTTTATACTAGTTCCAGTCAAAAAATAAAATTAAATCGAGCATTATTCAAAATGCTACAAAATGTTTCAGATCCTTTCTATACGTTACGAGGGAAGCTAACGATGAAAGTTTATGCAAAAAATTATCTTAAGATTAGATTCTATTAAACTTTTTGAAATACTAGTTTCGGTCAAAAAACATAGTGTATTATACGAAATTTTATAATAGTTTGGTTCAAAATATCTAATTAAATCGAGGATTGTTCGAAATGCTATGAAATTTTACAGATCCTTTCTTTATGTTACGAGGGAAGGTTATGATGGAAGTCAATGAAAAAAAATTATCTCAAAATTAGATTCTATGAAACTTTTCAAAAGACTAGTTTCGGTCAAAAAATTGTAGTCTATTATACACAACTTTATACAAGTTTCAGTCAAAAAATCAAATTAAATCGAGGAGTAATCGAAATGCTCTAAATCTTTACAGATCATTTCTATATGTTACGAGGGAAGTTTATAATGGAAGTCCATGCAAAAAATTATCTCAAAATTTGATTTCTATGAAACCTTTTGAAAGACTAGTTTCGGTCTAAAAATCATAGTATTATACACAAGTTTATACTAGTTTCGGTCAAAAAAACAAATTAAATCGAGGATTGTTTGAAATGCTACGAAACTAATCATATCCTTTCTATATGTTACGTTATAAGGTTATGATGGAAGTCCATGCAAAACATTATGTCAAAATTATATTCTATGAAACTTTTTGAAATACTAGTTTCGGTCAAAAAATTGTAGTATATTATACACAATTTTATACTAGTTCGGGCAAAAAATCAAATTAAATCGAGGATTGTTTGAAATGCTACGAAACTTTTCAGATCCTTTCTATATGTTACAAGGGAAGATTATGATGGATGTCCATGCACAAATTATCTCAAAATACGATTCTATGAAACTTTTTGAAAGACTAGTTTCGGTCAAAAAATTGTAGTATATTATACACAATTTTATACTAGTTTCAGTCAAAAAATCAAATTAAATCGAGGATTGTTCGAGATGCTACGAAAATTTTCAGATCCTTTCTATATGTTTTGAGGGAAGGTTATGATGGAAGTTCGTGCAAAACATTATCTCAAAATTAGATTTCTATGAAACTTTTTGAAATACTAGTTTCGGTATAAAAATTATAGTGTATTATACACAATTTTATAATAATTTTGTATAAAAAATCAAATTAAATCGAGGATTGTTCGAAATGATACGAAATTTTACAGATCCTTTATTTATGTTACGAGGGAAGGTTATCATGGAACTCCATGAAAAATAATTATCTCAAAATTAGATTCAATTAAACTTTTTGAAAGACTAGTTTCTGTCAAAAAATTGTAGTATATTATACATAATTTTATACTAGTTTCAGTGAAAAAATCAAATTAAATCGAGGATTGTTCGAAATGCTACGAAACTTTTCAGATCCTTTCTATATGTTTTGAGGGAAGGTTACGATGGAACTACATGTAAAAAATTATCTCAAAATTAAATTTCTATGAAACTTTTTGAAAGACTAGTTTCGCTCAAAAAAAATCATAGTATATTATACACAATTTTATAATAGTTTCGGTCAAAAAATCAAATTAAATCGAGGATTGTTTAAAATGCTACGAAACTACTCAGATCCTTTCTATATGTTACGATGGAAGGTAATGATGGAAGTCCATGCAAAAAAATTATCACAAAATTAGATTCTAAGAATCTTTTTGAAATACTAGTTTCAGTCAAAAAATTGTAGTATATTATACACAATTTTATACTAGTTTTGGTCTAAAAATCAAATCAAATCGAGGATTGTTCGAAATGCTACGAAACTTTTCAGATCCTTTCTATATGTTTTGAGGGAAGGTTATGATGGAACTCCATGCAAAAAATTATCTCAAAATTATATTCTAGGAAACTTTTTGAAATACTAGTTTCGGTCAAAAAATCATAGTATAATATACACAATTTTATAGTAGTTTCGGTCAAAAAATCAAATTTAATCGAGGATTGTTCGAAATGCTACGAAACTTTTTAGATCCTTTCTATATGTTACGAGGGAAGGTTATGATGGATGTCCATGCAAAAATTATCTCAAAATAGGATTCTATGAAACTTTTTGAAAGACTAGTTTCGGTTAAAAAATGTAGTATATTATACACAATTTTATACTAGTTCGGTCAAAAAATCAAATTAAATCCAGGATTGTTCGAAATGCTACGAAACTTTTCAGATCCTTTCTATATGTTACAAGGGAAGGTTATGATGGATGTCTGCGCAAAAATTATCTCAAAATACGATTCTATGAATCTTTTTGAAAGACTAGTTTCGGTCAAAACATTGTAGTGTATTATACACAATTTTATACTAGTTTCAGTCAAAAAATCAAACTAAATCAAGGATTATTTGAAATACTCCGAAACTTAATAAATCCATTCTATATGTTACGCGGGAAGGTTATGATGGAAGTCCGTGCAAAAAATTATCTCAAAATTAGATTTCAATGAAACTTTTTGAAATATTGTTTCGGTATAAAAATTATAGTGTATTATTAACAATTTTATAATGGTTTTGTACAAAAAATCAAATTAAATCAAGGATTGTTCGAAATTCTACGAAATTTTACAGATCCTTTATTTATGTTACGAGGGAAGGTTAAATCGAGCATTGTTCAAAATGCTACCAAATGTTTCAGATCCTTACTATACGTTACGAGGGAAGCTAACAATGGAAGTCCGTTCAAAAAATTATCTTAAGATTAGATTCTATGAAACTTTTTGAAATACTAGTTTCGGTCAAAAAATCATAGTGTATTATATGAAATTTTATAAAAGTTTCGGTCAAAATATCTAATTAAATCGAGGATTGTTCGAAATGCTATGAAAATTTACAGATCCTTTCTTTATGTTACGAGGGAAGGTTATGATGGAAGTCAATGAAAAAAAATTATCTCAAAAATAAATTCTCTGAAACTTTTTGAAAGACTAGTTTCGGTCAAAAAATTGTAGTCTATTATACACAATTTTATACTAGTTTCAGTCAAAAAATCAAATTAAATCGAGGAGTATTCGAAATGCTCTAAATCTTTACAGATCATTTCTATATGTTACGAGGGAAGGTTATAATGGAAGTCCATGCAAAAAATTATCTAAAAATTTGATTTCTATGAATCTTTTTGAAAGACTAGTTTCGGTCAAAAAATCATAGTATTATACACAATTTTATACTAGTTTCGGTCAATAAATCAAATTAAATCGAGGATTGTTTGAAATGCTACTAAACTAATCATATCCTTTCTATATGTTACGTTAGAAGGTTATGATTGAAGTCCATGCAAAACATTATGTCAAAATTAGATTCTATGAAACTTTTTGAAATACTATTTTCAGTTAAAAAATTGTAGTATATTATACACAATTTTATACTAGTTCGGTCAATAAATTAAATTAAATCGAGGGTTGTTTGAAATGCTACGAAACTTTTCAGATCCTTTCTATAAGTTACAAGGGAAAATTATGATGGATGTCCATGCAAAAATTATCTCAAAATACGATTCTATGAAACTTTTTGAAAGACTAGTTTCGGTAAAAATATTGTTAATGTATTATACACAATTTTATACTAGTTTCAGTCAAACAATCAAATTAAATCAAGGAGTATTTGAAATGCTCTGAAACTTAACAAATCATTTCTATATGTTACGAGGGAAGGTTATGATGGAAGTTCGTGCAAAACATTATCTCAAAATTAGATTCCTATGAAACTTTTTGAAATACTAGTTTCGGTATAAAAATTATAGTGTATTATACACAATTTTATTATAATTTTGTACAAAAAATCAAATTAAATCGAGGATTGTTCGAAATGATACAAAATTTTACAGATCCTTTATTTATGTTACGAGGGAAGGTTATCATGGAACTCCATGAAAAATAATTATCTCAAAATTAGATTCAATTAAACTTTTTGAAAGACTAGTTTCGGTCAAAAAATTGTAGTATATTATACACAATTTTATACTAGTTTCAGTCAAAAAATCAAATTAAATCGAGGATTGTTCGAAATGCTACGAAACTTTTCAGATCCTTTCTATATGTTTTGAGGGAAGGTTACGATGGAACTACATGTAAAAAATTATCTCAAAATTAAATTTCTATGAAACTTTTTGAAAGACTAGTTTCGCTCAAAAAAAATCATAGTATATTATACACAATTTTATAATAGTTTCGGTCAAAAAATCAAATTAAATCGAGGATTGTTTAAAATGCTACGAAACTACTCAGATCCTTTCTATATGTTACGATGGAAGGTAATGATGGAAGTCCATGCAAAAAAATTATCACAAAATTAGATTCTAAGAATCTTTTTGAAATACTAGTTTCAGTCAAAAAATTGTAGTATATTATACACAATTTTATACTAGTTTTGGTCTAAAAATCAAATCAAATCGAGTATTGTTCGAAATGCTACGAAACTTTTCAGATCCTTCTTATATGTTTTGAGGGAAGGTTATGATGGAACTCCATGCAAAAAATTATCTCAAAATTATATTCTAGGAAACTTTTTGAAATACTAGTTTCGGTCAAAAAATCATAGTATAATATACACAATTTAATACTAGTTTCGGTCAAAAAATCAAATTTAATCGAGGATTGTTCGAAATGCTACGAAACTTTTTAGATCCTTTCTATATGTTACGAGGGAAGGTTATGATGGATGTCCATGCAAAAATTATCTCAAAATAGGATTCTATGAAACTTTTTGAAAGACTAGTTTCGGTTAAAAAATGTAGTATATTATACACAATTTTATACTAGTTCGGTCAAAAAATCAAATTAAATCCAGGATTGTTCGAAATGCTACGAAACTTTTCAGATCCTTTCTATATGTTACAAGGGAAGGTTATGATGGATGTCTGCGCAAAAATTATCTCAAAATACGATTCTATGAATCTTTTTGAAAGACTAGTTTCGGTCAAAACATTGTAGTGTATTATACACAATTTTATACTAGTTTCAGTCAAAAAATCAAACTAAATCAAGGATTATTTGAAATACTCCGAAACTTAATAAATCCATTCTATATGTTACGCGGGAAGGTTATGATGGAAGTCCTTGCAAAAAATTATCTCAAAATTAGATTTCAATGAAACTTTTTGAAATATTGTTTCGGTATAAAAATTATAGTGTATTATTAACAATTTTATAATGGTTTTGTACAAAAAATCAAATTAAATCAAGGATTGTTCGAAATTCTACGAAATTTTACAGATCCTTTATTTATGTTACGAGGGAAGGTTAAATCGAGCATTGTTCAAAATGCTACCAAATGTTTCAGATCCTTACTATACGTTACGAGGGAAGCTAACAATGGAAGTCCGTTCAAAAAATTATCTTAAGATTAGATTCTATGAAACTTTTTGAAATACTAGTTTCGGTCAAAAAATCATAGTGTATTATATGAAATTTTATAAAAGTTTCGGTCAAAATATCTAATTAAATCGAGGATTGTTCGAAATGCTATGAAAATTTACAGATCCTTTCTTTATGTTACGAGGGAAGGTTATGATGGAAGTCAATGAAAAAAAATTATCTCAAAAATAAATTCTCTGAAACTTTTTGAAAGACTAGTTTCGGTCAAAAAATTGTAGTCTATTATACACAATTTTATACTAGTTTCAGTCAAAAAATCAAATTAAATCGAGGAGTATTCGAAATGCTCTAAATCTTTACAGATCATTTCTATATGTTACGAGGGAAGGTTATAATGGAAGTCCATGCAAAAAATTATCTAAAAATTTAATTTCTATGAATCTTTTTGAAAGACTAGTTTCGGTCAAAAAATCATAGTATTATACACAATTTTATACTAGTTTCGGTCAATAAATCAAATTAAATCGAGGATTGTTTGAAATGCTACTAAACTAATCATATCCTTTCTATATGTTACGTTAGAAGGTTATGATTGAAGTCCATGCAAAACATTATGTCAAAATTAGATTCTATGAAACTTTTTGAAATACTATTTTCAGTTAAAAAATTGTAGTATATTATACACAATTTTATACTAGTTCGGTCAATAAATTAAATTAAATCGAGGGTTGTTTGAAATGCTACGAAACTTTTCAGATCCTTTCTATAAGTTACAAGGGAAAATTATGATGGATGTCCATGCAAAAATTATCTCAAAATACGATTCTATGAAACTTTTTGAAAGACTAGTTTCGGTAAAAATATTGTTAATGTATTATACACAATTTTATACTAGTTTCAGTCAAACAATCAAATTAAATCAAGGAGTATTTGAAATGCTCTGAAACTTAACAAATCATTTCTATATGTTACGAGGGAAGGTTATGATGGAAGTTCGTGCAAAATATTATCTCAAAATTAGATTCCTATGAAACTTTTTGAAATACTAGTTTCGGTATAAAAATTATAGTGTATTATACACAATTTTATTATAATTTTGTACAAAAAATCAAATTAAATCGAGGATTGTTCGAAATGATACAAAATTTTACAGATCCTTTATTTATGTTACGAGGGAAGGTTATCATGGAACTCCATGAAAAATAATTATCTCAAAATTAGATTCAATTAAACTTTTTGAAAGACTAGTTTCGGTCAAAAAATTGTAGTATATTATACACAATTTTATACTAGTTTCAGTCAAAAAATCAAATTAAATCGAGGATTGTTCGAAATGCTACGAAACTTTTCAGATCCTTTCTATATGTTTTGAGGGAAGGTTATGATGGAAATACATGTAAATAATTATCTCAAAATTAGATTTCTATGAAACTTTTTGAAAGACTAGTTTCGCTCAAAAAAAATCATAGTATATTATACACAATTTTATACTAGTTTCGGTCAAAAATTCAAATTAAATCGAGGATTGTTTAAAATTCTACGAAACTACTCAGATCCTTTCTATATGTTACGATGGAAGGTTATGATGCAAGTCCATGCAAAAAATTATCACAAAATTAGATTCTAAGAAACTTTTTGAAATACTAGTTTTAGTCAAAAAATTGTAGTATCATATACACAATTTTATACTAGTTTCGGTCTAAAAATCAAATTAAATCGAGGATTGTTCGAAATGCTACGAAACTTTTCAGATCCTTTCTATATGTTATGAGGGAAGGTTATGATGGAACTCCATGCAAAAAATTATCTCAAAATTATATTCTATGAAACTTTTTGAAATACTAGTTTCGGTCAAAAAATCATAGTATAGTATACACAATTTTATACTAGTTTCGGTCAAAAAATCAAATTAAATCGAGGATTGTTCGAAATGCTATGAAATTTTACAGATCCTTTATTTATGTTACGAGGGAAGGTTATGATGGATGTCCATGCAAAAATTACCTCAATATAGAATTCTATGAAACTTTTTGAAAGACTAGTTTCGGTCAAAAAATTGTAGTATATTATACACAATTTTATACTAGTTCCAGTCAAAAAATAAAATTAAATCGAGCATTATTCAAAATGCTACAAAATGTTTCAGATCCTTTCTATACGTTACGAGGGAAGCTAAAGATGGAAGTTTGTGCAAAAAATTATCTTAAGATTAGATTCTATTAAACTTTTTGAAATACTAGTTTCGGTCAAAATACATAGTGTATTATACGAAATTTTATAATAGTTTCGTTCAAAATATCTAATTAAATCGAGGATAGATCGAAATGCTATGAAATTTTACAGATCCTTTCTTTATGTTACGAGGGAAGGTTATGATGGAAGTCAATGAAAAAAAATTATCTCAAAATTAGATTCTATGAACCTTTTCCAAAGACTAGTTTCGTTCAAAAAATTGTAGTCTATTATACACAATTTTATACAAGTTTCAGTCAAAAAATCAAATTAAATCGAGGAGTATTTGAAATGCTCTAAATCTTTACAGATCATATCTATATGTTACGAGGGAAGGTTATAATGGAAGTCCATGCAAAAAATTATCTAAAAATTTGATTTCTATGAAACTTTTTGAAAGACTAGTTTCGGTCAAAAAATCATAGTATTATACACAAGTTTATACTAGTTTCGGTCAAAAAATCAAATTAAATCGAGGATTGTTTGAAATGCTACGAAACTAATCATATGCTTTCTATATGTTATGTTAGAAGGTTATGATGGAAGTCCATGCAAAACATTTTGTCAAAATTAGATTCTATGAAACTTTTTGAAATACTAGTTTCGGTCAAAAAATTGTAGTATATTATACACAATTTTATACTAGTTCGGGCAAAAAATCAAATTAAATCCAAGTTGTTGGAAAAGCTATGAAACTTTTCAGATCCTTTCTATATGTTACAAGGGAAGATTATGATGGATGTCCATGCAAAAATTATCTCAAAATACGATTCTATGAAGCTTTTTGAAAGACTAGTTTCGGTCAAAATATTGTAGTGTATTATACACAATTTTATACTAGTTTCAGTCAAACAATCAAATTAAATCAAGGAGTATTTGAAATGCCCTGAAACTTAACAAATCATTTCTATATGTTACGAGGGAAGGTTATGATGGAAGTTCGTGCAAAATATTATCTCAAAATTAGATTCCTATGAAACTATTTGAAATACTAGTTTCGGTATAAAAATTATAGTGTATTATACACAATTTTATAATAATTTTGTACAAAAAATCAAATTAAATCGAGGATTGTTCGAAATGATACGAAATTTTACAAATCCTTTATTTATGTTACGAGGGAAGGTTATCATGGAACTCCATGAAAAATAATTATCTCAAAATTAGATTCAATTAAACTTTTTGAAAGACTAGTTTCGGTCAAAAAATTGTAGTATATTATACACAATTTTATACTAGTTTTAGTCAAAAAATCAAATTAAATCGAGGATTGTTCGAGATGCTACGAAGCTTTTCAGATCCTTTCTATATGTTTTGAGGGAAGGTTATGATGTAACTACATGTAAAAAATTATCTCAAAATTAGATTTCTATGAAACTTTTTGAAAGACTAGTTTCGCTCAAAAAAATCATAGTATATTATACACAATTTTATACTAGTTTCGGTCAAAAAATCAAATTAAATCGAGGATTGTTTAAAATGCTACGAAACTACTCAGATCCTTTCTATATGTTACGATGGAAGGTTATGATGGAAGTCCATGAAAAAAATTATCACAAAATTAGATTCTAAGAAACTTTTTGAAATACTAGTTTCAGTCAAAAAATTGTAGTATATTATACACAATTTTATACTAGTTTCGGTCTAAAAATCAAATTAAATCGATGATTGTTCAAAATGCTATGAAACTTTTCAGATCCTTTCTATATGTTATGAGGGAAGGTTATGATGGAACTCCATGCAAAAAATTATCTCAAAATTATATTCTATGAAACTTTTTGAAATACTAGTTTCGGTCAAAAAATCATAGTATAATATACACAATTTTATACTAGTTTCGCTCAAAAAATCAAATTAAATCGAGGATTGTTCGAAATGCTACGAAATTTTACAGATCCTTTATTTATGTTAAGAGGGAAGGTTATGATGGATGTCCATGCAAAAATAACTCAATATAGGATTCTATGAAACTTTTTGAAAGACTAGTTTCGGTCAAAAATTTGTAGTATATTATACACAATTTTATACTAGTTCCAGTCAAAAAACAAAATTAAATCGAGCATTATTCAAAATGGTACAAAATGTTTCAGATCCTTTCTATACGTTACGAGGGAAGCTAACGATGGAAGTTTTTGCAAAAAATTATCTTAAGATTAGATCCTATTAAACTTTTTGAAATACTAGTTTCGGTCAAAAAACATAGTGTATTATACGAAATTTTATAATAGTTTGGTTCAAAATATCTAATTAAATCGAGGATTGTTCGAAATGCTATGAAATTTTACAGATCATTTCTTTATGTTACGAGGGAAGGTTATGATGGAAGTCAATGAAAAAAATTTATCTCAAAATTAGATTCTATGAAACTTTTCAAAAGACTAGTTTCGGTCAAAAAATTGTAATCTATTATACACAACTTTATACAAGTTTCAGTCAAAAAATCAAATTAAATCGAGGAGTAATCGAAATGCTCTAAATCTTTACAGATCATTTCTATATGTTACGAGGGAAGGTTATAATGGAAGTCCATGCAAAAAATTATCTCAAAATTTGATTTCTATGAAACATTTTGAAAGACTAGTTTCGGTCTAAAAATCATAGTATTATACACAAGTTTATACTAGTTTCGGTCAAAAAAACAAATTAAATCGAGGATTGTTTGAAATGCTACGAAACTAATCATATCCTTTCTATATGTTACGTTAGAAGGTTATAATGGAAGTCCATGCAAAACATTATGTCAAAATTATATTCTATGAAACTTTTTGAAATACTAGATTCGGTCAAAAAATTGTAGTATATTATACACAATTTTATACTAGTTCGGGCAAAAAATCAAATTAAAACCAGGATTGTTCAAAATGCTACGAAACTTTTCAGATCCTTTCTATATGTTACAAGGGAAGATTATGATGGATGTCCATGCAAAAATTATCTCAAAATACGATTCTATGAAACTTTTTGAATGACTAGTTTCGGTCAAAATATTGTAGTGTATTATACACAATTTTATACTAGTTTCAGTTAAAAAATCAAATTAATTCAAGGACTATTTGAAATGCTCTGAAACTTAACAAATCATTTCTATATGTTATGAGGGAAGGTTATGATAGAAGTTCGTGCAAAACATTATCACAAAATTAGATTTCTATGAAACTTTTTGAAATACTAGTTTCGGTATAAAAATTATAATGTATTATACACAATTTTATAATAATTTTGTATAAAAAATCAAATTAAATCGAGGATTGTTCGAAATGATACGAAATTTTACAGATCCTTTATTTATGTTACGAGGGAAGGTTATCATGGAACTCCATGTAAAATAATTATCTAAAAATTAGATTCAATTAAACTTTTTGAAAGACTAGTTTCTGTCAAAAAATTGTAGTATATTATACATAATTTTATTCTAGTTTCAGTCAAAAAATCAAATTAAACGAGGATTGTTCGAAATGCTACGAAACTTTTCAGATCCTTTCTATATGTTTTGAGGGAAGGTTACGATGGAACTACATGTAAAAAATTATCTCAAAATTAGATTTCTATGAAACTTTTTGAAAGACTAGTTTCGCTCGAAAAAATCATAGTATATTATACACAATTTTATAATAGTTTCGGTCAAAAAATCAAATTAAATCGAGGATTGTTTAAAATGCTACGAAACTACTCAAATCCTTTCTATATGTTACGATGGAAGGTAATGATGGAAGTCCATGCAAAAAAATTATCACAAAATTAGATTCTAAGAATCTTTTTGAAATACTAGTTTCAGTCAAAAAATTGTAGTATATTATACACAATTTTAGACTAGTTTTGGTCTAAAAATCAAATTAAATCGAGGATTGTTCGAAATGCTACGAAACTTTTCAGATCCTTTCTATATGTTTTGAGGGAAGGTTATGATGAAACTCCATGCAAAAAATTATCTCAAAATTATATTCTATGAAACTTTTTGAAATACTAGTTTCGGTCAAAAAATCATAGTATAATATACACAATTTTATACTAGTTTCGGTCAAAAAATCAAATTTAATCAAGGATTGTTCGAAATGCTACGAAACTTTTTAGATCCTTTCTATATGTTACGAGGGAAGGTTATGATGGATGTCCATGCAAAAATTATCTCAAAATAGGATTCTATGAAACTTTTTGAAAGACTAGTTTCGGTTAAAAAATTGTAGTATATTATACACAATTTTATACTAGTTCGGTCAAAAAATCAAATTAAATCCAGGATTGTTCGAAATAATACGAAACTTTTCAGATCCTTTCTATATGTTACAAGGGAAGGTTATGATGGATGTCCGCGCAAAAATTATCTCAAAATACGATTCTATGAAACTTTTTGAAAGACTAGTTTCGGTCAAAACATTGTAGTGTATTATACACAATTTTATACTAGTTTCAGTCAAAAAATCAAACTAAATCAAGGATTATATGAAATGCTCCGAAACTTAATAAATCCATTCTATATGTTACGCGGGAAGGTTATGATGGAAGTCCGTGCAAAAAATTATCTCAAAATTAGATTTCAATGAAACTTTTTGAAATATAGTTTCGGTATAAAAATTATAGTGTATTATTAACAATTTTATAATGGTTTTGTACAAAAAATCAAATTAAATCAAGGATTGTTCGAAATTCTACGAAATTTTACAGATCCTTTATTTATGTTACGAGGGAAGGTTAAATCGAGCATTGTTCAAAATGCTACCAAATGTTTCAGATCCTTACTATACGTTACGAGGGAAGCTAACAATGGAAGTCCGTTCAAAAAATTATCTTAAGATTAGATTCTATGAAACTTTTTGAAATACTAGTTTCGGTCAAAAAATCATAGTGTATTATATGAAATTTTATAAAAGTTTCGGTCAAAATATCTAATTAAATCGAGGATTGTTCGAAATGCTATGAAAATTTACAGATCCTTTCTTTATGTTACGAGGGAAGGTTATGATGGAAGTCAATGAAAAAAAATTATCTCAAAAATAAATTCTCTGAAACTTTTTGAAAGACTAGTTTCGGTCAAAAAATTGTAGTCTATTATACACAATTTTATACTAGTTTCAGTCAAAAAATCAAATTAAATCGAGGATTATTCGAAATGCTCTAAATCGTTACAGATCATTTCTATATGTTACGAGGGAAGGTTATAATGGAAGTCTATGCAAAAAATTATCTCAAAATTTGATTTCTATGAAACCTTTTGAAAGACTAGTTTCGGTCAAAAAATCATAGTATTATACACAATTTTATACTAGTTTCGGTCAAAAAATCAAATTAAATCGAGGATTGTTTGAAATGCTACGAAACTAATCATATCCTTTCTATATGTTACGATAGAACATTATGATGGAAGTCCATGCAAAACATTATGTCAAAATTAGATTCTATGAAACTTTTCGAAATACTAGTTTCGGTCAAAAAATTGTAGTATATTATAAACAATTTTATACTAGTTCGGTCAAAAAATCAAATTAAATCCAGGATTGTTCGAAATGCTACGAAACTTTTCAGATCCTTTCTATATGTTACAAGGGAAGGTTATGATGGATGTCCGCGCAAAAATTATCTCAAAATACGATTCTATGAAACTTTTTGAAAGACTAGTTTCGGTCAAAATATTGTAGTTTATTATACACAATTTTATACTAGTTTTAGTCAAAAAATCAAACTAAATCAAGGATTATTTGAAATGCTCCGAAACTTAATAAATCCATTCTGTAAGTTACGCGGGAAGGTTATGATGGAAGTCCGTGCAAAAAATTATCTCAAAATTAGATTTCAATGAAACTTTTTGAAATATAGTTTCGGTATAAAAATTATAGTGTATTATTAACCATTTTATAATGGTTTTGTACAAAAAATCAAATTAAATCAAGGATTGTTCGAAATTTTACAGATCCTTTATTTATGTTACGATGGAAGGTTATCATGGAAGTCATTGAAAAATAATTATCTCAAAATTAGATTCTATGAAACTTTTTGAATGATTAGTTTCGGTCAAATTGTAGTATATTATACACAATTTTATACTAGTTTCAGTCAAAAAATCAAATTAAATCGAGGATTGTTCGAAATGCTATGAAACTTTTCAGATCCTTTCTATATGTTTTGAGGGAAGGTTATGATGGAACTCCATGCAAAAAATTATCTCCAAATTAGATTTCTATGAAACTTTTTGAAAGACTAGTTTCGCTCAAAAAATCATAGTATATTATACACAATTTTATACTAGTTTTGGTCAAAAAATCAAATTAAATCGAGGATTGTTTAAAATGCTACGAAACTACTCAGATCCTTTCTATAAGTTACTATGGAAGGTTATGATGGAAGTCCATGCAAAAAATTATCTCAAAATTAGATTCTAAGAAACTTTTTGAAATACTAGTTTCAGTCAAAAAATTGTAGTATATTATACACAATTTTATACTAATTTCGGTCAAAAAATAATATTAAATCGAGGATTGTTCGAAATGCTACTAAACTTTTCAGATCCTTTCAATATGTTATGAGGGAAGGTTATGATGGAACTCCATGCAAAAAATTATCTCAAAATTATATTCTATGAAACTTGTTGAAATACTAGTTTCGGTCAAAAAAATCATAGTATAAAATACACAATTTTATACTAGTTTCGGTCAAAAGATCAAATTAAATCGAGGATTGTTCGAAATGCTACGAAACTTTTTAGATCCTTTCTATATGTTACGAGGGAAGGTTATGATAGATGTCCATGCAAAAATTATCTCAAAATAGGATTCTATGAAACTTTTTGAAAGACTAGTTTCAGTCAAAAAATTGTAGTATATTATACACAATTTTATACTAGTTTCAGTCAAGAAATAAAATTAAATCAAGCATTGTTCAAAATGCTACCAAATGTTTCGGATCCTTTCTATACGTTACGAGGGAAGCTAACGATGGAAGTCCGTGCAAAAAATTATCTTCTGATTAGATTCTATGAAACTTTTTGAAATACTAGTTTCGGTCAAAAAACATAGTGTATTATACGAAATTTTATAATAGTTTCGTTCAAAATATCTAATTAAATCGAGGATTGTTCGAAATGCTATGAAATTTTACAGATCCTTTCTTTATGTTACGAGGGAAGGTTATGATGGAAGTCAATGAAAAAAAATTATCTCAAAATTAGATTTCTATGAAACTTTTTGAAAGACTAGTTTCGCTCAAAAAAATTATAGTATATTATACACAATTTTATACTAGTTTCGGTCAAAAAATCAAATTAAATCGAGGATTGTTTTAAATGCTACGAAACTACTCAGATCCTTTCTATATGTTACGATGGCAGGTTATGATGGAAGTCCATGCAAAAAATTATCACAAACATAGATTCTAAGAAACTTTTTGAAATACTAGTTTCAGTCAAAAAATTGTAGTATATTATACACAATTTTATAGTACTAGTTTCGGTCTAAAAATCAAATTAAATCGAGGATTGTTCGAAATGCTACGAAACTTTTCAGATCCTTTCTATATGTTATGAGGGAAGGTTATGATGGAACTCCATACAAAAAATTATCTCAAAATTATATTCTATGAAACTTTTTGAAATACTAGTTTCGGTCAAAAAATCATAGTATAATAAACACAATTTTATACTAGTTTCGGTCAAAAAAATCAAATTAAATCGAGGATTGTTCGAAATGCTACGAAATTTTATAGATCCTTTATTTATGTTACGAGGGAAGGTTATGATTGATATCCATGCAAAAATTATCTCAATATAGGATTCTATGAAACTTTTTGAAAGACTAGTTTCGGTCAAAAAATTGTAGTATATTATACACAATTTTATACTAGTTCCAGTCAAGAAATAAAATTAAATCGAGCATTGTTCAAAATGCTACAAAATGTTTCAGATCCTTTCTATACGTTACGAGGGAAGCTAACGATGGAAGTTTGTGCAAAAAATTATCTTAAGATTAGATTCTATTAAACTTTTTGAAATACTAGTTTCGGTCAAAAAACATAGTGTATTATACGAAATTTTATAATAGTTTCGTTCAAAATATCTAATTAAATCGAGGATTGTTCGAAATGCTATGAAATTTTACAGATCCTTTCTTTATGTTACGAGGGAAGGTTATGATGGAAGTCAATGAAAAAAAATTATCTCAAAATTAGATTCTATGAAACTATTTGAAAGACTAGTTTCGGTCAAAAAATTGTAGTCAATTATACACAAGTTTATACTAGTTTCAGTCAAAAAATTAAATTAAATCGAGGAGTATTTGAAATGCTCTAAATCTTTATAGATCATTTCTATATGTTACGAGGGAAGGTTATAATGGAAGTCCATGTAAAATATTATCTTAAAATTTGATTTCTATGAAACCTTTTGAAAGACTAGTTTCGGTCAAAAAATAATATTATTATACACAATTTTATACTAGTTTCGGTCAAAAAATCAAATTAAATCGAGGATTGTTTGAAATGCTACGAAACCAATCATATCCTTTCTATATGTTACGATAGAACGTTATGATGGAAGTCCATGCAAAACATTATGTCAAAATTAGATTCTATGAATCTTTTTGAAATACTAGTTTTGGTCAAAAAATTATAGTATATTATACACAATTTTATACTAGTTTGGTCAAAAAATCAAATTAAATCCAGGATTGTTCGAAATGCTACGAAACTTTTCAGATCCTTTCTATATGATAAAAGGGAAGGTTATGATGGATGTCCATGCAAAAAATATCTCAAAATACGATTCTATGATACTTTTTGAAAGACTAGTTTCGGTCAAAATATTGTAGTGTATTATACACAATTTTATACTTGTTTCAGTCAAAAAAATCAAAATAAATCAAGGATTATTTGAAATGCTCCGAAACTTAATAAATCCATTCTATATGTTACGCGGGAAAGTTATGATGGAAGTTCGTGCAAAAAATTATCTCAAAATTAGATTTCAATGAAACTTTTTGAAATATAGTTTCGGTATAAAAATTATAGTGTATTATTAACAATTTTATAATCGTTTTGTACAAAAAATCAAATTAAATCAAGGAATGTTCGAAATGCTACGAAATTTTACAGATCCTTTATTTATGTTACGAGGGAAGGTTATTATGGAAATCCATGAAAAATAATTATCTGAAAATTAGATTCTATGAAACTTTTTGAAAGACTAGGTTCGGTCAAAAAATTATAGTATATTATACACAATTTTATACTAGTTTCGGTCAAAAAATCAAATTAAATCGGGGATTGTTCGAAATGCTACGAAACTTTTCAGATCCTTTCTATATGTTTTGAGGGAAGGTTATGATGGAACTCCATGCAAAAAATCATCTCAAAATTAGATTTCTATGAAACTTTTTGAATGACTAGTTTCGCTCAAAAAATTATAGTATATTATACACAATTTTATACTAGTTTCGGTCAAAAAATCAAATTAAATCGAGGTTTGTTTAAAATTCTACGAAACTACTCAAATCCTAACTATATGTTACGATGGAAGGTTATGATGGAAGTCCATTCAAAAAATTATCTCAAAATTAGATTCTAAGAAACTTTTTGAAATACTTGTTTCAGTCAAAAAATTGTAGTATATTATACACAATTTTATACTAGTTTCGGTCAAAAAAACAAATTAAATAGAGGATTGTTCGAAATGCCACGAAACTTTTCAGATCCTTTCTATATGTTATGAGGGAAGGTTATGATGGAACTCCATGCAAACAATTATCTCAAAATTATATTCTATGAAACTTTTTGAAATACTAGTTTCGGTCAAAAAAGCATAGTATAATATACATAATTTTATACTAGTTTCGGTCAAAAAATCAAATTAAATTGAGGATTGTTCGAAATGCTACGAAACTTTTTAGATCCTTTCTATATGTTACGAGGGAAGGTTATGATGGATGTCCATGCAAAAATTATCTCAAAATAGGATTCTATGAAACTTTTTGAAAGACTAGTTTCGGTCAAAAAATTGTAGTATATTATACACAATTTTATACTAGTTTCAGTCAAAAAATAAAATTAAATCAAGCATTGTTCAAAATGCTACCAAATGTTTCAGATCCTTTCTATACGTTACGAGGGAAGCTAACGATGGAAGTCCGTGCAAAAAGTTATCTTCAGATTAGATTCTATGAAACTTTTTGAAACACTAGTTTCGGTCAAAAAATCAAAGTGTATTATACGAAATTTTATAATAGTTTCGGTCAAAATATCTAATTAAATCGAGGATTGTTCGAAATGCTATGAAAATTTACAGATCCTTTCTTTATGTTACGATGAAAGGTTATGATGGAATTCAATGATAAAAAATTATCTCAAAATTAGATTCTATGAAACTTTTTGAAAGACTAGTTTCGGTCAAAACATTGTAGTCTATTATACACAATTTTATACTAGTTTCAGTCAAAAAATCAAATTAAATCGAGGAGTATTCGAAATGCTCTAAATCTTTATAGATCATTTCTATATGTTACGGGGGAAGGTTATAATGGAAGTCCATGCAAAAAATTATCTCAAAATTTGATTTCTATAAAACTTTTTGAAAGACTAGTTTCGGTCAAAAAATTATAGTATTATACACAATTTTATACTAGTTTCGGTCAAAAAATCAAATTAAATCGAGGATTGTTTGAAATGCTACGAAACTAATCATATCCTTTCTATATGTTACGATAGAAGGTTATGATGGAAGTCCATGCAAAAAATTATGTCAAAATTAGATTCTATGAAACTTTTTGAAATACTAGTTTCGGTAAAAAAATTGTAGTATATTATACACAATTTTATACTAGTTCGGTCAAAAATTAAAATTAAATCGAGGATTATTCGAAATGCTACGAAACTTTTTAGATCCATTCTATATGTTACAAGGGAAGGTTATGATGGATGTCCATGCAAAAATTATCTCAAAATACGATTCTATGAAACTTTTTGAAAGACTAGTTTCGGTCAAAATATTGTAGTATATTATACACAATTTTATACTAGTTTCAGTCAAAAAATCAAATTAAATCAAGGATTATTTGAAATGCCCTGAAAGTTAACAAATCATTTCTATATGTTACGAGGGAAGGTTATGATGGAAGTTCGTGCAAAAAATTATCTCAAAATTAGATTTCTATGAAACTTTTTGAAATACTAGTTTCTTTATAAAAATTATAGTGTATTATACACAATTTTATAATAATTTTGTACAAAAAATAAAATTAAATCAATGATTGTTCGAAATGATACGAAATTTTACAGATCCTTTATTTATGTTACGAGGGAAGGTTATCATTGAAATCCATTAAAAATAATTATCTCAAAATTAGATTCTATTAAAATTTTTGTAAGACTAGTTTCTGTCAAAAAATTGTAGTATATTATACACAATTTTATACTAGTTTCAGTCAAAAAATCAAATTAAATCGAGGATTGTTCGAAATACTACGAAACTTTTCAGATCCTTTCTATATGTTTTGAGGGAAGGTTATGATGGAACTACATGTAAAAAATTATCTCAAAATTAGATTTCTATGAAACTTTTTGAACGACTAGTTTCGCTCAAAAAAATCATAGTATATTATACACAATTTTATACTAGTTTCGGTCAAAAAATCAAATTAAATCGAGGATTGTTTTAAATGTTACGAAACAACTCAAATCCTTTCTATATGTTACGATGGAAGGTTATGATGGAAGTCCATGCAAAAAATTATCACAAACTTTGATTCTAAGAAACTTTTTGAAATACTAGTTTCAGTCAAAAAATTGTAGTATATTATACACAATTTTATACTAGTTTCGGTCAAAAATCAAATTAAATCGAGGATTGTTCGAAATGCTACGAAACTTTTCAGATCCTTTCTATATGTTATGAGGGAAGGTTATGATGGAACTCCATGCAAAAAATTATCTCAAAATTATATTCTATGAAACTTTTTGAAATACTAGTTTCGGTCAAAAAATCATAGTATAATAAACACAATTTTATACTAGTTTCGGTCAAAAAAATCAAATTAAATCGAGGATTGTTCGAAATGCTACGAAATTTTACAGATCCTTTATTTATGTTACGAGGGAAGGTTATGATTGATATCCATGCAAAAATTATCTCAATATAGGATTCTATGAAACTTTTTGAAAGACTAGTTTCGGTCAAAAAATTGTAGTATATTATACACAATTTTATACTAGTTCCAGTCAAGAAATAAAATTAAATCGAGCATTGTTCAAAATGCTACAAAATGTTTCAGATCCTTTCTATACGTTACGAGGGAAGCTAACGATGGAAGTTTGTGCAAAAAATTATCTTAAGATTAGATTCTATTAAACTTTTTGAAATACTAGTTTCGGTCAAAAAACATAGTGTATTATACGAAATTTTATAATAGTTTCGTTCAAAATATCTAATTAAATCGAGGATTGTTCGAAAAGCTATGAAATTTTACAGATCCTTTCTTTATGTTACGAGGGAAGGTTATGATGGAAGTCAATGAAAAAAAATTATCTCAAAATTAGATTTCTATGAAACTTTTTGAAAGACTAGTTTCGCTCAAAAAAATTATAGTATATTATACACAATTTTATACTAGTTTCGGTCAAAAAATCAAATTAAATCGAGGATTGTTTTAAATGCTACGAAACTACTCAGATCCTTTCTATATGTTACGATGGCAGGTTATGATGGAAGTCCATGCAAAAAATTATCACAAACATAGATTCTAAGAAACTTTTTGAAATACTAGTTTCAGTCAAAAAATTGTAGTATATTATACACAATTTTATAGTACTAGTTTCGGTCTAAAAATCAAATTAAATCGAGGATTGTTCGAAATGCTACGAAACTTTTCAGATCCTTTCTATATGTTATGAGGGAAGGTTATGATGGAACTCCATACAAAAAATTATCTCAAAATTATATTCTATGAAACTTTTTGAAATACTAGTTTCGGTCAAAAAATCATAGTATAATAAACACAATTTTATACTAGTTTCGGTCAAAAAAATCAAATTAAATCGAGGATTGTTCGAAATGCTACGAAATTTTATAGATCCTTTATTTATGTTACGAGGGAAGGTTATGATTGATATCCATGCAAAAATTATCTCAATATAGGATTCTATGAAACTTTTTGAAAGACTAGTTTCGGTCAAAAAATTGTAGTATATTATACACAATTTTATACTAGTTCCAGTCAAGAAATAAAATTAAATCGAGCATTGTTCAAAATGCTACAAAATGTTTCAGATCCTTTCTATACGTTACGAGGGAAGCTAACGATGGAAGTTTGTGCAAAAAATTATCTTAAGATTAGATTCTATTAAACTTTTTGAAATACTAGTTTCGGTCAAAAAACATAGTGTATTATACGAAATTTTATAATAGTTTCGTTCAAAATATCTAATTAAATCGAGGATTGTTCGAAATGCTATGAAATTTTACAGATCCTTTCTTTATGTTACGAGGGAAGGTTATGATGGAAGTCAATGAAAAAAAATTATCTCAAAATTAGATTCTATGAAACTATTTGAAAGACTAGTTTCGGTCAAAAAATTGTAGTCAATTATACACAAGTTTATACTAGTTTCAGTCAAAAAATTAAATTAAATCGAGGAGTATTTGAAATGCTCTAAATCTTTATAGATCATTTCTATATGTTACGAGGGAAGGTTATAATGGAAGTCCATGTAAAATATTATCTTAAAATTTGATTTCTATGAAACCTTTTGAAAGACTAGTTTCGGTCAAAAAATAATAGTATTATACACAATTTTATACTAGTTTCGGTCAAAAAATCAAATTAAATCGAGGATTGTTTGAAATGCTACGAAACCAATCATATCCTTTCTATATGTTACGATAGAACGTTATGATGGAAGTCCATGCAAAACATTATGTCAAAATTAGATTCTATGAATCTTTTTGAAATACTAGTTTTGGTTAAAAAATTATAGTATATTATACACAATTTTATACTAGTTTGGTCAAAAAATCAAATTAAATCCAGGATTGTTCGAAATGCTACGAAACTTTTCAGATCCTTTCTATATGATAAAAGGGAAGGTTATGATGGATGTCCATGCAAAAAATATCTCAAAATACGATTCTATGATACTTTTTGAAAGACTAGTTTCGGTCAAAATATTGTAGTGTATTATACACAATTTTATACTTGTTTCAGTCAAAAAAATCAAAATAAATCAAGGATTATTTGAAATGCTCCGAAACTTAATAAATCCATTCTATATGTTACGCGGGAAAGTTATGATGGAAGTTCGTGCAAAAAATTATCTCAAAATTAGATTTCAATGAAACTTTTTGAAATATAGTTTCGGTATAAAAATTATAGTGTATTATTAACAATTTTATAATCGTTTTGTACAAAAAATCAAATTAAATCAAGGAATGTTCGAAATGCTACGAAATTTTACAGATCCTTTATTTATGTTACGAGGGAAGGTTATTATGGAAATCCATGAAAAATAATTATCTGAAAATTAGATTCTATGAAACTTTTTGAAAGACTAGGTTCGGTCAAAAAATTATAGTATATTATACACAATTTTATACTAGTTTCGGTCAAAAAATCAAATTAAATCGGGGATTGTTCGAAATGCTACGAAACTTTTCAGATCCTTTCTATATGTTTTGAGGGAAGGTTATGATGGAACTCCATGCAAAAAATCATCTCAAAATTAGATTTCTATGAAACTTTTTGAATGACTAGTTTCGCTCAAAAAATTATAGTATATTATACACAATTTTATACTAGTTTCGGTCAAAAAATCAAATTAAATCGAGGTTTGTTTAAAATTCTACGAAACTACTCAAATCCTAACTATATGTTACGATGGAAGGTTATGATGGAAGTCCATTCAAAAAATTATCTCAAAATTAGATTCTAAGAAACTTTTTGAAATACTTGTTTCAGTCAAAAAATTGTAGTATATTATACACAATTTTATACTAGTTTCGGTCAAAAAAACAAATTAAATAGAGGATTGTTCGAAATGCCACGAAACTTTTCAGATCCTTTCTATATGTTATGAGGGAAGGTTATGATGGAACTCCATGCAAACAATTATCTCAAAATTATATTCTATGAAACTTTTTGAAATACTAGTTTCGGTCAAAAAAGCATAGTATAATATACATAATTTTATACTAGTTTCGGTCAAAAAATCAAATTAAATTGAGGATTGTTCGAAATGCTACGAAACTTTTTAGATCCTTTCTATATGTTACGAGGGAAGGTTATGATGGATGTCCATGCAAAAATTATCTCAAAATAGGATTCTATGAAACTTTTTGAAAGACTAGTTTCGGTCAAAAAATTGTAGTATATTATACACAATTTTATACTAGTTTCAGTCAAAAAATAAAATTAAATCAAGCATTGTTCAAAATGCTACCAAATGTTTCAGATCCTTTCTATACGTTACGAGGGAAGCTAACGATGGAAGTCCGTGCAAAAAATTATCTTCAGATTAGATTCTATGAAACTTTTTGAAACACTAGTTTCGGTCAAAAAATCAAAGTGTATTATACGAAATTTTATAATAGTTTCGGTCAAAATATCTAATTAAATCGAGGATTGTTCGAAATGCTATGAAAATTTACAGATCCTTTCTTTATGTTACGATGAAAGGTTATGATGGAATTCAATGATAAAAAATTATCTCAAAATTAGATTCTATGAAACTTTTTGAAAGACTAGTTTCGGTCAAAACATTGTAGTCTATTATACACAATTTTATACTAGTTTCAGTCAAAAAATCAAATTAAATCGAGGAGTATTCGAAATGCTCTAAATCTTTATAGATCATTTCTATATGTTACGGGGGAAGGTTATAATGGAAGTCCATGCAAAAAATTATCTCAAAATTTGATTTCTATAAAACTTTTTGAAAGACTAGTTTCGGTCAAAAAATTATAGTATTATACACAATTTTATACTAGTTTCGGTCAAAAAATCAAATTAAATCGAGGATTGTTTGAAATGCTACGAAACTAATCATATCCTTTCTATATGTTACGATAGAAGGTTATGATGGAAGTCCATGCAAAAAATTATGTCAAAATTAGATTCTATGAAACTTTTTGAAATACTAGTTTCGGTAAAAAAATTGTAGTATATTATACACAATTTTATACTAGTTCGGTCAAAAATTAAAATTAAATCGAGGATTATTCGAAATGCTACGAAACTTTTTAGATCCATTCTATATGTTACAAGGGAAGGTTATGATGGATGTCCATGCAAAAATTATCTCAAAATACGATTCTATGAAACTTTTTGAAAGACTAGTTTCGGTCAAAATATTGTAGTATATTATACACAATTTTATACTAGTTTCAGTCAAAAAATCAAATTAAATCAAGGATTATTTGAAATGCCCTGAAAGTTAACAAATCATTTCTATATGTTACGAGGGAAGGTTATGATGGAAGTTCGTGCAAAAAATTATCTCAAAATTAGATTTCTATGAAACTTTTTGAAATACTAGTTTCTTTATAAAAATTATAGTGTATTATACACAATTTTATAATAATTTTGTACAAAAAATAAAATTAAATCAATGATTGTTCGAAATGATACGAAATTTTACAGATCCTTTATTTATGTTACGAGGGAAGGTTATCATTGAAATCCATTAAAAATAATTATCTCAAAATTAGATTCTATTAAAATTTTTGTAAGACTAGTTTCTGTCAAAAAATTGTAGTATATTATACACAATTTTATACTAGTTTCAGTCAAAAAATCAAATTAAATCGAGGATTGTTCGAAATACTACGAAACTTTTCAGATCCTTTCTATATGTTTTGAGGGAAGGTTATGATGGAACTACATGTAAAAAATTATCTCAAAATTAGATTTCTATGAAACTTTTTGAACGACTAGTTTCGCTCAAAAAAATCATAGTATATTATACACAATTTTATACTAGTTTCGGTCAAAAAATCAAATTAAATCGAGGATTGTTTTAAATGTTACGAAACAACTCAAATCCTTTCTATATGTTACGATGGAAGGTTATGATGGAAGTCCATGCAAAAAATTATCACAAACTTTGATTCTAAGAAACTTTTTGAAATACTAGTTTCAGTCAAAAAATTGTAGTATATTATACACAATTTTATACTAGTTTCGGTCAAAAATCAAATTAAATCGAGGATTGTTCGAAATGCTACGAAACTTTTCAGATCCTTTCTATATGTTATGAGGGAAGGTTATGATGGAACTCCATGCAAAAAATTATCTCAAAATTATATTCTATGAAACTTTTTGAAATACTAGTTTCGGTCAAAAAATCATAGTATAATAAACACAATTTTATACTAGTTTCGGTCCAAAAAATCAAATAAAATCGAGGATTGTTCGAAATGCTACGAAATTTTACAGATCCTTTATTTATATTACGAGGGAAGGTTATGATTGATGTCCATGCAAAAATTATCTCAATATAGGATTCTATGAAACTTTTTGAAAGACTAGTTTCGGTCAAAAAATTGTAGTATATTATAAACAATTTTATACTAGTTCCATTCAAGAAATGAAATTAAATCGAGCATTGTTCAAAATGCTACAAAATGTTTCAGATCCTTTCTATACGTTACGAGGGAAGCTAACGATGGAAGTTTGTGCAAAAAATTATCTTAAGATTAGATTCTATTAAACTTTTTGAAATACTAGTTTCGGTCAAAAAACATAGTGTATTATACGAAGTTTTATAATAGTTTCTTTCAAAATATCTAATTAAATCGAGGATTGTTCGAAATGCTATGAAATTTTACAGATCCTTTCTTTATGTTACGAGGGAAGGTTATGATGGAAGTTAATGAAAAAAAATTATCTCAAAATTAGATTCTATGAAACTTTTTGAAAGACTAGTTTCGGTCAAAAAATTGTAGTCTATTATACACAATTTTATACTAGTTTCAGTCAAAAAATCAAATTAAATCGAGGAGTATTCGAAATGCTCTAAATCTTTACAGATCATTTCTATATGTTACGAGGGAAGGTTATAATGGTAGTCCATGCAAAAAATTATCTCAAAATTAGATTTCTATGAAACTTTTTGAAAGACTAGTTTCGGTCAAAAAATCATAGTATTATACACAATTTTATACTAGTTTCAGTCAAAAAATCAAATTAAATCAAGGAGTATTTGAAATGCTCAGAAACTTAACAAATCCTTTCTATATGTTACGAGGGAAGTTTATGCGGAAGTTCGTGCAAAACATTATCTCAAAATTAGATTTCTATGAAACTTTTTGAAATACTAGTTTCGGTATAAAAATTATAGTGTATTATACACAATTTTATAAAAATTTGTACAAAAAATCAAATTAAATCGAGGATTGTTCGAAATGCTACGAAATTTTACAGATCCTTTATTTATGTTACGAGGGAAGGTTATCATGGAATTCCATGAAAAATAATTATCTCAAAGTTAGATTCTATTAAACTTTTTGAAAGACTAGTTTCGGTCAAAAAATTGTAGTATATTATACACAATTTTATACTAGTTTCAGTCAAAAAATCAAATTAAATTGAGGATTGTTCGAAATGCTACGAAACTTTTCAGATCCTTTCTATATGTTTTGAGGGAAGGTTATGATGGAACTACATGTAAAAAATTATCTCAAAATTAGATTTCTATGAAACTTTTTGAAAGACTAATTTCGCTCAAAAAAATCATAGTATATTATACACAATTTTATACTAGTTTCGATCAAAAAATCAAATTAAATCGAGGATTGTTTAAAATGCTACGAAACTACTCAGATCCTTTCTATATGTTACGATGGAAGGTTATGATGGAAGTCCATGCAAAAAATTATCACAAAATTAGATTCTAAGAAACTTTTTGAAATACTATTTTCAGTCAAAAAATTATAGTATATTATACACAATTTTATACTAGTTTCGGTCTAAAAATCAAATTAAATCGAGGATTGTTCGAAATGCTACGAAACTTTTCAGATCCTTTCTATATGTTATGAGGGAAGGTTATGATGGAACTCCATGCAAAAAATTATCTCAAAATTATATTCTATGAAACTTTTCGAAATACTAGATTCGGTCAAAAAATCATAGTATAATATACACAATTTTATACTAGTTTCGGTCCAAAAAATCAAATAAAATCGAGGATTGTTCGAAATGCTACGAAATTTTACAGATCCTTTATTTATATTACGAGGGAAGGTTATGATTGATGTCCATGCAAAAATTATCTCAATATAGGATTCTATGAAACTTTTTGAAAGACTAGTTTCGGTCAAAAAATTGTAGTATATTATAAACAATTTTATACTAGTTCCATTCAAGAAATAAAATTAAATCGAGCATTGTTCAAAATGCTACAAAATGTTTCAGATCCTTTCTATACGTTACGAGGGAAGCTAACGATGGAAGTTTGTGCAAAAAATTATCTTAAGATTAGATTCTATTAAACTTTTTGAAATACTAGTTTCGGTCAAAAAACATAGTGTATTATACGAAGTTTTATAATAGTTTCTTTCAAAATATCTAATTAAATCGAGGATTGTTCGAAATGCTATGAAATTTTACAGATCCTTTCTTTATGTTACGAGGGAAGGTTATGATGGAAGTTAATGAAAAAAAATTATCTCAAAATTAGATTCTATGAAACTTTTTGAAAGACTAGTTTCGGTCAAAAAATTGTAGTCTATTATACACAATTTTATACTAGTTTCAGTCAAAAAATCAAATTAAATCGAGGAGTATTCGAATGCTCTAAATCTTTACAGATCATTTCTATATGTTACGAGGGAAGGTTATAATGGAAGTCCATGCAAAAAATTATCTCAAAATTAGATTTCTATGAAACTTTTTGAAAGACTAGTTTCGGTCAAAAAATCATAGTATTATACACAATTTTATACTAGTTTCAGTCAAAAAATCAAATTAAATCAAGGAGTATTTGAAATGCTCAGAAACTTAACAAATCCTTTCTATATGTTACGAGGGAAGTTTATGCGGAAGTTCGTGCAAAACATTATCTCAAAATTAGATTTCTATGAAACTTTTTGAAATACTAGTTTCGGTATAAAAATTATAGTGTATTATACACAATTTTATAAAAATTTGTACAAAAAATCAAATTAAATCGAGGATTGTTCGAAATGCTACGAAATTTTACAGATCCTTTATTTATGTTACGAGGGAAGGTTATCATGGAATTCCATGAAAAATAATTATCTCAAAGTTAGATTCTATTAAACTTTTTGAAAGACTAGTTTCGGTCAAAAAATTGTAGTATATTATACACAATTTTATACTAGTTTCAGTCAAAAAATCAAATTAAATTGAGGATTGTTCGAAATGCTACGAAACTTTTCAGATCCTTTCTATATGTTTTGAGGGAAGGTTATGATGGAACTACATGTAAAAAATTATCTCAAAATTAGATTTCTATGAAACTTTTTGAAAGACTAATTTCGCTCAAAAAAATCATAGTATATTATACACAATTTTATACTAGTTTCGATCAAAAAATCAAATTAAATCGAGGATTGTTTAAAATGCTACGAAACTACTCAGATCCTTTCTATATGTTACGATGGAAGGTTATGATGGAAGTCCATGCAAAAAATTATCACAAAATTAGATTCTAAGAAACTTTTTGAAATACTATTTTCAGTCAAAAAATTATAGTATATTATACACAATTTTATACTAGTTTCGGTCTAAAAATCAAATTAAATCGAGGATTGTTCGAAATGCTACGAAACTTTTCAGATCCTTTCTATATGTTATGAGGGAAGGTTATGATGGAACTCCATGCAAAAAATTATCTCAAAATTATATTCTATGAAACTTTTCGAAATACTAGATTCGGTCAAAAAATCATAGTATAATATACACAATTTTATACTAGTTTCGGTCAAAAAATCAAATAAAATCGAGGATTGTTCGAAATGCTACGAAATTTTACAGATCCTTTATTTATATTACGAGGGAAGGTTATGATTGATGTCCATGCAAAAATTATCTCAATATAGGATTCTATGAAACTTTTTGAAAGACTAGTTTCGGTCAAAAAATTGTAGTATATTATAAACAATTTTATACTAGTTCCATTCAAGAAATAAAATTAAATCGAGCATTGTTCAAAATGCTACAAAATGTTTCAGATCCTTTCTATACGTTACGAGGGAAGCTAACGATGGAAGTTTGTGCAAAAAATTATCTTAAGATTAGATTCTATTAAACTTTTTGAAATACTAGTTTCGGTCAAAAAACATAGTGTATTATACGAAATTTTATAATAGTTTCGTTCAAAATATCTAATTAAATCGAGGATTGTTCGAAATGCTATGAAATTTTACAGATCCTTTCTTTATGTTACGAGGGAAGGTTATGATGGAAGTTAATGAAAAAAAATTATCTCAAAATTAGATTCTATGAAACTTTTTGAAAGACTAGTTTCGGTCAAAAAATTGTAGTCTATTATACACAATTTTATACTAGTTTCAGTCAAAAAATCAAATTAAATCGAGGAGTATTCGAAATGCTCTAAATCTTTACAGATCATTTCTATATGTTACGAGGGAAGGTTATAATGGTAGTCCATGCAAAAAATTATCTCAAAATTAGATTTCTATGAAACTTTTTGAAAGACTAGTTTCGGTCAAAAAATCATAGTATTATACACAATTTTATACTAGTTTCAGTCAAAAAATCAAATTAAATCAAGGAGTATTTGAAATGCTCAGAAACTTAACAAATCCTTTCTATATGTTACGAGGGAAGTTTATGCGGAAGTTCGTGCAAAACATTATCTCAAAATTAGATTTCTATGAAACTTTTTGAAATACTAGTTTCGGTATAAAAATTATAGTGTATTATACACAATTTTATTAAAATTTGTACAAAAAATCAAATTAAATCGAGGATTGTTCGAAATGCTACGAAATTTTACAGATCCTTTATTTATGTTACGAGGGAAGGTTATCATGGAATTCCATGAAAAATAATTATCTCAAAGTTAGATTCTATTAAACTTTTTGAAAGACTAGTTTCGGTCAAAAAATTGTAGTATATTATACACAATTTTATACTAGTTTCAGTCAAAAAATCAAATTAAATTGAGGATTGTTCGAAATGCTACGAAACTTTTCAGATCCTTTCTATATGTTTTGAGGGAAGGTTATGATGGAACTACATGTAAAAAATTATCTCAAAATTAGATTTCTATGAAACTTTTTGAAAGACTAATTTCGCTCAAAAAAATCATAGTATATTATACACAATTTTATACTAGTTTCGATCAAAAAATCAAATTAAATCGAGGATTGTTTAAAATGCTACGAAACTACTCAGATCCTTTCTATATGTTACGATGGAAGGTTATGATGGAAGTCCATGCAAAAAATTATCACAAAATTAGATTCTAAGAAACTTTTTGAAATACTATTTTCAGTCAAAAAATTATAGTATATTATACACAATTTTATACTAGTTTCGGTCTAAAAATCAAATTAAATCGAGGATTGTTCGAAATGCTACGAAACTTTTCAGATCCTTTCTATATGTTATGAGGGAAGGTTATGATGGAACTCCATGCAAAAAATTATCTCAAAATTATATTCTATGAAACTTTTCGAAATACTAGATTCGGTCAAAAAATCATAGTATAATATACACAATTTTATACTAGTTTCGGTCAAAAAATCAAATAAAATCGAGGATTGTTCGAAATGCTACGAAATTTTACAGATCCTTTATTTATATTACGAGGGAAGGTTATGATTGATGTCCATGCAAAAATTATCTCAATATAGGATTCTATGAAACTTTTTGAAAGACTAGTTTCGGTCAAAAAATTGTAGTATATTATAAACAATTTTATACTAGTTCCATTCAAGAAATAAAATTAAATCGAGCATTGTTCAAAATGCTACAAAATGTTTCAGATCCTTTCTATACGTTACGAGGGAAGCTAACGATGGAAGTTTGTGCAAAAAATTATCTTAAGATTAGATTCTATTAAACTTTTTGAAATACTAGTTTCGGTCAAAAAACATAGTGTATTATACGAAATTTTATAATAGTTTCGTTCAAAATATCTAATTAAATCGAGGATTGTTCGAAATGCTATGAAATTTTACAGATCCTTTCTTTATGTTACGAGGGAAGGTTATGATGGAAGTTAATGAAAAAAAATTATCTCAAAATTAGATTCTATGAAACTTTTTGAAAGACTAGTTTCGGTCAAAAAATTGTAGTCTATTATACACAATTTTATACTAGTTTCAGTCAAAAAATCAAATTAAATCGAGGAGTATTCGAAATGCTCTAAATCTTTACAGATCATTTCTATATGTTACGAGGGAAGGTTATAATGGTAGTCCATGCAAAAAATTATCTCAAAATTAGATTTCTATGAAACTTTTTGAAAGACTAGTTTCGGTCAAAAAATCATAGTATTATACACAATTTTATACTAGTTTCAGTCAAAAAATCAAATTAAATAAAGGAGTATTTGAAATGCTCTGAAACTTAACAAATCCTTTCTATATGTTACGAGGGAAGTTTATGCGGAAGTTCGTGCAAAACATTATCTCAAAATTAGATTTCTATGAAACTTTTTGAAATACTAGTTTCGGTATAAAAATTATAGTGTATTATACACAATTTTATAAAAATTTGTACAAAAAATCAAATTAAATCGAGGATTGTTCGAAATGCTACGAAATTTTACAGATCCTTTATTTATGTTACGAGGGAAGGTTATCATGGAATTCCATGAAAAATAATTATCTCAAAGTTAGATTCTATTAAACTTTTTGAAAGACTAGTTTCGGTCAAAAAATTGTAGTCTATTATACACAATTTTATACTAGTTTCAGTCAAAAAATCAAATTAAATCGAGGAGTATTCGAAATGCTCTAAATCTTTACAGATCATTTCTATATGTTACGAGGGAAGGTTATAATGGTAGTCCATGCAAAAAATTATCTCAAAATTAGATTTCTATGAAACTTTTTGAAAGACTAGTTTCGGTCAAAAAATCATAGTATTATACACAATTTTATACTAGTTTCAGTCAAAAAATCAAATTAAATCAAGGAGTATTTGAAATGCTCTGAAACTTAACAAATCCTTTCTATATGTTACGAGGGAAGTTTATGCGGAAGTTCGTGCAAAACATTATCTCAAAATTAGATTTCTATGAAACTTTTTGAAATACTAGTTTCGGTATAAAAATTATAGTGTATTATACACAATTTTATAAAAATTTGTACAAAAAATCAAATTAAATCGAGGATTGTTCGAAATGCTACGAAATTTTACAGATCCTTTATTTATGTTACGAGGGAAGGTTATCATGGAATTCCATGAAAAATAATTATCTCAAAGTTAGATTCTATTAAACTTTTTGAAAGACTAGTTTCGGTCAAAAAATTGTAGTATATTATACACAATTTTATACTAGTTTCAGTCAAAAAATCAAATTAAATCGAGGATTGTTCGAAATGCTACGAAACTTTTCAGATCCTTTCTATATGTTTTGAGGGAAGGTTATGATGGAACTACATGTAAAAAACTTATCTCAAAATTAGATTTCTATGAAACTTTTTGAAAGACTAATTTCGCTCAAAAAAATCATAGTATATTATACACAATTTTATACTAGTTTCGATCAAAAAATCAAATTAAATCGAGGATTGTTTAAAATGCTACGAAACTACTCAGATCCTTTCTATATGTTACGATGGAAGGTTATGATGGAAGTCCATGCAAAAAATTATCACAAAATTAGATTCTAAGAAACTTTTTGAAATACTATTTTCAGTCAAAAAATTATAGTATATTATACACAATTTTATACTAGTTTCGGTCTAAAAATCAAATTAAATCGAGGATTGTTCGAAATGCTACGAAACTTTTCAGATCCTTTCTATATGTTATGAGGGAAGGTTATGATGGAACTCCATGCAAAAAATTATCTCAAAATTATATTCTATGAAACTTTTCGAAATACTAGATTCGGTCAAAAAATCATAGTATAATATACACAATTTTATACTAGTTTCGGTCAAAAAATCAAATAAAATCGAGGATTGTTCGAAATGCTACGAAATTTTACAGATCCTTTAATTATATTACGAGGGAAGGTTATGATTGATGTCCATGCAAAAATTATCTCAATATAGGATTCTATGAAACTTTTTGAAAGACTAGTTTCGGTCAAAAAATTGTAGTATATTATACACAATTTTATACTAGTTCCATTCAAGAAATAAAATTAAATCGAGCATTGTTCAAAATGCTACAAAATGTTTCAGATCCTTTCTATACGTTACGAGGGAAGCTAACGATGGAAGTTTGTGCAAAAAATTATCTTAAGATTAGATTCTATTAAACTTTTTGAAATACTAGTTTCGGTCAAAAAACATAGTGTATTATACGAAATTTTATAATAGTTTCGTTCAAAATATCTAATTAAATCGAGGATTGTTCGAAATGCTATGAAATTTTACAGATCCTTTCTTTATGTTATGAGGGAAGGTTATGATGGAAGTCAATGAAAAAAAATTATCTCAAAATTAGATTCTATGAAACTTTTTGAAAGACTAGTTTCGGTCAAAAAATTATAGTCTATTATACACAATTTTATACTAGTTTCAGTCAAAAAATCAAATTAAATCGAGGAGTATTCGAAATGCTCTAAATCTTTACATATCATTTCTATATGTTACGAGGGAAGGTTATAATGGAAGTCCATGCAAAAAATTATCTCAAAATTAGATTTCTATGAAACTTTTTGAAAGACTAGTTTCGGTCAAAAAATCATAGTATTATACACAATTTTATACTAGTTTCAGTCAAAAAATCAAATTAAATCAAGGAGTATTTGAAATGCTCTGAAACTTAACAAATCCTTTCTATATGTTACGAGGGAAGTTTATGCGGAAGTTCGTGCAAAACATTATCTCAAAATTAGATTTCTATGAAACTTTTTGAAATACTAGTTTCGGTATAAAAATTATAGTGTATTATACACAATTTTATAAAAATTTGTACAAAAAATCTAATTAAATCGAGGATTGTTCGAAATGCTACGAAACTTTTCAGATCCTTTCTATATGTTTTGAGGGAAGGTTATGATGGAACTACATGTAAAAAATTATCTCAAAATTAGATTTCTATGAAACTTTTTGAAAGACTAATTTCGCTCAAAAAAATCATAGTATATTATACACAACTTTATACTAGTTTCGGTCAAAAAATCAAATTAAATCGAGGATTGTTTTAAATGCTACGAAACTACTCAGATCCTTTCTATATGTTAAGATGGAAGGTTAAGATGGAAGTCCATGCAAAAAATTATCACATAATTAGATTCTAAGAAACTTTTTGAAATACTAGTTTCAGTAAAAAAATTGTAGTATATTATACACAATTTTATACTAGTTTCGGTCTAAAAATCAAATTAAATCGAGGATTGTTCGAAATGCTACGAAACTTTTCGGATCCTTTCTATATGTTATGAGGGAAGGTTATGATGGAACTCCATGCAAAAAATTATCTCAAAATTATATTCTATGAAACTTTTCGAAATACTAGTTTCGGTCAAAAAATCATAGTATAATATACACAATTTTATACTAGTTTCGGTCAAAAAATCAAATTAAATCGAGGATTGTTCGAAATGCTACGAAATTTTACAGCTCCTTTATTTATGTTACGAAGGAAGGTTATGATTGATGTCCATGCAAAAATTATCTCAATATAGGATTCTATGAAACTTTTTGAAAGACTAGTTTCGGTCAAAAAATTACAGTATATTATACACAATTTTATACTAGTTCCAGTCAAGAAATAAAATTAAATCGAGCATTGTTCAAAATGCTACAAAATGTTTCAGATCCTTTCTATACGTTACGAGGGAAGCTAACGATGGAAGTTTGTGCAAAAAATTATCTTAAGATTAGATTCTATTAAACTTTTTGAAATACTAGTTTCGGTCAAAAAACATAGTGTATTATACGAAATTTTATAATAGTTTCGTTCAAAATATCTAATTAAATCGAGGATTGTTCGAAATGCTATGAAATTTTACAGATCCTTTCTTTATGTTACGAGGGAAGGTTATGATGGAAGTCAATGAAAAAAAATTATCTCAAAATTAGATTCTATGAAACTTTTTGAAAGACTAGTTTCGGTCAAAAAATTGTAGTCTATTATACACAATTTTATACTAGTTTCAGTCAAAAAATCAAATTAAATCGAGGAGTATTCGAAATGCTCTAAATCTTTACATATCATTTCTATATGTTACGAGGGAAGGTTATAATGGAAGTCCATGCAAAAAATTATCTCAAAATTAGATTTCTATGAAACTTTTTGAAAGACTAGTTTCGGTCAAAAAATCATAGTATTATACACAATTTTATACTAGTTTCAGTCAAAAAATCAAATTAAATCAAGGAGTATTTGAAATGCTCTGAAACTTAACAAATCCTTTCTATATGTTACGAGGGAAGTTTATGCGGAAGTTCGTGCAAAACATTATCTCAAAATTAGATTTCTATGAAACTTTTTGAAATACTAGTTTCGGTATAAAAATTATAGTGTATTATACACAATTTTATAAAAATTTGTACAAAAAATCTAATTAAATCGAGGATTGTTCGAAATGCTACGAAACTTTTCAGATCCTTTCTATATGTTTTGAGGGAAGGTTATGATGGAACTACATGTAAAAAATTATCTCAAAATTAGATTTCTATGAAACTTTTTGAAAGACTAATTTCGCTCAAAAAAATCATAGTATATTATACACAACTTTATACTAGTTTCGGTCAAAAAATCAAATTAAATCGAGGATTGTTTTAAATGCTACGAAACTACTCAGATCCTTTCTATATGTTACGATGGAAGGTTAAGATGGAAGTCCATGCAAAAAATTATCACATAATTAGATTCTAAGAAACTTTTTGAAATACTAGTTTCAGTAAAAAAATTGTAGTATATTATACACAATTTTATACTAGTTTCGGTCTAAAAATCAAATTAAATCGAGGATTGTTCGAAATGCTACGAAACTTTTCGGATCCTTTCTATATGTTATGAGGGAAGGTTATGATGGAACTCCATGCAAAAAATTATCTCAAAATTATATTCTATGAAACTTTTCGAAATACTAGTTTCGGTCAAAAAATCATAGTATAATATACACAATTTTATACTAGTTTCGGTCAAAAAATCAAATTAAATCGAGGATTGTTCGAAATGCTACGAAATTTTACAGCTCCTTTATTTATGTTACGAAGGAAGGTTATGATTGATGTCCATGCAAAAATTATCTCAATATAGGATTCTATGAAACTTTTTGAAAGACTAGTTTCGGTCAAAAAATTACAGTATATTATACACAATTTTATACTAGTTCCAGTCAAGAAATAAAATTAAATCGAGCATTGTTCAAAATGCTACAAAATGATTCAGATCCTTTCTATACGTTACGAGGGAAGCTAACGATGGAAGTTTGTGCAAAAAATTATCTTAAGATTAGATTCTATTAAACTTTTTGAAATACTAGTTTCGGTCAAAAAACATAGTGTATTATACGAAATTTTATAATAGTTTCGTTCAAAATATCTAATTAAATCGAGGATTGTTCGAAATGCTATGAAATTTTACAGATCCTTTCTTTATGTTACGAGGGAAGGTTTTGATGGAAGTCAATGAAAAAAAATTATCTCAAAATTAGATTCTATGAAACTTTTTGAAAGACTAGTTTCGGTCAAAAAATTGTAGTCTATTATACACAATTTTATACTAGTTTCAGTCAAAAAATCAAATTAAATCGAGGAGTATTCGAAACGCTCTAAATCTTTACAGCTCATTTCTATATGTTACGAGGGAAGGATATAATGGAAGTCCATGCAAAAAATTATCTCAAAATTAGATTTCTATGAAACTTTTTGAAAGACTAGTTTCGGTCAAAAAATCATAGTATTATACACAATTTTATACTAGTTTCAGTCAAAAAATCAAATTAAATCAAGGAGTATTTGAAATGCTCTGAAACTTAACAAATCCTTTCTATATGTTACGAGGGAAGTTTATGCGGAAGTTCGTGCAAAACATTATCTCAAAATTAGATTTCTATGAAACTTTTTGAAATACTAGTTTCGGTATAAAAATTATAGTGTATTATACACAATTTTATAAAAATTTGTACAAAAAATCAAATTAAATCGAGGATTGTTCGAAATGCTACGAAATTTTACAGATCCTTTATTTATGTTACGAGGGAAGGTTATCATGGAATTCCATGAAAAATAATTATCTCAAAGTTAGATTCTATTAAACTTTTTGAAAGACTAGTTTCGGTCAAAAAATTGTAGTATATTATACACAATTTTATACTAGTTTCAGTCAAAAAATCAAATTAAATCGAGGATTGTTCGAAATGCTACGAAACTTTTCAGATCCTTTCTATATGTTTTGAGGGAAGGTTATGATGGAACTACATGTAAAAAATTATCTCAAAATTAGATTTCTATGAAACTTTTTGAAGGACTAATTTCGCTCAAAAAAATCATAGTATATTATACACAATTTTATACTAGTTTCGATCAAAAAATCAAATTAAATCGAGGATTGTTTAAAATGCTACGAAACTACTCAGATCCTTTCTATATGTTACGATGGAAGGTTATGATGGAAGTCCATGCAAAAAATTATCACAAAATTAGATTCTAAGAAACTTTTTGAAATACTATTTTCAGTCAAAAAATTATAGTATATTATACACAATTTTATACTAGTTTCGGTCTAAAAATCAAATTAAATCGAGGATTGTTCGAAATGCTACGAAACTTTTCAGATCCTTTCTATATGTTATGAGGGAAGGTTATGATGGAACTCCATGCAAAAAATTATCTCAAAATTATATTCTATGAAACTTTTCGAAATACTAGATTCGGTCAAAAAATCATAGTATAATATACACAATTTTATACTAGTTTCGGTCAAAAAATCAAATAAAATCGAGGATTGTTCGAAATGCTACGAAATTTTACAGATCCTTTATTTATATTACGAGGGAAGGTTATGATTGATGTCCATGCAAAAATTATCTCAATATAGGATTCTATGAAACTTTTTGAAAGACTAGTTTCGGTCAAAAAATTGTAGTATATTATACACAATTTTATACTAGTTCCATTCAAGAAATAAAATTAAATCGAGCATTGTTCAAATTGCTACAAAATGTTTCAGATCCTTTCTATACGTTACGAGGGAAGCTAACGATGGAAGTTTGTGCAAAAAAATATCTTAAGATTAGATTCTATTAAACTTTTTGAAATACTAGTTTCGGTCAAAAAACATAGTGTATTATACGAAATTTTATAATAGTTTCGTTCAAAATATCTAATTAAATCGAGGATTGTTCGAAATGCTATGAAATTTTACAGATCCTTTCTTTATGTTATGAGGGAAGGTTATGATGGAAGTCAATGAAAAAAAATTATCTCAAAATTAGATTCTATGAAACTTTTTGAAAGACTAGTTTCGGTCAAAAAATTATAGTCTATTATACACAATTTTATTCTAGTTTCAGTCAAAAAATCAAATTAAATCGAGGAGTATTTGAAATGCTCTAAATCTTTACATATCATTTCTATATGTTACGAGGGAAGGTTATAATGGAAGTCCATGCAAAAAATTATCTCAAAATTAGATTTCTATGAAACTTTTTGAAAGACTAGTTTCGGTCAAAAAATCATAGTATTATACACAATTTTATACTAGTTTCAGTCAAAAAATCAAATTAAATCAAGGAGTATTTGAAATGCTCTGAAACTTAACAAATCCTTTCTATATGTTACGAGGGAAGTTTATGCGGAAGTTCGTGCAAAACATTATCTCAAAATTAGATTTCTATGAAACTTTTTGAAATACTAGTTTCGGTATAAAAATTATAGTGTATTATACACAATTTTATAAAAATTTGTACAAAAAATCTAATTAAATCGAGGATTGTTCGAAATGCTACGAAACTTTTCAGATCCTTTCTATATGTTTTGAGGGAAGGTTATGATGGAACTACATGTAAAAAATTATCTCAAAATTAGATTTCTATGAAACTTTTTGAAAGACTAATTTCGCTCAAAAAAATCATAGTATATTATACACAACTTTATACTAGTTTCGGTCAAAAAATCAAATTAAATCGAGGATTGTTTTAAATGCTACGAAACTACTCAGATCCTTTCTATATGTTACGATGGAAGGTTAAGATGGAAGTCCATGCAAAAAATTATCACAAAATTAGATTCTAAGAAACTTTTTGAAATACTAGTTTCAGTAAAAAAATTGTAGTATATTATACACAATTTTATACTAGTTTCGGTCTAAAAATCAAATTAAATCGAGGATTGTTCGAAATGCTACGAAACTTTTCGGATCCTTTCTATATGTTATGAGGGAAGGTTATGATGGAACTCCATGCAAAAAATTATCTCAAAATTATATTCTATGAAACTTTTCGAAATACTAGTTTCGGTCAAAAAATCATAGTATAATATACACAATTTTATACTAGTTTCGGTCAAAAAATCAAATTAAATCGAGGATTGTTCGAAATGCTACGAAATTTTACAGCTCCTTTATTTATGTTACGAAGGAAGGTTATGATTGATGTCCATGCAAAAATTATCTCAATATAGGATTCTATGAAACTTTTTGAAAGACTAGTTTCGGTCAAAAAATTACAGTATATTATACACAATTTTATACTAGTTCCAGTCAAGAAATAAAATTAAATCGAGCATTGTTCAAAATGCTACAAAATGTTTCAGATCCTTTCTATACGTTACGAGGGAAGCTAACGATGGAAGTTTGTGCAAAAAATTATCTTAAGATTAGATTCTATTAAACTTTTTGAAATACTAGTTTCGGTCAAAAAACATAGTGTATTATACGAAATTTTATAATAGTTTCGTTCAAAATATCTAATTAAATCGAGGATTGTTCGAAATGCTATGAAATTTTACAGATCCTTTCTTTATGTTACGAGGGAAGGTTATGATGGAAGTCAATGAAAAAAAATTATCTCAAAATTAGTTCTATGAAACTTTTTGAAAGACTAGTTTCGGTCAAAAAATTGTAGTCTATTATACACAATTTTATACTAGTTTCAGTCAAAAAATCAAATTAAATCGAGGATTATTCGAAATGCTCTAAATCTTTACAGCTCATTTCTATATGTTACGAGTGAAGGATATAATGGAAGTCCATGCAAAAAATTATCTCAAAATTAGATTTCTATGAAACTTTTTGAAAGACTAGTTTCGGTCAAAAAATCATAGTATTATACACAATTTTATACTAGTTTAAGTCAAAAAATCAAATTAAATCAAGGAGTATTTGAAATGCTCTGAAACTTAACAAATCCTTTCTATATGTTACGAGGGAAGTTTATGCGGAAGTTCGTGCAAAACATTATCTCAAAATTAGATTTCTATGAAACTTTTTGAAATACTAGTTTCGGTATAAAAATTATAGTGTATTATACACAATTTTATAAAAATTTGTACAAAAAATCAAATTAAATCGAGGATTGTTCGAAATGCTACGAAATTTTACAGATCCTTTATTTATGTTACGAGGGAAGGTTATCATGGAATTCCATGAAAAATAATTATCTCAAAGTTAGATTCTATTAAAATTTTTGAAAGACTACTTTCGGTCAAAAAATTGTAGTATATTATACACAATTTTATACTAGTTTCAGTCAAAAAATCAAATTAAATCGAGGATTGTTCGAAATGCTACGAAACTTTTCAGATCCTTTCTATATGTTTTGAGGGAAGGTTATGATGGAACTACATGTAAAAAATTATCTCAAAATTAGATTTCTATGAAACTTTTTGAAAGACTAATTTCGCTCAAAAAAATCATAGTATATTATACACAATTTTATACTAGTTTCGATCAAAAAATCAAATTAAATCGAGGATTGTTTAAAATGCTACGAAACTACTCAGATCCTTTCTATATGTTACGATGGAAGGTTATGATGGAAGTCCATGCAAAATATTATCACAAAATTAGATTCTAAGAAACTTTTTGAAATACTATTTTCAGTCAAAAAATTATAGTATATTATACACAATTTTATACTAGTTTCGGTCTAAAAATCAAATTAAATCGAGGATTGTTCGAAATGCTACGAAACTTTTCAGATCCTTTCTATATGTTATGAGGGAAGGTTATGATGGAAATCCATGCAAAAAATTATCTCAAAATTATATTCTATGAAACTTTTCGAAATACTAGATTCGGTCAAAAAATCATAGTATAATATACACAATTTTATACTAGTTTCGGTCAAAAAATCAAATAAAATCGAGGATTGTTCGAAATGCTACGAAATTTTACAGTTCCTTTATTTATATTACGAGGGAAGGTTATGATTGATGTCCATGCAAAAATTATCTCAATATAGGATTCTATGAAACTTTTTGAAAGACTAGTTTCGGTCAAAAAATTGTAGTATATTATAAACAATTTTATACTAGTTCCATTCAAGAAATAAAATTAAATCGAGCATTGTTCAATATGCTACAAAATGTTTCAGATCGTTTCTATACGTTACGAGGGAAGCTAACGATGGAAGTTTGTGCAAAAAATTATCTTAAGATTAGATTCTATTAAACTTTTTGAAATACTAGTTTCGGTCAAAAAACAAAGTGTATTATACGAAATTTTATAATAGTTTCGTTCAAAATATCTAATTAAATCGAGGATTGTTCGAAATGCTATGAAATTTTACAGATCCTTTCTTTATGTTACGAGGGAAGGTTATGATGGAAGTTAATGAAAAAAAATTATCTCAAAATTAGATTCTATGAAACTTTTTGAAAGACTAGTTTAGGTCAAAAAATTGTAGTCTTTATACACAATTTTATACTAGTTTCAGTCAAAAAATCAAATTAAATCGAGGAGTATTCGAAATGCTCTAAATCTTTACAGATCATTTCTATATGTTACGAGGGAAGGTTATAATGGTAGTCCATGCAAAAAATTATCTCAACATTAGATTTCTATGAAACTTTTTGAAAGACTAGTTTCGGTCAAAAAATCATAGTATTATACACAATTTTATACTAGTTTCAGTCAAAAAATCAAATTAAATCAAGGAGTATTTGAAATGCTCTGAAACTTAACAAATCCTTTCTATATGTTACGAGGGAAGTTTATGCGGAAGTTCGTGCAAAACATTATCTCAAAATTAGATTTCTATGAAACTTTTTGAAATACTAGTTTCGGTATAAAAATTATAGTGTATTATACACAATTTTATAAAAATTTGTACAAAAAATCAAATTAAATCGAGGATTGTTCGAAATGCTACGAAATTTTACAGATCCTTTATTTATGTTACGAGGGAAGGTTATCATGGAATTCCATGAAAAATAATTATCTCAAAGTTAGATTCTATTAAACTTTTTGAAAGACTAGTTTCGGTCAAAAAATTGTAGTATATTATACACAATTTTATACTAGTTTTAGTCAAAAAATCAAATTAAATCGAGGATTGTTCGAAATGCTACGAAACTTTTCAGATCCTTTCTATATGTTTTGAGGGAAGGTTATGATGGAACTACATGTAAAAAATTATCTCAATATTAGATTTCTATGAAACTTTTTGAAAGACTAATTTCGCTCAAAAAAATCATAGTATATTATACACAATTTTATAATAGTTTCGATCAAAAAATCAAATTAAATCGAGGATTGTTTAAAATGCTACGAAACTACTCAGATCCTTTCTATATGTTACGATGGAAGGTTATGATGGAAGTCCATGCAAAAAACTATCACAAAATTAGATTCTAAGAAACTTTTTGAAATACTATTTTCAGTCAAAAAATTATAGTATATTATACACAATTTTATACTAGTTTCGGTCTAAAAATCAAATTAAATCGAGGATTGTTCGAAATGCTACGAAACTTTTCAGATCCTTTCTATATGTTATGAGGGAAGGTTATGATGGAACTCCATGCAAAAAATTATCTCAAAATTATATTCTATGAAACTTTTCGAAATACTAGATTCGGTCAAAAAATCATAGTATAATATACACAATTTTATACTAGTTTCGGTCAAAAAATCAAATAAAATCGAGGATTGTTCGAAATGCTACGAAATTTTACAGATCCTTTATTTATATTACGAGGGAAGGTTATGATTGATGTCCATGCAAAAATTATCTCAATATAGGATTCTATGAAACTTTTTGAAAGACTAGTTTCGGTCAAAAAATTGTAGTATATTATACACAATTTCATACTAGTTCCATTCAAGAAATAAAATTAAATCGAGCATTGTTCAAAATGCTACAAAATGTTTCAGATCCTTTCTATACGTTACGAGGGAAGCTAACGATGGAAGTTTGTGCAAAAAATTATCTTAAGATTAGATTCTATTAAACTTTTTGAAATACTAGTTTCGGTCAAAAAACATAGTGTATTATACGAAATTTTATAATAGTTTCGTTCAAAATATCTAATTAAATCGAGGATTGTTCGAAATGCTATGAAATTTTACAGATCCTTACTTTATGTTATGAGGGAAGGTTATGATGGAAGTCAATGAAAAAAAATTATCTCAAAATTAGATTCTATGAAACTTTTTGAAAGACTAGTTTCGGTCAAAAAATTATAGTCTATTATACACAATTTTATACTAGTTTCAGTCAAAAAATCAAATTAAATCGAGGAGTATTCAAAATGCTCTAAATCTTTACATATCATTTCTATATGTTACGAGGGAAGGTTATAATGGAAGTCCATGCAAAAAATTATCTCAAAATTAGATTTCTATGAAACTTTTTGAAAGACTAGTTTCGGTCAAAAAATCATAGTATTATACACAATTTTATACTAGTTTCAGTCAAAAAATCAAATTAAATCAAGGAGTATTTGAAATGCTCTGAAACTTAACAAATCCTTTCTATATGTTACGAGGAAAGTTTATGCGGAAGTTCGTGCAAAACATTATCTCAAAATTAGATTTCTATGAAACTTTTTGAAATACTAGTTTCGGTATAAAAATTATAGTGTATTATACACAATTTTATAAAAATTTGTACAAAAAATCAAATTAAATCGAGGATTGTTCGAAATGCTACGAAACTTTTCAGATCCTTTCTATATGTTTTGAGGGAAGGTTATGATGGAACTACATGTAAAAAATTATCTCAAAATTAGATTTCTATGAAACTTTTTGAAAGACTAATTTCGCTCAAAAAAATCATAGTATATTATACACAACTTTATACTAGTTTCGGTCAAAAAATCAAATTAAATCGAGGATTGTTTAAAATGCTACGAAACTACTCAGATCCTTTCTATATATTACGATGGAAGGTTAAGATGGAAGTCCATGCCAAAAATTATCACATAATTAGATTCTAAGAAACTTTTTGAAATACTAGTTTCAGTCAAAAAATTGTAGTATATTATACACAATTTTATACTAGTTTCGGTCTAAAAATCAAATTAAATCGAGGATTGTTCGAAATGCTACGAAACTTTTCAGATCCTTTCTATATGTTATGAGGGAAGGTTATGATGGAACTCCATGCAAAAAATTATCTCAAAATTATATTCTATGAAACTTTTCGAAATACTAGTTTCGGTCAAAAAATCATAGTATAATATACACAATTTTATACTAGTTTCGGTCAAAAAATCAAATTAAATCGAGGATTGTTCGAAATGCTACGAAATTTTACAGCTCCTTTATTTATATTACGAGGGAAGGTTATGATTGATGTCCATGCAAAAATTATCTCAATATAGGATTCTATGAAACTTTTTGAAAGACTAGTTTCGGTCAAAAAATTGTAGTATATTATACACAATTTTATACTAGTTCCAGTCAAGAAATAAAATTAAATCGAGCATTGTTCAAAATGCTACAAAATGTTTCAGATCCTTTCTATACGTTATGAGGGAAGCTAACGATGGAAGTTTGTGCAAAAAATTATCTTAAGATTAGATTCTATTAAACTTTTTGAAATACTAGTTTCGGTCAAAAAACATAGTGTATTATACGAAATTTTATAATAGTTTCGTTCAAAATATCTAATTAAATCGAGGATTGTTCGAAATGCTATGAAATTTTACAGATCCTTTCTTTATGTTACGAGGGAAGGTTATGATGGAAGTCAATGAAAAAAAATTATCTCAAAATTAGATTCTATGAAACTTTTTGAAAGACTAGTTTCGGTCAAAAAATTGTAGTCTATTATACACAATTTTATACTAGTTTCAGTCAAAAAATCAAATTAAATCGAGGAGTATTCGAAATGCTCTAAATATTTACATATCATTTCTATATGTTACGAGGGAAGGATATAATGGAAGTCCATAAAAAATTATCTCAAAATTAGATTTCTATGAAACTTTTTGAAAGACTAGTTTCGGTCAAAAAATCATAGTATTATACACAATTTTATACTAGTTTAAGTCAAAAAATCAAATTAAATCAAGGAGTATTTGAAATGCTCTGAAACTTAACAAATCCTTTCTATATGTTACGAGGGAAGTTTATGCGGAAGTTCGTGCAAAACATTATCTCAAAATTAGATTTCTATGAAACTTTTTGAAATACTAGTTTCGGTATAAAAATTATAGTGTATTATACACAATTTTATAAAAATTTGTACAAAAAATCAAATTAAATCGAGGATTGTTCGAAATGCTACGAAATTTTACAGATCCTTTATTTATGTTACGAGGGAAGGTTATCATGGAAGTCCATGAAAAATAATTATCTCAAAGTTAGATTCTATTAAACTTTTTGAAAGACTAGTTTCGGTCAAAAAATTGTATTATATTATACACAATTTTATACTAGTTTCAGTAAAAAAATAAAATTAAATCGAGGATTGTTCGAAATGCTACGAAATTTTTTAGATCCTTTCTATATGTTTTGAGGGAAGGTTATGATGGAACTACATGTAAAAAATTATCTCAAAATTAGATTTCTATGAAACTTTTTGACAGACTAATTTCGCTCAAAAAAATCATAGTATATTATACATAATTTTATACTAGTTTCGGTCAAAAAATCAAATTAAATCGAGGATTGTTTAAAATGCTACGAAACTACTCAGATCCTTTCTATATGTTACGATGGAAGGTTATGATGGAAGTCCATGCAAAAAATTATCACAAAATTAGATTCTAAGAAACTTTTTGAAATACTAGTTTCAGTCAAAAAATTGTAGTAAATTATACACAATTTTATACTAGTTTCGGTTTAAAAATCAAATTAAATCGAGGATTGTTCGAAATGCTACGAAACTTTCAGATCCTTTCTATATGTTATGAGGGAAGGTTATGATGGAACTCCATGCAAAAAATTATCTCAAAATTATATTCTATTAAACTTTTCGAAATACTAGTTTCGGTCAAAAAATCATAGTATAATATACACAATTTTATACTAGTTTCGGTCAAAAAATCAAATTAAATCGAGGATTGTTCGAAATGCTACGAAATTTTACAGATCCTTTATTTATATTACGAGGGAAGGTTATGATTGATGTCCATGCAAAAATTATCTCAATATAGGATTCTATGAAACTTTTTGAAAGACTAGTTTCGGTCAAAAAATTGTAGTATATTATACACAATTTTATACTAGTTCCAGTCAAGAAATAAAATTAAATCGAGCATTGTTCAAAATGCTACAAAATGTTTCAGATCCTTTCTATACGTTACGAGGGAAGCTAACGATGGAAGTTTGTGCAAAAAATTATCTTAAGATTAGATTCTATTAAACTTTTTGAAATACTAGTTTCGGTCAAAAAACATAGTGTATTATACGAAATTTTATAATAGTTTCGTTCAAAATATCTAATTAAATCGAGGATTGTTCGAAATGCTATGAAATTTTACAGATCCTTTCTTTATGTTACGAGGGAAGGTTATGATGGAAGTCAATGAAAAAAAATTATCTCAAAATTAGATTCTATGAAACTTTTTGAAAGACTAGTTTCAGTCAAAAAATTGTAGTCTATTATACACAATTTTATACTAGTTTCAGTCAAAAAATCAAATTAAATCGAGGAGTATTCGAAATGCTCTAAATCTTTACATATCATTTCTATATGTTACGAGGGAAAGTTATAATGGAAGTCCATGCAAAAAATTATCTCAAAATTAGATTTCTATGAAACTTTTTGAAAGACTAGTTTCGGTCAAAAAATCATAGTATTATACACAATTTTATACTAGTTTCAGTCAAAAAATCAAATTAAATCAAGGAGTATTTGAAATGCTCTGAAACTTAACAAATCCTTTCTATATGTTACGAGGGAAGTTTATGCGGAAGTTCGTGCAAAACATTATCTCAAAATTAGATTTCTATGAAACTTTTTGAAATACTAGTTTCGGTATAAAAATTATAGTGTATTATACACAATTTTATAAAAATTTGTACAAAAAATCAAATTAAATCGAGGATTGTTCGAAATGCTACGAAATTTTACAGATCCTTTATTTATGTTATGAGGGAAGGTTATCATGGAAGTCCATGAAAAATAATTATCTCAAAGTTAGATTCTATTAAACTTTTTGAAAGACTAGTTTCGGTCAAAAAATTGTAGTATATTATACACAATTTTATACTAGTTTCAGTCAAAAAATCAAATTAAATCGAGGATTGTTCGAAATGCTACGAAACTTTTCAAATCCTTTCTATATGTTTTGAGGGAAGGTTATGATGGAACTACATGTAAAAACTTATCTCAAAATGAGATTTCTATGAAACTTTTTGAAAGACTAATTTCGCTCAAAAAAATCATAGTATATTATACACAATTTTATACTAGTTTCGGTCAAAAAATCAAATTAAATCGAGGATTGTTTAAAATGCTACGAAACTACTCAGATCCTTTCTATATGTTACGATGGAAGGTTATGATGGAAGTCCATGCAAAAAATTATCACAAAATTAGATTCTAAGAAACTTTTTGAAATACTAGTTTCAGTCAAAAAATTGTAGTATATTATACACAATTTTATACTAGTTTCGGTCTAAAAATCAAATTAAATCGAGGATTGTTCGAAATGCTACGAAACTTTTCAGATCCTTTCTATATGTTATGAGGGAAGGTTATGATGGAACTCCATGCAAAAAATTATCTCAAAATTATATTCTATGAAACTTTTCGAAATACTAGATTCGGTCAAAAAATCATAGTATAATATACACAATTTTATACTAGTTTCGGTCAAAAAATCAAATAAAATCGAGGATTGTTCGAAATGCTACGAAATTTTACAGATCCTTTATTTATATTACGAGGGAAGGTTATGATTGATGTCCATGCAAAAATTATCTCAATATAGGATTCTATGAAACTTTTTGAAAGACTAGTTTCGGTCAAAAAATTGTAGTATATTATACACAATTTTATACTAGTTCCATTCATGAAATAAAATTAAATCGAGCATTGTTCAAAATGCTACAAAATGTTTCAGATCCTTTCTATACGTTACGAGGGAAGCTAACGATGGAAGTTTGTGCAAAAAATTATCTTAAGATTAGATTCTATTAAACTTTTTGAAATACTAGTTTCGGTCAAAAAACATAGTGTATTATACGAAATTTTATAATAGTTTCGTTCAAAATATCTAATTAAATCGAGGATTGTTCGAAATGCTATGAAATTTTACAGATCCTTTCTTTATGTTATGAGGGAAGGTTATGATGGAAGTCAATGAAAAAAAATTATCTCAAAATTAGATTCTATGAAACTTTTTGAAAGACTAGTTTCGGTCAAAAAATTATAGTCTATTATACACAATTTTATACTAGTTTCAGTCAAAAAATCAAATTAAATCGAGGAGTATTCAAAATGCTCTAAATCTTTACATATCATTTCTATATGTTACGAGGGAAGGTTATAATGGAAGCCCATGCAAAAAATTATCTCAAAATTAGATTTCTATGAAACTTTTTGAAAGACTAGTTTCGGTCAAAAAATCATAGTATTATACACAATTTTATACTAGTTTCAGTCAAAAAATCAAATTAAATCAAGGAGTATTTGAAATGCTCTGAAACTTAACAAATCCTTTCTATATGTTACGAGGGAAGTTTATGCGGAAGTTCGTGCAAAACATTATCTCAAAATTAGATTTCTATGAAACTTTTTGAAATACTAGTTTCGGTATAAAAATTATAGTGTATTATACACAATTTTATAAAAATTTGTACAAAAAATCAAATTAAATCGAGGATTGTTCGAAATGCTACGAAACTTTTCAGATCCTTTCTATATGTTTTGAGGGAAGGTTATGATGGAACTACATGTAAAAAATTATCTCAAAATTAGATTTCTATGAAACTTTTTGAAAGACTAATTTCGCTCAAAAAAATCATAGTATATTATACACAACTTTATACTAGTTTCGGTCAAAAAATCAAATTAAATCGAGGATTGTTTAAAATGCTACGAAACTACTCAGATCCTTTCTATATATTACGATGGAAGGTTAAGATGGAAGTCCATGCAAAAAATTATCACATAATTAGATTCTAAGAAACTTTTTGAAATACTAGTTTCAGTCAAAAAATTGTAGTATATTATACACAATTTTATACTAGTTTCGGTCTAAAAATCAAATTAAATCGAGGATTGTTCGAAATGCTACGAAACTTTTCAGATCCTTTCTATATGTTATGAGGGAAGGTTATGATGGAACTCCATGCAAAAAATTATCTCAAAATTATATTCTATGAAACTTTTCGAAATACTAGTTTCGGTCAAAAAATCATAGTATAATATACACAATTTTATACTAGTTTCGGTCAAAAAATCAAATTAAATCGAGGATTGTTCGAAATGCTACGAAATTTTACAGCTCCTTTATTTATATTACGAGGGAAGGTTATGATTGATGTCCATGCAAAAATTATCTCAATATAGGATTCTATGAAACTTTTTGAAAGACTAGTTTCGGTCAAAAAATTGTAGTATATTATACACAATTTTATACTAGTTCCAGTCAAGAAATAAAATTAAATCGAGCATTGTTCAAAATGCTACAAAATGTTTCAGATCCTTTCTATACGTTATGAGGGAAGCTAACGATGGAAGTTTGTGCAAAAAATTATCTTAAGATTAGATTCTATTAAACTTTTTGAAATACTAGTTTCGGTCAAAAAACATAGTGTATTATACGAAATTTTATAATAGTTTCGTTCAAAATATCTAATTAAATCGAGGATTGTTCGAAATGCTATGAAATTTTACAGATCCTTTCTTTATGTTACGAGGGAAGGTTATGATGGAAGTCAATGAAAAAAAATTATCTCAAAATTAGATTCTATGAAACTTTTTGAAAGACTAGTTTCGGTCAAAAAATTGTAGTCTATTATACACAATTTTATACTAGTTTCAGTCAAAAAATCAAATTAAATCGAGGAGTATTCGAAATGCTCTAAATATTTACATATCATTTCTATATGTTACGAGGGAAGGATATAATGGAAGTCCATAAAAAATTATCTCAAAATTAGATTTCTATGAAACTTTTTGAAAGACTAGTTTCGGTCAAAAAATCATAGTATTATACACAATTTTATACTAGTTTAAGTCAAAAAATCAAATTAAATCAAGGAGTATTTGAAATGCTCTGAAACTTAACAAATCCTTTCTATATGTTACGAGGGAAGTTTATGCGGAAGTTCGTGCAAAACATTATCTCAAAATTAGATTTCTATGAAACTTTTTGAAATACTAGTTTCGGTATAAAAATTATAGTGTATTATACACAATTTTATAAAAATTTGTACAAAAAATCAAATTAAATCGAGGATTGTTCGAAATGCTACGAAATTTTACAGATCCTTTATTTATGTTACGAGGGAAGGTTATCATGGAAGTCCATGAAAAATAATTATCTCAAAGTTAGATTCTATTAAACTTTTTGAAAGACTAGTTTCGGTCAAAAAATTGTATTATATTATACACAATTTTATACTAGTTTCAGTAAAAAAATCAAATTAAATCGAGGATTGTTCGAAATGCTACGGAAATTTTTAGATCCTTTCTATATGTTTTGAGGGAAGGTTATGATGGAACTACATGTAAAAAATTATCTCAAAATTAGATTTCTATGAAACTTTTTGACAGACTAATTTCGCTCAAAAAAATCATAGTATATTATACATAATTTTATACTAGTTTCGGTCAAAAAATCAAATTAAATCGAGGATTGTTTAAAATGCTACGAAACTACTCAGATCCTTTCTATATGTTACGATGGAAGGTTATGATGGAAGTCCATGCAAAAAATTATCACAAAATTAGATTCTAAGAAACTTTTTGAAATACTAGTTTCAGTCAAAAAATTGTAGTAAATTATACACAATTTTATACTAGTTTCGGTTTAAAAATCAAATTAAATCGAGGATTGTTCGAAATGCTACGAAACTTTTCAGATCCTTTCTATATGTTATGAGGGAAGGTTATGATGGAACTCCATGCAAAAAATTATCTCAAAATTATATTCTATTAAACTTTTCGAAATACTAGTTTCGGTCAAAAAATCATAGTATAATATACACAATTTTATACTAGTTTCGGTCAAAAAATCAAATTAAATCGAGGATTGTTCGAAATGCTACGAAATTTTACAGATCCTTTATTTATATTACGAGGGAAGGTTATGATTGATGTCCATGCAAAAATTATCTCAATATAGGATTCTATGAAACTTTTTGAAAGACTAGTTTCGGTCAAAAAATTGTAGTATATTATACACAATTTTATACTAGTTCCAGTCAAGAAATAAAATTAAATCGAGCATTGTTCAAAATGCTACAAAATGTTTCAGATCCTTTCTATACGTTACGAGGGAAGCTAACGATGGAAGTTTGTGCAAAAAATTATCTTAAGATTAGATTCTATTAAACTTTTTTAAATACTAGTTTCGGTCAAAAAACATAGTGTATTATACGAAATTTTATAATAGTTTCGTTCAAAATATCTAATTAAATCGAGGATTGTTCGAAATGCTATGAAATTTTACAGATCCTTTCTTTATGTTACGAGGGAAGGTTATGATGGAAGTCAATGAAAAAAAATTATCTCAAAATTAGATTCTAAGAAACTTTTTGAAAGACTAGTTTCAGTCAAAAAATTGTAGTCTATTATACACAATTTTATACTAGTTTCAGTCAAAAAATCAAATTAAATCGAGGAGTATTCGAAATGCTCTAAATCTTTACATATCATTTCTATATGTTACGAGGGAAAGTTATAATGGAAGTCCATGCAAAAAATTATCTCAAAATTAGATTTCTATGAAACTTTTTGAAAGACTAGTTTCGGTCAAAAAATCATAGTATTATACACAATTTTATACTAGTTTCAGTCAAAAAATCAAATTAAATCAAGGAGTATTTGAAATGCTCTGAAACTTAACAAATCCTTTCTATATGTTACGATGGAAGTTTATGCGGAAGTTCGTGCAAAACATTATCTCAAAATTAGATTTCTATGAAACTTTTTGAAATACTAGTTTCGGTATAAAAATTATAGTGTATTATACACAATTTTATAAAAATTTGTACAAAAAATCAAATTAAATCGAGGATTGTTCGAAATGCTACGAAATTTTACAGATCCTTTATTTATGTTATGAGGGAAGGTTATCATGGAAGTCCATGAAAAATAATTATCTCAAAGTTAGATTCTATTAAACTTTTTGAAAGACTAGTTTCGGTCAAAAAATTGTAGTATATTATACACAATTTTATACTAGTTTCAGTCAAAAAATCAAATTAAATCGAGGATTGTTCGAAATGCTACGAAACTTTTCAAATCCTTTCTATATGTTTTGAGGGAAGGTTATGATGGAACTACATGTAAAAACTTATCTCAAAATGAGATTTCTATGAAACTTTTTGAAAGACTAATTTCGCTCAAAAAAATCATAGTATATTATACACAATTTTATACTAGTTTCGGTCAAAAAATCAAATTAAATCGAGGATTGTTTAAAATGCTACGAAACTACTCAGATCCTTTCTATATGTTACGATGGAAGGTTATGATGGAAGTCCATGCAAAAAATTATCACAAAATTAGATTCTAAGAAACTTTTTGAAATACTAGTTTCAGTCAAAAAATTGTAGTATATTATACACAATTTTATACTAGTTTCGGTCTAAAAATCAAATTAAATCGAGGATTGTTCGAAATGCTACGAAACTTTTCAGATCCTTTCTATATGTTATGAGGGAAGGTTATGATGGAACTCCATGCAAAAAATTATCTCAAAATTATATTCTATGAAACTTTTCGAAATACTAGATTCGGTCAAAAAATCATAGTATAATATACACAATTTTATACTAGTTTCGGTCAAAAAATCAAATAAAATCGAGGATTGTTCGAAATGCTACGAAATTTTACAGATCCTTTATTTATATTACGAGGGAAGGTTATGATTGATGTCCATGCAAAAATTATCTCAATATAGGATTCTATGAAACTTTTTGAAAGACTAGTTTCGGTCAAAAAATTGTAGTATATTATACACAATTTTATACTAGTTCCATTCAAGAAATAAAATTAAATCGAGCATTGTTCAAAATGCTACAAAATGTTTCAGATCCTTTCTATACGTTACGAGGGAAGCTAACGATGGAAGTTTGTGCAAAAAATTATCTTAAGATTAGATTCTATTAAACTTTTTGAAATACTAGTTTCGGTCAAAAAACATAGTGTATTATACGAAATTTTATAATAGTTTCGTTCAAAATATCTAATTAAATCGAGGATTGTTCGAAATGCTATGAAATTTTACAGATCCTTTCTTTATGTTATGAGGGAAGGTTATGATGGAAGTCAATGAAAAAAAATTATCTCAAAATTAGATTCTATGAAACTTTTTGAAAGACTAGTTTCGGTCAAAAAATTATAGTCTATTATACACAATTTTATACTAGTTTCAGTCAAAAAATCAAATTAAATCGAGGAGTATTCAAAATGCTCTAAATCTTTACATATCATTTCTATATGTTACGAGGGAAGGTTATAATGGAAGTCCATGCAAAAAATTATCTCAAAATTAGATTTCTATGAAACTTTTTGAAAGACTAGTTTCGGTCAAAAAATCATAGTATTATACACAATTTTATACTAGTTTCAGTCAAAAAATCAAATTAAATCAAGGAGTATTTGAAATGCTCTGAAACTTAACAAATCCTTTCTATATGTTACGAGGGAAGTTTATGCGGAAGTTCGTGCAAAACATTATCTCAAAATTAGATTTCTATGAAACTTTTTGAAATACTAGTTTCGGTATAAAAATTATAGTGTATTATACACAATTTTATAAAAATTTGTACAAAAAATCAAATTAAATCGAGGATTGTTCGAAATGCTACGAAACTTTTCAGATCCTTTCTATATGTTTTGAGGGAAGGTTATGATGGAACTACATGTAAAGAATTATCTCAAAATTAGATTTCTATGAAACTTTTTGAAAGACTAATTTCGCTCAAAAAAATCATAGTATATTATACACAACTTTATACTAGTTTCGGTCAAAAAATCAAATTAAATCGAGGATTGTTTAAAATGCTACGAAACTACTCAGATCCTTTCTATATATTACGATGGAAGGTTAAGATGGAAGTCCATGCAAAAAATTATCACATAATTAGATTCTAAGAAACTTTTTGAAATACTAGTTTCAGTCAAAAAATTGTAGTATATTATACACAATTTTATACTAGTTTCGGTCTAAAAATCAAATTAAATCGAGGATTGTTCGAAATGCTACGAAACTTTTCAGATCCTTTCTATATGTTATGAGGGAAGGTTATGATGGAACTCCATGCAAAAAATTATCTCAAAATTATATTCTATGAAACTTTTCGAAATACTAGTTTCAGTCAAAAAATCATAGTATAATATACACAATTTTATACTAGTTTCGGTCAAAAAATCAAATTAAATCGAGGATTGTTCGAAATGCTACGAAATTTTACAGCTCCTTTATTTATATTACGAGGGAAGGTTATGATTGATGTCCATGCAAAAATTATCTCAATATAGGATTCTATGAAACTTTTTGAAAGACTAGTTTCGGTCAAAAAATTGTAGTATATTATACACAATTTTATACTAGTTCCAGTCAAGAAATAAAATTAAATCGAGCATTGTTCAAAATGCTACAAAATGTTTCAGATCCTTTCTATACGTTATGAGGGAAGCTAACGATGGAAGTTTGTGCAAAAAATTATCTTAAGATTAGATTCTATTAAACTTTTTGAAATACTAGTTTCGGTCAAAAAACATAGTGTATTATACGAAATTTTATAATAGTTTCGTTCAAAATATCTAATTAAATCGAGGATTGTTCGAAATGCTATGAAATTTTACAGATCCTTTCTTTATGTTACGAGGGAAGGTTATGATGGAAGTCAATGAAAAAAAATTATCTCAAAATTAGATTCTATGAAACTTTTTGAAAGACTAGTTTCGGTCAAAAAATTGTAGTCTATTATACACAATTTTATACTAGTTTCAGTCAAAAAATCAAATTAAATCGAGGAGTATTCGAAATGCTCTAAATATTTACATATCATTTCTATATGTTACGAGGGAAGGATATAATGGAAGTCCATAAAAAATTATCTCAAAATTAGATTTCTATGAAACTTTTTGAAAGACTAGTTTCGGTCAAAAAATCATAGTATTATACACAATTTTATACTAGTTTAAGTCAAAAAATCAAATTAAATCAAGGAGTATTTGAAATGCTCTGAAACTTAACAAATCCTTTCTATATGTTACGAGGGAAGTTTATGCGGAAGTTCGTGCAAAACATTATCTCAAAATTAGATTTCTATGAAACTTTTTGAAATACTAGTTTCGGTATAAAAATTATAGTGTATTATACACAATTTTATAAAAATTTGTACAAAAAATCAAATTAAATCGAGGATTGTTCGAAATGCTACGAAATTTTACAGATCCTTTATTTATGTTACGAGGGAAGGTTATCATGGAAGTCCATGAAAAATAATTATCTCAAAGTTAGATTCTATTAAACTTTTTGAAAGACTAGTTTCGGTCAAAAAATTGTATTATATTATACACAATTTTATACTAGTTTCAGTAAAAAAATCAAATTAAATCGAGGATTGTTCGAAATGCTACGAAAATTTTTAGATCCTTTCTATATGTTTTGAGGGAAGGTTATGATGGAACTACATGTAAAAAATTATCTCAAAATTAGATTTCTATGAAACTTTTTGACAGACTAATTTCGCTCAAAAAAATCATAGTATATTATACATAATTTTATACTAGTTTCGGTCAAAAAATCAAATTAAATCGAGGATTGTTTAAAATGCTACGAAACTACTCAGATCCTTTCTATATGTTACGATGGAAGGTTATGATGGAAGTCCATGCAAAAAATTATCACAAAATTAGATTCTAAGAAACTTTTTGAAATACTAGTTTCAGTCAAAAAATTGTAGTAAATTATACACAATTTTATACTAGTTTCGGTTTAAAAATCAAATTAAATCGAGGATTGTTCGAAATGCTACGAAACTTTTCAGATCCTTTCTATATGTTATGAGGGAAGGTTATGATGGAACTCCATGCAAAAAATTATCTCAAAATTATATTCTATTAAACTTTTCGAAATACTAGTTTCGGTCAAAAAATCATAGTATAATATACACAATTTTATACTAGTTTCGGTCAAAAAATCAAATTAAATCGAGGATTGTTCGAAATGCTACGAAATTTTACAGATCCTTTATTTATATTACGAGGGAAGGTTATGATTGATGTCCATGCAAAAATTATCTCAATATAGGATTCTATGAAACTTTTTGAAAGACTAGTTTCGGTCAAAAAATTGTAGTATATTATACACAATTTTATACTAGTTCCAGTCAAGAAATAAAATTAAATCGAGCATTGTTCAAAATGCTACAAAATGTTTCAGATCCTTTCTATACGTTACGAGGGAAGCTAACGATGGAAGTTTGTGCAAAAAATTATCTTAAGATTAGATTCTATTAAACTTTTTTAAATACTAGTTTCGGTCAAAAAACATAGTGTATTATACGAAATTTTATAATAGTTTCGTTCAAAATATCTAATTAAATCGAGGATTGTTCGAAATGCTATGAAATTTTACAGATCCTTTCTTTATGTTACGAGGGAAGGTTATGATGGAAGTCAATGAAAAAAAATTATCTCAAAATTAGATTCTATGAAACTTTTTGAAAGACTAGTTTCAGTCAAAAAATTGTAGTCTATTATACACAATTTTATACTAGTTTCAGTCAAAAAATCAAATTAAATCGAGGAGTATTCGAAATGCTCTAAATCTTTACATATCATTTCTATATGTTACGAGGGAAAGTTATAATGGAAGTCCATGCAAAAAATTATCTCAAAATTAGATTTCTATGAAACTTTTTGAAAGACTAGTTTCGGTCAAAAAATCATAGTATTATACACAATTTTATACTAGTTTCAGTCAAAAAATCAAATTAAATCAAGGAGTATTTGAAATGCTCTGAAACTTAACAAATCCTTTCTATATGTTACGAGGGAAGTTTATGCGGAAGTTCGTGCAAAACATTATCTCAAAATTAGATTTCTATGAAACTTTTTGAAATACTAGTTTCGGTATAAAAATTATAGTGTATTATACACAATTTTATAAAAATTTGTACAAAAAATCAAATTAAATCGAGGATTGTTCGAAATGCTACGAAATTTTACAGATCCTTTATTTATGTTATGAGGGAAGGTTATCATGGAAGTCCATGAAAAATAATTATCTCAAAGTTAGATTCTATTAAACTTTTTGAAAGACTAGTTTCGGTCAAAAAATTGTAGTATATTATACACAATTTTATATTAGTTTCAGTCAAAAAATCAAATTAAATCGAGGATTGTTCGAAATGCTACGAAACTTTTCAAATCCTTTCTATATGTTTTGAGGGAAGGTTATGATGGAACTACATGTAAAAACTTATCTCAAAATTAGATTTCTATGAAACTTTTTGAAAGACTAATTTCGCTCAAAAAAATCATAGTATATTATACACAATTTTATACTAGTTTCGGTCAAAAAATCAAATTAAATCGAGGATTGTTTAAAATGCTACGAAACTACTCAGATCCTTTCTATATGTTACGATGGAAGGTTATGATGGAAGTCCATGCAAAAAATTATCACAAAATTAGATTCTAAGAAACTTTTTGAAATACTAGTTTCAGTCAAAAAATTGTAGTATATTATACACAATTTTATACTAGTTTCGGCCTAAAAATCAAATTAAATCGAGGATTGTTCGAAATGCTACGAAACTTTTCAGATCCTTTCTATATGTTATGAGGGAAGGTTATGATGGAACTCCATGCAAAAAATTATCTCAAAATTATATTCTATGAAACTTTTCGAAATACTAGATTCGGTCAAAAAATCATAGTATAATATACACAATTTTATACTAGTTTCGGTCAAAAAATCAAATAAAATCGAGGATTGTTCGAAATGCTACGAAATTTTACAGATCCTTTATTTATATTACGAGGGAAGGTTATGATTGATGTCCATGCAAAAATTATCTCAATATAGGATTCTATGAAACTTTTTGAAAGACTAGTTTCGGTCAAAAAATTGTAGTATATTATACACAATTTTATACTAGTTCCATTCAAGAAATAAAATTAAATCGAGCATTGTTCAAAATGCTACAAAATGTTTCAGATCCTTTCTATACGTTACGAGGGAAGCTAACGATGGAAGTTTGTGCAAAAAATTATCTTAAGATTAGATTCTATTAAACTTTTTGAAATACTAGTTTCGGTCAAAAAACATAGTGTATTATACGAAATTTTATAATAGTTTCGTTCAAAATATCTAATTAAATCGAGGATTGTTCGAAATGCTATGAAATTTTACAGATCCTTTCTTTATGTTATGAGGGAAGGTTATGATGGAAGTCAATGAAAAAAAATTATCTCAAAATTAGATTCTATGAAACTTTTTGAAAGACTAGTTTCGGTCAAAAAATTATAGTCTATTATACACAATTTTATACTAGTTTCAGTCAAAAAATCAAATTAAATCGAGGAGTATTCAAAATGCTCTAAATCTTTACATATCATTTCTATATGTTACGAGGGAAGGTTATAATGGAAGTCCATGCAAAAAATTATCTCAAAATTAGATTTCTATGAAACTTTTTGAAAGACTAGTTTCGGTCAAAAAATCATAGTATTATACACAATTTTATACTAGTTTCAGTCAAAAAATCAAATTAAATCAAGGAGTATTTGAAATGCTCTGAAACTTAACAAATCCTTTCTATATGTTACGAGGGAAGTTTATGCGGAAGTTCGTGCAAAACATTATCTCAAAATTAGATTTCTATGAAACTTTTTGAAATACTAGTTTCGGTATAAAAATTATAGTGTATTATACACAATTTTATAAAAATTTGTACAAAAAATCAAATTAAATCGAGGATTGTTCGAAATGCTACGAAACTTTTCAGATCCTTTCTATATGTTTTGAGGGAAGGTTATGATGGAACTACATGTAAAGAATTATCTCAAAATTAGATTTCTATGAAACTTTTTGAAAGACTAATTTCGCTCAAAAAAATCATAGTATATTATACACAACTTTATACTAGTTTCGGTCAAAAAATCAAATTAAATCGAGGATTGTTTAAAATGCTACGAAACTACTCAGATCCTTTCTATATATTACGATGGAAGGTTAAGATGGAAGTCCATGCAAAAAATTATCACATAATTAGATTCTAAGAAACTTTTTGAAATACTAGTTTCAGTCAAAAAATTGTAGTATATTATACACAATTTTATACTAGTTTCGGTCTAAAAATCAAATTAAATCGAGGATTGTTCGAAATGCTACGAAACTTTTCAGATCCTTTATTTATATTACGAGGGAAGGTTATGATTGATGTCCATGCAAAAATTATCTCAATATAGGATTCTATGAAACTTTTTGAAAGACTAGTTTCGGTCAAAAAATTGTAGTATATTATACACAATTTTATACTAGTTCCAGTCAAGAAATAAAATTAAATCGAGCATTGTTCAAAATGCTACAAAATGTTTCAGATCCTTTCTATACGTTATGAGGGAAGCTAACGATGGAAGTTTGTGCAAAAAATTATCTTAAGATTAGATTCTATTAAACTTTTTGAAATACTAGTTTCGGTCAAAAAACATAGTGTATTATACGAAATTTTATAATAGTTTCGTTCAAAATATCTAATTAAATCGAGGATTGTTCGAAATGCTATGAAATTTTACAGATCCTTTCTTTATGTTACGAGGGAAGGTTATGATGGAAGTCAATGAAAAAAAATTATCTCAAAATTAGATTCTATGAAACTTTTTGAAAGACTAGTTTCGGTCAAAAAATTGTAGTCTATTATACACAATTTTATACTAGTTTCAGTCAAAAAATCAAATTAAATCGAGGAGTATTCGAAATGCTCTAAATATTTACATATCATTTCTATATGTTACGAGGGAAGGATATAATGGAAGTCCATAAAAAATTATCTCAAAATTAGATTTCTATGAAACTTTTTGAAAGACTAGTTTCGGTCAAAAAATCATAGTATTATACACAATTTTATACTAGTTTAAGTCAAAAAATCAAATTAAATCAAGGAGTATTTGAAATGCTCTGAAACTTAACAAATCCTTTCTATATGTTACGAGGGAAGTTTATGCGGAAGTTCGTGCAAAACATTATCTCAAAATTAGATTTCTATGAAACTTTTTGAAATACTAGTTTCGGTATAAAAATTATAGTGTATTATACACAATTTTATAAAAATTTGTACAAAAAATCAAATTAAATCGAGGATTGTTCGAAATGCTACGAAATTTTACAGATCCTTTATTTATGTTACGAGGGAAGGTTATCATGGAAGTCCATGAAAAATAATTATCTCAAAGTTAGATTCTATTAAACTTTTTGAAAGACTAGTTTCGGTCAAAAAATTGTATTATATTATACACAATTTTATACTAGTTTCAGTAAAAAAATCAAATTAAATCGAGGATTGTTCGAAATGCTACGAAAATTTTTAGATCCTTTCTATATGTTTTGAGGGAAGGTTATGATGGAACTACATGTAAAAAATTATCTCAAAATTAGATTTCTATGAAACTTTTTGACAGACTAATTTCGCTCAAAAAAATCATAGTATATTATACATAATTTTATACTAGTTTCGGTCAAAAAATCAAATTAAATCGAGGATTGTTTAAAATGCTACGAAACTACTCAGATCCTTTCTATATGTTACGATGGAAGGTTATGATGGAAGTCCATGCAAAAAATTATCACAAAATTAGATTCTAAGAAACTTTTTGAAATACTAGTTTCAGTCAAAAAATTGTAGTAAATTATACACAATTTTATACTAGTTTCGGTTTAAAAATCAAATTAAATCGAGGATTGTTCGAAATGCTACGAAACTTTTCAGATCCTTTCTATATGTTATGAGGGAAGGTTATGATGGAACTCCATGCAAAAAATTATCTCAAAATTATATTCTATTAAACTTTTCGAAATACTAGTTTCGGTCAAAAAATCATAGTATAATATACACAATTTTATACTAGTTTCGGTCAAAAAATCAAATTAAATCGAGGATTGTTCGAAATGCTACGAAATTTTACAGATCCTTTATTTATATTACGAGGGAAGGTTATGATTGATGTCCATGCAAAAATTATCTCAATATAGGATTCTATGAAACTTTTTGAAAGACTAGTTTCGGTCAAAAAATTGTAGTATATTATACACAATTTTATACTAGTTCCAGTCAAGAAATAAAATTAAATCGAGCATTGTTCAAAATGCTACAAAATGTTTCAGATCCTTTCTATACGTTACGAGGGAAGCTAACGATGGAAGTTTGTGCAAAAAATTATCTTAAGATTAGATTCTATTAAACTTTTTTAAATACTAGTTTCGGTCAAAAAACATAGTGTATTATACGAAATTTTATAATAGTTTCGTTCAAAATATCTAATTAAATCGAGGATTGTTCGAAATGCTATGAAATTTTACAGATCCTTTCTTTATGTTACGAGGGAAGGTTATGATGGAAGTCAATGAAAAAAAATTATCTCAAAATTAGATTCTATGAAACTTTTTGAAAGACTAGTTTCGGTCAAAAAATTGTAGTCTATTATACACAATTTTATACTAGTTTCAGTCAAAAAATCAAATTAAATCGAGGAGTATTCGAAATGCTGTAAATCTTTACATATCATTTCTATATGTTACGAGGGAAGGTTATAATGGAAGTCCATGCAAAAAATTATCTCAAAATTAGATTTCTATGAAACTTTTTGAAAGACTAGTTTCGGTCAAAAAATCATAGTATTATACACAATTTTATACTAGTTTCAGTCAAAAAATCAAATTAAATCAAGGAGTATTTGAAATGCTCTGAAACTTAACAAATCCTTTCTATATGTTACGAGGGAAGTTTATGCGGAAGTTCGTGCAAAACATTATCTCAAAATTAGATTTCTATGAAACTTTTTGAAATACTAGTTTCGGTATAAAAATTATAGTGTATTATACACAATTTTATAAAAATTTGTACAAAAAATCAAATTAAATCGAGGATTGTTCGAAATGCTACGAAATTTTACAGATCCTTTATTTATGTTACGAGGGAAGGTTATCATGGAAGTCCATGAAAAATAATTATCTCAAAGTTAGATTCTATTAAACTTTTTGAAAGACTAGTTTCGGTCAAAAAATTGTATTATATTATACACAATTTTATACTAGTTTCAGTCAAAAAATCAAATTAAATCGAGGATTGTTCGAAATGCTACGAAAATTTTTAGATCCCTTCTATATGTTTTGAGGGAAGGTTATGATGGAACTACATGTAAAAAATTATCTCAAAATTAGATTTCTATGAAACTTTTTGACAGACTAATTTCGCTCAAAAAAATCATAGTATATTATACACAATTTTATACTAGTTTCGGTCAAAAAATCAAATTAAATCGAGGATTGTTTAAAATGCTACGAAACTACTCAGATCCTTTCTATATGTTACGATGGAAGGTTATGATGGAAGTCCATGCAAAAAATTATCACAAAATTAGATTCTATGAAACTTTTCGAAATACTAGTTTCGGTCAAAAAATCATAGTATAATATACACACTTTTATACTAGTTTCAGTCAAAAAATCAAATTCAATCGAGGATTGTTCGAAATGCTACGAAATTTTACAGATCCTTTATTTATATTACGAGGGAAGGTTATGATTGATGTCCATGCAAAAATTATCTCAATATAGGATTCTATGAAGCTTTTTGAAAGACTAGTTTCGGTCAAAAAATTGTAGTATATTATACACAATTTTATACTAGTTCCAGTCAAGAAATAAAATTAAATCGAGCATTGTTCAAAATGCTACAAAATGTTTCAGATCCTTTCTATACGTTACGAGGGAAGCTAACGATGGATGTTTGTGCAAAAAATTATCTTAAGATTAGATTCTATTAAACTTTTTGAAATACTAATTTCGGTCAAAAACATAGTGTATTATACGAAATTTTATAATAGTTTCGTTCAAAATATCTAATTAAATCGAGGATTGTTCGAAATGCTATGAAATTTTACAGATCCTTTCTTTATGTTACGAGGGAAGGTTATGATGGAAGTCAATGAAAAAAAATTATCTCAAAATTAGATTCTATGAAACTTTTTGAAAGACTAGTTTCGGTCAAAAAATTGTAGTCTATTATACACAATTTTATACTAGTTTCAGTCAAAAAATCAAATTAAATCGAGGAGTATTCGAAATGCTCTAAATCTTTACATATCATTTCTATATGTTACGAGGGAAGGTTATAATGGAAGTCCATGCAAAAAATTATCTCAAAATTAGATTTCTATGAAACTTTTTGAAAGACTAGTTTCGGTCAAAAAATCATAGTATTATACACAATTTTATACTAGTTTCAGTCAAAAAATCAAATTAAATCAAGGAGTATTTGAAATGCTCTGAAACTTAACAAATCCTTTCTATATGTTACGAGGGAAGTTTATGCGGAAGTTCGTGCAAAACATTATCTCAAAATTAGATTTCTATGAAACTTTTTGAAATACTAGTTTCGGTATAAAAATTATAGTGTATTATACACAATTTTATAAAAATTTGTACAAAAAATCAAATTAAATCGAGGATTGTTCGAAATGCTACGAAATTTTACAGATCCTTTATTTATGTTACGAGGGAAGGTTATCATGGAAGTCCATGAAAAATAATTATCTCAAAGTTAGATTCTATTAAACTTTTTGAAAGACTAGTTTCGGTCAAAAAATTGTATTATATTATACACAATTTTATACTAGTTTCAGTCAAAAAATCAAATTAAATCGAGGATTGTTCGAAATGCTACGAAAATTTTTAGATCCTTTCTATATGTTTTGAGGGAAGGTTATGATGGAACTACATGTAAAAAATTATCTCAAAATTAGATTTCTATGAAACTTTTTGACAGACTAATTTCGCTCAAAAAAATCATAGTATATTATACACAATTTTATACTAGTTTCGGTCAAAAAATCAAATTATATCGAGGATTGTTTAAAATGCTACGAAACTACTCAGATCCTTTCTATATGTTACGATGGAAGGTTATGATGGAAGTCCATGCAAACAATTATCACAAAATTAGATTCTATGAAACTTTTCGAAATACTAGTTTCGGTCAAAAAATCATAGTATAATATACACAATTTTATACTAGTTTCAGTCAAAAAATCAAATTCAATCGAGGATTGTTCGAAATGCTACGAAATTTTACAGATCCTTTATTTATATTACGAGGGAAGGTTATGATTGATGTCCATGCAAAAATTATCTCAATATAGGATTCTATGAAGCTTTTTGAAAGACTAGTTTCGGTCAAAAAATTGTAGTATATTATACACAATTTTATACTAGTTCCAGTCAAGAAATAAAATTAAATCGAGCATTGTTCAAAATGCTACAAAATGTTTCAGATCCTTTCTATACGTTACGAGGGAAGCTAACGATGGATGTTTGTGCAAAAAATTATCTTAAGATTAGATTCTATTAAACTTTTTGAAATACTAATTTCGGTCAAAAAACATAGTGTATTATACGAAATTTTATAATAGTTTCGTTCAAAATATCTAATTAAATCGAGGATTGTTCGAAATGCTATGAAATTTTACAGATCCTTTCTTTATGTTACGAGGGAAGGTTATGATGGAAGTCAATGAAAAAAAATTATCTCAAAATTAGATTCTATGAAACTTTTTGAAAGACTAGTTTCGGTCAAAAAATTGTAGTCTATTATACACAATTTTATACTAGTTTCAGTCAAAAAATCAAATTAAATCGAGGAGTATTCGAAATGCTCTAAATCTTTACATATCATTTCTATATGTTACGAGGGAAGGTTATAATGGAAGTCCATGCAAAAAATTATCTCAAAATTAGATTTGTATGAAACTTTTTGAAAGACTAGTTTCGGTCAAAAAATCATAGTATTATACACAATTTTATACTAGTTTCAGTCAAAAAATCAAATTAAATCAAGGAGTATTTGAAATGCTCTGAAACTTAACAAATCCTTTCTATATTTTACGAGGGAAGTTTATGCGGAAGTTCGTGCAAAACATTATCTCAAAATTAGATTTCTATGAAACTTTTTGAAATACTAGTTTCGGTATAAAAATTATAGTGTATTATACACAATTTTATAAAAATTTGTACAAAAAATCAAATTAAATCGAGGATTGTTCGAAATGCTACGAAATTTTACAGATCCTTTATTTATGTTACGAGGGAAGGTTATCATGGAAGTCCATGAAAAATAATTATCTCAAAGTTAGATTCTATTAAACTTTTTGAAAGACTAGTTTCAGTCAAAAAATTGTATTATATTATACACAATTTTATACTAGTTTCAGTCAAAAAATCAAATTAAATCGAGGATTGTTCGAAATGCTACGAAAATTTTTAGATCCTTTCTATATGTTTTGAGGGAAGGTTATGATGGAACTACATGTAAAAAATTATCTCAAAATTAGATTTCTATGAAACTTTTTGACAGACTAATTTCGCTCAAAAAAATCATAGTATATTATACACAATTTTATACTAGTTTCGGTCAAAAAATCAAATTAAATCGAGGATTGTTTAAAATGCTACGAAACTACTCAGATCCTTTCTATATGTTACGATGGAAGGTTATGATGGAAGTCCATGCAAAAAATTATCACAAAATTAGATTCTATAAGAACTTTTCGAAATACTAGTTTCGGTCAAAAAATCATAGTATAATATACACAATTTTATACTAGTTTCAGTCAAAAAATCAAATTCAATCGAGGATTGTTCGAAATGCTACGAAATTTTACAGATCCTTTATTTATATTACGAGGGAAGGTTATGATTGATGTCCATGCAAAAATTATCTCAATATAGGATTCTATGAAGCTTTTTGAAAGACTAGTTTCGGTCAAAAAATTGTAGTATATTATACACAATTTTATACTAGTTCCAGTCAAGAAATAAAATTAAATCGAGCATTGTTCAAAATGCTACAAAATGTTTCAGATCCTTTCTATACGTTACGAGGGAAGCTAACGATGGATGTTTGTGCAAAAAATTATCTTAAGATTAGATTCTATTAAACTTTTTGAAATACTAGTTTCGGTCAAAAAACATAGTGTATTATACGAAATTTTATAATAGTTTCGTTCAAAATATCTAATTAAATCGAGGATTGTTCGAAATGCTATGAAATTTTACATATCCTTTCTTTATGTTACGAGGGAAGGTTATGATGGAAGTCAATGAAAAAAAATTATCTCAAAATTAGATTCTATGAAACTTTTTGAAAGACTAGTTTCGGTCAAAAAATTGTAGTCTATTATACACAATTTTATACTAGTTTCAGTCAAAAAATCAAATTAAATCGAGGAGTATTCGAAATGCACTAAATCTTTACATATCATTTCTATATGTTACGAGGGAAGGTTATAATGGAAGTCCATGCAAAAAATTATCTCAAAATTAGATTTCTATGAAACTTTTTGAAAGACTAGTTTCGGTCAAAAAATCATAGTATTATACACAATTTTATACTAGTTTCAGTCAAAAAATCAAATTAAATCAAGGAGTATTTGAAATGCTCTGAAACTTAACAAATCCTTTCTATATGTTACGAGGGAAGTTTATGCGGAAGTTCGTGCAAAACATTATCTCAAAATTAGATTTCTATGAAACTTTTTGAAATACTAGTTTCGGTATAAAAATTATAGTGTATTATACACAATTTTATAAAAATTTGTACAAAAAATCAAATTAAATCGAGGATTGTTCGAAATGCTACGAAATTTTACAGATCCTTTATTTATGTTACGAGGGAAGGTTATCATGGAAGTCCATGAAAAATAATTATCTCAAAGTTAGATTCTATTAAACTTTTTGAAAGACTAGTTTCGGTCAAAAAATTGTAGTATATTATACACAATTTTATACTAGTTTCAGTCAAAAAATCAAATTAAATCGAGGATTGTTCGAAATGCTACGAAACTTTTCAAATCCTTTCTATATGTTTTGAGGGAAGGTTATGATGGAACTACATGTAAAAAATTATCTCAAAATTAGATTTCTATGAAACTTTTTGAAAGACTAATTTCGCTCAAAAAAATCATAGTATATTATACGCAATTTTATACTAGTTTCGGTCAAAAAATCAAATTAAATCGAGGATTGTTTAAAATGCTACGAAACTACTCAGATCCTTTCTATATGTTACGATGGAAGGTTATGATGGAAGTCCATGCAAAAAATTATCACAAAATTAGATTCTAAGAAACTTTTTGAAATACTAGTTTCAGTCAAAAAATTGTAGTATATTATACACAATTTTATACTAGTTTCGGCCTAAAAATCAAATTAAATCGAGGATTGTTCGAAATGCTACGAAACTTTTCAGATCCTTTCTATATGTTATGAGGGAAGGTTATGATGGAACTCCATGCAAAAAATTATCTCAAAATTATATTCTATGAAACTTTTCGAAATACTAGTTTCGGTCAAAAAATCATAGTATAATATACACAATTTTATACTAGTTTCGGTCAAAAAATCAAATTAAATCGAGGATTGTTCGAAATGCTACGAAATTTTACAGATCCTTTATTTATATTACGAGGGAAGGTTATGATTGATGTCCATGCAAAAATTATCTCAATATAGGATTCTATGAAGCTTTTTGAAAGACTAGTTTCGGTCAAAAAATTGTAGTATATTATACACAATTTTATACTAGTTCCAGTCAAGAAATAAAATTAAATCGAGCATTGTTCAAAATGCTACAAAATGTTTCAGATCCTTTCTATACGTTACGAGGGAAGCTAACGATGGATGTTTGTGCAAAAAATTATCTTAAGATTAGATTCTATTAAACTTTTTGAAATACTAATTTCGGTCAAAAAACATAGTGTATTATACGAAATTTTATAATAGTTTCGTTCAAAATATCTAATTAAATCGAGGATTGTTCGAAATGCTATGAAATTTTACAGATCCTTTCTTTATGTTACGAGGGAAGGTTATGATGGAAGTCAATGAAAAAAAATTATCTCAAAATTAGATTCTATGAAACTTTTTGAAAGACTAGTTTCGGTCAAAAAATTGTAGTCTATTATACACAATTTTATACTAGTTTCAGTCAAAAAATCAAATTAAATCGAGGAGTATTCGAAATGCTCTAAATCTTTACATATCATTTCTATATGTTACGAGGGAAGGTTATAATGGAAGTCCATGCAAAAAATTATCTCAAAATTAGATTTCTATGAAACTTTTTGAAAGACTAGTTTCGGTCAAAAAATCATAGTATTATACACAATTTTATACTAGTTTCAGTCAAAAAATCAAATTAAATCAAGGAGTATTTGAAATGCTCTGAAACTTAACAAATCCTTTCTATATGTTACGAGGGAAGTTTATGCGGAAGTTCGTGCAAAACATTATCTCAAAATTAGATTTCTATGAAACTTTTTGAAATACTAGTTTCGGTATAAAAATTATAGTGTATTATACACAATTGTATAAAAATTTGTACAAAAAATCAAATTAAATCGAGGATTGTTCGAAATGCTACTAAATTTTACAGATCCTTTATTTATGTTACGAGAGAAGGTTATCATGGAAGTCCATGAAAAATAATTATCTCAAAGTTAGATTCTATTAAACTTTTTGAAAGACTAGTTTCGGTCAAAAAATTGTAGTATATTATACACAATTTTATACTAGTTTCAGTCAAAAAATCAAATTAAATCGAGGATTGTTCGAAATGCTACGAAACTTTTCAGATCCTTTCTATATGTTTTGAGGGAAGGTTATGATGGAACTACATGTATAAAATTATCTCAAAATTAGATTTCTATGAAACTTTTTGAAAGACTAATTTCGCTCAAAAAAATCATAGTATATTATACACAATTTTATACTAGTTTCGGTCAAAAAATCAAATTAAATCGAGGATTGTTTAAAATGCTACGAAACTACTCAGATCCTTTCTATATGTTACGATGGAAGGTTATGATGGAAGTCCATGCAAAAAATTATCACAAAATTAGATTCTAAGAAACTTTTTGAAATACTAGTTTCAGTCAAAAAATTGTAGTATATTATACACAATTTTATACTAGTTTCGGTCTAAAAATCAAATTAAATCGAGGATTGTTCGAAATGCTACGAAACTTTTCAGATCCTTTCTATATGTTATGAGGGAAGGTTATGATGGAACTCCATGCAAAAAATTATCTCAAAATTATATTCTATGAAACTTTTCGAAATACTAGTTTCGGTCAAAAAATCATAGTATAATATACACAATTTTATACTAGTTTCGGTCAAAAAATCAAATTCAATCGAGGATTGTTCGAAATGCTACGAAATTTTACAGATCCTTTATTTATATTACGAGGGAAGGTTATGATTGATGTCCATGCAAAAATTATCTCAATATAGGATTCTATGAAGCTTTTTGAAAGACTAGTTTCTGTCAAAAAATTGTAGTATATTATACACAATTTTATACTAGTTCCAGTCAAGAAATAAAATTAAATCGAGCATTGTTCAAAATGCTACAAAATGTTTCAGATCCTTTCTATACGTTACGAGGGAAGCTAACGATGGATGTTTGTGCAAAAAATTATCTTAAGATTAGATTCTATTAAACTTTTTGGAATACTAGTTTCGGTCAAAAAACATAGTGTATTATACGAAATTTTATAATAGTTTCGTTCAAAATATCTAATTAAATCGAGGATTGTTCGAAATGCTATGAAATTTTACAGATCCTTTCTTTATGTTACGAGGGAAGGTTATGATGGAAGTCAATGAAAAAAAATTATCTCAAAATTAGATTCTATGAAACTTTTTGAAAGACTAGTTTCGGTCAAAAAATTGTAGTCTATTATACACAATTTTATACTAGTTTCAGTCAAAAAATCAAATTAAATCGAGGAGTATTCGAAATGCTCTAAATCTTTACATATCATTTCTATATGTTACGAGGGAAGGTTATAATGGAAGTCCATGCAAAAAATTATCTCAAAATTAGATTTCTATGAAACTTTTTGAAAGACTAGTTTCGGTCAAAAAATCATAGTATTATACACAATTTTATACTAGTTTCAGTCAAAAAATCAAATTAAATCAAGGAGTATTTTAAATGCTCTGAAACTTAACAAATCCTTTCTATATGTTACGAGGGAAGTTTATGCGGAAGTTCATGCAAAACATTATCTCAAAATTAGATTTCTATGAAACTTTTTGAAATACTAGTTTCGGTATAAAAATTATAGTGTATTATACACAATTGTATAAAAATTTGTACAAAAAATCAAATTAAATCGAGGATTGTTCGAAATGCTACTAAATTTTACAGATCCTTTATTTATGTTACGAGAGAAGGTTATCATGGAAGTCCATGAAAAATAATTATCTCAAAGTTAGATTCTATTAAACTTTTTGAAAGACTAGTTTCGGTCAAAAAATTGTAGTATATTATACACAATTTTATACTAGTTTCAGTCAAAAAATCAAATTAAATCGAGGATTGTTCGAAATGCTACGAAACTTATCAGATCCTTTCTATATGTTTTGAGGGAAGGTTATGATGGAACTACATGTAAAAAATTATCTCAAAATTAGATTTCTATGAAACTTTTTGAAAGACTAATTTCGCTAAAAAAAATCATAGTATATTATACACAATTTTATACTAGTTTCGGTCAAAAAATCAAATTAAATCGAGGATTGTTTAAAATGCTACGAAACTACTCAGATCCTTTCTATATGTTACGATGGAAGGTTATGATGGAAGTCCATGCAAAAAATTATCACAAAATTAGATTCTAAGAAACTTTTTGAAATACTAGTTTCAGTCAAAAAATTGTAGTATATTATACACAATTTTATACTAGTTTCGGTCTAAAAATCAAATTAAATCGAGGATTGTTCGAAATGCTACGAAACTTTTCAGATCCTTTCTATATGTTATGAGGGAAGGTTATGATGGAACTCCATGCAAAAAATTATCTCAAAATTATATTCTATGAAACTTTTCGAAATACTAGTTTCGGTCAAAAAATCATAGTATAATATACACAATTTTATACTAGTTTCGGTCAAAAAATCAAATTCAATCGAGGATTGTTCGAAATGCTACGAAATTTTACAGATCCTTTATTTATATTACGAGGGAAGGTTATGATTGATGTCCATGCAAAAATTATCTCAATATAGGATTCTATGAAGCTTTTTGAAAGACTAGTTTCGGTCAAAAAATTGTAGTATATTATACACAATTTTATACTAGTTCCAGTCAAGAAATAAAATTAAATCGAGCATTGTTCAAAATGCTACAAAATGTTTCAGATCCTTTCTATACGTTACGAGGGAAGCTAACGATGGATGTTTGTGCAAAAAATTATCTTAAGATTAGATTCTATTAAACTTTTTGAAATACTAGTTTCGGTCAAAAAACATAGTGTATTATACGAAATTTTATAATAGTTTCGTTCAAAATATCTAATTAAATCGAGGATTGTTCGAAATGCTATGAAATTTTACAGATCCTTTCTTTATGTTACGAGGGAAGGTTATGATGGAAGTCAATAAAAAATAATTATCTCAAAGTTAGATTCTATTAAACTTTTTGAAAGACTAGTTTCGGTCAAAAAATTGTAGTATATTATACAAAATTTTATACTAGTTTCAGTCAAAAAATCAAATTAAATCGAGGATTGTTCGAAATGCTACGAAACTTTTCAGATCCTTTCTATATGTTTTGAGGGAAGGTTATGATGGAACTACATGTAAAAAATTATCTCAAAATTAGATTTCTATGAAACTTTTTGAAAGACTAATTTCGCTCAAAAAAATCATAGTATATTATACACAATTTAATACTAGTTTCGGTCAAAAAATCAAATTAAATCGAGGATTGTTTAAAATGCTACGAAACTACTCAGATCCTTTCTATATGTTACGATGGAAGGTTATGATGGAAGTCCATGCAAAAAATTATCACAAAATTAGATTCTAAGAAACTTTTTGAAATACTAGTTTCAGTCAAAAAATTGTAGTATATTATACACAATTTTATACTAGTTTCGATCTAAAAATCAAATTAAATCGAGGATTGTTCGAAATGCTACGAAACTTTTTAGATCCTTTCTATATGTTATGAGGGAAGGTTATGATGGAACTCCATGCAAAAAATTATCTCAAAATTATATTCTATGAAACTTTTCGAAATACTAGTTTCGGTCAAAAAATCATAGTATAATATACACAATTTTATACTAGTTTCGGTCAAAAAATCAAATTCATTCGAGGATTGTTCGAAATGCTACGAAATTTTACAGATCCTTTATTTATATTACGAGGGAAGGTTATGATTGATGTCCATGCAAAAATTATCTCAATATAGGATTCTATGAAGCTTTTTGAAAGACTAGTTTCGGTCAAAAAATTGTAGTATATTATACACAATTTTATACTAGTTCCAGTCAAGAAATAAAATTAAATCGAGCATTGTTCAAAATGCTACAAAATGTTTCAGATCCTTTCTATACGTTACGAGGGAAGCTAACGATGGAAGTTTGTGCAAAAAATTATCTTAATATTAGATTCTATTAAACTTTTTGAAATACTAGTTTCGGTCAAAAAACATAGTGTATTATACGAAATTTTATAATAGTTTCGTTCAAAATATCTAATTAAATTGAGGATTGTTCGAAATGCTATGAAATTTTACAGATCCTTTCTTTATGTTACGAGGGAAGGTTATGATGGAAGTCAATGAAAAAAAATTATCTCAAAATTAGATTCTATGAAACTTTTTGAAAGACTAGTTTCGGTCAAAAAATTGTAGTCTATTATACACAATTTTATACTAGTTTCAGTCAAAAAATCAAATTAAATCGAGGATTGTTCGAAATGCTACGAAACTTTTCAGATCCTTTCTATATGTTTTGAGGGAAGGTTATGATGGAACTACATGTAAAAAATTATCTCAAAATTAGATTTCTATGAAACTTTTTGAAAGACTAATTTCGCTCAAAAAAATCATAGTATATTATACACAATTTTATACTAGTTTCGGTCAAAAAATCAAATTAAATCGAGGATTGTTTAAAATGCTACGAAACTACTCAGATCCTTTCTATATGTTACGATGGAAGGTTATGATGGAAGTCCATGCAAAAAATTATCACAAAATTAGATTCTAAGAAACTTTTTGAAATACTAGTTTCAGTCAAAAAATTGTAGTATATTATACACAATTTTATACTAGTTTCGGTCTAAAAATCAAATTAAATCGAGGATTGTTCGAAATGCTACGAAACTTTTCAGATCCTTTCTATATGTTATGAGGGAAGGTTATGATGGAACTCCATGCAAAAAATTATCTCAAAATTATATTCTATGAAACTTTTCGAAATACTAGTTTCGGTCAAAAAATCATAGTATAATATACACAATTTTATACTAGTTTCGGTCAAAAAATCAAATTCAATCGAGGATTGTTCGAAATGCTACGAAATTTTACAGATCCTTTATTTATATTACGAGGGAAGGTTATGATTGATGTCCATGCAAAAATTATCTCAATATAGGATTCTATGAAGCTTTTTGAAAGACTAGTTTCGGTCAAAAAATTGTAGTATATTATACACAATTTTATACTAGTTCCAGTCAAGAAATAAAATTAAATCGAGCATTGTTCAAAATGCTACAAAATGTTTCAGATCCTTTCTATACGTTACGAGGGAAGCTAACGATGGATGTTTGTGCAAAAAATTATCTTAAGATTAGATTCTATTAAACTTTTTGAAATACTAGTTTCGGTCAAAAAACATAGTGTATTATACGAAATTTTATAATAGTTTCGTTCAAAATATCTAATTAAATCGAGGATTGTTCGAAATAATATGAAATTTTACAGATCCTTTCTTTATGTTACGAGGGAAGGTTATGATGGAAGTCAATGAAAAAAAATTATCTCAAAATTAGATTCTATGAAACTTTTTGAAAGACTAGTTTCGGTCAAAAAATTGTAGTCTATTATACACAATTTTTTACTAGTTTCAGTCAAAAAATCAAATTAAATCGAGGAGTATTCGAAATGCTCTAAATCTTTACATATCATTTCTATATGTTACGAGGGAAGGTTATAATGGAAGTCCATGCAAAAAATTATCTCAAAATTAGATTTCTATGAAACTTTTTGAAAGACTAGTTTCGGTCAAAAAATCATAGTATTATACACAATTTTATACTAGTTTCAGTCAAAATATCAAATTAAATCAAGGAGTATTTGAAATGCTCTGAAACTTAACAAATCCTTTCTATATGTTACGAGGGAAGTTTATGCGGAAGTTCATGCAATACATTATCTCAAAATTAGATTTCTATGAAACTTTTTGAAATACTAGTTTCGGTATAAAAATTATAGTGTATTATACACAATTGTATAAAAATTTGTACAAAAAATCAAATTAAATCGAGGATTGTTCGAAATGCTACTAAATTTTACAGATCCTTTATTTATGTTACGAGAGAAGGTTATCATGGAAGTCCATTTAAAATAATTATCTCAAAGTTAGATTCTATTAAACTTTTTGAAAGACTAGTTTCGGTCAAAAAATTGTAGTATATTATACACAATTTTATACTAGTTTCAGTCAAAAAATCAAATTAAATCGAGGATTGTTCGAAATGCTACGAAACTTTTCAGATCCTTTCTATATGTTTTGAGGGAAGGTTATGATGGAACTACATGTAAAAAATTATCTCAAAATTAGATTTCTATGAAACTTTTTGAAAGACTAATTTCGCTCAAAAAAATCATAGTATCTTATACACAATTTTATACTAGTTTCGGTCAAAAAATCAAATTAAATCGAGGATTGTTTAAAATGCTACGAAACTACTCAGATCCTTTCTATATGTTACGATGGATGGTTATGATGGAAGTCCATGCAAAAAATTATCACAAAATTAGATTCTAAGAAACTTTTTGAAATACTAGTTTCAGTCAAAAAATTGTAGTATATTATACACAATTTTATACTAGTTTCGGTCTAAAAATCAAATTAAATCGAGGATTGTTCGAAATGCTACGAAACTTTTCAGATCCTTTCTATATGTTATGAGGGAAGGTTATGATGGAACTCCATGCAAAAAATTATCTCAAAATTATATTCTATGAAACTTTTCGAAATACTAGTTTCGGTCAAAAAATCATAGTATAATATACACAATTTTATACTAGTTTCGGTCAAAAAATCAAATTCAATCGAGGATTGTTCGAAATGCTACGAAATTTTACAGATCCTTTATTTATATTACGAGGGAAGGTTATGATTGATGTCCATGCAAAAATTATCTCAATATAGGATTCTATGAAGCTTTTTGAAAGACTAGTTTCGGTCAAAAAATTGTAGTATATTATACACAATTTTATACTAGTTCCAGTCAAGAAATAAAATTAAATCGAGCATTGTTCAAAATGCTACAAAATGTTTCAGATCCTTTCTATACGTTACGAGGGAAGCTAACGATGGATGTTTGTGCAAAAAATTATCTTAAGATTAGATTCTATTAAACTTTTTGAAATACTAGTTTCGGTCAAAAAACATAGTGTATTATACGAAATTTTATAATAGTTTCGTTCAAAATATCTAATTAAATCGAGGATTGTTCGAAATGCTATGAAATTTTACAGATCCTTTCTTTATGTTACGAGGGAAGGTTATGATGGAAGTCAATGAAAAAAAATTATCTCAAAATTAGATTCTATGAAACTTTTTGAAAGACTAGTTTCGGTCAAAAAATTGTAGTCTATTATACACAATTTTTTACTAGTTTCAGTCAAAAAATCAAATTAAATCGAGGAGTATTCGAAATGCTCTAAATCTTTACATATCATTTCTATATGTTACGAGGGAAGGTTATAATGGAAGTCCATGCAAAAAATTATCTCAAAATTAGATTTCTATGAAACTTTTTGAAAGACTAGTTTCGGTCAAAAAATCATAGTATTATACACAATTTTATACTAGTTTCAGTCAAAATATCAAATTAAATCAAGGAGTATTTGAAATGCTCTGAAACTTAACAAATCCTTTCTATATGTTACGAGGGAAGTTTATGCGGAAGTTCATGCAAAACATTATCTCAAAATTAGATTTCTATGAAACTTTTTGAAATACTAGTTTCGGTATAAAAATTATAGTGTATTATACACAATTGTATAAAAATTTGTACAAAAAATCAAATTAAATCGAGGATTGTTCGAAATGCTACTAAATTTTACAGATCCTTTATTTATGTTACGAGAGAAGGTTATCATGGAAGTCCATGAAAAATAATTATCTCAAAGTTAGATTCTATTAAACTTTTTGAAAGACTAGTTTCGGTCAAAAAATTGTAGTATATTATACACAATTTTATACTAGTTTCAGTCAAAAAATCAAATTAAATCGAGGATTGTTCGAAATGCTACGAAACTTTTCAGATCCTTTCTATATGTTTTGAGGGAAGGTTATGATGGAACTACATGTAAAAAATTATCTCAAAATTAGATTTCTATGAAACTTTTTGAAAGACTAATTTCGCTCAAAAAAATCATAGTATCTTATACACAATTTTATACTAGTTTCGGTCAAAAAATCAAATTAAATCGAGGATTGTTTAAAATGCTACGAAACTACTCAGATCCTTTCTATATGTTACGATGGATGGTTATGATGGAAGTCCATGCAAAAAATTATCACAAAATTAGATTCTAAGAAACTTTTTGAAATACTAGTTTCAGTCAAAAAATTGTAGTATATTATACACAATTTTATACTAGTTTCGGTCTAAAAATCAAATTAAATCGAGGATTGTTCGAAATGCTACGAAACTTTTCAGATCCTTTCTATATGTTATGAGGGAAGGTTATGATGGAACTCCATGCAAAAAATTATCTCAAAATTATATTCTATGAAACTTTTCGAAATACTAGTTTCGGTCAAAAAATCATAGTATAATATACACAATTTTATACTAGTTTCGGTCAAAAAATCAAATTAAATCGAGGATTGTTCGAAATGCTACGAAATTTTACAGATCCTTTATTTATATTACGAGGGAAGGTTATGATTGATGTCCATGCAAAAATTATCTCAATATAGGATTCTATGAAGCTTTTTGAAAGACTAGTTTCGGTCAAAAAATTGTAGTATATTATACACAATTTTATACTAGTTCCAGTCAAGAAATAAAATTAAATCGAGCATTGTTCAAAATGCTACAAAATGTTTCAGATCATTTCTATACGTTACGAGGGAAGCTAACGATGGATGTTTGTGCAAAAAATTATCTTAAGATTAGATTCTATTAAACTTTTTGAAATACGAGTTTCGGTCAAAAAACATAGTGTATTATACGAAATTTTATAATAGTTTCGTTCAAAATATCTAATTAAATCGAGGATTGTTCGAAATGCTATGAAATTTTACAGATCCTTTCTTTATGTTACGAGGGAAGGTTATGATGGAAGTCAATGAAAAAAAATTATCTCAAAATTAGATTCTATGAAACTTTTTGAAAGACTAGTTTCGGTCAAAAAATTGTAGTCTATTATACACAATTTTTTACTAGTTTCAGTCAAAAAATCAAATTAAATCGAGGAGTATTCGAAATGCTCTAAATCTTTACATATCATTTCTATATGTTACGAGGGAAGGTTATAATGGAAGTCCATGCAAAAAATTATCTCAAAATTAGATTTCTATGAAACTTTTTGAAAGACTAGTTTCGGTCAAAAAATCATAGTATTATACACAATTTTATACTAGTTTCAGTCAAAATATCAAATTAAATCAAGGAGTATTTGAAATGCTCTGAAACATAACAAATCCTTTCTATATGTTACGAGGGAAGTTTATGCAGAAGTTCGTGCAAAACATTATCTCAAAATTAGATTTCTATGAAACTTTTTGAAATACTAGTTTCGGTATAAAAATTATAGTGTATTATACACAATTTTATAAAAATTTGTACAAAAAATCAAATTAAATCGAGGATTGTTCGAAATGCTACGAAATTTTACAGGTCCTTTATTTATGATACGAGAGAAGGTTATCATGGAAGTCCATGAAAAATAATTATCTCAAAGTTAGATTCTATTAAACTTTTTGAAAGACTAGTTTCGGTCAAAAAATTGTAGTATATTATACACAATTTTATACTAGTTTCAGTCAAAAAATCAAATTAAATCGAGGATTGTTCGAAATGCTACGAAACTTTTCAGATCCTTTCTATATGTTTTGAGGGAAGGTTATGATGGAACTACATGTAAAAAATTATCTCAAAATTAGATTTCTATGAAACTTTTTGAAAGACTAATTTCGCTCAAAAAAATCATAGTATCTTATACACAATTTTATACTAGTTTCGGTCAAAAAATCAAATTAAATCGAGGATTGTTTAAAATGCTACGAAACTACTCAGATCCTTTCTATATGTTACGATGGAAGGTTATGATGGAAGTCCATGCAAAAAATTATCACAAAATTAGATTCTAAGAAACTTTTTGAAATACTAGTTTCAGTCAAAAAATTGTAGTATATTATACACAATTTTATACTAGTTTCGGTCTAAAAATCAAATTAAATCGAGGATTGTTCGAAATGCTACGAAACTTTTCAGATCCTTTCTATATGTTATGAGGGAAGGTTATGATGGAACTCCATGCAAAAAATTATCTCAAAATTATATTCTATGAAACTTTTCGAAATACTAGTTTCGGTCAAAAAATCATAGTATAATATACACAATTTTATACTAGTTTCGGTCAAAAAATCAAATTCAATCGAGGATTGTTCGAAATGCTACGAAATTTTACAGATCCTTTATTTATATTACGAGGGAAGGTTATGATTGATGTCCATGCAAAAATTATCTCAATATAGGATTCTATGAAGCTTTTTGAAAGACTAGTTTCGGTCAAAAAATTGTAGTATATTATACACAATTTTATACTAGTTCCAGTCAAGAAATAAAATTAAATCGAGCATTGTTCAAAATGCTACAAAATGTTTCAGATCATTTCTATACGTTACGAGGGAAGCTAACGATGGATGTTTGTGCAAAAAATTATCTTAAGATTAGATTCTATTAAACTTTTTGAAATACTAGTTTCGGTCAAAAAACATAGTGTATTATACGAAATTTTATAATAGTTTCGTTCAAAATATCTAATTAAATCGAGGATTGTTCGAAATGCTATGAAATTTTACAGATCCTTTCTTTATGTTACGAGGGAAGGTTATGATGGAAGTCAATGAAAAAAAATTATCTCAAAATTAGATTCTATGAAACTTTTTGAAAGACTAGTTTCGGTCAAAAAATTGTAGTCTATTATACACAATTTTTTACTAGTTTCAGTCAAAAAATCAAATTAAATCGAGGAGTATTCGAAATGCTCTAAATCTTTACATATCATTTCTATATGTTACGAGGGAAGGTTATAATGGAAGTCCATGCAAAAAATTATCTCAAAATTAGATTTCTATGAAACTTTTTGAAAGACTAGTTTCGGTCAAAAAATCATAGTATTATACACAATTTTATACTAGTTTCAGTCAAAATATCAAATTAAATCAAGGAGTATTTGAAATGCTCTGAAACATAACAAATCCTTTCTATATGTTACGAGGGAAGTTTATGCAGAAGTTCGTGCAAAACATTATCTCAAAATTAGATTTCTATGAAACTTTTTGAAATACTAGTTTCGGTATAAAAATTATAGTGTATTATACACAATTTTATAAAAATTTGTACAAAAAATCAAATTAAATCGAGGATTGTTCGAAATGCTACGAAATTTTACAGGTCCTTTATTTATGATACGAGAGAAGGTTATCATGGAAGTCCATGAAAAATAATTATCTCAAAGTTAGATTCTATTAAACTTTTTGAAAGACTAGTTTCGGTCAAAAAATTGTAGTATATTATACACAATTTTATACTAGTTTCAGTCAAAAAATCAAATTAAATCGAGGATTGTTCGAAATGCTACGAAACTTTTCAGATCCTTTCTATATGTTTTGAGGGAAGGTTATGATGGAACTACATGTAAAAAATTATCTCAAAATTAGATTTCTATGAAACTTTTTGAAAGACTAATTTCGCTCAAAAAAATCATAGTATCTTATACACAATTTTATACTAGTTTCGGTCAAAAAATCAAATTAAATCGAGGATTGTTTAAAATGCTACGAAACTACTCAGATCCTTTCTATATGTTACGATGGAAGGTTATGATGGAAGTCCATGCAAAAAATTATCACAAAATTAGATTCTAAGAAACTTTTTGAAATACTAGTTTCAGTCAAAAAATTGTAGTATATTATACACAATTTTATACTAGTTTCGGTCTAAAAATCAAATTAAATCGAGGATTGTTCGAAATGCTACGAAACTTTTCAGATCCTTTCTATATGTTATGAGGGAAGGTTATGATGGAACTCCATGCAAAAAATTATCTCAAAATTATATTCTATGAAACTTTTCGAAATACTAGTTTCGGTCAAAAAATCATAGTATAATATACACAATTTTATACTAGTTTCGGTCAAAAAATCAAATTAAATCGAGGATTGTTCGAAATGCTACGAAATTTTACAGATCCTTTATTTATATTACGAGGGAAGGTTATGATTGATGTCCATGCAAAAATTATCTCAATATAGGATTCTATGAAGCTTTTTGAAAGACTAGTTTCGGTCAAAAAATTGTAGTATATTATACACAATTTTATACTAGTTCCAGTCAAGAAATAAAATTAAATCGAGCATTGTTCAAAATGCTACAAAATGTTTCAGATCCTTTCTATACGTTACGAGGGAAGCTAACGATGGATGTTTGTGCAAAAAATTATCTTAAGATTAGATTCTATTAAACTTTTTGAAATACGAGTTTCGGTCAAAAAACATAGTGTATTATACGAAATTTTATAATAGTTTCGTTCAAAATATCTAATTAAATCGAGGATTGTTCGAAATGCTATGAAATTTTACAGATCCTTTCTTTATGTTACGAGGGAAGGTTATGATGGAAGTCAATGAAAAAAAATTATCTCAAAATTAGATTCTATGAAACTTTTTGAAAGACTAGTTTCGGTCAAAAAATTGTAGTCTATTATACACAATTTTATACCAGTTTCAGTCAAAAAATCAAATTAAATCGAGGAGTATTCGAAATGCTCTAAATCTTTACATATCATTTATATATGTTACGAGGGAAGGTTATAATGGAAGTCCATGCAAAAAATTATCTCAAAATTAGATTTCTATGAAACTTTTTGAAAGACTAGTTTCGGTCAAAAAATCATAGTATTATACACAATTTTATACTAGTTTCAATCAAAAAATCAAATTAAATCAAGGAGTATTTGAAATGCTCTGAAACTTAACAAATCCTTTCTATATGTTACGAGGGAAGTTTATGCAGAAGTTCGTGCAAAACATTATCTCAAAATTAGATTTCTATGAAACTTTTTGAAATACTAGTTTCGGTATAAAAATTATAGTGTATTATACACAATTTTATAAAAATTTGTACAAAAAATCAAATTAAATCGAGGATTGTTCGAAATGCTACGAAATTTTACAGATCCTTTATTTATGATACGAGAGAAGGTTATCATGGAAGTCCATGAAAAATAATTATCTCAAAGTTAGATTCTATTAAACTTTTTGAAAGACTAGTTTCGGTCAAAAAATTGTAGTATATTATACACAATTTTATACTAGTTTCAGTCAAAAAATCAAATTAAATCGAGGATTGTTCGAAATGCTACGAAACTTTTCAGATCCTTTCTATATGTTTTGAGGGAAGGTTATGATGGAACTACATGTAAAAAATTATCTCAAAATTAGATTTCTATGAAACTTTTTGAAAGACTAATTTCGCTCAAAAAAATCATAGTATATTATACACAATTTTATACTAGTTTCGGTCAAAAAATCAAATTAAATCGAGGATTGTTTAAAATGCTACGAAACTACTCAGATCCTTTCTATATGTTACGATGGAAGGTTATGATGGAAGTCCATGCAAAAAATTATCACAAAATTAGATTCTAAGAAACTTTTTGAAATACTAGTTTCAGTCAAAAAATTGTAGTATATTATACACAATTTTATACTAGTTTCGGTCTAAAAATCAAATTAAATCGAGGATTGTTCGAAATGCTACGAAACTTTTCAGATCCTTTCTATATGTTATGAGGGAAGGTTATGATGGAACTCCATGCAAAAAATTATCTCAAAATTATATTCTATGAAACTTTTCGAAATACTAGTTTCGGTCAAAAAATCATAGTATAATATACACAATTTTATACTAGTTTCGGTCAAAAAATCAAATTCAATCGAGGATTGTTCGAAATGCTACGAAATTTTACAGATCCTTTATTTATATTACGAGGGAAGGTTATGATTGATGTCCATGCAAAAATCATCTCAATATAGGATTCTATGAAGCTTTTTGAAAGACTAGTTTCGGTCAAAAAATTGTAGTATATTATACACAATTTTATACTAGTTTCAGTCAAGAAATAAAATTAAATCGAGCATTGTTCAAAATGCTACAAAATGTTTCAGATCCTTTCTATACGTTACGAGGGAAGCTAACGATGGATGTTTGTGCAAAAAATTATCTTAAGATTAGATTCTATTAAACTTTTTGAAATACTAGTTTCGGTCAAAAAACATAGTGTATTATACGAAATTTTATAATAGTTTCGTTCAAAATATCTAATTAAATCGAGGATTGTTCGAAATGCTATGAAACTTTACAGATCCTTTCTTTATGTTACGAGGGAAGGTTATGATGGAAGTCAATGAAAAAAAATTATCTCAAAATTAGATTCTATGAAACTTTTTGAAAGACTAGTTTCGGTCAAAAAATTGTAGTCTATTATACACAATTTTATACTAGTTTCAGTCAAAAAATCAAATTAAATCGAGGAGTATTCGAAATGCTCTAAATCTTTACATATCATTTCTATATGTTACGAGGGAAGGTTATAATGGAAGTCCATGCAAAAAATTATCTCAAAATTAGATTTCTATGAAACTTTTTGAAAGACTAATTTCGCTCAAAAATATCATAGTATATTATACACAATTTTATACTAGTTTCGGTCAAAAAATCAAATTAAATCGAGGATTGTTTAAAATGCTACGAAACTACTCAGATCCTTTCTATATGTTACGATGGAAGGTTATGATGGAAGTCCATGCAAAAAATTATCACAAAATTAGATTCTAAGAAACTTTTTGAAATACTAGTTTCAGTCAAAAAATTGTAGTATATTATACACAATTTTATACTAGTTTCGGTCTAAAAATCAAATTAAATCGAGGATTGTTCGAAATGCTACGAAACTTTTCATATCCTTTCTATATGTTATGAGGGAAGGTTATGATGGAACTCCATGCAAAAAATTATCTCAAAATTATATTCTATGAAACTTTTCGAAATACTAGTTTCGGTCAAAAAATCATAGTATAATATACACAATTTTATACTAGTTTCGGTCAAAAAATCAAATTAAATCGAGGATTGTTCGAAATGCTACGAAATTTTACAGATCCTTTATTTATATTACGAGGGAAGGTTATGATTGATGTCCATGCAAAAATTATCTCAATATAGGATTCTATGAAGCTTTTTGAAAGACTAGTTTCGGTCAAAAAATTGTAGTATATTATACACAATTTTATACTAGTTCCAGTCAAGAAATAAAATTAAATCGAGCATTGTTCAAAATGCTACAAAATGTTTCAGATCCTTTCTATACGTTACGAGGAAAGCTAACGATGGATGTTTGTGCAAAAAATTATCTTAAGATTAGATTCTATTAAACTTTTTGAAATACTAGTTTCGGTCAAAAAAAATAGTGTATTATACGAAATTTTATAATAGTTTCGTTCAAAATATCTAATTAAATCGAGGATTGTTTGAAATGCTATGAAATTTTACAGATCCTTTCTTTATGTTACGAGGGAAGGTTATGATGGAAGTCAATGAAAAAAAATTATCTCAAAATTAGATTCTATGAAACTTTTTGAAAGACTAGTTTCGGTCAAAAAATTGTAGTCTATTATACACAATTTTATACCAGTTTCAGTCAAAAAATCAAATTAAATCGAGGAGTATTCGAAATGCTCTAAATCTTTACATATCATTTATATATGTTACGAGGGAAGGTTATAATGGAAGTCCATGCAAAAAATTATCTCAAAATTAGATTTCTATGAAACTTTTTGAAAGACTAGTTTCGGTCAAAAAATCATAGTATTATACACAATTTTATACTAGTTTCAGTCAAAAAATCAAATTAAATCAAGGAGTATTTGAAATGCTCTGAAACTTAACAAATCCTTTCTATATGTTACGAGGGAAGTTTATGCAGAAGTTCGTGCAAAACATTATCTCAAAATTAGATTTCTATGAAACTTTTTGAAATACTAGTTTCGGTATAAAAATTATAGTGTATTATACACAATTTTATAAAAATTTGTACAAAAAATCAAATTAAATCGAGGATTGTTCGAAATGCTACGAAATTTTACAGATCCTTTATTTATGATACGAGAGAAGGTTATCATGGAAGTCCATGAAAAATAATTATCTCAAAGTTAGATTATATTAAACTTTTTGAAAGACTAGTTTCGGTCAAAAAATTGTAGTATATTATACACAATTTTATACTAGTTTCAGTCAAAAAATCAAATTAAATCGAGGATTGTTCGAAATGCTACGAAACTTTTCAGATCCTTTCTATATGTTTTGAGGGAAGGTTATGATGGAACTACATGTAAAAAATTATCTCAAAATTAGATTTCTATGAAACTTTTTGAAAGACTAATTTCGCTCAAAAAAATCATAGTATATTATACACAATTTTATACTAGTTTCGGTCAAAAAATCGAATTAAATCGAGGATTGTTTAAAATGCTACGAAACTACTCAGATCCTTTCTATATGTTACGATGGAAGGTTATGATGGAAGTCCATGCAAAAAATTATCACAAAATTAGATTCTAAGAAACTTTTTGAAATACTAGTTTCAGTCAAAAAATTGTAGTATATTATACACAATTTTATACTAGTTTCGGTCTAAAAATCAAATTAAATCGAGGATTGTTCGAAATGCTACGAAACTTTTCAGATCCTTTCTATATGTTATGAGGGAAGGTTATAATGGAACTCCATGCAAAAAATTATCTCAAAATTATATTCTATGAAACTTTTCGAAATACTAGTTTCGGTCAAAAAATCATAGTATAATATACACAATTTTATACTAGTTTCGGTCAAAAAATCAAATTCAATCGAGGATTGTTCGAAATGCTACGAAATTTTACATATCCTTTATTTATATTACGAGGGAAGGTTATGATTGATGTCCATGCAAAAATTATCTCAATATAGGATTCTATGAAGCTTTTTGAAAGACTAGTTTCGGTCAAAAAATTGTAGTATATTATACACAATTTTATACTAGTTCCAGTCAAGAAATAAAATTAAATCGAGCATTGTTCAAAATGCTACAAAATGTTTCAGATCCTTTCTATACGTTACGAGGGAAGCTAACGATGGAAGTTTGTGCAAAAAATTATCTTAAGATTAGATTCTATTAAACTTTTTGAAATACTAGTTTCGGTCAAAAAACATAGTGTATTATACGAAATTTTATAATAGTTTCGTTCAAAATATCTAATTAAATCGAGGATTGTTCGAAATGCTATGAAATTTTACAGATCCTTTCTTTATGTTACGAGGGAAGGTTATGATGGAAGTCAATGAAAAAAAATTATCTCAAAATTAGATTCTATGAAACTTTTTGAAAGACTAGTTTCGGTCAAAAAATTGTAGTCTATTATACACAATTTTATACTAGTTTCAGTCAAAAAATCAAATTAAATCGAGGAGTATTCAAAATGCTCTAAATCTTTACAGATCATTCGTATATGTTACGAGGGAAGGTTATAATGGAAGTCCATGCAAAAAATTATCTCAAAATTAGATTTCTATGAAACTTTTTGAAAGACTAGTTTCGGTCAAAAAATCATAGTATTATACACAATTTTATACTAGTTTCAGTCAAAAAATCAAATTAAATCAAGGAGTATTTGAAATGCTCTGAAACATAACAAATCCTTTCTATATGTTACGAGGGAAGTTTATGCGGAAGTTCGTGCAAAACATTATCTCAAAATTAGATTTCTATGAAACTTTTTGAAATACTAGTTTCGGTATAAAAATTATAGTGTATTATACACAATTTTATAAAAATTTGTACAAAAAATCAAATTAAATCGAGGATTGTTCGAAATGCTACGAAATTTTACAGATCCTTTATTTATGTTACGAGGGAAGGTTATCATGGAAGTCCATGAAAAATAATTATCTCAAAGTTAGATTCTATTAAACTTTTTGAAAGACTAGTTTCGGTCAAAAAATTGTAGTATATTATACACAATTTTATACTAGTTTCAGTCAAAAAATCAAATTAAATCGAGGATTGTTCGAAATGCTACGAAACTTTTCAGATCCTTTCTATATGTTTTGAGGGAAGGTTATGATGGAACTACATGTAAAAAATTATCTCAAAATTAGATTTCTATGAAACTTTTTGAAAGACTAATTTCGCTCAAAAAAATCATAGTATATTATACACAATTTTATACTAGTTTCGGTCAAAAAATCGAATTAAATCGAGGATTGTTTAAAATGCTACGAAACTACTCAGATCCTTTCTATATGTTACGATGGAAGGTTATGATGGAAGTCCATGCAAAAAATTATCACAAAATTAGATTCTAAGAAACTTTTTGAAATACTAGTTTCAGTCAAAAAATTGTAGTATATTATACACAATTTTATACTAGTTTCGGTCTAAAAATCAAATTAAATCGAGGATTGTTCGAAATGCTACGAAACTTTTCAGATCCTTTCTATATGTTATGAGGGAAGGTTATGATGGAACTCCATGCAAAAAATTATCTCAAAATTATATTCTATGAAACTTTTCGAAATACTAGTTTCGGTCAAAAAATCATAGTATAATATACACAATTTTATACTAGTTTCGGTCAAAAAATCAAATTCAATCGAGGATTGTTCGAAATGCTACGAAATTTTACATATCCTTTATTTATATTACGAGGGAAGGTTATGATTGATGTCCATGCAAAAATTATCTCAATATAGGATTCTATGAAGCTTTTTGAAAGACTAGTTTCGGTCAAAAAATTGTAGTATATTATACACAATTTTATACTAGTTCCAGTCAAGAAATAAAATTAAATCGAGCATTGTTCAAAATGCTACAAAATGTTTCAGATCCTTTCTATACGTTACGAGGGAAGCTAACGATGGATGTTTGTGCAAAAAATTATCTTAAGATTAGATTCTATTAAACTTTTTGAAATACTAGTTTCGGTCAAAAAACATAGTGTATTATACGAAATTTTATAATAGTTTCGTTCAAAATATCTAATTAAATCGAGGATTGTTCGAAATGCTATGAAATTTTACAGATCCTTTCTTTATGTTACGAGGGAAGGTTATGATGGAAGTCAATGAAAAAAAATTATCTCAAAATTAGATTCTATGTAACTTTTTGAAAGACTAGTTTCGGTCAAAAAATTGTAGTCTATTATACACAATTTTATACTAGTTTCAGTCAAAAAATCAAATTAAATCGAGGAGTATTCGAAATGCTCTAAATCTTTACAGATCATTTCTATATGTTACGAGGGAAGGTTATAATGGAAGTCCATGCAAAAAATTATCTCAAAATTAGATTTCTATGAAACTTTTTGAAAGACTAGTTTCGGTCAAAAAATCATAGTATTATACACAATTTTATACTAGTTTCAGTCAAAAAATCAAATTAAATCAAGGAGTATTTGAAATGCTCTGAAACATAACAAATCCTTTCTATATGTTACGAGGGAAGTTTATGCGGAAGTTCGTGCAAAACATTATCTCAAAATTAGATTTCTATGAAACTTTTTGAAATACTAGTTTCGGTATAAAAATTATAGTGTATTATACACAATTTTATAAAAATTTGTACAAAAAATCAAATTAAATCGAGGATTGTTCGAAATGCTACGAAATTTTACAGATCCTTTATTTATGTTACGAGGGAAGGTTATCATGGAAGTCCATGAAAAATAATTATCTCAAAGTTAGATTCTATTAAACTTTTTGAAAGACTAGTTTCGGTCAAAAAATTGTAGTATATTATACACAATTTTATACTAGTTTCAGTCAAAAAATCAAATTAAATCGAGGATTGTTCGAAATGCTAAGAAACTTTTCAGATCCTTTCTATATGTTTTGAGGGAAGGTTATGATGGAACTACATGTAAAAAATTATCTCAAAATTAGATTTCTATGAAACTTTTTGAAAGACTAATTTCGATCAAAAAAATCATAGTATATTATACACAATTTTATACTAGTTTCGGTCAAAAAATCAAATTAAATCGAGGATTGTTTAAAATGCTACGAAACTACTCAGATCCTTTCTATATGTTACGATGGAAGGTTATGATGGAAGTCCATGCAAAAAATTATCACAAAATTAGATTCTAAGAAACTTTTTGAAATACTAGTTTCAGTCAAAAAATTGTAGTATATTATACACAATTTTATACTAGTTTCGGTCTAAAAATCAAATTAAATCGAGGATTGTTCGAAATGCTACGAAACTTTTCAGATCCTTTCTATATGTTATGAGGGAAGGTTATGATGGAACTCCATGCAAAAAATTATCTCAAAATTATATTCTATGAAACTTTTCGAAATACTAGTTTCGGTCAAAAAATCATAGTATAATATACACAATTTTATACTAGTTTCGGTCAAAAAATCAAATTAAATCGAGGATTGTTCGAAATGCTACGAAATTTTACAGATCCTTTATTTATATTACGAGGGAAGGTTATGATTGATGTCCATGCAAAAATTATCTCAATATAGGATTCTATGAAGCTTTTTGAAAGACTAGTTTCGGTCAAAAAATTGTAGTATATTATACACAATTTTATACTAGTTCCAGTCAAGAAATAAAATTAAATCGAGCATTGTTCAAAATGCTACAAAATGTTTCAGATCCTTTCTATACGTTACGAGGGAAGCTAACGATGGATGTTTGTGCAAAAAATTATCTTAAGATTAGATTCTATTAAACTTTTTGAAATACTAGTTTCGGTCAAAAAACATAGTGTATTATACGAAATTTTATAATAGTTTCGTTCAAAATATCTAATTAAATCGAGGATTGTTCGAAATGCTATGAAATTTTACAGATCCTTTCTTTATGTTACGAGGGAAGGTTATGATGGAAGTCAATGAAAAAAAATTATCTCAAAATTAGATTCTATGTAACTTTTTGAAAGACTAGTTTCGGTCAAAAAATTGTAGTCTATTATACACAATTTTATACTAGTTTCAGTCAAAAAATCAAATTAAATCGAGGAGTATTCGAAATGCTCTAAATCTTTACAGATCATTTCTATATGTTACGAGGGAAGGTTATAATGGAAGTCCATGCAAAAAATTATCTCAAAATTAGATTTCTATGAAACTTTTTGAAAGACTAGTTTCGGTCAAAAAATCATAGTATTATACACAATTTTATACTAGTTTCAGTCAAAAAATCAAATTAAATCAAGGAGTATTTGAAATGCTCTGAAACATAACAAATCCTTTCTATATGTTACGAGGGAAGTTTATGCGGAAGTTCATGCAAAACATTATCTCAAAATTAGATTTCTATGAAACTTTTTGAAATACTAGTTTCGGTATAAAAATTATAGTGTATTATACACAATTTTATAAAAATTTGTACAAAAAATCAAATTAAATCGAGGATTGTTCGAAATGCTACGAAATTTTACAGATCCTTTATTTATGTTACGAGGGAAGGTTATCATGGAAGTCCATGAAAAATAATTATCTCAAAGTTAGATTCTATTAAACTTTTTGAAAGACTAGTTTCGGTCAAAAAATTGTAGTATATTATACACAATTTTATACTAGTTTCAGTCAAAAAATCAAATTAAATCGAGGATTGTTCGAAATGCTAAGAAACTTTTCAGATCCTTTCTATATGTTTTGAGGGAAGGTTATGATGGAACTACATGTAAAAAATTATCTCAAAATTAGATTTCTATGAAACTTTTTGAAAGACTAATTTCGATCAAAAAAATCATAGTATATTATACACAATTTTATACTAGTTTCGGTCAAAAAATCAAATTAAATCGAGGATTGTTTAAAATGCTACGAAACTACTCAGATCCTTTCTATATGTTACGATGGAAGGTTATGATGGAAGTCCATGCAAAAAATTATCACAAAATTAGATTCTAAGAAACTTTTTGAAATACTAGTTTCAGTCAAAAAATTGTAGTATATTATACACAATTTTATACTAGTTTCGGTCTAAAAATCAAATTAAATCGAGGATTGTTCGAAATGCTACGAAACTTTTGAGATCCTTTCTATATGTTATGAGGGAAGGTTATGATGGAACTCCATGCAAAAAATTATCTCAAAATTATATTCTATGAAACTTTTCGAAATACTAGTTTCGGTCAAAAAATCATAGTATAATATACACAATTTTATACTAGTTTCGGTCAAAAAATCAAATTAAATCGAGGATTGTTCGAAATGCTACGAAATTTTACAGATCCTTTATTTATATTACGAGGGAAGGTTATGATTGATGTCCATGCAAAAATTATCTCAATATAGGATTCTATGAAGCTTTTTGAAAGACTAGTTTCGGTCAAAAAATTGTAGTATATTATACACAATTTTATACTAGTTCCAGTCAAGAAATAAAATTAAATCGAGCATTGTTCAAAATGCTACAAAATGTTTCAGATCCTTTCTATACGTTACGAGGGAAGCTAACGATGGATGTTTGTGCAAAAAATTATCTTAAGATTAGATTCTATTAAACTTTTTGAAATACTAGTTTCGGTCAAAAAACATAGTGTATTATACGAAATTTTATAATAGTTTCGTTCAAAATATCTAATTAAATCGAGGATTGTTCGAAATGCTATGAAATTTTACAGATCCTTTCTTTATGTTACGAGGGAAGGTTATGATGGAAGTCAATGAAAAAAAATTATCTCAAAATTAGATTCTATGTAACTTTTTGAAAGACTAGTTTCGGTCAAAAAATTGTAGTCTATTATACACAATTTTATACTAGTTTCAGTCAAAAAATCAAATTAAATCGAGGAGTATTCGAAATGCTCTAAATCTTTACAGATCATTTCTATATGTTACGAGGGAAGGTTATAATGGAAGTCCATGCAAAAAATTATCTCAAAATTAGATTTCTATGAAACTTTTTGAAAGACTAGTTTCGGTCAAAAAATCATAGTATTATACACAATTTTATACTAGTTTCAGTCAAAAAATCAAATTAAATCAAGGAGTATTTGAAATGCTCTGAAACATAACAAATCCTTTCTATATGTTACGAGGGAAGTTTATGCGGAAGTTCGTGCAAAACATTATCTCAAAATTAGATTTCTATGAAACTTTTTGAAATACTAGTTTCGGTATAAAAATTATAGTGTATTATACACAATTTTATAAAAATTTGTACAAAAAATCAAATTAAATCGAGGATTGTTCGAAATGATACGAAATTTTACATATCCTTTTTTTATGTTACGAGGGAAGGTTATCATGGAAGTCCATGAAAAATAATTATCTCAAAGTTAGATTCTATTAAACTTTTTGAAAGACTAGTTTCGGTCAAAAAATTGTAGTATATTATACACAATTTTATACTAGTTTCAGTCAAAAAATCAAATTAAATCGAGGATTGTTCGAAATGCTAAGAAACTTTTCAGATCCTTTCTATATGTTTTGAGGGAAGGTTATGATGGAACTACATGTAAAAAATTATCTCAAAATTAGATTTCTATGAAACTTTTTGAAAGACTAATTTCGATCAAAAAAATCATAGTAAATTATACACAATTTTATACTAGTTTCGGTCAAAAAATCAAATTAAATCGAGGATTGTTTAAAATGCTACGAAACTACTCAGATCCTTTCTATATGTTACGATGGAAGGTTATGATGGAAGTCCATGCAAAAAATTATCAAAAAATTAGATTCTAAGAAACTTTTTGAAATACTAGTTTCAGTCAAAAAATTGTAGTATATTATACACAATTTTATACTAGTTTCGGTCTAAAAATCAAATTAAATCGAGGATTGTTCGAAATGCTACGAAACTTTTCAGATTCTTTCTATATGTTATGAGGGAAGGTTATGATGGAACTCCATGCAAAAAATTATCTCAAAATTATATTCTATGAAACTTTTCGAAATACTAGTTTCGGTCAAAAAATCATAGTATAATATACACAATTTTATACTAGTTTCGGTCAAAAAATCAAATTAAATCGAGGATTGTTCAAAATGCTACGAAATTTTACAGATCCTTTATTTATATTACGAGGGAAGGTTATGATTGATGTCCATGCAAAAATTATCTCAATATAGGATTCTATGAAGCTTTTTGAAAGACTAGTTTCGGTCAAAAAATTGTAGTATATTATACACAATTTTATACTAGTTCCAGTCAAGAAATAAAATTAAATCGAGCATTGTTCAAAATGCTACAAAATGTTTCAGATCCTTTCTATACGTTACGAGGGAAGCTAACGATGGATGTTTGTGCAAAAAATTATCTTAAGATTAGATTCTATTAAACTTTTTGAAATACTAGTTTCGGTCAAAAAACATAGTGTATTATACGAAATTTTATAATAGTTTCGTTCAAAATATCTAATTAAATCGAGGATTGTTCGAAATGCTATGAAATTTTACACATCCTTTCTTTATGTTACGAGGGAAGGTTATGATGGAAGTCAATGAAAAAAAATTATCTCAAAATTAGATTCTATGTAACTTTTTGAAAGACTAGTTTCGGTGAAAAAATTGTAGTCTATTATACACAATTTTATACTAGTTTCAGTCAAAAAATCAAATTAAATCGAGGAGTATTCGAAATGCTCTAAATCTTTACAGATCATTTCTATATGTTACGAGGGAAGGTTATAATGGAAGTCCATGCAAAAAATTATCTCAAAATTAGATTTCTATGAAACTTTTTGAAAGACTAGTTTCGGTCAAACAATCATAGTATTATACACAATTTTATACTAGTTTCAGTCAAAAAATCAAATTAAATCAAGGAGTATTTGAAATGCTCTGAAACATAACAAATCCTTTCTATATGTTACGAGGGAAGTTTATGCGGAAGTTCGTGCAAAACATTATCTCAAAATTAGATTTCTATGAAACTTTTTGAAATACTAGTTTCGGTATAAAAATTATAGTGTATTATACACAATTTTATAAAAATTTGTACAAAAAATCAAATTAAATCGAGGATTGTTCGAAATGATACGAAATTTTACATATCCTTTTTTTATGTTACGAGGGAAGGTTATCATGGAAGTCCATGAAAAATAATTATCTCAAAGTTAGATTCTATTAAACTTTTTGAAAGACTAGTTTCGGTCAAAAAATTGTAGTATATTATACACAATTTTATACTAGTTTCAGTCAAAAAATCAAATTAAATCGAGGATTGTTCGAAATGCTAAGAAACTTTTCAGATCCTTTCTATATGTTTTGAGGGAAGGTTATGATGGAACTACATGTAAAAAATTATCTCAAAATTAGATTTCTATGAAACTTTTTGAAAGACTAATTTCGATCAAAAAAATCATAGTAAATTATACACAATTTTATACTAGTTTCGGTCAAAAAATCAAATTAAATCGAGGATTGTTTAAAATGCTACGAAACTACTCAGATCCTTTCTATATGTTACGATGGAAGGTTATGATGGAAGTCCATGCAAAAAATTATCAAAAAATTAGATTCTAAGAAACTTTTTGAAATACTAGTTTCAGTCAAAAAATTGTAGTATATTATACACAATTTTATACTAGTTTCGGTCTAAAAATCAAATTAAATCGAGGATTGTTCGAAATGCTACGAAACTTTTCAGATTCTTTCTATATGTTATGAGGGAAGGTTATGATGGAACTCCATGCAAAAAATTATCTCAAAATTATATTCTATGAAACTTTTCGAAATACTAGTTTCGGTCAAAAAATCATAGTATAATATACACAATTTTATACTAGTTTCGGTCAAAAAATCAAATTAAATCGAGGATTGTTCGAAATGCTACGAAATTTTACAGATCCTTTATTTATATTACGAGGGAAGGTTATGATTGATGTCCATGCAAAAATTATCTCAATATAGGATTCTATGAAGCTTTTTGAAAGACTAGTTTCGGTCAAAAAATTGTAGTATATTATACACAATTTTATACTAGTTCCAGTCAAGAAATAAAATTAAATCGAGCATTGTTCAAAATGCTACAAAATGTTTCAGATCCTTTCTATACGTTACGAGGGAAGCTAACGATGGATGTTTGTGCAAAAAATTATCTTAAGATTAGATTCTATTAAACTTTTTGAAATACTAGTTTCGGTCAAAAAACATAGTGTATTATACGAAATTTTATAATAGTTTCGTTCAAAATATCTAATTAAATCGAGGATTGTTCGAAATGCTATGAAATTTTACACATCCTTTCTTTATGTTACGAGGGAAGGTTATGATGGAAGTCAATGAAAAAAAATTATCTCAAAATTAGATTCTATGTAACTTTTTGAAAGACTAGTTTCGGTGAAAAAATTGTAGTCTATTATACACAATTTTATACTAGTTTCAGTCAAAAAATCAAATTAAATCGAGGAGTATTCGAAATGCTCTAAATCTTTACAGATCATTTCTATATGTTACGAGGGAAGGTTATAATGGAAGTCCATGCAAAAAATTATCTCAAAATTAGATTTCTATGAAACTTTTTGAAAGACTAGTTTCGGTCAAACAATCATAGTATTATACACAATTTTATACTAGTTTCAGTCAAAAAATCAAATTAAATCAAGGAGTATTTGAAATGCTCTGAAACATAACAAATCCTTTCTATATGTTACGAGGGAAGTTTATGCGGAAGTTCGTGCAAAACATTATCTCAAAATTAGATTTCTATGAAACTTTTTGAAATACTAGTTTCGGTATAAAAATTATAGTGTATTATACACAATTTTATAAAAATTTGTACAAAAAATCAAATTAAATCGAGGATTGTTCGAAATGATACGAAATTTTACATATCCTTTTTTTATGTTACGAGGGAAGGTTATCATGGAAGTCCATGAAAAATAATTATCTCAAAGTTAGATTCTATTAAACTTTTTGAAAGACTAGTTTCGGTCAAAAAATTGTAGTATATTATACACAATTTTATACTAGTTTCAGTCAAAAAATCAAATTAAAACGAGGATTGTTCGAAATGCTACGAAACTTTTCAGATCCTTTCTATATGTTTTGAAGGAAGATTATGATGGAACTACATGTAAAAAATTATCTCAAAATTAGATTTCTATGAAACTTTTTGAAAGACTAATTTCGCTCAAAAAAATCATAGTATATTATACACAATTTTATACTGGCTTCGGTCAAAAAATCAAATTAAATCGAGGATTGTTTAAAATGCTACGAAACTACTCAGATCCTTTCTATATGTTACGATGGAAGGTTATGATGGAAGTCCATGCAAAAAATTATCACAAAATTAGATTCTAAGAAACTTTTTGAAATACTAGTTTCAGTCAAAAAATTGTAGTATATTATACACAATTTTATACTAGTTTCGGTCTAAAAATCAAATTAAATCGATGATTGTTCGAAATGCTACGAAACTTTTCAGATCCTTTCTATATGTTATGAGGGAAGGTTATGATGGAACTCCATGCAAAAAATTATCTCAAAATTATATTCTATGAAACTTTTCGAAATACTAGTTTCGGTCAAAAAATCATAGTATAATATACACAATTTTATACTAGTTTCGGTCAAAAAATCAAATTAAATCGAGGATTGTTCGAAATGCTACGAAATTTTACAGATCCTTTATTTATATTACGAGGGAAGGTTATGATTGATGTCCATGCAAAAATTATCTCAATATAGGATTCTATGAAACTTTTTGAAAGACTAGTTTCGGTCAAAAAATTGTAGTATATTATACACAATTTTATACTAGTTCCAGTCAAGAAATAAAATTAAATCGAGCATTGTTCAAAATGCTACAAAATGTTTCAGATCCTTTCTATACGTTACGAGGGAAGCTAACGATGGAAGTTTGTGCAAAAAATTATCTTAAGATTAGATTCTATTAATCTTTTTGAAATACTAGTTTCGGTCAAAAAACATAGTGTATTATACGAAATTTTATATTAGTTTCGTTCAAAATATCTAATTAAATTGAGGATTGTTCGAAATGCTATGAAATTTTACAGATCCTTTCTTTATGTTACGAGGGAAGGTTATGATGGAAGTCAATGAAAAAAAATTATCTCAAAATTAGATTCTATGAAACTTTTTGAAAGACTAGTTTCGGTCAAAAATTTGTAGTCTATTATACACAATTTTATACTAGTTTCAGTCAAAAAATCAAATTAAATCGAGGAGTATTCGAAATGCTCTAAATCTTTACATATCATTTCTATATGTTACGAGGGAAGGTTATAATGGAAGTCCATGCAAAAAATTATCTCAAAATTAGATTTCTATGAAACTTTTTGAAAGACTAGTTTCGGTCAAAAAATCATAGTATTATACACAATTTTATACTAGTTTCAGTCAAATAATCAAATTAAATCAAGGAGTATTTGAAATGCTCTGAAACTTAACAAATCCTTTCTATATGTTACGAGGGAAGTTTATGCGGAAGTTCGTGCAAAACATTATCTCAAAATTAGATTTCTATGAAACTTTTTGAAATACTAGTTTCGGTATAAAAATTAAAGTGTATTATACACAATTATATAAAAATTTGTACAAAAAATCAAATTAAATCGAGGATTGTTCGAAATGCTACGAAATTTTACAGATCCTTTATTTATGTTACGAGGGAAGGTTATCATGGAACTCCATGAAAAATAATTATCTCAAAGTTAGATTCTATTAAACTTTTTAAAAGACTAGTTTCGGTCAAAAAATTGTAGTATATTATACACAATTTTATACTAGTTTCAGTCAAAAAATCAAATGAAATCGAGGATTGTTCGAAATGCTACGAAATTTTACAGATCCTTTATTTATATTACGAGGGAAGGTTATGATTGATGTCCGTGCAAAAATTATCTCAATATAGGATTCTATGAAACTTTTTGAAAGACTAGTTTCGGTCAAAAAATTGTAGTATATTATACACAATTTTATACTAGTTCCAGTCAAGAAATAAAATTAAATCGAGCATTGTTCAAAATGCTACAAAATGTTTCAGATCCTTTCTATACGTTACGAGGGAAACTAACGATGGAAGTTTGTGCAAAAAATTATCTTAAGATTAGATTCTATTAAACTTTTTGAAATACTAGTTTCGGTCAAAAAACATAGTGTATTATACGAAATTTTATAATAGTTTCGTTCAAAATATCTAATTAAATCGAGGATTGTTCGAAATGCTATGAAATTTTATAGATCCTTTCTTTATGTTACGAGGGAAGGTTATGATGGAAGTCAATGAAAAAAAATTATCTCAAAATTAGATTCTATGAAACTTTTTGAAAGACTAGTTTCGGTCAAAAAATTGTAGTCTATTATACACAATTTTATACTAGTTTCAGTCAAAAAATCAAATTAAATCGAGGAGTATTCGAAATGCTCTAAATCTTTACAGATCATTTCTATATGTTACGAGGGAAGGTTATAATGGAAGTCCATGCAAAAAATTATCTCAAAATTAGATTTCTATGAAACTTTTTGAAAGACTAGTTTCGGTCAAAAAATCATAGTATTATACACAATTTTATACTAGTTTCAGTCAAAAAATCAAATTAAATCAAGGAATATTTGAAATGCTCTGAAACATAACAAATCCTTTCTATATGTTACGAGGGAAGTTTATGCGGAAGTTCGTGCAAAACATTATCTCAAAATTAGATTTCTATGAAACTTTTTGAAATACTAGTTTCGGTATAAAAATTATACTGTATTATACACAATTTTATAAAAATTTGTACAAAAAATCAAATTAAATCGAGGATTGTTCGAAATGATACGAAATTTTACAGATCCTTTATTTATGTTACGAGGGAAGGTTATCATGGAAGTCCATGAAAAATAATTATCTCAAAGTTAGATTCTATTAAACTTTTTGAAAGACTAGTTTCGGTCAAAAAATTGTAGTATGTTATACACAATTTTATACTAGTTTCAGTCAAAAAATCAAATTAAAATGAGGATTGTTCGAAATGCTACGAAACTTTTCAGATCCTTTCTATATGTTTTGAAGGAAGATTATGATGGAACTACATGTAAAAAATTATCTCAAAATTAGATTTCTATGAAACTTTTTGAAAGACTAATTTCGCTCAAAAAAATCATAGTATATTATACACAATTTTATACTAGTTTCGGTCAAAAAATCAAATTAAAACGAGGATTGTTTAAAATGCTACGAAACTACTCAGATCCTTTCTATATGTTACGATGGAAGGTTATGATGGAAGTCCATGCAAAAAATTATCACAAAATTAGATTCTCAGAAACTTTTTGAAATACTAGTTTCAATCAAAAAATTGTAGTATATTATACACAATTTTATACTAGTTTCGGTCTAAAAATCAAATTAAATCGAGGATTGTTCGAAATGCTACGAAACTTTTCAGATCCTTTCTATATGTTATGAGGGAAGGTTATGATGGAACTCCATGCAAAAAATTATCTCAAAATTATATTCTATGAAACTTTTCGAAATACTAGTTTCGGTCAAAAAATCAAATTAAATCGAGGATTGTTCGAAATGCTACGAAATTTTACAGATCCTTTATGTATATTACGAGGGAAGGTTATGATTGATGTCCATGCAAAAATTATCTCAATATAGGATTCTATGAAACTTTTTGAAAGACTAGTTTCGGTCAAAAAATTGTAGTATATTATACACAATTTTATACTAGTTCCAGTCAAGAAATAAAATTAAATCGAGCATTGTTCAAAATGCTACAAAACGTTTCAGATCCTTTCTATACGTTACGAGGGAAGCTAACGATGGAAGTTTGTGCAAAAAATTATCTTAAGATTAGATTCTATTAAACTTTTTGAATATACTAGTTTCGGTCAAAAAACATAGTGTATTATACGAAATTTTATAATAGTTTCGTTCAAAATATCTAATTAAATTGAGGATTGTTCGAAATGCTATGAAATTTTACAGATCCTTTCTTTATGTTACGAGGGAAGGTTATGATGGAAGTCAATGAAAAAAAATTATCTCAAAATTAGATTCTATGAATCTTTTTGAAAGACTAGTTTCGGTCAAAAAATTGTAGTCTATTATACACAATTTTAGACTAGTTTCAGTCAAAAAATCAAATTAAATCGAGGAGTATTCGAAATGCTCTAAATCTTTACATATCATTTCTATATGTTACGAGGGAAGGTTATAATGGAAGTCCATGCAAAAAATTATCTCAAAATTAGAATTCTATGAAACTTTTTGAAAGACTAGTTTCGGTCAAAAAATCATAGTATTATACACAATTTTATACTAGTTTCAGTCAAAAAATCATATTAAATCAAGGAGTATTTGAAATGCTCTGAAACTTAACAAATCCTTTCTATATGTTACGAGGGATGTTTATGCGGAAGTTCGTGCAAAACATTATCTCAAAATTAGATTTCTATGAAACTTTTTGAAATACTAGTTTTGGTATAAAAATTATAGTGTATTATACACAATTATATAAAAATTTGTACAAAAAATCAAATTAAATCGAGGATTGTTCGAAATGCTACGAAACTTTTCAGATCCTTTCTATATGTTATGAGGGAAGGTTATGATGGAACTCCATGCAAAAAATTATCTCAAAATTATATTCTATGAAACTTTTCGAAATACTAGTTTCGCTCAAAAAATCATAGTATAATATACACAATTTTATACTAGTTTCGGTCAAAAAATCAAATTAAATCGAGGAATGTTCGAAATGCTACGAAATTTTACAGATCCTTTATTTATATTACGAGGGAAGGTTATGATTGATGTCCATGCAAAAATTATCTCAATATAGGATTCTATGAAACTTTTTGAAAGACTAGTTTCGGTCAAAAAATTGTAGTATATTATACACAATTTTATACTAGTTCCAGTCAAGAAATAAAATTGAATCGAGCATTGTTCAAAATGCTACAAAATGTTTCAGATCCTTTCTATACGTTACGAGGGAAGCTAAAGATGGAAGTTTGTGCAAAAAATTATCTTAGGATTAGATTCTATTAAACTTTTTGAAATACTAGTTTCGGTCAAAAAACATAGTGTATTATACGATATTTTATAATAGTTTCGTGTAAAATATCTAATTAAATCGAGGATTGTTCGAAATGCTATGAAATTTTACAGATCCTTTCTTTATGTTACGAGGGAAGGTTATGATGGAAGTCAATGAAAAAAAATTATCTCAAAATTTGATTCTATGAAACTTTTTGAAAGACTAGTTTCGGTCAAAAAATTGTAGTCTATTATATACAATTTTATACTAGTTTCAGTCAAAAAATCAAATTAAATCGAGGATTATTCGAAATGCTCTAAATCTTTACAGATCATTTCTATATGTTACGAGGGAAGGTTATAATGGAAGTCCATACAAAAAATTATCTCAAAATTAGATTTCTATGAAACTTTTTGAAAGACTAGTTTCGGTCAAAAAATCATAGTATTATACACAATTTTATACTAGTTTCAGTCAAAAAATCAAATTAAATCAAGGAGTATTTGAAATGCTCTGAAACTTAACAAATACTTTCTATATGTTACGAGAGAAGTTTATGCGGAAGTTCGTGCAAAACATTATCTCAAAATTAGATTTCTATGAAACTTTTTGAAATACTTGTTTCGGTATAAAAATTATAGTGTATTATACAATATTTTATAAAAATTTGTACAAAAAATCAAATTAAATCGAGGATTGTTCGAAATGCTACGAAATTTGACAGATCCTTTATTTATGTTACGAGGGAAGGTTATCATGGAAGTCCATGAAAAATGATTATCTCAAAATTAGATTCTATTAAACTTTTTGAAAGACTAGTTTCAGTCAAAAATTGTTGTATATTATACACAATTTTATACTAGTTTCAGTCAAAAAATCAAATTAAAACGAGGATTGTTCGAAATGCTACGAAACTTTTTAGATCCTTTCTATATGTTTTGATGGAAGATTATGATGGAACTACATGTAAAAAATTATATCAAAATTAGATTTCTATGAAACTTTTTGAAAGACTAGTTTCGCTCAAAAAAATCATAGTATATTATACACAATTTTATACTAGTTTCGGTCAAAAAATCAAATTAAATCGAGGATTGTTTAAAATGCTACGAAACTACTCAGATCCTTTCTATATGTTACGATGGAAGGTTATGATGGAAGTCCATGCAAAAAATTATCACAAAATTAGATTCTAAGAAACTCTTTGAAATACTAGTTTCAGTCAAAAAATTGTAGTATATTATACACAATTTTATACTAGTTTCGGTCTAAAAATCAAATTAAATCGAGGATTGTTTGAAATGCTACGAAACTTTTCAGATCCTTTCTATATGTTATGAGGGAAGGTTATGATGGAACTCCATGCAAAAAATTATCTCAAAATTATATTCTATGAAACTTTTCGAAATACTAGTTTCGGTCAAAAAATCATAGTATAATATACACAATTTTATACTAGTTACGGTCAAAAAATCAAATTAAATCGAGGATTGTTCGAAATGCTACGAAATTTTACAGATCCTTTATTTATATTACGAGGGAAGGTTATGATTGATGTCCATGCAAAAATTATCTCAATATAGGATTCTATGAAACTTTTTGAAAGACTAGTTTCGGTCAAAAAATTGTAGTATATTATACACAATTTTATACTAGTTCCAGTCAAGAAATAAAATTAAATCGAGCATTGTTCAAAATGCTACAAAATGTTTCAGATCCTTTCTATACGTTACGAGGGAAGCTAACGATGGAAGTTTGTGCAAAAAATTATCTTAAGATTAGATTCTATTAAACTTTTTGAAATACTAGTTTCGGTCAAAAAACATAGTGTATTATACGATATTTTATAATAGTTTCGTTCAAAATATCTAATTAAATCGAGGATTGTTCGAAATGCTATGAAGTTTTACAGATCCTTTCTTTATGTTACGAGGGAAGGTTATGATGGAAGTCAATGAAAAAAAATTATCTCAAAATTAGATTCTATGAAACTTTTTGAAAGACTAGTTTGGGTCAAAAAATTGTAGTCTATTATACACAATTTTATACTAGTTGCAGTCAAAAAATCAAATTAAATCGAGGAGTATTCGAAATGCTCTAAATCTTTACAGATCATTTCTATATGTTACGAGGGAAGGTTATAATGGAAGTCCATACAAAAAATTATCTCAAAATTAGATTTCTATGAAACTTTTTGAAAGACTAGTTTCGGTCAAAAAATCATAGTATTATACACAATTTTATACTAGTTTCAGTCAAAAAATCAAATTAAATCAAGGAGTATTTGAAATGCTCTGAAACTTAACAAATCCTTTCTATATGTTACGAGAGAAGTTTATGCGGAAGTTCGTGCAAAACATTATCTCAAAATTAGATTTCTATGAAACTTTTTGAAATACTAGTTTCGGTATAAAAATTATAGTGTATTATACAATATTTTATTCAAAATTTGTACAAAAAATCAAATTAAATCGAGGATTGTTCGAAATGCTACGAAATTTGACAGATCCTTTATTTATGTTACGAGGGAAGGTTATGATGGAAGTCCATGAAAAATGATTATCTCAAAATTAGATTCTATTAAACTTTTTGAAAGACTAGTTTCGGTCAAAAATTGTAGTATATTATACACAATTTTATACTAGTTTCGGTCAAAAAATCAAATTAAAACGAGGATTGTTTAAAATGCTACGAAACTACTCAGATCCTTTCTATATGTTACGATGGAAGGTTATGATGGAAGTCCATGCAAAAAATTATCACAAAATTAGATTCTAAGAAACTTTTTGAAATACTAGTTTCAGTCAAAAAATTGTAGTATATTATACACAATTTTATACTAGTTTCGGTCTAAAAATCAAATTAAATCGAGGATTGTTCGAAATGCTACGAAACTTTTCAGATCCTTTCTATATGTTATGAGGGAAGGTTATGATGGAACTCCATGCAAAAAATTATCTCAAAATTATATTCTATGAAACTTTTCGAAACACTAGTTTCGGTCAAAAAATCATAGTATAATATACACAATTTTATACTAGTTTCGGTCAAAAAATCAAATTAAATCGAGGATTGTTCGAAATGCTACGAAATTTTACAGATCCTTTATTTATATTACGAGGGAAGGTTATGATTGATGTCCATGCAAAAATTATCTCAATATAGGATTCTATGAAACTTTTTGAAAGACTAGTTTCGGTCAAAAAATTGTAGTCTATTATATACAATTTTATACTAGTTTCAGTCAAAAAATCAAATTAAATCGAGGAGTATTCGAAATGCTCTAAATCTTTACAGATCATTTCTATATGTTACGAGGGAAGGTTATAATGGAAGTCCATACAAAAAATTATCTCAAAATTAGATTTCTATGAAACTTTTTGAATGACTAGTTTCGGTCAAAAAATCATAGTATTATACACAATTTTATACTAGTTTCAGTCAAAAAATCAAATTAAATCAAGGAGTATTTGAAATGCTCTGAAACTTAACAAATCCTTTCTATATGTTACGAGAGAAGTTTATGCGGAAGTTCGTGCAAAACATTATCTCAAAATTAGATTTCAATGAAACTTTTTGAAATACTAGTTTCGGTATAAAAATTATAGTGTATTATACAAAAAATCAAATTAAATCGAGGATTGTTCGAAATGCTACGAAATTTGACAGATCCTTTATTTATGTTACGAGGGAAGGTTATCATGGAAGTCCATGAAAAATAATTATCTCAAAGTTAGATTCTATTAAACTTTTTGAAAGACTAGTTTCGGTCAAAAAATTGTAGTATATTATACACAATTTTATACTAGTTTCAGTCAAAAAATCAAATTAAAACGAGGATTGTTCGAAATGCTACGAAACTTTTCAGATCCTTTCTATATGTTTTGAGGGAAGGTTATGATGGAACTACATGTAAAAAATTATCTCAAAATTAGATTTCTATGAAACTTTTTGAAAGACTAGTTTCGCTCAAAAAAATCATAGTATATTATACATAATTTTATACTAGTTTCGGTCAAAAAATCAAATTAAATCGAGGATTGTTAAAAATGCTACGAAACTACTCAGATCCTTTCTATATGTTACGATGGAAGGTTATGATGGAAGTCCATGCAAAAAATTATCACAAAATTAGATTCTAAGAAACTTTTTGAAATACTAGTTTCAGTCAAAAAATTGTAGTATATTATACACAATTTTATACTAGTTTCGGTCTAAAAATCAAATTAAATCGAGGATTGTTCGAAATGCTACGAAACTTTTCAGATCCTTTCTATATGTTATGAGGGAAGGTTATGATGGAACTCCATGCAAAAAATTATCTCAAAATTATATTCTATGAAACTTTTCGAAATACTAGTTTCGGTCAAAAAATCATAGTATAATATACACAATTTTATACTAGTTTCGGTCAAAAAATCAAATTAAATCGAGGATTGTTCGAAATGCTACGAAATTTTACAGATCCTTTATTTTTATTACGAGGGAAGGTTATGATTGATGTCCATGCAAAAATTATCTCAATATAGGATTCTATGAAACTTTTTGAAAGACTAGTTTCGGTCAAAAAATTGTAGTATATTATACACAATTTTATACTAGTTCCAGTCAAGAAATAAAATTGAATCGAGCATTGTTCAAAATGCTACAAAATGTTTCAGATCCTTTCTATACGTTACGAGGGAAGCTAACGATGGAAGTTTGTGCAAAAAATTATCTTAAGATTAGATTCTATTAAACTTTTTGAAATACTAGTTTCGGTCAAAAAACATAGTGTATTATACGATATTTTATAATAGTTTCGTTCAAAATATCTAATTAAATCGAGGATTGTTCGAAATGCTATGAAATTTTATAGATCCTTTCTTTATGTTACGAGGGAAGGTTATGATGGAAGTCAATGAAAAAAAATTATCTCAAAATTAGATTCTATGAAACTTTTTGAAAGACTAGTTTCGGTCAAAAAATTGTAGTCTATTATACACAATTTTATACTAGTTTCAGTCAAAAAATCAAATTAAATCGAGGAGTATTCGAAATGCTCTAAATCTTTACAGATCATTTCTATATGTTACGAGGGAAGGTTATAATGGAAGTCCATACAAAAAATTATCTCAAAATTAGATTTCTATGAAACTTTTTGAATGACTAGTTTCGGTCAAAAAATCATAGTATTATACACAATTTTATACTAGTTTCAGTCAAAAAATCAAATTAAATCTAGGAGTATTTGAAATGCTCTGAAAATTAACAAATCCTTTCTATATGTTACGAGAGAAGTTTATGCGGAAGTTCGTGCAAAACATTATCTCAAAATTAGATTTATATGAAACTTTTTGAAATACTAGTTTCGGTATAAAAATTATAGTGTATTATAGAAAATTTTATAAAAATTTGAACAAAAAATCAAATTAAATCGAGGATTGTTCGAAATGCTACGAAATTTGACAGATCCTTTATTTATGTTACGAGGGAAGGTTATCATGGAAGTCCATGAAAAATAATTATCTCAAAGTTAGATTCTATTAAACTTTTTGAAAGACTAGTTTCGGTCAAAAAATTGTAGTATATTATACACAATTTTATACTAGTTTCAGTCAAAAAATCAAATTAAAACGAGGATTGTTCGAAATGCTACGAAACTTTTCAGATCCTTTCTATATGTTTTGAGGGAAGGTTATGATGGAACTACATGTAAAAAATTATCTCAAAATTAGATTTCTATGAAACTTTTTGAAAGACTAGTTTCGCTCAAAAAAATCATAGTATATTATACATAATTTTATACTAGTTTCGGTCAAAAAATCAAATTAAATCGAGGATTGTTAAAAATGCTACGAAACTACTCAGATCCTTTCTATATGTTACGATGGAAGGTTATGATGGAAGTCCATGCAAAAAATTATCACAAAATTAGATTCTAAGAAACTTTTTGAAATACTAGTTTCAGTCAAAAAATTGTAGTATATTATACACAATTTTATACTAGTTTCGGTCTAAAAATCAAATTAAATCGAGGATTGTTCGAAATGCTACGAAACTTTTCAGATCCTTTCTATATGTTATGAGGGAAGGTTATGATGGAACTCCATGCAAAAAATTATCTCAAAATTATATTCTATGAAACTTTTCGAAATACTAGTTTCGGTCAAAAAATCATAGTATAATATACACAATTTTATACTAGTTTCGGTCAAAAAATCAAATTAAATCGAGGATTGTTCGAAATGCTACGAAATTTTACAGATCCTTTATTTATATTACGAGGGAAGGTTATGATTGATGTCCATGCAAAAATTATCTCAATATAGGATTCTATGAAACTTTTTGAAAGAATAGTTTCGGTCAAAAAATTGTAGTATATTATACACAATTTTATACTAGTTCCAGTCAAGAAATAAAATTAAATCGAGCATTGATCAAAATGCTACAAAATGTTTCAGATCCTTTCTATACGTTACGAGGGAAGCTAACGATGGAAGTTTGTGCAAAAAATTATCTTAAGATTAGATTCTATTAAACTTTTTGAAATACTAGTTTCGGTCAAAAAACATAGTGTATTATACGAAATTTTATAATAGTTTCGTTCAAAATATCTAATTAAATCGAGGATTGTTCGAAATGCTATGAAATTTTACAGATCCTTTCTTTATGTTACGAGGGAAGGTTATGATGGAAGTCAATGAAAAAAAAATTATCTCAAAATTAGATTCTATGAAACTTTTTGAAGACTAGTTTCGGTCAAAAAATTGTAGTCTATTATACACAATTTTATACTAGTTTCAGTCAAAAAATCAAATTAAATCGAGGAGTATTCGAAATGCTCTAAATCTTTAGAGATCATTTCTATATGTTACGAGGGAAGGTTATAATGGAAGTCCATGCAAAAATTATCTCAAAATTAGATTTCTATGAAACTTTTTGAAAGACTAGTTTCGGTCAAAAAATCATAGTATTATACACAATTTTATACTAGTTTCAGTCAAAAAATCAAATTAAATCAAGGAGTATTTGAAATGCTCTGAAACTTAACAAATCCTTTCTATATGTTACGAGGGAAGTTTATGCGGAAGTTCGTGCAAAACATTATCTCAAAATTAGATTTCTATGAAACTTTTTGAAATACTAGTTTCAGTATAAAAATTATAGTGTATTATACACAATTTTATAAAAATTTGTACAAAAAATCAAATTAAATCGAGGATTGTTCGAAATGCTACTAAATTTTACAGATCCTTTATTTATGTTACGAGGGAAGGTTATCATGGAAGTCCATGAAAAATAATTATCTCAAAGTTAGATTCTATTAAACTTTTTGAAAGACTAGTTTCGGTCAAAAAATTGTAGTATATTATACACAATTTTATACTAGTTTCAGTCAAAAAATCAAATGAAATCGAGGATTGTTCGAAATGCTACGAAACTTTTCAGATCCTTTCTATATGTTTTGAGGGAAGATTATGATGGAACTACATGTAAAAAATTATCTCAAAATTAGATTTCTATGAAACTTTTTGAAAGACTAGTTTCGCTCAAAAAAATCATAGTATATTATACACAATTTTATACTAGTTTCGGTCAAAAAATCAAATTAAATCGAGGATTGTTAAAAATGCTACGAAACTACTCAGATCCTTTCTATATGTTACGATGGAAGGTTATGATGGAAGTCCATGCAAAAAATTATCACAAAATTAGATTCTAAGAAACTTTTTGAAATACTAGTTTCAGTCAAAAAATTGTAGTATATTATACACAATTTTATACTAGTTTCGGTCTAAAAATCAAATTAAATCGAGGATTGTTCGAAATGCTACGAAACTTTTCAGATCCTTTCTATATGTTATGAGGGAAGGTTATGATGGAACTCCATGCAAAAAATTATCTCAAAATTATATTCTATGAAACTTTTCGAAATACTAGTTTCGGTCAAAAAATCATAGTATAATATACACAATTTTATACTAGTTTCGGTCAAAAAATCAAATTAAATCGAGGATTGTTCGAAATGCTACGAAATTTTACAGATCCTTTATTTATATTACGAGGGAAGGTTATGATTGATGTCCATGCAAAAATTATCTCAATATAGGATTCTATGAAACTTTTTGAAAGAATAGTTTCGGTCAAAAAATTGTAGTATATTATACACAATTTTATACTAGTTCCAGTCAAGAAATAAAATTAAATCGAGCATTGATCAAAATGCTACAAAATGTTTCAGATCCTTTCTATACGTTACGAGGGAAGCTAACGATGGAAGTTTGTGCAAAAAATTATCTTAAGATTAGATTCTATTAAACTTTTTGAAATACTAGTTTCGGTCAAAAAACATAGTGTATTATACGAAATTTTATAATAGTTTCGTTCAAAATATCTAATTAAATCGAGGATTGTTCGAAATGCTATGAAATTTTACAGATCCTTTCTTTATGTTACGAGGGAAGGTTATGATGGAAGTCAATGAAAAAAAAATTATCTCAAAATTAGATTCTATGAAACTTTTTGAAGACTAGTTTCGGTCAAAAAATTGTAGTCTATTATACACAATTTTATACTAGTTTCAGTCAAAAAATCAAATTAAATCGAGGAGTATTCGAAATGCTCTAAATCTTTAGAGATCATTTCTATATGTTATGAGGGAAGGTTATAATGGAAGTCCATGCAAAAAATTATCTCAAAATTAGATTTCTATGAAACTTTTTGAAAGACTAGTTTCGGTCAAAAAATCATAGTATTATACACAATTTTATACTAGTTTCAGTCAAAAAATCAAATTAAATCAAGGAGTATTTGAAATGCTCTGAAACTTAACAAATCCTTTCTATATGTTACGAGGGAAGTTTATGCGGAAGTTCGTGCAAAACATTATCTCAAAATTAGATTTCTATGAAACTTTTTGAAATACTAGTTTCAGTATAAAAATTATAGTGTATTATACACAATTTTATAAAAATTTGTACAAAAAATCAAATTAAATCGAGGATTGTTCGAAATGCTACTAAATTTTACAGATCCTTTATTTATGTTACGAGGGAAGGTTATCATGGAAGTCCATGAAAAATAATTATCTCAAAGTTAGATTCTATTAAACTTTTTGAAAGACTAGTTTCGGTCAAAAAATTGTAGTATATTATACACAATTTTATACTAGTTTCAGTCAAAAAATCAAATGAAATCGAGGATTGTTCGAAATGCTACGAAACTTTTCAGATCCTTTCTATATGTTTTGAGGGAAGATTATGATGGAACTACATGTAAAAAATTATCTCAAAATTAGATTTCTATGAAACTTTTTGAAAGACTAGTTTCGCTCAAAAAAATCATAGTATATTATACACAATTTTATACTAGTTTCGGTCAAAAAATCAAATTAAATCGAGGATTGTTCGAAATGCTACGAAATTTTACAGATCCTTTATTTATATTATGAGGGAAGGTTATGATTGATGTCCATGCAAAAATTATCTCAATATAGGATTCTATGAAACTTTTTGAAAGACTAGTTTCGGTCAAAAAATTGTAGTATATTATACACAATTTTATACTAGTTCCAGTCAAGAAATAAAATTGAATCGAGCATTGTTCAAAATGCTACAAAATGTTTCAGATCCTTTCTATACGTTACGAGGGAAGCTAACGATGGAAGTTTGTGCAAAAAATTATCTTAAGATTAGATTCTATTAAACTTTTTGAAATACTAGTTTCGGTCAAAAAACATAGTGTATTATACGATATTTTATAATAGTTTCGTTCAAAATATCTAATTAAATCGAGGATTGTTCGAAATGCTATGAAATTTTATAGATACTTTCTTTATGTTACGAGGGAAGGTTATGATGGAAGTCAATGAAAAAAAATTATCTCAAAATTAGATTCTATGAAACTTTTTGAAAGACTAGTTTCGGTCAAAAAATTGTAGTCTATTATACACAATTTTATACTAGTTTCAGTCAAAAAATCAAATTAAATCGAGGAGTATTCGAAATGCTCTAAATCTTTACAGATCATTTCTATATGTTACGATGGAAGGTTATAATGGAAGTCCATACAAAAAATTATCTCAAAATTAGATTTCTATGAAACTTTTTGAATGACTAGTTTCGGTCAAAAAATCATAGTATTATACACAATTTTATACTAGTTTCAGTCAAAAAATCAAATTAAATCTAGGAGTATTTGAAATGCTCTGAAAATTAACAAATCCTTTCTATATGTTACGAGAGAAGTTTATGCGGAAGTTCGTGCAAAACATTATCTCAAAATTAGATTTCTATGAAACTTTTTGAAATACTAGTTTCGGTATAAAAATTATAGTGTATTATAGAAAATTTTATAAAAATTTGTACAAAAAATCAAATTAAATCGAGGATTGTTCGAAATGCTACGAAATTTGACAGATCCTTTATTTATGTTACGAGGGAAGGTTATCATGGAAGTCCATGAAAAATAATTATCTCAAAGTTAGATTCTATTAAACTTTTTGAAAGACTAGTTTCGGTCAAAAAATTGTAGTATATTATACACAATTTTATACTAGTTTCAGTCAAAAAATCAAATTAAAACGAGGATTGTTCGAAATGCTACGAAACTTTTCAGATCCTTTCTATATGTTTTGAGGGAAGGTTATGATGGAACTACATGTAAAAAATTATCTCAAAATTAGATTTCTATGAAACTTTTTGAAAGACTAGTTTCGCTCAAAAAAATCATAGTATATTATACATAATTTTATACTAGTTTCGGTCAAAAAATCAAATTAAATCGAGGATTGTTAAAAATGCTACGAAACTACTCAGATCCTTTCTATATGTTACGATGGAAGGGTATGATGGAAGTCCATGCAAAAAATTATCACAAAATTAGATTCTAAGAAACTTTTTGAAATACTAGTTTCAGTCAAAAAATTGTAGTATATTATACACAATTTTATACTAGTTTCGGTCTAAAAATCAAATTAAATCGAGGATTGTTCGAAATGCTACGAAACTTTTCAGATCCTTTCTATATGTTATGAGGGAAGGTTATGATGGAACTCCATGCAAAAAATTATCTCAAAATTATATTCTATGAAACTTTTCGAAATACTAGTTTCGGTCAAAAAATCATAGTATAATATACACAATTTTATACTAGTTTCGGTCAAAAAATCAAATTAAATCGAGGAATGTTCGAAATGCTACGAAATTTTACAGATCCTTTATTTATATTACGAGGGAAGGTTGTGATTGATGTCCATGCAAAAATTATCTCAATATAGGATTCTATGAAACTTTTTGAAAGACTAGTTTCGGTCAAAAAATTGTAGTATATTATACACAATTTTATACTAGTTCCAGTCAAGAAATAAAATTAAATCGAGCATTGTTCAAAATGCTACAAAATGTTTCAGATCCTTTCTATACGTTACGAGGGAAGCTAAAGATGGAAGTTTGTGCAAAAAATTATCTTAAGATTAGATTCTATTAAACTTTTTGAAATACTAGTTTCGGTCAAAAAACATAGTGTATTATACGAAATTTTAGAATAGTTTCGTTCAAAATATCTAATTAAATCGAGGATTGTTCGAAATGCTATGAAATTTTACAGATCCTTTCTTTATGTTACGAGGGAAGGTTATGATGGAAGTCAATGAAAAAAAAATTATCTCAAAATTAGATTCTATGAAACTTTTTGAAGACTAGTTTCGGTCAAAAAATTGTAGTCTATTATACACAATTTTATACTAGTTTCAGTCAAAAAATCAAATTAAATCGAGGAGTATTCGAAATGCTCTAAATCTTTAGAGATCATTTCTATATGTTACGAGGGAAGGTTATAATGGAAGTCCATGCAAAAAATTATCTCAAAATTAGATTTCTATGAAACTTTTTGAAAGACTAGTTTCGGTCAAAAAATCATAGTATTATACACAATTTTATACTAGTTTCAGTCAAAAAATCAAATTAAATCAAGGAGTATTTGAAATGCTCTGAAACTTAACAAATCCTTTCTATATGTTACGAGGGAAGTTTATGCGGAAGTTCGTGCAAAACATTATCTCAAAATTAGATTTCTATGAAACATTTTGAAATACTAGTTTCGGTATAAAAATTATAGTGTATTATACACAATTTTATAAAAATTTGTACAAAAAATCAAATTAAATCGAGGATTGTTCGAAATGCAACGAAATTTTACAGATCCTTTATTTATGTTACGAGGGAAGGTTATCATGGAAGTCCATGAAAAATAATTATCTCAAAGTTAGATTCTATTAAACTTTTTGAAAGACTAGTTTCGGTCAAAAAATTGTAGTATATTATACACAATTTTATACTAGTTTCAGTCAAAAAATCAAATGAAATCGAGGATTGTTCTAAATGCTACGAAACTTTTCAGATCCTTTCTATATGTTTTGAGGGAAGGTTATGATGGAACTACATGTAAAAAATTATCTCAAAATTAGATTTCTATGAAACTTTTTGAAAAACTAGTTTCGTTCAAAAAAATCATAGTATATTATACACAATTTTATACTAGTTTCGGTCAAAAAATCAAATTAAATCGAGGATTGTTTAAAATGCTACGAAACTACTCAGATCCTTTCTATATGTTACGATGGAAGGTTATTATGGAAGTCCATGCAAAATATTATCACAAAATTAGATTCTAAGAAACTTTTTGAAATACTAGTTTCAGTCAAAAAATTGTAGTATATTATACACAATTTTATACTAGTTTCGATCTAAAAATAAAATTAAATCGAGGATTGTTCGAAATTCTACGAAACTTTTCAGATCCTTTCTATATGTTAGGAGGGAAGGTTATGATGGAACTCCATGCAAAAAATTATCTCAAAATTATATTCTATGAAACTTTTCGAAATACTAGTTTCGGTCAAAAAATCATAGTATAATATACACAATTTTATACTAGTTTCGGTCAAAAAATCAAATTAAATCGAGGATTGTTTGAAATGCTACGAAATTTTACAGATCCTTTATTTATATTATGAGGGAAGGTTATGATTGATGTCCATGCAAAAATTATCTCAATATAGGATTCTATGAAACTTTTTGAAAGACTAGTTTCGGTCAAAAAATTGTAGTATATTATACACAATTTTATACTAGTTCCAGTCAAGAAATAAAATTGAATCGAGCATTGTTCAAAATGCTACAAAATGTTTCAGATCCTTTCTATACGTTACGAGGGAAGCTAACGATGGAAGTTTGTGCAAAAAATTATCTTAAGATTAGATTCTATTAAACTTTTTGAAATACTAGTTTCGGTCAAAAAACATAGTGTATTATACGATAATTTATAATAGTTTCGTTCAAAATATCTAATTAAATCGAGGATTGTTCGAAATGCTATGAAATTTTACAGATCCTTTCTTTATGTTACGAGGGAAGGTTATGATGGAAGTCAATGAAAAAAAATTATCTCAAAATTAGATTCTATGAAACTTTTTGAAAGACTTGTTTCGGTCAAAAAATTGTAGTCTATTATACACAATTTTATACTAGTTTCAGTCAAAAAATCAAATTAAATCGAGGAGTATTCGAAATGCTCTAAATCTTTACAGATCATTTCTATATGTTACGAGGGAAGGTTATAATGGAAGTCCATACAAAAAATTATCTCAAAATTAGATTTCTATGAAACTTTTTGAAAGACTAGTTTCGGTCAAAAAATCATAGTATTATACACAATTTTATACTAGTTTCAGTCAAAAAATCAAATTAAATCAAGAAGTATTTGAAATGCTCTGAAACTTAACAAATCCTTTCTATATGTTACGAGAGAAGTTTATGCGGATGTTCGTGCAAAACATTATCTCAAAATTAGATTTCTATGAAACTTTTTGAAATACTAGTTTCGGTATAAAAATTATAGTGTATTATACAAAATTTTATAAAAATTTGTACAAAAAATCAAATTAAATCGAGGATTGTTCGAAATGCTACGAAATTTGACAGATCCTTTATTTATGTTACGAGGGAAGGTTATCATGGAAGTCCATGAAAAATAATTATCTCAAAATTAGATTCTATTAAACTTTTTGAAAGACTAGTTTCGGTCAAAAATTGTGGTATATTATACACAATTTTATACTAGTTTCAGTCAAAAAATCAAATTAAAATGAGGATTGTTCGAAATGCTACGAAACTTTTCAGATCCTTTCTATATGTTTTGAAGGAAGATTATGATGGAACTACATGTAAAAAATTATCTCAAAATTAGATTTCTATGAAACTTTTTGAAAGACTAGTTTCGCTCAAAAAAATCATAGTATATTATACACAATTTTATACTAGTTTCGGTCAAAAAATCAAATTAAATCGAGGATTGTTTAAAATACTACGAAACTACTCAGATCCTTTCTATATGTTACGATGGAAGGTTATTATGGAAGTCCATGCAAAATATTATCACAAAATTAGATTCTAAGAAACTTTTTGAAATACTAGTTTCAGTCAATAAATTGTAGTATATTATACACAATTTTATACTAGTTTCGGTCTAAAAATAAAATTAAATCGAGGATTGTTCGAAATTCTACGAAACTTTTCAGATCCTTTCTATATGTTAGGAGGGAAGGTTATGATGGAACTCCATGCAAAAAATTATCTCAAAATTATATTCTATGAAACTTTTCGAAATACTAGTTTCGGTCAAAAAATCATAGTATAATATACACAATTTTATACTAGTTTCGGTCAAAAAATCAAATTAAATCGAGGATTGTTCGAAATGCTACGAAATTTTACAGATCCTTTATTTATATTATGAGGGAAGGTTATGATTGATGTCCATGCAAAAATTATCTCAATATAGGATTCTATGAAACTTTTTGAAAGACTAGTTTCGGTCAAAAAATTGTAGTATATTATACACAATTTTATACTAGTTCCAGTCAAGAAATAAAATTGAATCGAGCATTGTTCAAAATGCTACAAAATGTTTCAGATCCTTTCTATACGTTACGAGGGAAGCTAACGATGGAAGTTTGTGCAAAAAATTATCTTAAGATTAGATTATATTAAACTTTTTGAAATACTAGTTTCGGTCAAAAAACATAGTGTATTATACGATAATTTATAATAGTTTCGTTCAAAATATCTAATTAAATCGAGGATTGTTCGAAATGCTATGAAATTTTACAGATCATTTCTTTATGTTACGAGGGAAGGTTATGATGGAAGTCAATGAAAAAAAATTATCTCAAAATTAGATTCTATGAAACTTTTTGAAAGACTTGTTTCGGTCAAAAAATTGTAGTCTATTATACACAATTTTATACTAGTTTCAGTCAAAAAATCAAATTAAATCGAGGAGTATTCGAAATGCTCTAAATCTTTACAGATCATTTCTATATGTTACGAGGGAAGGTTATAATGGAAGTCCATACAAAAAATTATCTCAAAATTAGATTTCTATGAAACTTTTTGAAAGACTAGTTTCGGTCAAAAAATCATAGTATTATACACAATTTTATACTAGTTTCAGTCAAAAAATCAAATTAAATCAAGAAGTATTTGAAATGCTCTGAAACTTAACAAATCCTTTCTATATGTTACGAGAGAAGTTTATGCGGAAGTTCGTGCAAAACATTATCTCAAAATTAGATTTCTATGAAACTTTTTGAAATACTAGTTTCGGTATAAAAATTATAGTGTATTATACCAAATTTTATAAAAATTTGTACAAAAAATCAAATTAAATCGAGGATTGTTCGAAATGCTACGAAATTTGACAGATCCTTTATTTATGTTACGAGGGAAGGTTATCATGGAAGTCCATGAAAAATAATTATCTCAAAATTAGATTCTATTAAACTTTTTGAAAGACTAGTTTCGGTCAAAAATTGTGGTATATTATACACAATTTTATACTAGTTTCAGTCAAAAAATCAAATTAAAATGAGGATTGTTCGAAATGCTACGAAACTTTTCAGATCCTTTCTATATGTTTTGAAGGAAGATTATGATGGAACTACATGTAAAAAATTATCTCAAAATTAGATTTCTATGAAACTTTTTGAAAGACTAGTTTCGCTCAAAAAAATCATAGTATATTATACACAATTTTATACTAGTTTCGGTCAAGAAATCAAATTAAATCGAGGATTGTTTAAAATACTACGAAACTACTCAGATCCTTTCTATATGTTACGATGGAAGGTTATTATGGAAGTCCATGCAAAATATTATTACAAAATTAGATTCTAAGAAACTTTTTGAAATACTAGTTTCAGTCAAAAAATTGTAGTATATTATACACAATTTTATACTAGTTTCGGTCTAAAAATCAAATTAAATCGAGGATTGTTCGAAATGCTACGAAACTTTTCAGATCCTTTCTATATGTTTTGAGGGAAGGTTATGATGGAACTCCATGCAAAAAATTATCTCAAAATTATATTCTATGAAACTTTTCGAAATACTAGTTTCGGTCAAAAAATCATAGTATAATATACACAATTTTATACTAGTTTCGGTCAAAAAATCAAATTAAATCGAGGATTGTTCGAAATGCTACGAAAATTTACAGATCCTTTATTTATATTACGAGGGAAGGTTATGATTGATGTCCATGCAAAAATTATCTCAATATAGGATTCTATGAAACTTTTTGAAAGACTAGTTTCGGTCAAAAAATTGTAGTATATTATACACAATTTTATACTAGTTCCAGTCAAGAAATAAAATTAAATCGAGCATTGTTCAAAATGCTACAAAATGTTTCAGATCCTTTCTATACGTTACGAGGGAAGCTAACGATGGAAGTTTGTGCAAAAAATTATCTTAAGATTAGATTCTATTAAACTTTTTGAAATACTAGTTTCGGTCAAAAAACATAGTGTATTATACGAAATTTTATAATAGTTTCGTTCAAATATCTAATTAAATCGAGGATTGTTCGAAATGCTATGAAATTTTACAGATCCTTTCTTTATGTTACGAGGGAAGGTTATGATGGAAGTCAATGAAAAAAAATTATCTCAAAATTAGATTCTATGAAACTTTTTGAAAGACTAGTTTCGGTCAAAAAATTGTAGTCTATTATACACAATTTTATACTAGTTTCAGTCAAAAAATCAAATTAAATCGAGGAGTATTCGAAATGCTCTAAATATTTACAGATCATTTCTATATGTTACGTGGGAAGGTTATAATGGAAGTCCATGCAAAAAATTATCTCAAAATTAGATTTCTATGAAACTTTTTGAAAGACTAGTTTCGGTCAAAAAATCATAGTATTATACACAATTTTATACTAGTTTCAGTCAAAAAATCAAATTAAATCAAGGAGTATTTGAAATGCTCTGAAACTTAACAAATCCTTTCTATATGTTACGAGGGAAGTTTATGCGGAAGTTCGTGCAAAACATTATCTCAAAATTAGATTTCTATGAAACATTTTGAAATACTAGTTTCGGTATAAAAATTATAGTGTATTATACACAATTTTATAAAAATTTGTACAAAAAATCAAATGAAATCGAGGATTGTTCGAAATGCTACGAAACTTTTCAGATCCTTTCTATATGTTTTGAGGGAAGGTTATGATGGAACTACATGTAAAAAATTATCTCAAAATTAGATTTCTATGAAACTTTTTGAAAGACTAGTTTCGCTCAAAAAAATCATAGTATATTATACACAATTTTATACTAGTTTCGGTCAAAAAATCAAATTAAATCGAGGATTGTATAAAATGCTACGAAACTACTCAGATCCTTTCTATATGTTACGATGGAAGGTTATTATGGAAGTACATGCAAAATATTATCACAAAATTAGATTCTAAGAAACTTTTTGAAATACTAGTTTCAGTCAAAAAATTGTAGTATATTATACACAATTTTATACTAGTTTCGGTCTAAAAATAAAATTAAATCGAGGATTGTTCGAAATTCTACGAAACTTTTCAGATCCTTTCTATATGTTATGAGGGAAGGTTATGATGGAACTCCATGCAAAAAATTATCTCAAAATTATATTCTATGAAACTTTTCGAAATACTAGTTTCTGTCAAAAAATCATAGTATAATATACACAATTTTATACTAGTTTCGGTCAAAAAATCAAATTAAATCGAGGATTGTTCGAAATGCTACGAAATTTTACAGATCCTTTATTTATATTATGAGGGAAGGTTATGATTGATGTCCATGCAAAAATTATCTCAATATAGGATTCTATGAAACTTTTTGAAAGACTAGTTTCGGTCAAAAAATTGTAGTATATTATACACAATTTTATACTAGTTCCAGTCAAGAAATAAAATTGAATCGAGCATTGTTCAAAATGCTACAAAATGTTTCAGATCCTTTCTATACGTTACGAGGGAAGCTAACGATGGAAGTTTGTGCAAAAAATTATCTTAAGATTAGATTCTATTAATCTTTTTGAAATACTAGTTTCGGTCAAAAAACATAGTGTATTATACGATATTTTATAATAGTTTCGTTCAAAATATCTAATTAAATCGAGGATTGTTCGAAATGCTATGAAATTTTACAGATCCTTTCTTTATGTTACGAGGGAAGGTTATGATGGAAGTCAATGAAAAAAAATTATCTCAAAATTAGATTCTATGAAATTTTTTGAAAGACTAGTTTCGGTCAAAAAATTGTAGTCTATTATACACAATTTTATACTAGTTTCAGTCAAAAAATCAAATTAAATCGAGGAGTATTCGAAATGCTCTAAATCTTTACAGGTCATTTCTATATGTTACGAGGGAAGGTTATAATGGAAGTCCATACAAAAAATTATCTCCAAATTAGATTTCTATGAAACTTTTTGAATGACTAGTTTCGGTCAAAAAATCATAGTATTATACACAATTTTATACTAGTTTCAGTCAAAAAATCAAATTAAATCAAGAAGTATTTGAAATGCTCTGAAACTTAACAAATCCTTTCTATATGTTACGAGAGAAGTTTATGCGGAAGTTCGTGCAAAACATTATATCAAAATTAAATTTCTATGAAACTTTTTGAAATACTAGTTTCGGTATAAAAATTATAGTGTATTATACAAAATTTTATAAAAATTTGTACAAAAAATCAAATTAAATCGAGGATTGTTCGAAATGCTACGAAATTTGACAGATACTTTATTTATGTTACGAGGGAAGGTTATCATGGAAGTCCATGAAAAATAATTATCTCAAAATTAGATTCTATTAAACTTTTTGAAAGACTAGTTTCGGTCAAAAATTGTAGTATATTATACACAATTTTATACTAGTTTCAGTCAAAAAATCAAATTAAAATGAGGATTGTTCGAAATGCTACGAAACTTTTCAGATCCTTTCTATATGTTTTGAAGGAAGATTATGATGGAACTACATGTAAAAAATTATCTCAAAATTAGATTTCTATGAAACTTTTTGAAAGACTAGTTTCGCTCAAAAAAATCATAGTATATTATACACAATTTTATACTAGTTTCGGTCAAAAAATCAAATTAAATCGAGGATTGTTTAAAATACTACGAAACTACTCAGATCCTTTCTATATGTTACGATGGAAGGTTATTATGGAAGTCCATGCAAAATATTATTACAAAATTAGATTCTAAGAAACTTTTTGAAATACTAGTTTCAGTCAAAAAATTGTAGTATATTATACACAATTTTATACTAGTTTCGGTCTAAAAATCAAATTAAATCGAGGATTGTTCGAAATGCTACGAAACTTTTCAGATCCTTTCTATATGTTTTGAGGGAAGGTTATGATGGAACTCCATGCAAAAAATTATCTCAAAATTATATTCTATGAAACTTTTCGAAATACTAGTTTCGGTCAAAAAATCATAGTATAATATACACAATTTTATACTAGTTTCGGTCAAAAAATCAAATTAAATCAAGGATTGTTCGAAATGCTACGAAAATTTACAGATCCTTTATTTATATTACGAGGGAAGGTTATGATTGATGTCCATGCAAAAATTATCTCAATATAGGATTCTATGAAACTTTTTGAAAGACTAGTTTCGGTCAAAAAATTGTAGTATATTATACACAATTTTATACTAGTTCCAGTCAAGAAATAAAATTAAATCGAGCATTGTTCAAAATGCTACAAAATGTTTCAGATCCTTTCTATACGTTACGAGGAAAGCTAACGATGGAAGTTTGTGCAAAAAATTATCTTAAGATTAGATTCTATTAAACTTTTTGAAATACTAGTTTCGGTCAAAAAACATAGTGTATTATACGAAATTTTATAATAGTTTCGTTCAAATATCAAATTAAATCGAGGATTGTTCGAAATGCTATGAAATTTTACAGATCATTTCTTTATGTTACGAGGGAAGGTTATGATGGAAGTCAATGAAAAAAAATTATCTCAAAATTAGATTCTATGAAACTTTTTGAAAGACTAGTTTCGGTCAAAAAATTGTAGTCTATTATACACAATTTTATACTAGTTTCAGTCAAAAAATCAAATTAAATCGAGGAGTATTCGAAATGCTCAAAATCTTTACATATCATTTCTATATGTTACGAGGGAAGGTTATAATGGAAGTCCATGCAAAAAATTATCTCAAAATTAGATTTCTATGAAACTTTTTGAAAGACTAGTTTCGGTCAAAAAATCATAGTATTATACACAATTTTATACTAGTTTCAGTCAAAAAATCAAATTAAATCAAGAAGTATTTGAAATGCTCTGAAACTTAACAAATCCTTTCTATATGTTACGAGAGAAGTTTATGCGGAAGTTCGTGCAAAACATTATATCAAAATTAAATTTCTATGAAACTTTTTGAAATACTAGTTTCGGTATAAAAATTATAGTGTATTATACAAAATTTTATAAAAATTTGTACAAAAAATCAAATTAAATCGAGGATTGTTCGAAATGCTACGAAATTTGACAGATACTTTATTTATGTTACGAGGGAAGGTTATCATGGAAGTCCATGAAAAATAATTATCTCAAAATTAGATTCTATTAAACTTTTTGAAAGACTAGTTTCGGTCAAAAATTGTAGTATATTATACACAATTTTATACTAGTTTCAGTCAAAAAATCAAATTAAAATGAGGATTGTTCGAAATGCTACGAAACTTTTCAGATCCTTTCTATATGTTTTGAAGGAAGATTATGATGGAACTACATGTAAAAAATTATCTCAAAATTAGATTTCTATGAAACTTTTTGAAAGACTAGTTTCGCTCAAAAAAATCATAGTATATTATACACAATTTTATACTAGTTTCGGTCAAAAAATCAAATTAAATCGAGGATTGTTTAAAATACTACGAAACTACTCAGATCCTTTCTATATGTTACGATGGAAGGTTATTATGGAAGTCCATGCAAAATATTATTACAAAATTAGATTCTAAGAAACTTTTTGAAATACTAGTTTCAGTCAAAAAATTGTAGTATATTATACACAATTTTATACTAGTTTCGGTCTAAAAATCAAATTAAATCGAGGATTGTTCGAAATGCTACGAAACTTTTCAGATCCTTTCTATATGTTTTGAGGGAAGGTTATGATGGAACTCCATGCAAAAACTTATCTCAAAATTATATTCTATGAAACTTTTCGAAATACTAGTTTCGGTCAAAAAATCATAGTATAATATACACAATTTTATACTAGTTTCGGTCAAAAAATCAAATTAAATCAAGGATTGTTCGAAATGCTACGAAAATTTACAGATCCTTTATTTATATTACGAGGGAAGGTTATGATTGATGTCCATGCAAAAATTATCTCAATATAGGATTCTATGAAACTTTTTGAAAGACTAGTTTCGGTCAAAAAATTGTAGTATATTATACACAATTTTATACTAGTTCCAGTCAAGAAATAAAATTAAATCGAGCATTGTTCAAAATGCTACAAAATGTTTCAGATCCTTTCTATACGTTACGAGGAAAGCTAACGATGGAAGTTTGTGCAAAAAATTATCTTAAGATTAGATTCTATTAAACTTTTTGAAATACTAGTTTCGGTCAAAAAACATAGTGTATTATACGAAATTTTATAATAGTTTCGTTCAAATATCAAATTAAATCGAGGATTGTTCGAAATGCTATGAAATTTTACAGATCATTTCTTTATGTTACGAGGGAAGGTTATGATGGAAGTCAATGAAAAAAAATTATCTCAAAATTAGATTCTATGAAACTTTTTGAAAGACTAGTTTCGGTCAAAAAATTGTAGTCTATTATACACAATTTTATACTAGTTTCAGTCAAAAAATCAAATTAAATCGAGGAGTATTCGAAATGCTCAAAATCTTTACATATCATTTCTATATGTTACGAGGGAAGGTTATAATGGAAGTCCATGCAAAAAATTATCTCAAAATTAGATTTCTATGAAACTTTTTGAAAGACTAGTTTCGGTCAAAAAATCATAGTATTATACACAATTTTATACTAGTTTCAGTCAAAAAATCAAATTAAATCAAGGAGTATTTGAAATGCTCGGAAACATAAAAAATCCTTTCTATATGTTACGAGGGAAGTTTATGCGGAAGTTCGTGCAAAACATTATCTCAAAATTAGATTTCTATGAAACTTTTTGAAATACTAGTTTCGGTATAAAATTATAGTGTATTATACACAATTTTATAAAAATTTGTACAAAAAATCAAATTAAATCGAGGATTGTTCGAAATGCTACGAAATTTTACAGATCCTTTATTTATGTTACGAGGGAAGGTTATCATGGAAGTCCATGAAAAATAATTATCTCAAAGTTAGATTCTATTAAACTTTTTGAAAGACTAGTTTCGGTCAAAAAATTGTAGTATATTATACACAATTTTATACTAGTTTCAGTCAAAAAATCAAATGAAATCGAGGATTTTCGAAATGCTACGAAACTTTTCAGATCCTTTCTATATGTTTTGAGGGAAGGTTATGATGGAACTCCATGTAAAAAATTATCTCAAAATTAGATTTCTATGAAACTTTTTGAAAGACTAGTTTCGCTCAAAAAAATCATAGTATATTATACACAATTTTATACTAGTTTCGGTCAAAAAATCAAATTAAATCGAGGATTGTTTAAAATGCTACGAAACTACTCAGATCCTTTCTATATGTTACGATGGAAGGTTATTATGGAAGTCCATGCAAAATATTATCACAAAATTAGATTCTAAGAAACTTTTTGAAATACTAGTTTCAGTCAAAAAGTTGTAGTATATTATACACAATTTTATACTAGTTTCGGTCTAAAAATCAAATTAAATCGAGGATTGTTCGAAATGCTACGAAACTTTTCATATCCTTTCTATATGTTATGAGGGAAGGTTATGATGGAACTCCATGCAAAAAATTATCTCAAAATTATATTCTATGAAACTTTTCGAAATACTAGTTTCGGTCAAAAAATCATAGTATAATATACACAATTTTATACTACTTTCGGTCAAAAAATCAAATTAAATTGAGGATTGTTCGAAATGCTACGAAATTAAACAGATCCTTTATTTATATTACGAGGGAAGGTTATGATTGATGTCCATGCAAAAATTATCTCAATATAGGATTCTATGAAACTTTTTGAAAGACTAGTTTCGGTCAAAAAATTGTAGTATATTATACACAATTTTATACTAGTTCCAGTCAAGAAATAAAATTAAATCGAGCATTGTTCAAAATGCTACATAATGTATTAGATCCTTTCTATACGTTACGAGGGAAGCTAACGATGGAAGTTTGTGCAAAAAATTATCTTTAGATTAGATTCTATTAAACTTTTTGAAATACTAGTTTAGGTCAAAAAACATAGTGTATTATGCGAAATTTTATAATAGTTTCGTTCAAAATATCTAATTAAATCGAGGATTGTTCTAAATGCTATGAAATTTTACAGATCCTTTCTTTATGTTACGAGGGAAGGTTATGATGGAAGTCAATGAAAAAAAATTATCTCAAAATTAGATTCTATGAAACTTTTTGAAAGACTAGTTTCGGTCAAAAAATTGTAGTCTATTATACACAATTTTATACTAGTTTCAGTCAATAAATCAAATTAAATCGAGGAGTATTCGAAATGCTCTAAATCTTTACAGATCATTTCTATATGTTACGAGGGAAGGTTTTAATGGAAGTCCATGCAAAAAATTATCTCAAAATTAGATTTCTATGAAACTTTTTGAAAGACTAGTTTCGGTCAAAAAATCATAGTATTATACACAATTTTATACTAGTTTCAGTCAAAAAATCAAATTAAATCAAGGAGTATTTGAAATGCTCTGAAACTTAACAAATACTTTCTATATGTTACGAGGGAAGTTTATGCGGAAGTTCGTGCAAAACATTATCTCAAAATTAGATTTCTATGAAACTTTTTGAAATACTAGTTTCGGTATAAAAATTATAGTGTATTATACACAATTTTATAAAAATTTGAACAAAAAATCAAATTAAATAGAGGATTGTTCGAAATGCTACGAAATTTTACAGATCCTTTATTTATGTTACGAGGGAAGGTTATCATGGAAGTCCATGAAAAATAATTATCTCAAAGTTAGATTCTATTAAACTTTTTGAAAGACTAGTTTCGGTCAAAAAATTGTTGTATATTATACACAATTTTATACTAGTTTCAGTCAAAAAATCAAATTAAATCGAGGATTGTTCGAAATGCTACGAAACTTTTCAGATCCTTTCTATATGTTTTGAGGGAAGGTTATGATGGAACTACATGTAAAAAATTATCTCAAAATTAGATTTCAATGAAACTTTTTGAAAGACTAGTTTCGCTCAAAAAAATCATAGTATATTATACACAATTTTATACTAGTTTCGGTCAAAAAATCAAATCAAATCGAGGATTGTTTAAAATGCTACAAAACTACTCAGATCCTTTCTATATGTTACGATGGAAGGTTATGATGGAAGTCCATGCAAAAAATTATCACAAAATTAGATTCTAAGAAACTTTTTGAAATACTAGTTTCAGTCAAAAAGTTGTCGTATATTATACACAATTTAATACTAGTTTCGGTCTAAAAATCAAATTAAATCGAGGATTGTTCGAAATGCTACGAAACTTTTCATATCCTTTCTATATGTTATGAGGGAAGGTTATGATGGAACTCCATGCAAAAAATTATCTCAAAATTATATTCTATGAAACTTTTCGAAATACTAGTTTCGGTCAAAAAATCATAGTATAATATACACAATTTTATACTAGTTTCGGTCAAAAAATCAAATTAAATCGAGGATTGTTCGAAATGCTACGAAATTAAACAGATCCTTTATTTATATTACGAGGGAAGGTTATGATTGATGTCCATGCAAAAATTATCTCAATATAGGATTCTATGAAACTTTTTGAAAGACTAGTTTCGGTCAAAAAATTGTAGTATATTATACACAATTTTATACTAGTTCCAGTCAAGAAATAAAATTAAATCGAGCATTGTTCAAAATGCTACAAAATGTATTAGATCCTTTCTATACGTTACGAGGGAAGCTAACGATGGAAGTTTGTGCAAAAAATTATCTTTAGATTAGATTCTATTAAACTTTTTGAAATACTAGTTTATGTCAAAAAACATAGTGTATTATGCGAAATTTTATAATAGTTTCGTTCAAAATATCTAATTAAATCGAGGATTGTTCTAAATGCTATGAAATTTTACAGATCCTTTCTTTATGTTATGAGGGAAGGTTATGATGGAAGTCAATGAAAAAAAATTATCTCAAAATTAGATTCTATGAAACTTTTTGAAAGACTAGTTTCGGTCAAAAAATTGTAGTCTATTATACACAATTTTATACTAGTTCCAGTCAAGAAATAAAATTGAATCGAGCATTGTTCAAAATGCTACAAAATGTTTCAGATCCTTTCTATACGTTACGAGGGAAGCTAACGATGGAAGTTTGTGCAAAAAATTATCTTAAGATTAGATTCTATTAAACTTTTTGAAATACTAGTTTCGGTCAAAAAACATAGTGTATTATACGATATTTTATAATAGTTTCGTTCAAAATATCTAATTAAATCGAGGATTGTTCGAAATGCTATGAAATTTTACAGATCCTTTCTTTATGTTACGAGGGAAGGTTATGATGGAAGTCAATGAAAAAAAATTATCTCAAAATTAGATTCTATGAAACTTTTTGAAAGACTTGTTTCGGTCAAAAAATTGTAGTCTATTATACACAATTTTATACTAGTTTCAGTCAAAAAATCAAATTAAATCGAGGAGTATTCGAAATGCTCTAAATCTTTACAGATCATTTCTATATGTTACGAGGGAAGGTTATAATGGAAGTCCATACAAAAAATTATCTCAAAATTAGATTTCTATGAAACTTTTTGAAAGACTAGTTTCGGTCAAAAAATCATAGTATTATACACAATTTTATACTAGTTTCAGTCAAAAAATCAAATTAAATCAAGAAGTATTTGAAATGCTCTGAAACTTAACAAATCCTTTCTATATGTTACGAGAGAAGTTTATGCGGAAGTTCGTGCAAAACATTATCTCAAAATTAGATTTCTATGAAACTTTTTGAAATACTAGTTTCGGTATAAAAATTATAGTGTATTATACAAAATTTTATAAAAATTTGTACAAAAAATCAAATTAAATCGAGGATTGTTCGAAATGCTACGAAATTTGACAGATCCTTTATTTATGTTACGAGGGAAGGTTATCATGGAAGTCCATGAAAAATAATTATCTCAAAATTAGATTCTATTAAACTTTTTGAAAGACTAGTTTCGGTCAAAAATTGTGGTATATTATACACAATTTTATACTAGTTTCAGTCAAAAAATCAAATTAAAATGAGGATTGTTCGAAATGCTACGAAACTTTTCAGATCCTTTCTATATGTTTTGAAGGAAGATTATGATGGAACTACATGTAAAAAATTATCTCAAAATTAGATTTCTATGAAACTTTTTGAAAGACTAGTTTCGCTCAAAAAAATCATAGTATATTATACACAATTTTATACTAGTTTCGGTCAAAAAATCAAATTAAATCGAGGATTGTTTAAAATACTACGAAACTACTCAGATCCTTTCTATATGTTACGATGGAAGGTTATTATGGAAGTCCATGCAAAATATTATTACAAAATTAGATTCTAAGAAACTTTTTGAAATACTAGTTTCAGTCAAAAAATTGTAGTATATTATACACAATTTTATACTAGTTTCGGTCTAAAAATCAAATTAAATCGAGGATTGTTCGAAATGCTACGAAACTTTTCAGATCCTTTCTATATGTTTTGAGGGAAGGTTATGATGGAACTCCATGCAAAAAATTATCTCAAAATTATATTCTATGAAACTTTTCGAAATACTAGTTTCGGTCAAAAAATCATAGTATAATATACACAATTTTATACTAGTTTCGGTCAAAAAATCAAATTAAATCGAGGATTGTTCGAAATGCTACGAAAATTTACAGATCCTTTATTTATATTACGAGGGAAGGTTATGATTGATGTCCATGCAAAAATTATCTCAATATAGGATTCTATGAAACTTTTTGAAAGACTAGTTTCGGTCAAAAAATTGTAGTATATTATACACAATTTTATACTAGTTCCAGTCAAGAAATAAAATTAAATCGAGCATTGTTCAAAATGCTACAAAATGTTTCAGATCCTTTCTATACGTTACGAGGGAAGCTAACGATGGAAGTTTGTGCAAAAAATTATCTTAAGATTAGATTCTATTAAACTTTTTGAAATACTAGTTTCGGTCAAAAAACATAGTGTATTATACGAAATTTTATAATAGTTTCGTTCAAATATCTAATTAAATCGAGGATTGTTCGAAATGCTATGAAATTTTACAGATCCTTTCTTTATGTTACGAGGGAAGGTTATGATGGAAGTCAATGAAAAAAAATTATCTCAAAATTAGATTCTATGAAACTTTTTGAAAGACTAGTTTCGGTCAAAAAATTGTAGTCTATTATACACAATTTTATACTAGTTTCAGTCAAAAAATCAAATTAAATCGAGGAGTATTCGAAATGCTCTAAATCTTTACAGATCATTTCTATATGTTACGAGGGAAGGTTATAATGGAAGTCCATGCAAAAAATTATCTCAAAATTAGATTTCTATGAAACTTTTTGAAAGACTAGTTTCGGTCAAAAAATCATAGTATTATACACAATTTTATACTAGTTTCAGTCAAAAAATCAAATTAAATCAAGGAGTATTTGAAATGCTCTGAAACTTAACAAATCCTTTCTATATGTTACGAGGGAAGTTTATGCGGAAGTTCGTGCAAAACATTATCTCAAAATTAGATTTCTATGAAACATTTTGAAATACTAGTTTCGGTATAAAAATTATAGTGTATTATACACAATTTTATAAAAATTTGTACAAAAAATCAAATTGAATCGAGGATTGTTCGAAATGCAACAAAATTTTACAGATCCTTTATTTATGTTACGAGGGAAGGTTATCATGGAAGTCCATGAAAAATAATTATCTCAAAGTTAGATTCTATTAAACTTTTTGAAAGACTAGTTTCGGTCAAAAAATTGTAGTATATTATACACAATTTTATACTAGTTTCAGTCAAAAAATCAAATGAAATCGAGGATTGTTCGAAATGCTACGAAACTTTTCAGATCCTTTCTATATGTTTTGAGGGAAGGTTATGATGGAACTACATGTAAAAAATTATCTCAAAATTAGATTTCTATGAAACTTTTTGAAAGACTAGTTTCGCTCAAAAAAATCATAGTATATTATACACAATTTTATACTAGTTTCGGTCAAAAAATCAAATTAAATCGAGGATTGTATAAAATGCTACGAAACTACTCAGATCCTTTCTATATGTTACGATGGAAGGTTATTATGGAAGTCCATGCAAAATATTATCACAAAATTAGATTCTAAGAAACTTTTTGAAATACTAGTTTCAGTCAAAAAATTGTAGTATATTATACACAATTTTATACTAGTTTCGGTCTAAAAATAAAATTAAATCGAGGATTGTTCGAAATTCTACGAAACTTTTCAGATCCTTTCTATATGTTATGAGGGAAGGTTATGATGGAACTCCATGCAAAAAATTATCTCAAAATTATATTCTATGAAACTTTTCGAAATACTAGTTTCTGTCAAAAAATCATAGTATAATATACACAATTTTATACTAGTTTCGGTCAAAAAATCAAATTAAATCGAGGATTGTTCGAAATGCTACGAAATTTTACAGATCCTTTATTTATATTACGAGGGAAGGTTATGATTGATGTCCATGCAAAAATTATCTCAATATAGGATTCTATGAAACTTTTTGAAAGACTAGTTTCGGTCAAAAAATTGTAGTCTATTATACACAATTTTATACTAGTTCCAGTCAAGAAATAAAATTGAATCGAGCATTGTTGAAAATGCTACAAAATGTTTCAGATCCTTTCTATACGTTACGAGGGAAGCTAACGATGGAAGTTTGTGCAAAAAATTATCTTAAGATTAGATTCTATTAAACTTTTTGAAATACTAGTTTCGGTCAAAAAACATAGTGTATTATGCGAAATTTTATAATAGTTTCGTTCAAAATATCTAATTAAATCGAGGATTGTTCTAAATGCTATGAAATTTTACAGATCCTTTCTTTATGTTACGAGGGAAGGTTATGATGGAAGTCAATGAAAAAAAATTATCTCAAAATTAGATTCTATGAAACTTTTTGAAAGACTAGTTTCGGTCAAAAAATTGTAGTCTATTATACACAATTTTATACTAGTTCCAGTCAAGAAATAAAATTGAATCGAGCATTGTTCAAAATGCTACAAAATGTTTCAGATCCTTTCTATACGTTACGAGGGAAGCTAACGATGGAAGTTTGTGCAAAAAATTATCTTAAGATTAGATTCTATTAAACTTTTTGAAATACTAGTTTCGGTCAAAAAACATAGTGTATTATACGATATTTTATAATAGTTTCGTTCAAAATATCTAATTAAATCGAGGATTGTTCGAAATGCTATGAAATTTTACAGATCCTTTCTTTATGTTACGAGGGAAGGTTATGATGGAAGTCAATGAAAAAAAATTATCTCAAAATTAGATTCTATGAAACTTTTTGAAAGACTAGTTTCGGTCAAAAAATTGTAGTCTATTATACACAATTTTATACTAGTTTCAGTCAAAAAATCAAATTAAATCGAGGAGTATTCGAAATGCTCTAAATCTTTACAGATCATTTCTATATGTTACGAGGGAAGGTTATAATGGAAGTCCATACAAAAAATTATCTCCAAATTAGATTTCTATGAAACTTTTTGAATGACTAGTTTCGGTCAAAAAATCATAGTATTATACACAATTTTATACTAGTTTCAGTCAAAAAATCAAATTAAATCAAGAAGTATTTGAAATGCTCTGAAACTTAACAAATCCTTTCTATATGTTACGAGAGAAGTTTATGCGGAAGTTCGTGCAAAACATTATATCAAAATTAAATTTCTATGAAACTTTTTGAAATACTAGTTTCGGTATAAAAATTATAGTGTATTATACAAAATTTTATAAAAATTTGTACAAAAAATCAAATTAAATCGAGGATTGTTCGAAATGCTACGAAATTTGACAGATACTTTATTTATGTTACGAGGGAAGGTTATCATGGAAGTCCATGAAAAATAATTATCTCAAAATTAGATTCTATTAAACTTTTTGAAAGACTAGTTTCGGTCAAAAATTGTAGTATATTATACACAATTTTATACTAGTTTCAGTCAAAAAATCAAATTAAAATGAGGATTGTTCGAAATGCTACGAAACTTTTCAGATCCTTTCTATATGTTTTGAAGGAAGATTATGATGGAACTACATGTAAAAAATTATCTCAAAATTAGATTTCTATGAAACTTTTTGAAAGACTAGTTTCGCTCAAAAAAATCATAGTATATTATACACAATTTTATACTAGTTTCGGTCAAAAAATCAAATTAAATCGAGGATTGTTTAAAATACTACGAAACTACTCAGATCCTTTCTATATGTTACGATGGAAGGTTATTATGGAAGTCCATGCAAAATATTATTACAAAATTAGATTCTAAGAAACTTTTTGAAATACTAGTTTCAGTCAAAAAATTGTAGTATATTATACACAATTTTATACTAGTTTCGGTCTAAAAATCAAATTAAATCGAGGATTGTTCGAAATGCTACGAAACTTTTCAGATCCTTTCTATATGTTTTGAGGGAAGGTTATGATGGAACTCCATGCAAAAAATTATCTCAAAATTATATTCTATGAAACTTTTCGAAATACTAGTTTCGGTCAAAAAATCATAGTATAATATACACAATTTTATACTAGTTTCGGTCAAAAAATCAAATTAAATCAAGGATTGTTCGAAATGCTACGAAAATTTACAGATCCTTTATTTATATTACGAGGGAAGGTTATGATTGATGTCCATGCAAAAATTATCTCAATATAGGATTCTATGAAACTTTTTGAAAGACTAGTTTCGGTCAAAAAATTGTAGTATATTATACACAATTTTATACTAGTTCCAGTCAAGAAATAAAATTAAATCGAGCATTGTTCAAAATGCTACAAAATGTTTCAGATCCTTTCTATACGTTACGAGGAAAGCTAACGATGGAAGTTTGTGCAAAAAATTATCTTAAGATTAGATTCTATTAAACTTTTTGAAATACTAGTTTCGGTCAAAAAACATAGTGTATTATACGAAATTTTATAATAGTTTCGTTCAAATATCTAATTAAATCGAGGATTGTTCGAAATGCTATGAAATTTTACAGATCATTTCTTTATGTTACGAGGGAAGGTTATGATGGAAGTCAATGAAAAAAAATTATCTCAAAATTAGATTCTATGAAACTTTTTGAAAGACTAGTTTCGGTCAAAAAATTGTAGTCTATTATACACAATTTTATACTAGTTTCAGTCAAAAAATCAAATTAAATCGAGGAGTATTCGAAATGCTCAAAATCTTTACATATCATTTCTATATGTTATGAGGGAAGGTTATAATGGAAGTCCATGCAAAAAATTATCTCAAAATTAGATTTCTATGAAACTTTTTGAAAGACTAGTTTCGGTCAAAAAATCATAGTATTATACACAATTTTATACTAGTTTCAGTCAAAAAATCAAATTAAATCAAGGAGTATTTGAAATGCTCGGAAACATAAAAAATCCTTTCTATATGTTACGAGGGAAGTTTATGCGGAAGTTCGTGCAAAACATTATCTCAAAATTAGATTTCTATGAAACTTTTTGAAATACTAGTTTCGGTATAAAATTATAGTGTATTATACACAATTTTATAAAAATTTGTACAAAAAATCAAATTAAATCGAGGATTGTTCGAAATGCTACGAAATTTTACAGATCCTTTATTTATGTTACGAGGGAAGGTTATCATGGAAGTCCATGAAAAATAATTATCTCAAAGTTAGATTCTATTAAACTTTTTGAAAGACTAGTTTCGGTCAAAAAATTGTAGTATATTATACACAATTTTATACTAGTTTCAGTCAAAAAATCAAATGAAATCGAGGATTGTTCGAAATGCTACGAAACTTTTCAGATCCTTTCTATATGTTTTGAGGGAAGGTTATGATGGAACTCCATGTAAAAAATTATCTCAAAATTAGATTTCTATGAAACTTTTTGAAAGACTAGTTTCGCTCAAAAAAATCATAGTATATTATACACAATTTTATACTAGTTTCGGTCAAAAAATCAAATTAAATCGAGGATTGTTTAAAATGCTACGAAACTACTCAGATCCTTTCTATATGTTACGATGGAAGGTTATTATGGAAGTCCATGCAAAATATTATCACAAAATTAGATTCTAAGAAACTTTTTGAAATACTAGTTTCAGTCAAAAAGTTGTAGTATATTATACACAATTTTATACTAGTTTCGGTCTAAAAATCAAATTAAATCGAGGATTGTTCGAAATGCTACGAAACTTTTCATATCCTTTCTATATGTTATGAGGGAAGGTTATGATGGAACTCCATGCAAAAAATTATCTCAAAATTATATTCTATGAAACTTTTCGAAATACTAGTTTCGGTCAAAAAATCATAGTATAATATACACAATTTTATACTAGTTTCGGTCAAAAAATCAAATTAAATCGAGGATTGTTCGAAATGCTACGAAATTAAACAAATCCTTTATTTATATTACGAGGGAAGGTTATGATTGATGTCCATGCAAAAATTATCTCAATATAGGATTCTATGAAACTTTTTGAAAGACTAGTTTCGGTCAAAAAATTGTAGTATATTATACACAATTTTATACTAGTTCCAGTCAAGAAATAAAATTAAATCGAGCATTGTTCAAAATGCTACATAATGTATTAGATCCTTTCTATACGTTACGAGGGAAGCTAACGATGGAAGTTTGTGCAAAAAATTATCTTTAGATTAGATTCTATTAAACTTTTTGAAATACTAGTTTAGGTCAAAAAACATAGTGTATTATGCGAAATTTTATAATAGTTTCGTTCAAAATATCTAATTAAATCGAGGATTGTTCTAAATGCTATGAAATTTTACAGATCCTTTCTTTATGTTACGAGGGAAGGTTATGATGGAAGTCAATGAAAAAAAATTATCTCAAAATTAGACTCTATGAAACTTTTTGAAAGACTAGTTTCGGTCAAAAAATTGTAGTCTATTATACACAATTTTATACTAGTTTCAGTCAATAAATCAAATTAAATCGAGGAGTATTCGAAATGCTCTAAATCTTTACAGATCATTTCTATATGTTACGAGGGAAGGTTTTAATGGAAGTCCATGCAAAAAATTATCTCAAAATTAGATTTCTATGAAACTTTTTGAAAGACTAGTTTCGGTCAAAAAATCATAGTATTATACACAATTTTATACTAGTTTCAGTCAAAAAATCAAATTAAATCAAGGAGTATTTGAAATGCTCTGAAACTTAACAAATCCTTTCTATATGTTACGAGGGAAGTTTATGCGGAAGTTCGTGCAAAACATTATCTCAAAATTAGATTTCTATGAAACTTTTTGAAATACTAGTTTCGGTATAAAAATTATAGTGTATTATACACAATTTTATAAAAATTTGAACAAAAAATCAAATTAAATAGAGGATTGTTCGAAATGCTACGAAATTTTACAGATCCTTTATTTATGTTACGAGGGAAGGTTATCATGGAAGTCCATGAAAAATAATTATCTCAAAGTTAGATTCTATTAAACTTTTTGAAAGACTAGTTTCGGTCAAAAAATTGTTGTATATTATACACAATTTTATACTAGTTTCAGTCAAAAAATCAAATTAAATCGAGGATTGTTCGAAATGCTACAAAACTTTTCAGATCCTTTCTATATGTTTTGAGGGAAGGTTATGATGGAACTACATGTAAAAAATTATCTCAAAATTAGATTTCAATGAAACTTTTTGAAAGACTAGTTTCGCTCAAAAAAATCATAGTATATTATACACAATTTTATACTAGTTTCGGTCAAAAAATCAAATCAAATCGAGGATTGTTTAAAATGCTACAAAACTACTCAGATCCTTTCTATATGTTACGATGGAAGGTTATGATGGAAGTCCATGCAAAAAATTATCACAAAATTAGATTCTAAGAAACTTTTTGAAATACTAGTTTCAGTCAAAAAGTTGTAGTATATTATACACAATTTTATACTAGTTTCGGTCTAAAAATCAAATTAAATCGAGGATTGTTCGAAATGCTACGAAACTTTTCATATCCTTTCTATATGTTATGAGGGAAGGTTATGATGGAACTCCATGCAAAAAATTATCTCAAAATTATATTCTATGAAACTTTTCGAAATACTAGTTTCGGTCAAAAAATCATAGTATAATATACACAATTTTATACTAGTTTCGGTCAAAAAATCAAATTAAATCGAGGATTGTTCGAAATGCTACGAAATTAAACAGATCCTTTATTTATATTACGAGGGAAGGTTATGATTGATGTCCATGCAAAAATTATCTCAATATAGGATTCTATGAAACTTTTTGAAAGACTAGTTTCGGTCAAAAAATTGTAGTATATTATACACAATTTTATACTAGTTCCAGTCAAGAAATAAAATTAAATCGAGCATTGTTCAAAATGCTACAAAATGTATTAGATCCTTTCTATACGTTACGAGGGAAGCTAACGATGGAAGTTTGTGCAAATAATTATCTTTAGATTAGATTCTATTAAACTTTTTGAAATACTAGTTTAGGTCAAAAAACATAGTGTATTATACGAAATTTTATAATAGTTTCGTTCAAAATATCTAATTAAATCGAGGATTGTTCTAAATGCTATGAAATTTTACAGATCCTTTCTTTATGTTACGAGGGAAGGTTATGATGGAAGTCAATGAAAAAAAATTATCTCAAAATTAGATTCTATGAAACTTTTTGAAAGACTAGTTTCGGTCAAAAAATTGTAGTCTATTATACACAATTTTATACTAGTTTCATTCAATAAATCAAATTAAATCGAGGAGTATTCGAAATGCTCTAAATCTTTACAGATCATTTCTATATGTTACGAGGGAAGGTTTTAATGGAAGTCCATGCAAAAAATTATCTCAAAATTAGATTTCTATGAAACTTTTTGAAAGACTAGTTTCGGTCAAAAAATCATAGTATTATACACAATTTTATACTAGTTTCAGTCAAAAAATCAAATTAAATCAAGGAGTATTTGAAATGCTCTGAAACTTAACAAATCCTTTCTATATGTTACGAGGGAAGTTTATGCGGAAGTTCGTGCAAAACATTATCTCAAAATTAGATTTCTATGAAACTTTTTGAAATACTAGTTTCGGTATAAAAATTATAGTGTATTATACACAATTTTATAAAAATTTGAACAAAAAATCAAATTAAATAGAGGATTGTTCGAAATGCTACGAAATTTTACAGATCCTTTATTTATGTTACGAGGGAAGGTTATCATGGAAGTCCATGAAAAATAATTATCTCAAAGTTAGATTCTATTAAACTTTTTGAAAGACTAGTTTCGGTCAAAAAATTGTTGTATATTATACACAATTTTATACTAGTTTCAGTCAAAAAATCAAATTAAATCGAGGATTGTTCGAAATGCTACGAAACTTTTCAGATCCTTTCTATATGTTTTGAGGGAAGGTTATGATGGAACTACATGTAAAAAATTATCTCAAAATTAGATTTCAATGAAACTTTTTGAAAGACTAGTTTCGCTCAAAAAAATCATAGTATATTATACACAATTTTATACTAGTTTCGGTCAAAAAATCAAATCAAATCGAGGATTGTTTAAAATGCTACAAAACTACTCAGATCCTTTCTATATGTTACGATGGAAGGTTATGATGGAAGTCCATGCAAAAAATTATCACAAAATTAGATTCTAAGAAACTTTTTGAAATACTAGTTTCAGTCAAAAAATTGTAGTATATTATACACAATTTTATACTAGTTTCGGTCTAAAAATCAAATTAAATCGAGGATTGTTCGAAATGCTACGAAACTTTTCAGATCCTTTCTGTATGTTATGAGGGAAAGTTATGATGGAACTCCATGCAAAAAATTATCTCAAAATTATATTCTATGAAACTTTTCGAAATACTAGTTTCGGTCAAAAAATCATAGTATAATATACACAATTTTATACTAGTTTCGGTCAAAAAATCAAATTAAATCGAGGATTGTTCGAAATGCTACGAAATTTTACAGATCCTTTATTTATATTACGAGGGAAGGTTATGATTGATGTCCATGCAAAAATTATCTCAATATAGGATTCTATGAAACTTTTTGAAAGACTAGTTTCGGTCAAAAAATTGTAGTATATTATACACAATTTTATACTAGTTCCAGTCAAGAAATAAAATTAAATCGAGCATTGTTCAAAATGCTACAAAATGTATTAGATCCTTTCTATACGTTACGAGGGAAGCTAACGATGGAAGTTTGTGCAAAAAATTATCTTAAGATTAGATTCTATTAAACTTTTTGAAATACTAGTTTCGGTCAAAAAATATAGTGTATTATGAGAAATTTTATAATAGTTTCGTTCAAAATATCTAATTAAATCGAGGATTGTTCTAAATGCTATGAAATTTTACATATCCTTTCTTTATGTTACGAGGGAAGGTTATGATGGAAGTCAATGAAAAAAAATTATCTCAAAATTAGATTCTATGAAACTTTTTGAAAGACTAGTTTCGGTCAAAAAATTGTAGTCTATTATACACAATTTTATACTAGTTTCAGTCAAAAAATCAAATTAAATCGAGGCGTATTCGAAATGCTCTAAATCTTTACAGATCATTTCTATATGTTACGAGGGAAGGTTATAATGGAAGTCCATGCAAAAAATTATCTCAAAATTAGATTTCTATGAAACTTTTTGAAAGACTAGTTTCGGTCAAAAAATCATAGTATTATACACAATTTTATACTAGTTTCAGTCAAAAAATCAAATTAAATCAAGGAGTATTTGAAATGATCTGAAACTTAACAAATCCTTTCTATATGTTACGAGGGAAGTTTATGCGGAAGTTCGTGCAAAACATTATCTCAAAATTAGATTTCTATGAAACTTTTTGAAATACTAGTTTCGGTATAAAAATTATAGTGTATTATACACAATTTTATAAAAATTTGAACAAAAAATCAAATTAAATAGAGGATTGTTCGAAATGCTACGAAATTTTACAGATCCTTTATTTATGTTACGAGGGAAGGTTATCATGGAAGTCCATGAAAATAATTATCTCAAAGTTAGATTCTATTAAACTTTTTGAAAGACTAGTTTCGGTCAAAAAATTGTTGTATATTATACACAATTTTATACTAGTTTCAGTCAAAAAATCAAATTAAATCGAGGATTGTTCGAAATGCTACGAAACTTTTCAGATCCTTTCTATATGTTTTGAGGGAAGGTTATGATGGAACTACATGTAAAAAATTATCTCAAAATTAGATTTCAATGAAACTTTTTGAAAGACTAGTTTCGCTCAAAAAAATCATAGTATATTATACACAATTTTATACTAGTTTCGGTCAAAAAATCAAATTAAATCGAGGATTGTTTAAAATGCTACGAAACTAGTCAGATCCTTTCTATATGTTACGATGGAAGGTTATGATGGAAGTCCATGCAAAAAATTATCACAAAATTAGATTCTAAGAAACTTTTTGAAATACTAGTTTCAGTCAAAAAATTGTAGTATATTATACACAATTTTATACTAGTTTCGGTCTAAAAATCAAATTAAAATATAGGAATGTTCGAAATGCTACGAAACTTTTCAGATCCTTTCTATATGTTATGAGGGAAGGTTATGATGGAACTCCATGCAAAAAATTATCTCAAAATTATATTCTATGAAACTTTTCGAAATACTAGTTTCGGTCAAAAAATCATAGTATAATATACACAATTTTATACTAGTTTCGGTCAAAAAATCAAATTAAATCGAGGATTGTTCGAAATGCTACGAAATTTTACAGATCCTTTATTTATATTACGAGGGAAGGTTATGATTGATGTCCATGCAAAAATTATCTCAATATAGGATTCTATGAAACTTTTTGAAAGACTAGTTTCGGTCAAAAAATTGTAGTATATTATACACAATTTTATACTAGTTCCAGTCAAGAAATAAAATTAAATCGAGCATTGTTCAAAATGCTACAAAATGTATTAGATCCTTTCTATACGTTACGAGGGAAGCTAACGATGGAAGTTTGTGCAAAAAATTATCTTAAGATTAGATTCTATTAAACTTTTTGAAATACTAGTTTCGGTCAAAAAATATAGTGTATTATGAGAAATTTTATAATAGTTTCGTTCAAAATATCTAATTAAATCGAGGATTGTTCTAAATGCTATGAAATTTTACATATCCTTTCTTTATGTTACGAGGGAAGGTTATGATGGAAGTCAATGAAAAAAAATTATCTCAAAATTAGATTCTATGAAACTTTTTGAAAGACTAGTTTCGGTCAAAAAATTGTAGTCTATTATACACAATTTTATACTAGTTTCAGTCAAAAAATCAAATTAAATCGAGGCGTATTCGAAATGCTCTAAATCTTTACAGATCATTTCTATATGTTACGAGGGAAGGTTATAATGGAAGTCCATGCAAAAAATTATCTCAAAATTAGATTTCTATGAAACTTTTTGAAAGACTAGTTTCGGTCAAAAAATCATAGTATTATACACAATTTTATACTAGTTTCAGTCAAAAAATCAAATTAAATCAAGGAGTATTTGAAATGATCTGAAACTTAACAAATCCTTTCTATATGTTACGAGGGAAGTTTATGCGGAAGTTCGTGCAAAACATTATCTCAAAATTAGATTTCTATGAAACTTTTTGAAATACTAGTTTCGGTATAAAAATTATAGTGTATTATACACAATTTTATAAAAATTTGAACAAAAAATCAAATTAAATAGAGGATTGTTCGAAATGCTACGAAATTTTACAGATCCTTTATTTATGTTACGAGGGAAGGTTATCATGGAAGTCCATGAAAATAATTATCTCAAAGTTAGATTCTATTAAACTTTTTGAAAGACTAGTTTCGGTCAAAAAATTGTTGTATATTATACACAATTTTATACTAGTTTCAGTCAAAAAATCAAATTAAATCGAGGATTGTTCGAAATGCTACGAAACTTTTCAGATCCTTTCTATATGTTTTGAGGGAAGGTTATGATGGAACTACATGTAAAAAATTATCTCAAAATTAGATTTCAATGAAACTTTTTGAAAGACTAGTTTCGCTCAAAAAAATCATAGTATATTATACACAATTTTATACTAGTTTCGGTCAAAAAATCAAATTAAATCGAGGATTGTTTAAAATGCTACGAAACTAGTCAGATCCTTTCTATATGTTACGATGGAAGGTTATGATGGAAGTCCATGCAAAAAATTATCACAAAATTAGATTCTAAGAAACTTTTTGAAATACTAGTTTCAGTCAAAAAATTGTAGTATATTATACACAATTTTATACTAGTTTCGGTCTAAAAATCAAATTAAAATATAGGAATGTTCGAAATGCTACGAAACTTTTCAGATCCTTTCTATATGTTATGAGGGAAGGTTATGATGGAACTCCATGCAAAAAATTATCTCAAAATTATATTCTATGAAACTTTTCGAAATACTAGTTTCGGTCAAAAAATCATAGTATAATATACACAATTTTATACTAGTTTCGGTCAAAAAATCAAATTAAATCGAGGATTGTTCGAAATGCTACGAAATTTTACAGATCCTTTATTTATATTACGAGGGAAGGTTATGATTGATGTCCATGCAAAAATTATCTCAATATAGGATTCTATGAAACTTTTTGAAAGACTAGTTTCGGTCAAAAAATTGTAGTATATTATACACAATTTTATACTAGTTCCAGTCAAAAAATAAAATTAAATCGAGCATTGTTCAAAATGCTACAAAATGTTTCAGATCCTTTCTATACGTTACGAGGGAAGCTAACGATGGAAGTTTGTGCAAAAAATTATCTTAAGATTAGATTCTATTAAACTTTTTGAAATACTAGTTTCGGTAAAAAAACATAGTGTATTATGCGAAATTTTATAATAGTTTCGTTCAAAATATCTAATTAAATCGAGGAATGTTCTAAATGCTATGAAATTTTACAGATCCTTTCTTTATGTTACGAGGGAAGGTTATGATGGAAGTCAATGAAAAAAAATTATCTCAAAATTAGATTCTATGAAACTTTTTGAAAGACTAGTTTCGGTCAAAAAATTGTAGTCTATTATACACAATTTTATACTAGTTTCAGTCAAAAAATCAAATTAAATCGAGGCGTATTCGAAATGCTCTAAATCTTTACAGATCATTTCTATATGTTACGAGGGAAGGTTATAATGGAAGTCCATGCAAAAAATTATCTCAAAATTAGATTTCTATGAAACTTTTTGAAAGACTAGTTTCGGTCAAAAAATCATAGTATTATACACAATTTTATACTAGTTTCAGTCAAAAAATCAAATTAAATCAAGGAGTATTTGAAATGATCTGAAACTTAACAAATCCTTTCTATATGTTACGAGGGAAGTTTATGCGGAAGTTCGTGCAAAACATTATCTCAAAATTAGATTTCTATGAAACTTTTTGAAATACTAGTTTCGGTATAAAAATTATAGTGTATTATACACAATTTTATAAAAATTTGAACAAAAAATCAAATTAAATAAAGGATTGTTCGAAATGCTACGAAATTTTACAGATCCTTTATTTATGTTACGAGGGAAGGTTATCATGGAAGTCCATGAAAAATAATTATCTCAAAGTTAGATTCTATTAAACTTTTTGAAAGACTAGTTTCGGTCAAAAAATTGTTGTATATTATACACAATTTTATACTAGTTTCAGTCAAAAAATCAAATTAAATCGAGGATTGTTCGAAATGCCACGAAACTTTTCAGATCCTTTCTATATGTTTTGAGGGAAGGTTATGATGGAACTACATGTAAAAAATTATCTCAAAATTAGATTTCAATGAAACTTTTTGAAAGACTAGTTTCGCTCAAAAAAATCATAGTATATTATACACAATTTTATACTAGTTTCGGTCAAAAAATCAAATTAAATCGAGGATTGTTTAAAATGCTACGAAACTAGTCAGATCCTTTCTATATGTTACGATGGAAGGTTATGATGGAAGTCCATGCAAAAAATTATCACAAAATTAGATTCTAAGAAACTTTTTGAAATACTAGTTTCAGTCAAAAAATTGTAGTATATTATACACAATTTTATACTAGTTTCGGTCTAAAAATCAAATTAAATCGAGGATTGTTCGAAATGCTACGAAACTTTTCAGATCCTTTCTATATGTTATGAGGGAAGGTTATGATGGAACTCCATGCAAAAAATTATCTCAAAATTATATTCTATGAAACTTTTCGAAATACTAGTTTCGGTCAAAAAATCATAGTATAATATACACAATTTTATACTAGTTTCGGTCAAAAAATCAAATTAAATCGAGGATTGTTCGAAATGCTACGAAATTTTACAGATCCTTTATTTATATTACGAGGGAAGGTTATGATTGATGTCCATGCAAAAATTATCTCAATATAGGATTCTATGAAACTTTTTGAAAGACTAGTTTCGGTCAAAAAATTGTAGTATATTATACACAATTTTATACTAGTTCCAGTCAAGAAATAAAATTAAATCGAGCATTGTTCAAAATGCTACAAAATGTATTAGATCCTTTCTATACGTTACGAGGGAAGCTAACGATGGAAGTTTGTGCAAAAAATTATCTTAAGATTAGATTCTATTAAACTTTTTGAAATACTAGTTTCGGTCAAAAAACATAGTGTATTATGCGAAATTTTATAATAGTTTCGTTCAAAATATCTAATTAAATCGAGGATTGTTCTAAATGCTATGAAATTTTACAGATCCTTTCTTTATGTTACGAGGGAAGGTTATGATGGAAGTCAATGAAAAAAAATTATCTCAAAATTAGATTCTATGAAACTTTTTGAAAGACTAGTTTCGGTCAAAAAATTGTAGTCTATTATACACAATTTTATACTAGTTTCAGTCAAAAAATCAAATTAAATCGAGGCGTATTCGAAATGCTCTAAATCTTTACAGATCATTTCTATATGTTACGAGGGAAGGTTATAATGGAAGTCCATGCAAAAAATTATCTCAAAATTAGATTTCTATGAAACTTTTTGAAAGACTAGTTTCGGTCAAAAAATCATAGTATTATACACAATTTTATACTAGTTTCAGTCAAAAAATCAAATTAAATCAAGGAGTATTTGAAATGCTCTGAAACTTAACAAATCCTTTCTATATGTTACGAGGGAAGTTTATGCGGAAGTTCGTGCAAAACATTATCTCAAAATTAGATTTCTATGAAACTTTTTGAAATACTAGTTTCGGTATAAAAATTATAGTGTATGATACACAATTTTATAAAAATTTGAACAAAAAATCAAATTAAATAGAGGATTGTTCGAAATGCTACGAAATTTTACAGATCCTTTATTTATGTTACGAGGGAAGGTTATCATGGAAGTCCATGAAAAATAATTATCTCAAAGTTAGATTCTATTAAACTTTTTGAAAGACTAGTTTCGGTCAAAAAATTGTTGTATATTATACACAATTTTATACTAGTTTCAGTCAAAAAATCAAATTAAATCGAGGATTGTTCGAAATTCTACGAAACTTTTCAGATCCTTTCTATATGTTTTGAGGGAAGGTTATGATGGAACTACATGTAAAAAATTATCTCAAAATTAGATTTCAATGAAACTTTTTGAAAGACTAGTTTCGCTCAAAAAAATAATAGTATATTATACACAATTTTATACTAGTTTCGGTCAAAAAATCAAATTAAATCGAGGATTGTTTAAAATGCTACGAAACTACTCAAATCCTTTCTATATGTTACGATGGAAGGTTATGATGGAAGTCCATGCAAAAAATTATCAAAAAATTAGATTCTAAGAAACTTTTTGAAATACTAGTTTCAGTCAAAAAATTGTAGTATATTATACACAATTTTATACTAGTTTCGGTCTAAAAATCAAATTAAATCGAGGATTGTTCGAAATGCTACGAAATTTTACAGATCCTTTATTTATATTACGAGGGAAGGTTATGATTGATGTCCATGCAAAAATTATCTCAATATAGGATTCTATGAAACTTTTTGAAAGACTAGTTTCGGTCAAAAAATTGTAGTATATTATACACAATTTTATACTAGTTCCAGTCAAGAAATAAAATTAAATCGAGCATTGTTCAAAATGCTACAAAATGTATTAGATCCTTTCTATACGTTACGAGGGAAGCTAACGATGGAAGTTTGTGCAAAAAATTATCTTAAGATTAGATTCTATTAAACTTTTTGAAATACTAGTTTCGGTCAAAAAACATAGTGTATTATGCGAAATTTTATAATAGTTTCGTTCAAAATATCTAATTAAATCGAGGATTGTTCTAAATGCTATGAAATTTTACAGATCCTTTCTTTATGTTACGAGGGAAGGTTATGATGGAAGTCAATGAAAAAAAATTATCTCAAAATTAGATTCTATGAAACTTTTTGAAAGACTAGTTTCGGTCAAAAAATTGTAGTCTATTATACACAATTTTATACTAGTTTCAGTCAAAAAATCAAATTAAATCGAGGAGTATTCGAAATGCTCTAAATCTTTACAGATCATTTCTATATGTTACGAGGGAATGTTATAATGGAAGTCCATGCAAAAAATTATCTCAAAATTAGATTTCTATGAAACTTTTTGAAAGACTAGTTTCGGTCAAAAAATCATAGTATTATACACAATTTTATACTAGTTTCAGTCAAAAAATCAAATTAAATCAAGGAGTATTTGAAATGCTCTGAAACTTAACAAATCCTTTCTATATGTTACGTGGGAAGTTTATGCGGAAGTTCGTGCAAAACATTATCTCAAAATTAGATTTCTATGAAACTTTTTGAAATACTAGTTTCGGTATAAAAATTATAGTGTATTATACACAATTTTATAAAAATTTGAACAAAAAATCAAATTAAATAGAGGATTGTTCGAAATGCTACGAAATTTTACAGATCCTTTATTTATGTTACGAGGGAAGGTTATCATGGAAGTCCATGAAAAATAATTATCTCAAAGTTAGATTCTATTAAACTTTTTGAAAGACTAGTTTCGGTCAAAAAATTGTTGTATATTATACACAATTTTATACTAGTTTCAGTCAAAAAATCAAATTAAATCGAGGATTGTTCGAAATTCTACGAAACTTTTCAGATCCTTTCTATATGTTTTGAGGGAAGGTTATGATGGAACTACATGTAAAAAATTATCTCAAAATTAGATTTCAATGAAACTTTTTGAAAGACTAGTTTCGCTCAAAAAAATCATAGTATATTATACACAATTTTATACTAGTTTAGGTCAAAAAATCAAATTAAATCGAGGATTGTTTAAAATTCTACGAAACTACTCAGATCCTTTCTATATGTTACGATGGAAGGTTATGATGGAAGTCCATGCAAAAAATTATCACAAAATTAGATTCTAAGAAACTTTTTGAAATACTAGTTTCAGTCAAAAAATTGTAGTATATTATACACAATTTTATACTAGTTTCGGTCTAAAAATAAAATTAAATCGAGGATTGTTCGAAATGCTACGAAACTTTTCAGATCCTTTCTATATGTTATGAGGGAAGGTTATGATGGAACTCCATGCAAAAAATTATCTCAAAATTATATTCTATGAAACTTTTCGAAATACTAGTTTCGTTCAAAAAATCATAGTATAATATACACAATTTTATACTAGTTTCGGTCAAAAAATCAAATTAAATCGAGGATTGTTCGAAATGCTACGAAATTTTACAGATCCTTTATTTATATTACGAGGGAAGGTTATGATTGATGTCCATGCAAAAATTATCTCAATATAGGATTCTATGAAACTTTTTGAAAGACTAGTTTCGGTCAAAAAATTGTAGTATATTATACACAATTTTATACTAGTTCCAGTCAAGAAATAAAATTAAATCGAGCATTGTTCAAAATGCTACAAAATGTATTAGATCCTTTCTATACGTTACGAGGGAAGCTAACGATGGAAGTTTGTACCAAAAATTATCTTAAGATTAGATTCTATTAAACTTTTTGAAATACTAGTTTCGGTCAAAAAACATAGTGTATTATGCGAAATTTTATAATAGTTTCGTTCAAAATATCTAATTAAATCGAGGATTGTTCTAAATGCTATGAAATTTTACAGATCCTTTCTTTATGTTACGAGGGAAGGTTATGATGGAAGTCAATGAAAAAAAATTATCTCAAAATTAGATTCTATGAAACTTTTTGAAAGACTAGTTTCGGTCAAAAAATTGTAGTCTATTATACACAATTTTATACTAGTTTCAGTCAAAAAATCAAATTAAATCGAGGAGTATTCGAAATGCTCTAAATCTTTACAGATCATTTCTATATGTTACGAGGGAAGGTTATAATGGAAGTCCATGCAAAAAATTATCTCAAAATTAGATTTCTATGAAACTTTTTGAAAGACTAGTTTCGGTCAAAAAATCATAGTATTATACACAATTTTATACTAGTTTCAGTCAAAAAATCAAATTAAATCAAGGAGTATTTGAAATGCTCTCAAACTTAACAAATCCTTTCTATATGTTACGAGGGAAGTTTATGCGGAAGTTCGTGCAAAACATTATCTCAAAATTAGATTTCTATGAAACTTTTTGAAATACTAGTTTCGGTATAAAAATTATAGTGTATTATACACAATTTTATAAAAATTTGAACAAAAAATCAAATTAAATAGAGGATTGTTCGAAATGCTACGAAATTTTACAGATCCTTTATTTATGTTACGAGGGAAGGTTATCATGGAAGTCCATGAAAAATAATTATCTCAAAGTTAGATTCTATTAAACTTTTTGAAAGACTAGTTTCGGTCAAAAAATTGTTGTATATTATACACAATTTTATACTAGTTTCAGTCAAAAAATCAAATTAAATCGAGGATTGTTCGAAATTCTACGAAACTTTTCAGATCCTTTCTATATGTTTTGAGGGAAGGTTATGATGGAACTACATGTAAAAAATTATCTCAAAATTAGATTTCAATGAAACTTTTTGAAAGACTAGTTTCGCTCAAAAAAATCATAGTATATTATACACAATTTTATACTAGTTTCGGTCAAAAAATCAAATTAAATCGAGGATTGTTTAAAATGCTACGAAACTACTCAGATCCTTTCTATATGTTACGATGGAAGGTTATGATGGAAGTCCATGCAAAAAATTATCACAAAATTAGATTCTAAGAAACTTTTTGAAATACTAGTTTCAGTCAAAAAATTGTAGTATATTATACACAATTTTATACTAGTTTCGGTCTAAAAATCAAATTAAATCGAGGATTGTTCGAAATGCTACGAAACTTTTCAGATCCTTTCTATATGTTATGAGGGAAGGTTATGATGGAACTCCATGCAAAAAATTATCTCAAAATTATATTCTATGAAACTTTTCGAAATACTAGTTTCGGTCAAAAAATCATAGTATAATATACACAATTTTATACTAGTTTCGGTCAAAAAATCAAATTAAATCGAGGATTGTTCGAAATGCTACGAAATTTTACAGATCCTTTATTTATATTACGAGGGAAGGTTATGATTGATGTCCATGCAAAAATTATCTCAATATAGGATTCTATGAAACTTTTTGAAAGACTAGTTTCGGTCAAAAAATTGTAGTATATTATACACAATTTTATACTAGTTCCAGTCAAGAAATAAAATTAAATCGAGCATTGTTTAAAATGCTACAAAATGTATTAGATCCTTTCTATACGTTACGAGGGAAGCTAACGATGGAAGTTTGTGCAAAAAATTATCTTAAGATTAGATTCTATTAAACTTTTTGAAATACTAGTTTCGGTCAAAAAACATAGTGTATTATGCGAAATTTTATAATAGTTTCGTTCAAAATATCTAATTAAATCGAGGATTATTCTAAATGCTATGAAATTTTACAGATCCTTTCTTTATGTTACGAGGGAAGTTTATGATGGAAGTCAATGAAAAAAAATTATCTCAAAATTAGATTCTATGAAACTTTTTGAAAGACTAGTTTCGGTCAAAAAATTGTAGTCTATTATACACAATTTTATACTAGTTTCAGTCAAAAAATCAAATTAAATCGAGGAGTATTCGAAATGCTCTAAATCTTTACAGATCATTTCTATTTATTACGAGGGAAGGTTATAATGGAAGTCCATGCAAAAAATTATCTCAAAATTAGATTTCTATGAAACTTTTTGAAAAACTAGTTTCGGTCAAAAAATCATAGTATTTAACACAATTTTATACTAGTTTCAGTCTAAAAATCAAATTAAATCAAGGAGTATTTGAAATGCTCTGAAACTTAACAAATCCTTTCTATATGTTACGAGGGAAGTTGATGCGGAAGTTCGTGCAAAACATTATCTCAAAATTAGAATTCTATGAAACTTTTGGAAATAATAGTTTCGGTATAAAAATTATAGTGTATTATACACAATTTTATAAAAATTTGAACAAAAAATCAAATTAAATAGAGGATTGTTCGAAATGCTACGAAATTTTACAGATCCTTTATTTATGTTACGAGGGAAGGTTATCATGGAAGTCCATGAAAAATAATTATCTCAAAGTTAGATTCTAGTAAACTTTTTGAAAGACTAGTTTCGGTCAAAAAATTGTTGTATATTATACACAATTTTATACTAGTTTCAGTCAAAAAATCAAATTAAATCGAGGATTGTTCGAAATGCTACGAAACTTTTCAGATCCTTTCTATATGTTTTGAGGGAAGGTTATGATGGAACTACATGTAAAAAATTATCTCAAAATTAGATTTCAATGAAACTTTTTGAAAGACTAGTTTCGCTCAAAAAAATCATAGTATATTATACACAATTTTATACTAGTTTCGGTCAAAAAATCAAATTAAATCGAGGATTGTTTAAAATGCTACGAAACTACTCAGATCCTTTCTATATGTTACGATGGAAGGTTATGATGGAAGTCCATGCAAAAAATTATCACAAAATTAGATTCTAAGAAACTTTTTGAAATACTAGTTTCAGTCAAAAAATTGTAGTATATTATACACAATTTTATACTAGTTTCGGTCTAAAAATCAATTTAAATCGAGGATTGTTCGAAATGCTACGAAACTTTTCAGATCCTTTCTATATGTTATGAGGGAAGGTTATGATGGAACTCCATGCAAAAAATTATCTCAAAATTATATTCTATGAAACTTTATGAAATACTAGTTTCGGTCAAAAAAGCATAGTATAATATACACAATTTTATACTAGTTTTGGTCAAAAAATCAAATTAAATCGAGGATTATTCGAAATGCTATGAAATTTTACAGATCCTTTATTTATGTTACGAGGGAAGGTTATGATGGATGTCCATGCAAAAATTATCTCAATATAGGATTCTATGAAACTTTTTGAAAGACTAGTTTCGGTCAAAAAATTGTAGTATATTATACACAATTTTATACTAGTTCCAGTCAAAAAATAAAATTAAATCGAGCATTGTTCAAAATGCTACAAAATGTTTCAGATCCTTTCTATACGTTACGAGGGAAGCTAACGATGGAAGTTTGTGCAAAAAATTATCTTAAGATTAGATTCTATTAAACTTTTTGAAATACTAGTTTCGGTCAAAAAACATAGTGTATTATACTAAATTTTATAATAGTTTCGTTCAAAATATCTAATTAAATCGAAGATTGTTCGAAATGCTATGAAATTTTACAGATCCTTTCTTTATGTTACGAGGGAAGGTTATGATGGAAGTCAATGAAAAAAAATTATCTCAAAATTAGATTCTATGAAACTTTTTGAAAGACTAGTTTCGGTCAAAAAATTGTAGTCTATTATACACAATTTTATACTAGTTTCAGTCAAAAAATCAAATTAAATCGAGGAGTATTCGAAATGCTCTTAATCTTTACAGATCATTTCTATATGTTACGAGGGAAGGTTATAATGGAAGTCCATGCAAAAAATTATCTCAAAATTAGATTTCTATGAAACTTTTTGAAAGACTTGTTTCGGTCAAAAAATCATAGTATTATACACAATTTTATACTAGTTTCAGTCAAAAAATCAAATTAAATCAAGGAGTATTTGAAATGCTCTGAAACTTAACAAATCCTTTCTATATGTTACGAGGGAAGTTTATATGGAAGTTCGTGCAAAACATTATCTCAAAATTAGATATCTATGATTCTTTTTGAAATACTAGTTTCGGTATAAAAATTATAGTGTATTATACACAATTTTATAAAAATTTGTACAAAAAATCAAATTAAATCGAGGATTGTTCGAAATGCTACGAAATTTTACAGATCCTTTATTTATGTTACGAGGGAAGGTTATCATGGAAGTCCATGAAAAATAATTATCTCAAAGTTAGATTCTATTAAACTTTTTGAAAGACTAGTTTCGGTCAAAAAATTGTAGTATATTATACACAATTTTATACTAGTTTCAGTCAAAAAATCAAATTAAATCGAGGATTGTTCGAAATGCTACGAAACTTTTCAGATCCTTTCTATATGTTTTGAGGGAAGGTTATGATGGAACTACATGTAAAAAATTATCTCAAAATTAGATTTCAATGAAACTTTTTGAAAGACTAGTTTCGCTCAAAAAAATCATAGTATATTATACACAATTTTATACTAGTTTCGGTCAAAAAATCAAATTAAATCGAGGATTGTTTAAAATGCTACGAAACTTTTCAGATCCTTTCTATATGTTACAATGGAAGGTTATGATGGAAGTCCATGCAAAAAATTATCACAAAATTAGATTCTAAGAAACTTTTTGAAATACTAGTTTCAGTCAAAAAATTGTAGTATATTATACACAATTTTATACTAGTTTCGGTCTAAAAATCAATTTAAATCGAGGATTGTTCGAAATGCTACGAAACTTTTCAGATCCTTTCTATATGTTATGAGGGAAGGTTATGATGGAACTCCATGCAAAAAATTATCTCAAAATTATATTCTATGAAACTTTATGAAATACTAGTTTCGGTCAAAAAAGCATAGTATAATATACACAATTTTATACTAGTTTTGGTCAAAAAATCAAATTAAATCGAGGATTATTCGAAATGCTATGAAATTTTAAAGATCCTTTATTTATGTTACGAGGGAAGGTTATGATGGATGTCCATGCAAAAATTATCTCAATATAGGATTCTATGAAACTTTTTGAAAGACTAGTTTCGGTCAAAAAATTGTAGTATATTATACACAATTTTATACTAGTTCCAGTCAAAAAATAAAATTAAATCGAGCATTGTTCAAAATGCTACAAAATGTTTCAGATCCTTTCTATACGTTACGAGGGAAGCTAACGATGGAAGTTTGTGCAAAAAATTATCTTAAGATTAGATTCTATTAAACTTTTTGAAATACTAGTTTCGGTCAAAAAACATAGTGTATTATACTAAATTTTATAATAGTTTCGTTCAAAATATCTAATTAAATCGAAGATTGTTCGAAATGCTATGAAATTTTACAGATCCTTTCTTTATGTTACGAGGGAAGGTTATGATGGAAGTCAATGAAAAAAAATTATCTCAAAATTAGATTCTATGAAACTTTTTGAAAGACTAGTTTCGGTCAAAAAATTGTAGTCTATTATACACAATTTTATACTAGTTTCAGTCAAAAAATCAAATTAAATCGAGGAGTATTCGAAATGCTCTTAATCTTTACAGATCATTTCTATATGTTACGAGGGAAGGTTATAATGGAAGTCCATGCAAAAAATTATCTCAAAATTAGATTTCTATGAAACTTTTTGAAAGACTTGTTTCGGTCAAAAAATCATAGTATTATACACAATTTTATACTAGTTTCAGTCAAAAAATCAAATTAATTCAAGGAGTATTTGAAATGCTCTGAAACTTAACAAATCCTTTCTATATGTTACGAGGGAAGTTTATATGGAAGTTCGTGCAAAACATTATCTCAAAATTAGATTTCTATGATTCTTTTTGAAATACTAGTTTCGGTATAAAAATTATAGTGTATTATACACAATTTTATAAAAATTTGTACAAAAAATCAAATTAAATCGAGGATTGTTCGAAATGCTACGAAATTTTACAGATCCTTTATTTATGTTACGAGGGAAGGTTATCATGGAAGTCCATGAAAAATAATTATCTCAAAGTTAGATTCTATTAAACTTTTTGAAAGACTAGTTTCGGTCAAAAAATTGTAGTATATTATACACAATTTTATACTAGTTTCAGTCAAAAAATCAAATTAAATCGAGGATTGTTCGAAATGCTACGAAACTTTTCAGATCCTTTCTATATGTTTTGAGGGAAGGTTATGATGGAACTACATGTAAAAAATTATCTCAAAATTAGATTTCAATGAAACTTTTTGAAAGACTAGTTTCGCTCAAAAAAATCATAGTATATTATACACAATTTTATACTAGTTTCGGTCAAAAAATCAAATTAAATCGAGGATTGTTTAAAATGCTACGAAACTTTTCAGATCCTTTCTATATGTTACAATGGAAGGTTATGATGGAAGTCCATGCAAAAAATTATCACAAAATTAGATTCTAAGAAACTTTTTGAAATACTAGTTTCAGTCAAAAAATTGTAGTATATTATACACAATTTTATACTAGTTTCGGTCTAAAAATCAATTTAAATCGAGGATTGTTCGAAATGCTACGAAACTTTTCAGATCCTTTTTATATGTTATGAGGGAAGGTTATGATGGAACTCCATGCAAAAAATTATCTCAAAATTATATTCTATGAAACTTTATGAAATACTAGTTTCGGTCAAAAAAGCATAGTATAATATACACAATTTTATACTAGTTTTGGTCAAAAAATCAAATTAAATCGAGGATTATTCGAAATGCTATGAAATTTTACAGATCCTTTATTTATGTTACGAGGGAAGGTTATGATGGATGTCCATGCAAAAATTATCTCAATATAGGATTCTATGAAACTTTTTGAAAGACTAGTTTCGGTCAAAAAATTGTAGTATATTATACACAATTTTATACTAGTTCCAGTCAAAAAATAAAATTAAATCGAGCATTGTTCAAAATGCTACAAAATGTTTCAGATCCTTTCTATACGTTACGAGGGAAGCTAACGATGGAAGTTTGTGCAAAAAATTATCTTAAGATTAGATTCTATTAAACTTTTTGAAATACTAGTTTCGGTCAAAAAACATAGTGTATTATACTAAATTTTATAATAGTTTCGTTCAAAATATCTAATTAAATCGAAGATTGTTCGAAATGCTATGAAATTTTACAGATCCTTTCTTTATGTTACGAGGGAAGGTTATGATGGAAGTCAATGAAAAAAAATTATCTCAAAATTAGATTCTATGAAACTTTTTGAAAGACTAGTTTCGGTCAAAAAATTGTAGTCTATTATACACAATTTTATACTAGTTTCAGTCAAAAAATCAAATTAAATCGAGGAGTATTCGAAATGCTCTTAATCTTTACAGATCATTTCTATATGTTACGAGGGAAGGTTATAATGGAAGTCCATGCAAAAAATTATCTCAAAATTAGATTTCTATGAAACTTTTTGAAAGACTTGTTTCGGTCAAAAAATCATAGTATTATACACAATTTTATACTAGTTTCAGTCAAAAAATCAAATTAAATCAAGGAGTATTTGAAATGCTCTGAAACTTAACAAATCCTTTCTATATGTTACGAGGGAAGTTTATATGGAAGTTCGTGCAAAACATTATCTCAAAATTAGATTTCTATGATTCTTTTTGAAATACTAGTTTCGGTATAAAAATTATAGTGTATTATACACAATTTTATAAAAATTTGTACAAAAAATCAAATTAAATCGAGGATTGTTCGAAATGCTACGAAATTTTACAGATCCTTTATTTATGTTACGAGGGAAGGTTATCATGGAAGTCCATGAAAAATAATTATCTCAAAGTTAGATTCTATTAAACTTTTTGAAAGACTAGTTTCGGTCAAAAAATTGTAGTATATTATACACAATTTTATACTAGTTTCAGTCAAAAAATCAAATTAAATCGAGGATTGTTCGAAATGCTACGAAACTTTTCAGATCCTTTCTATATGTTTTGAGGGAAGGTTATGATGGAACTACATGTAAAAAATTATCTCAAAATTAGATTTCAATGAAACTTTTTGAAAGACTAGTTTCGCTCAAAAAAATCATAGTATATTATACACAATTTTATACTAGTTTCGGTCAAAAAATCAAATTAAATCGAGGATTGTTTAAAATGCTACGAAACTTTTCAGATCCTTTCTATATGTTACAATGGAAGGTTATGATGGAAGTCCATGCAAAAAATTATCACAAAATTAGATTCTAAGAAACTTTTTGAAATACTAGTTTCAGTCAAAAAATTGTAGTATATTATACACAATTTTATACTAGTTTCGGTCTAAAAATCAATTTAAATCGAGGATTGTTCGAAATGCTACGAAACTTTTCAGATCCTTTCTATATGTTATGAGGGAAGGTTATGATGGAACTCCATGCAAAAAATTATCTCAAAATTATATTCTATGAAACTTTATGAAATACTAGTTTCGGTCAAAAAAGCATAGTATAATATACACAATTTTATACTAGTTTTGGTCAAAAAATCAAATTAAATCGAGGATTATTCGAAATGCTATGAAATTTTACAGATCCTTTATTTATGTTACGAGGGAAGGTTATGATGGATGTCCATGCAAAAATTATCTCAATATAGGATTCTATGAAACTTTTTGAAAGACTAGTTTCGGTCAAAAAATTGTAGTATATTATACACAATTTTATACTAGTTCCAGTCAAAAAATAAAATTAAATCGAGCATTGTTCAAAATGCTACAAAATGTTTCAGATCCTTTCTATACGTTACGAGGGAAGCTAAGGATGGAAGTTTGTGCAAAAAATTATCTTAAGATTAGATTCTATTAAACTTTTTGAAATACTAGTTTCGGTCAAAAAACATAGTGTATTATACTAAATTTTATAATAGTTTCGTTCAAAATATCTAATTAAATCGAAGATTGTTCGAAATGCTATGAAATTTTACAGATCCTTTCTTTATGTTACGAGGGAAGGTTATGATGGAAGTCAATGAAAAAAAATTATCTCAAAATTAGATTCTATGAAACTTTTTGAAAGACTAGTTTCGGTCAAAAAATTGTAGTCTATTATACACAATTTTATACTAGTTTCAGTCAAAAAATCAAATTAAATCGAGGAGTATTCGAAATGCTCTTAATCTTTACAGATCATTTCTATATGTTACGAGGGAAGGTTATAATGGAAGTCCATGCAAAAAATTATCTCAAAATTAGATTTCTATGAAACTTTTTGAAAGACTTGTTTCGGTCAAAAAATCATAGTATTATACACAATTTTATACTAGTTTCAGTCAAAAAATCAAATTAAATCAAGGAGTATTTGAAATGCTCTGAAACTTAACAAATCCTTTCTATATGTTACGAGGGAAGTTTATATGGAAGTTCGTGCAAAACATTATCTCAAAATTAGATTTCTATGATTCTTTTTGAAATACTAGTTTCGGTATAAAAATTATAGTGTATTATACACAATTTTATAAAAATTTGTACAAAAAATCAAATTAAATCGAGGATTGTTCGAAATGCTACGAAATTTTACAGATCCTTTATTTATGTTACGAGGGAAGGTTATCATGGAAGTCCATGAAAAATAATTATCTCAAAGTTAGATTCTATTAAACTTTTTGAAAGACTAGTTTCGGTCAAAAAATTGTAGTATATTATACACAATTTTATACTAGTTTCAGTCAAAAAATCAAATTAAATCGAGGATTGTTCGAAATGCTACGAAACTTTTCAGATCCTTTCTATATGTTTTGAGGGAAGGTTATGATGGAACTACATGTAAAAAATTATCTCAAAATTAGATTTCAATGAAACTTTTTGAAAGACTAGTTTCGCTCAAAAAAATCATAGTATATTATACACAATTTTATACTAGTTTCGGTCAAAAAATCAAATTAAATCGAGGATTGTTTAAAATGCTACGAAACTTTTCAGATCCTTTCTATATGTTACAATGGAAGGTTATGATGGAAGTCCATGCAAAAAATTATCACAAAATTAGATTCTAAGAAACTTTTTGAAATACTAGTTTCAGTCAAAAAATTGTAGTATATTATACACAATTTTATACTAGTTTCGGTCTAAAAATCAATTTAAATCGAGGATTGTTCGAAATGCTACGAAACTTTTCAGATCCTTTCTATATGTTATGAGGGAAGGTTATGATGGAACTCCATGCAAAAAATTATCTCAAAATTATATTCTATGAAACTTTATGAAATACTAGTTTCGGTCAAAAAAGCATAGTATAATATACACAATTTTATACTAGTTTTGGTCAAAAAATCAAATTAAATCGAGGATTATTCGAAATGCTATGAAATTTTACAGATCCTTTATTTATGTTACGAGGGAAGGTTATGATGGATGTCCATGCAAAAATTATCTCAATATAGGATTCTATGAAACTTTTTGAAAGACTAGTTTCGGTCAAAAAATTGTAGTATATTATACACAATTTTATACTAGTTCCAGTCAAAAAATAAAATTAAATCGAGCATTGTTCAAAATGCTACAAAATGTTTCAGATCCTTTCTATACGTTACGAGGGAAGCTAAGGATGGAAGTTTGTGCAAAAAATTATCTTAAGATTAGATTCTATTAAACTTTTTGAAATACTAGTTTCGGTCAAAAAACATAGTGTATTATACTAAATTTTATAATAGTTTCGTTCAAAATATCTAATTAAATCGAAGATTGTTCGAAATGCTATGAAATTTTACAGATCCTTTCTTTATGTTACGAGGGAAGGTTATGATGGAAGTCAATGAAAAAAAATTATCTCAAAATTAGATTCTATGAAACTTTTTGAAAGACTAGTTTCGGTCAAAAAATTGTAGTCTATTATACACAATTTTATACTAGTTTCAGTCAAAAAATCAAATTAAATCGAGGAGTATTCGAAATGCTCTTAATCTTTACAGATCATTTCTATATGTTACGAGGGAAGGTTATAATGGAAGTCCATGCAAAAAATTATCTCAAAATTAGATTTCTATGAAACTTTTTGAAAGACTTGTTTCGGTCAAAAAATCATAGTATTATACACAATTTTATACTAGTTTCAGTCAAAAAATCAAATTAAATCAAGGAGTATTTGAAATGCTCTGAAACTTAACAAATCCTTTCTATATGTTACGAGGGAAGTTTATATGGAAGTTCGTGCAAAACATTATCTCAAAATTAGATTTCTATGATTCTTTTTGAAATACTAGTTTCGGTATAAAAATTATAGTGTATTATACACAATTTTATAAAAATTTGTACAAAAAATCAAATTAAATCGAGGATTGTTCGAAATGCTACGAAATTTTACAGATCCTTTATTTATGTTACGAGGGAAGGTTATCATGGAAGTCCATGAAAAATAATTATCTCAAAGTTAGATTCTATTAAACTTTTTGAAAGACTAGTTTCGGTCAAAAAATTGTAGTATATTATACACAATTTTATACTAGTTTCAGTCAAAAAATCAAATTAAATCGAGGATTGTTCGAAATGCTACGAAACTTTTCAGATCCTTTCTATATGTTTTGAGGGAAGGTTATGATGGAACTACATGTAAAAAATTATCTCAAAATTAGATTTCTATGAAACTTTTTGAAAGACTAGTTTCGCTCAAAAAAATCATAGTATATTATACACAATTTTATACTAGTTTCGGTCAAAAAATCAAATTAAATCGAGGATTGTTTAAAATGCTACGAAACTACTCAGATCCTTTCTATATGTTACAATGGAAGGTTATGATGGAAGTCCATGCAAAAAATTATCACAAAATTAGATTCTAAGAAAGTTTTTGAAATACTAGTTTCAATCAAAAAAATTTAGTATATTATACACAATTTTATACTAGTTTCGGTCTAAAAATCAAATTAAATCGAGGATTGTTCGAAATGCTACGAAACTTTTCAGATCCTTTCTATATGTTATGAGGGAAGGTTATGATGGAACTCCATGCAAAAAATTATCTCAAAATTATATTCTATGAAACTTTTCGAAATACTAGTTTCAGTCAAAAAATCATAGTATAATATACACAATTTTATACTAGTTTTGGTAAAAAAATCAAATTAAATCGAGGATTGTTCGAAATGCTACGAAATTTTACAGATCCTTTATTTATGTTACGAGGGAAGGTTATGATGGATGTCCATGCAAAAATTATCTCAATATAGGATTCTATGAAACTTTTTGAAAGACTAGTTTCGGTCAAAAAATTGTAGTATATTATACACAATTTTATACTAGTTCCAGTATAGAAATTAAATTAAATCGAGCATTGTACAAAATGCTACGAAATGTTTCAGATCCTTTCTATACGTTACGAGGGAAGCTAACGATGGAAGTTTGTGCAAAAATTATCTTAAAATTAGATTCTATTAAACTTTTTGAAATACTAGTTTCGGTCAAAAAACATAGTGTATTATACGAAATTTTATAATAGTTTCGTTCAAAATATCTAATTAAATCGAGGATTGTTCGAAATGCTATGAAATTTTACAGATCCTTTCTTTATGTTACGAGGGAAGGTTATGATGGAAGTCAATGAAAAAAAATTATCTCAAAATTAGATTCTATGAAACTTTTTGAAAGACTAGTTTCGGTCAAAAAATTGTAGTCTATTATACACAATTTTATACTAGTTTCAGTCAAAAAATCAAATTAAATCGAGGAGTATTTGAAATGATCTAAATCTTTACAGATCATTTCTATATGTTACGAGGGAAGGTTATAATGGAAGTCCATGCAAAAAATTATCTCAAAATTAGATTTCTATGAAACTTTTTGAAAGACTAGTTTCGGTCAAAAAATCATAGTATTATACACAATTTTATACTAGTTTCAGTAAAAAAATCAAATTAAATCAAGGAGTATTTGAAATGCTCTGAAACTTTACAAATCCTTTCTATATGTTATGAGGGAAGTTTATATGGAAGTTCGTGCAAAACATTATCTCAAAATTAGATTTCTATGAAACTTTTTGAAATACTAGTTTCGGTATAAAAATTATAGTGTATTATACACAATTTTATAAAAATTTGTACAAAAAATCAAATTAAATCGAGGATTGTTCGAAATGCTACGAAATTTTACAGATCCTTTATTTATGTTACGAGGGAAGGTTATCATGGAAGTCCATGAAAAATAATTATCTCAAAGTTAGATTCTATTAAACTTTTTGAAATACTAGTTTCGGTCAAAAAATTGTAGTATATTATACACAATTTTATACTAGTTTCAGTCAAAAAATCAAATTAAATCGAGGATTGTTCGAAATGCTACGAAACTTTTCAGATCCTTTCTATATGTTTTGAGGGAAGGTTATGATGGAACTACATGTAAAAAATTATCTCAAAATTAGATTTCTATGAAACTTTTTGAAATACTAGTTTCGCTCAAAAAAATCATAGTATATTATACACAATTTTATACTAGTTTCGGTCAAAAAATCAAATTAAATCGAGGATTGTTTAAAATGCTACGAAACTACTCAGATCCTTTCTATATGTTACAATGGAAGGTTATGATGGAAGTCCATGCAAAAATTATCACAAAATTAGATTCTAAGAAACTTTTTGAAATACTAGTTTCAGTCAAAAAATTGTAGTATATTATACACAATTTTATACTAGTTTCGGTCTAAAAATCAATTTAAATCGAGGATTTTTCGAAATGCTACGAACCTTTTCAGATCCTTTCTATATGTTATGAGGGAAGGTTATGATGGAAATCCATGCAAAAAATTATCTCAAAATTATATTCTATGAAACTTTTCGAAATACTAGTTTCGGTTAAAAAATCATAGTATAATATACACAATTTTATACTAGTTTCGGTCAAAAAATCTAATTACATCGAGGATTGTTCGAAATGCTACGAAATTTTACAGAACCTTTATTTATATTACGAGGGAAGGTTATGATTGATGTCCATGCAAAAATTATCTCAATATAGGATTCTATGAAACTTTTTGAAAGACTAGTTTCGGTCAAAAAATTGTAGTATATTATACACAATTTTATACTAGTTCCAGTCAAGAAATAAAATTAAATCGAGCATTGTTCAAAATGCTACAAAATGTTTCAGATCCTTTCTATAAGTTACGAGGGAAGCTAACGATGGAAGTTTGTGCAAAAATTATCTTAAAATTAGATTCTATTAAACTTTTTGAAATACTAGTTTCGGTCAAAAAACATAGTGTATTATACGAAATTTTATAATAGTTTCGTTCAAAATATCTAATTAAATCGAGGATTGTTCGAAATGCTATGAAATTTTACAGATCCTTTCTTTATGTTACGAGGGAAGGTTATGATGGAAGTCAATGAAAAAAAATTATCTCAAAATTAGATTCTATGAAACTTTTGGAAAGACTAGTTTCGGTCAAAAAATTGTAGTCTATTATACACAATTTTATACTAGTTTCAGTCAAAAAATCAAATTAAATCGAGGAGTATTCGAAATGCTCTTAATCTTTACAGATCATTTCTATATGTTACGAGGGAAGGTTATAATGGAAGTCCATGCAAAAAATTATCTCAAAATTAGATTTCTATGAAACTTTTTGAAAGACTTGTTTCGGTCAAAAAATCATAGTATTATACACAATTTTATACTAGTTTCAGTCAAAAAATCAAATTAAATCAAGGAGTATTTGAAATGCTCTGAAACTTAACAAATCCTTTCTATATGTTACGAGGGAAGTTTATATGGAAGTTCGTGCAAAACATTATCTCAAAATTAGATTTCTATGATTCTTTTTGAAATACTAGTTTCGGTATAAAAATTATAGTGTATTATACACAATTTTATAAAAATTTGTACAAAAAATCAAATTAAATCGAGGATTGTTCGAAATGCTACGAAATTTTACAGATCCTTTATTTATGTTACGAGGGAAGGTTATCATGGAAGTCCATGAAAAATAATTATCTCAAAGTTAGATTCTATTAAACTTTTTGAAAGACTAGTTTCGGTCAAAAAATTGTAGTATATTATACACAATTTTATACTAGTTTCAGTCAAAAAATCAAATTAAATCGAGGATTGTTCGAAATGCTATGAAAATTTTCAGATCCTTTCTATATGTTTTGAGGGAAGGTTATGATGGAACTACATGTAAAAAATTATCTCAAAATTAGATTTCTATGAAACTTTTTGAAAGACTAGTTTCGCTCAAAAAAATCATAGTATATTATACACAATTTTATACTAGTTTCGGTCAAAAAATCAAATTAAATCGAGGATTGTTTAAAATGCTACGAAACTACTCAGATCCTTTCTATATGTTACAATGGAAGGTTATGATGGAAGTCCATGCAAAAAATTATCACAAAATTAGATTCTAAGAAAGTTTTTGAAATACTAGTTTCAATCAAAAAAATTTAGTATATTATACACAATTTTATACTAGTTTCGGTCTAAAAATCAAATTAAATCGAGGATTGTTCGAAATGCTACGAAACTTTTCAGATCCTTTCTATATGTTATGAGGGAAGGTTATGATGGAACTCCATGCAAAAAATTATCTCAAAATTATATTCTATGAAACTTTTCGAAATACTAGTTTCGGTCAAAAAATCATAGTATAATATACACAATTTTATACTAGTTTTGGTAAAAAAATCAAATTAAATCGAGGATTGTTCGAAATGCTACGAAATTTTACAGATCCTTTATTTATGTTACGAGGGAAGGTTATGATGGATGTCCATGCAAAAATTATCTCAATATAGGATTCTATGAAACTTTTTGAAAGACTAGTTTCGGTCAAAAAATTGTAGTATATTATACACAATTTTATACTAGTTCCAGTATAGAAATTAAATTAAATCGAGCATTGTTCAAAATGCTACGAAATGTTTCAGATCCTTTCTATACGTTACGAGGGAAGCTAACGATGGAAGTTTGTGCAAAAATTATCTTAAAATTAGATTCTATTAAACTTTTTGAAATACTAGTTTCGGTCAAAAAACATAGTGTATTATACGAAATTTTATAATAGTTTCGTTCAAAATATCTAATTAAATCGAGGATTGTTCGAAATGCTATGAAATTTTACAGATCCTTTCTTTATGTTACGAGGGAAGGTTATGATGGAAGTCAATGAAAAAAAATTATCTCAAAATTAGATTCTATGAAACTTTTTGAAAGACTAGTTTCGGTCAAAAAATTGTAGTCTATTATACACAATTTTATACTAGTTTCAGTCAAAAAATCAAATTAAATCGAGGAGTATTTGAAATGATCTAAATCTTTACAGATCATTTCTATATGTTACGAGGGAAGGTTATAATGGAAGTCCATGCAAAAAATTATCTCAAAATTAGATTTCTATGAATCTTTTTGAAAGACTAGTTTCGGTCAAAAAATCATAGTATTATACACAATTTTATACTAGTTTCAGTAAAAAAATCAAATTAAATCAAGGAGTATTTGAAATGCTCTGAAACTTAACAAATCCTTTCTATATGTTATGAGGGAAGTTTATATGGAAGTTCGTGCAAAACATTATCTCAAAATTAGATTTCTATGAAACTTTTTGAAATACTAGTTTCGGTATAAAAATTATAGTGTATTATACACAATTTTATAAAAATTTGTACAAAAAATCAAATTAAATCGAGGATTGTTCGAAATGCTACGAAATTTTACAGATCCTTTATTTATGTTACGAGGGAAGGTTATCATGGAAGTCCATGAAAAATAATTATCTCAAAGTTAGATTCTATTAAACTTTTTGAAATACTAGTTTCGGTCAAAAAATTGTAGTATATTATACACAATTTTATACTAGTTTCAGTCAAAAAATCAAATTAAATCGAGGATTGTTCGAAATGCTACGAAACTTTTCAGATCCTTTCTATATGTTTTGAGGGAAGGTTATGATGGAACTACATGTAAAAAATTATCTCAAAATTAGATTTCTATGAAACTTTTTGAAAGACTAGTTTCGCTCAAAAAAATCATAGTATATTATACACAATTTTATACTAGTTTCGGTCAAAAAATCAAATTAAATCGAGGATTGTTTAAAATGCTACGAAACTACTCAGATCCTTTCTATATGTTACAATGGAAGGTTATGATGGAAGTCCATGCAAAAATTATCACAAAATTAGATTCTAAGAAACTTTTTGAAATACTAGTTTCAGTCAAAAAATTGTAGTATATTATACACAATTTTATACTAGTTTCGGTCTAAAAATCAATTTAAATCGAGGATTTTTCGAAATGCTACGAAACTTTTCAGATCCTTTCTATATGTTATGAGGGAAGGTTATGATGGAAATCCATGCAAAAAATTATCTCAAAATTATATTCTATGAAACTTTTCGAAATACTAGTTTCGGTTAAAAAATCATAGTATAATATACACAATTTTATACTAGTTTCGGTCAAAAAATCTAATTACATCGAGGATTGTTCGAAATGCTACGAAATTTTACAGAACCTTTATTTATATTACGAGGGAAGGTTATGATTGATGTCCATGCAAAAATTATCTCAATATAGGATTCTATGAAACTTTTTGAAAGACTAGTTTCGGTCAAAAAATTGTAGTATATTATACACAATTTTATACTAGTTCCAGTCAAGAAATAAAATTAAATCGAGCATTGTTCAAAATGCTACAAAATGTTTCAGATCCTTTCTATAAGTTACGAGGGAAGCTAACGATGGAAGTTTGTGCAAAAATTATCTTAAAATTAGATTCTATTAAACTTTTTGAAATACTAGTTTCGGTCAAAAAACATAGTGTATTATACGAAATTTTATAATAGTTTCGTTCAAAATATCTAATTAAATCGAGGATTGTTCGAAATGCTATGAAATTTTACAGATCCTTTCTTTATGTTACGAGGGAAGGTTATGATGGAAGTCAATGAAAAAAAATTATCTCAAAATTAGATTCTATGAAACTTTTGGAAAGACTAGTTTCGGTCAAAAAATTGTAGTCTATTATACACAATTTTATACTAGTTTCAGTCAAAAAATCAAATTAAATCGAGGAGTATTTGAAATGATCTAAATCTTTACAGATCATTTCTATATGTTACGAGGGAAGGTTATAATGGAAGTCCATGCAAAAAATTATCTCAAAATTAGATTTCTATGAAACTTTTTGAAAAACTAGTTTCGGTCAAAAAATCATAGTATTATACACAATTTTATACTAGTTTCAGTCAAAAAATCAAATTAAATCAAGGATTATTTGAAATGCTCTGAAACTTAATAAATCCTTTCTATATGTTACGAGGGAAGTTTATATGGAAGTTCGTGCCAAACATTATCTCAAAATTAGATTTCTATGAAACTTTTTGAAATACTAGTTTCGGTATAAAAATTATAGTGTATTATACACAATTTTATAAAAATTTGTACAAAAAATCAAATTAAATCGAGGATTGTTCGAAATGCTACGAAATTTTACAGATCCTTTATTTATGTTACGAGGGAAGGTTATCATGGAAGTCCATGAAAAATAATTATCTCAAAGTTAGATTCTATTAAACTTTTTGAAATACTAGTTTCGGTCAAAAAATTGTAGTATATTATACACAATTTTATACTAGTTTCAGTCAAAAAATCAAATTAAATCGAGGATTGTTCGAAATGCTACGAAAATTTTCAGATCCTTTCTATATGTTTTGAGGGAAGGTTATGATGGAACTACATGTAAAAAATTATCTCAAAATTAGATTTCTATGAAACTTTTTGAAAGACTAGTTTCGCTCAAAAAAATCATAGTATATTATACACAATTTTATACTAGTTTCGGTCAAAAAATCAAATTAAATCGAGGATTGTTTAAAATGCTACGAAACTACTCAGATCCTTTCTATATGTTACAATGGAAGGTTATGATGGAAGTCCATGCAAAAATTATCACAAAATTAGATTCTAAGAAACTTTTTGAAATACTAGTTTCAGTCAAAAAATTGTAGTATATTATACACAATTTTATACTAGTTTCGGTCTAAAAATCAATTTAAATCGAGGATTGTTCGAAATGCTACGAAACTTTTCAGATCCTTTCTATATGTTATGAGGGAAGGTTATGATGGAAATCCATGCAAAAAATTATCTCAAAATTATATTCTATGAAACTTTTTGAAATACTAGTTTCGGTTAAAAAATCATAGTATAATATACACAATTTTATACTAGTTTCGGTCAAAAAATCTAATTAAATCGAGGATTGTTCGAAATGCTACGAAATTTTACAGAACCTTTATTTATATTACGAGGGAAGGTTATGATTGATGTCCATGCAAAAATTATCTCAATATAGGATTCTATGAAACTTTTTGAAAGACTAGTTTCGGTCAAAAAATTGTAGTATATTATACACAATTTTATACTAGTTCCAGTCAAGAAATAAAATTAAATCGAGCATTGTTCAAAATGCTACAAAATGTTTCAGATCCTTTCTATACGTTACGAGGGAAGCTAACGATGGAAGTTTGTGCAAAAATTATCTTAAAATTAAATTCTATTAAACTTTTTGAAATACTAGTTTCGGTCAAAAAAACATAGTGTATTATACGAAATTTTATAATAGTTTCGTTCAAAATATCTAATTAAATCGAGGATTGTTCGAAATGCTATGAAATTTTACAGATCCTTTCTTTATGTTACGAGGGAAGGTTATGATGGAAGTCAATGAAAAAAAATTATCTCAAAATTAGATTCTATGAAACTTTTTGAAAGACTAGTTTCGGTCAAAAAATTGTAGTCTATTATACACAATTTTATACTAGTTTCAGTCAAAAAATCAAATTAAATCGAGGAGTATTTGAAATGATCTAAATCTTTACAGATCATTTCTATATGTTACGAGGGAAGGTTATAATGGAAGTCCATGCAAAAAATTATCTCAAAATTAGATTTCTATGAAACTTTTTGAAAAACTAGTTTCGGTCAAAAAATCATAGTATTATACACAATTTTATACTAGTTTCAGTCAAAAAATCAAATTAAATCAAGGATTATTTGAAATGCTCTGAAACTTAATAAATCCTTTCTATATGTTACGAGGGAAGTTTATATGGAAGTTCGTGCCAAACATTATCTCAAAATTAGATTTCTATGAAACTTTTTGAAATACTAGTTTCGGTATAAAAATTATAGTGTATTATACACAATTTTATAAAAATTTGTACAAAAAACAAATTAAATCGAGGATTGTTCGAAATGCTACGAAATTTTACAGATCCTTTATTTATGTTACGAGGGAAGGTTATCATGGAAGTCCATGAAAAATAATTATCTCAAAGTTAGATTCTATTAAACTTTTTGAAATACTAGTTTCGGTCAAAAAATTGTAGTATATTATACACAATTTTATACTAGTTTCAGTCAAAAAATCAAATTAAATCGAGGATTGTTCGAAATGCTACGAAACTTTTCAGATCCTTTCTATATGTTTTGAGGGAAGGTTATGATGGAACTACATGTAAAAAATTATCTCAAAATTAGATTTCTATGAAACTTTTTGAAAGACTAGTTTCGCTCAAAAAAATCATAGTATATTATACACAATTTTATACTAGTTTCGGTCAAAAAATCAAATTAAATCGAGGATTGTTTAAAATGCTACGAAACTACTCAGATCCTTTCTATATGTTACAATGGAAGGTTATGATGGAAGTCCATGCAAAAATTATCACAAAATTAGATTCTAAGAAACTTTTTGAAATACTAGTTTCAGTCAAAAAATTGTAGTATATTATACACAATTTTATACTAGTTTCGGTCTAAAAATCAATTTAAATCGAGGATTGTTCGAAATGCTACGAAACTTTTCAGATCCTTTCTATATGTTATGAGGGAAGGTTATGATGGAAATCCATGCAAAAAATTATCTCAAAATTATATTCTATGAAACTTTTCGAAATACTAGTTTCGGTTAAAAAATCATAGTATAATATACACAATTTTATACTAGTTTCGGTCAAAAAATCTAATTAAATCGAGGATTGTTCGAAATGCTACGAAATTTTACAGAACCTTTATTTATATTACGAGGGAAGGTTATGATTGATGTCCATGCAAAAATTATCTCAATATAGGATTCTATGAAACTTTTTGAAAGACTAGTTTCGGTCAAAAAATTGTAGTATATTATACACAATTTTATACTAGTTCCAGTCAAGAAATAAAATTAAATCGAGCATTGTTCAAAATGCTACAAAATGTTTCAGATCCTTTCTATACGTTACGAGGGAAGCTAACGATGGAAGTTTGTGCAAAAATTATCTTAAAATTAGATTCTATTAAACTTTTTGAAATACTAGTTTCGGTCAAAAAACATAGTGTATTATACGAAATTTTATAATAGTTTCGTTCAAAATATCTAATTAAATCGAGGATTGTTCGAAATGCTATGAAATTTTACAGATCCTTTCTTTATGTTACGAGGGAAGGTTATGATGGAAGTCAATGAAAAAAAATTATCTCAAAATTAGATTCTATGAAACTTTTTGAAAGACTAGTTTCGGTCAAAAAATTGTAGTCTATTATACACAATTTTATACTAGTTTCAGTCAAAAAATCAAATTAAATCGAGGAGTATTTGAAATGATCTAAATCTTTACAGATCATTTCTATATGTTACGAGGGAAGGTTATAATGGAAGTCCATGCAAAAAATTATCTCAAAATTAGATTTCTATGAAACTTTTTGAAAAACTAGTTTCGGTCAAAAAATCATAGTATTATACACAATTTTATACTAGTTTCAGTCAAAAAATCAAATTAAATCAAGGATTATTTGAAATGCTCTGAAACTTAATAAATCCTTTCTATATGTTACGAGGGAAGTTTATATGGAAGTTCGTGCCAAACATTATCTCAAAATTAGATTTCTATGAAACTTTTTGAAATACTAGTTTCGGTATAAAAATTATAGTGTATTATACACAATTTTATAAAAATTTGTACAAAAAATCAAATTAAATCGAGGATTGTTCGAAATGCTACGAAATTTTACAGATCCTTTATTTATGTTACGAGGGAAGGTTATCATGGAAGTCCATGAAAAATAATTATCTCAAAGTTAGATTCTATTAAACTTTTTGAAATACTAGTTTCGGTCAAAAAATTGTAGTATATTATACACAATTTTATACTAGTTTCAGTCAAAAAATCAAATTAAATCGAGGATTGTTCGAAATGCTACGAAAATTTTCAGATCCTTTCTATATGTTTTGAGGGAAGGTTATGATGGAACTACATGTAAAAAATTATCTCAAAATTAGATTTCTATGAAACTTTTTGAAAGACTAGTTTCGCTCAAAAAAATCATAGTATATTATACACAATTTTATACTAGTTTCGGTCAAAAAATCAAATTAAATCGAGGATTGTTTAAAATGCTACGAAACTACTCAGATCCTTTCTATATGTTACAATGGAAGGTTATGATGGAAGTCCATGCAAAAATTATCACAAAATTAGATTCTAAGAAACTTTTTGAAATACTAGTTTCAGTCAAAAAATTGTAGTATATTATACACAATTTTATACTAGTTTCGGTCTAAAAATCAATTTAAATCGAGGATTGTTCGAAATGCTACGAAACTTTTCAGATCCTTTCTATATGTTATGAGGGAAGGTTATGATGGAAATCCATGCAAAAAATTATCTCAAAATTATATTCTATGAAACTTTTCGAAATACTAGTTTCGGTTAAAAAATCATAGTATAATATACACAATTTTATACTAGTTTCGGTCAAAAAATCTAATTAAATCGAGGATTGTTCGAAATGCTACGAAATTTTACAGAACCTTTATTTATATTACGAGGGAAGGTTATGATTGATGTCCATGCAAAAATTATCTCAATATAGGATTCTATGAAACTTTTTGAAAGACTAGTTTCGGTCAAAAAATTGTAGTATATTATACACAATTTTATACTAGTTCCAGTCAAGAAATAAAATTAAATCGAGCATTGTTCAAAATGCTACAAAATGTTTCAGATCCTTTCTATACGTTACGAGGGAAGCTAACGATGGAAGTTTGTGCAAAAATTATCTTAAAATTAGATTCTATTAAACATTTTGAAATACTAGTTTCGGTCAAAAAACATAGTGTATTATACGAAATTTTATAATAGTTTCGTTCAAAATATCTAATTAAATCGAGGATTGTTCGAAATGCTATGAAATTTTACAGATCCTTTCTTTATGTTACGAGGGAAGGTTATGATGGAAGTCAATGAAAAAAAATTATCTCAAAATTAGATTCTATGAAACTTTTTGAAAGACTAGTTTCGGTCAAAAAATTGTAGTCTATTATACACAATTTTATACTAGTTTCAGTCAAAAAATCAAATTAAATCGAGGATTATTTGAAATGATCTAAATATTTACAGATCATTTCTATATGTTACGAGGGAAGGTTATAATGGAAGTCCATGCAAAAAATTATCTCAAAATTAGATTTCTATGAAACTTTTTGAAAAACTAGTTTCGGTCAAAAAATCATAGTATTATACACAATTTTATACTAGTTTCAGTCAAAAAATCAAATTAAATCAAGGATTATTTGAAATGCTCTGAAACTTAATAAATCCTTTCTATATGTTACGAGGGAAGTTTATATGGAAGTTCGTGCCAAACATTATCTCAAACTTAGATTTCTATGAAACTTTTTGAAATACTAGTTTCGGTATAAAAATTATAGTGTATTATACACAATTTTATAAAAATTTGTACAAAAAATCAAATTAAATCGAGGATTGTTCGAAATGCTACGAAATTTTACAGATCCTTTATTTATGTTACGAGGGAAGGTTATCATGGAAGTCCATGAAAAATAATTATCTCAAAGTTAGATTCTATTAAACTTTTTGAAATACTAGTTTCGGTCAAAAAATTGTAGTATATTATACACAATTTTATACTAGTTTCAGTCAAAAAATCAAATTAAATCGAGGATTGTTCGAAATGCTACGAAACTTTTCAGATCCTTTCTATATGTTTTGAGGGAAGGTTATGATGGAACTACATGTAAAAAATTATCTCAAAATTAGATTTCTATGAAACTTTTTGAAAGACTAGTTTCGCTCAAAAAAATCATAGTATATTATACACAATTTTATACTAGTTTCGGTCAAAAAATCAAATTAAATCGAGGATTGTTTAAAATGCTACGAAACTACTCAGATCCTTTCTATATGTTACAATGGAAGGTTATGATGGAAGTCCATTCAAAAATTATCACAAAATTAGATTCTAAGAAACTTTTTGAAATACTAGTTTCAGTCAAAAAATTGTAGTATATTATACACAATTTTATACTAGTTTCGGTCTAAAAATCAATTTAAATCGAGGATTGTTCGAAATGCTACGAAACTTTTCAGATCCTTTCTATATGTTATGAGGGAAGGTTATGATGGAAATCCATGCAAAAAATTATCTCAAAATTATATTCTATGAAACTTTTCGAAATACTAGTTTCGGTTAAAAAATCATAGTATAATATACACAATTTTATACTAGTTTCGGTCAAAAAATCTAATTAAATCGAGGATTGTTCGAAATGCTACGAAATTTTACAGAACCTTTATTTATATTACGAGGGAAGGTTATGATTGATGTCCATGCAAAAATTATCTCAATATAGGATTCTATGAAACTTTTTGAAAGACTAGTTTCGGTCAAAAAATTGTAGTATATTATACACAATTTTATACTAGTTCCAGTCAAGAAATAAAATTAAATCGAGCATTGTTCAAAATGCTACAAAATGTTTCAGATCCTTTCTATACGTTACGAGGGAAGCTAACGATGGAAGTTTGTGCAAAAATTATCTTAAAATTAGATTCTATTAAACTTTTTGAAATACTAGTTTCGGTCAAAAAACATTGTGTATTATACGAAATTTTATAATAGTTTCGTTCAAAATATCTAATTAAATCGAGGATTGTTCGAAATGCTATGAAATTTTACAGATCCTTTCTTTATGTTACGAGGGAAGGTTATGATGGAAGTCAATGAAAAAAAATTATCTCAAAATTAGATTCTATGAAACTTTTTGAAAGACTAGTTTCGGTCAAAAAATTGTAGTCTATTATACACAATTTTATACTAGTTTCAGTCAAAAAATCAAATTAAATCGAGGAGTATTTGAAATGATCTAAATCTTTACAGATCATTTCTATATGTTACGAGGGAAGGTTATAATGGAAGTCCATGCAAAAAATTATCTCAAAATTAGATTTCTATGAAACTTTTTGAAAAACTAGTTTCGGTCAAAAAATCATAGTATTATACACAATTTTATACTAGTTTCAGTCAAAAAATCAAATTAAATCAAGGATTATTTGAAATGCTCTGAAACTTAATAAATCTTTTCTATATGTTACGAGGGAAGTTTATATGGAAGTTCGTGCCAAACATTATCTCAAAATTAGATTTCTATGAAACTTTTTGAAATACTAGTTTCGGTATAAAAATTATAGTGTATTATACACAATTTTATAAAAATTTGTACAAAAAATCAAATTAAATCGAGGATTGTTCGAAATGCTACGAAATTTTACAGATCCTTTATTTATGTTACGAGGGAAGGTTATCATGGAAGTCCATGAAAAATAATTATCTCAAAGTTAGATTCTATTAAACTTTTTGAAATACTAGTTTCGGTCAAAAAATTGTAGTATATTATACACAATTTTATACTAGTTTCAGTCAAAAAATCAAATTAAATCGAGGATTGTTCGAAATGCTACGAAACTTTTCAGATCCTTTCTATATGTTTTGAGGGAAGGTTATGATGGAACTACATGTAAAAAATTATCTCAAAATTAGATTTCTATGAAACTTTTTGAAAGACTAGTTTCGCTCAAAAAAATCATAGTATATTATACACAATTTTATACTAGTTTCGGTCAAAAAATCAAATTAAATCGAGGATTGTTTAAAATGCTACGAAACTACTCAGATCCTTTCTATATGTTACAATGGAAGGTTATGATGGAAGTCCATGCAAAAATTATCACAAAATTAGATTCTAAGAAACTTTTTGAAATACTAGTTTCAGTCAAAAAATTGTAGTATATTATACACAATTTTATACTAGTTTCGGTCTAAAAATCAATTTAAATCGAGGATTGTTCGAAATGCTACGAAACTTTTCAGATCCTTTCTATATGTTATGAGGGAAGGTTATGATGGAAATCCATGCAAAAAATTATCTCAAAATTATATTCTATGAAACTTTTCGAAATACTAGTTTCGGTTAAAAAATCATAGTATAATATACACAATTTTATACTAGTTTCGGTCAAAAAATCTAATTAAATCGAGGATTGTTCGAAATGCTACGAAATTTTACAGAACCTTTATTTATATTACGAGGGAAGGTTATGATTGATGTCCATGCAAAAATTATCTCAATATAGGATTCTATGAAACTTTTTGAAAGACTAGTTTCGGTCAAAAAATTGTAGTATATTATACACAATTTTATACTAGTTCCAGTCAAGAAATAAAATTAAATCGAGCATTGTTCAAAATGCTACAAAATGTTTCAGATCCTTTCTATACGTTACGAGGGAAGCTAACGATGGAAGTTTGTGCAAAACTTATCTTAAAATTATATTCTATTAAACTTTTTGAAATACTAGTTTCGGTCAAAAAACATAGTGTATTATACGAAATTTTATAATAGTTTCGTTCAAAATATCTAATTAAATCGAGGATTGTTCGAAATGCTATGAAATTTTACAGATCCTTTCTTTATGTTACGAGGGAAGGTTATGATGGAAGTCAATGAAAAAAAATTATCTCAAAATTAGATTCTATGAAACTTTTTGAAAGACTAGTTTCGGTCAAAAAATTGTAATCTATTATACACAATTTTATACTAGTTTCAGTCAAAAAATCAAATTAAATCGAGGAGTATTTGAAATGATCTAAATCTTTACAGATCATTTCTATATGTTACGAGGGAAGGTTATAATGGAAGTCCATGCAAAAAATTATCTCAAAATTAGATTTCTATGAAACTTTTTGAAAAACTAGTTTCGGTCAAAAAATCATAGTATTATACACAATTTTATACTAGTTTCAGTCAAAAAATCAAATTAAATCAAGGATTATTTGAAATGCTCTGAAACTTAATAAATCATTTCTATATGTTACGAGGGAAGTTTATATGGAAGTTCGTGCCAAACATTATCTCAAAATTAGATTTCTATGAAACTTTTTGAAATACTAGTTTCGGTATAAAAATTATAGTGTATTATACACAATTTTATAAAAATTTGTACAAAAAATCAAATTAAATCGAGGATTGTTCGAAATGCTACGAAATTTTACAGATCCTTTATTTATGTTACGAGGGAAGGTTATCATGGAAGTCCATGAAAAATAATTATCTCAAAGTTAGATTCTATTAAACTTTTTGAAATACTAGTTTCGGTCAAAAAATTGTAGTATATTATACACAATTTTATACTAGTTTCAGTCAAAAAATCAAATTAAATCGAGGATTGTTCGAAATGCTACGAAACTTTTCAGATCCTTTCTATATGTTTTGAGGGAAGGTTATGATGGAACTACATGTAAAAAAATATCTCAAAATTAGATTTCTATGAAACTTTTTGAAAGACTAGTTTCGCTCAAAAAAATCATAGTATATTATACACAATTTTATACTAGTTTCGGTCAAAAAATCAAATTAAATCGAGGATTGTTTAAAATGCTACGAAACTACTCAGATCCTTTCTATATGTTACAATGGAAGGTTATGATGGAAGTCCATGCAAAAATTATCACAAAATTAGATTCTAAGAAACTTTTTGAAATACTAGTTTCAGTCAAAAAATTGTAGTATATTATACACAATTTTATACTAGTTTCGGTCTAAAAATCAATTTAAATCGAGGATTGTTCGAAATGCTACGAAACTTTTCAGATCCTTTCTATATGTTATGAGGGAAGGTTATGATGGAAATCCATGCAAAAAATTATCTCAAAATTATATTCTATGAAACTTTTCGAAATACTAGTTTCGGTTAAAAAATCATAGTATAATATACACAATTTTATACTAGTTTCGGTCAAAAAATCTAATTAAATCGAGGATTGTTCGAAATGCTACGAAATTTTACAGAACCTTTATTTATATTACGAGGGAAGGTTATGATTGATGTCCATGCAAAAATTATCTCAATATAGGATTCTATGAAACTTTTTGAAAGACTAGTTTCGGTCAAAAAATTGTAGTATATTATACACAATTTTATACTAGTTCCAGTCAAGAAATAAAATTAAATCGAGCATTGTTCAAAATGCTACAAAATGTTTCAGATCCTTTCTATACGTTACGAGGGAAGCTAACGATGGAAGTTTGTGCAAAAATTATCTTAAAATTAGATTCTATTAAACTTTTTGAAATACTAGTTTCGGTCAAAAAACATAGTGTATTATACGAAATTTTATAATAGTTTCGTTCAAAATATCTAATTAAATCGAGGATTGTTCGAAATGCTATGAAATTTTACAGATCCTTTCTTTATGTTACGAGGGAAGGTTATGATGGAAGTCAATGAAAAAAAATTATCTCAAAATTAGATTCTATGAAACTTTTTGAAAGACTAGTTTCGGTCAAAAAATTGTAGTCTATTATACACAATTTTATACTAGTTTCAGTCAAAAAATCAAATTAAATCGAGGAGTATTTGAAATGATCTAAATCTTTACAGATCATTTCTATATGTTACGAGGGAAGGTTATAATGGAAGTCCATGCAAAAAATTATCTCAAAATTAGATTTCTATGAAACTTTTTGAAAAACTAGTTTCGGTCAAAAAATCATAGTATTATACACAATTTTATACTAGTTTCAGTCAAAAAATTAAATTAAATCAAGGATTATTTGAAATGCTCTGAAACTTAATAAATCCTTTCTATATGTTACGAGGGAAGTTTATATGGAAGTTCGTGCCAAACATTATCTCAAAATTAGATTTCTATGAAACTTTTTGAAATACTAGTTTCGGTATAAAAATTATAGTGTATTATACACAATTTTATAAAAATTTGTACAAAAAATCAAATTAAATCGAGGATTGTTCGAAATGCTACGAAATTTTACAGATCCTTTATTTATGTTACGAGGGAAGGTTATCATGGAAGTCCATGAAAAATAATTATCTCAAAGTTAGATTCTATTAAACTTTTTGAAATACTAGTTTCGGTCAAAAAATTGTAGTATATTATACACAATTTTATACTAGTTTCAGTCAAAAAATCAAATTAAATCGAGGATTGTTCGAAATGCTACGAAACTTTTCAGATCCTTTCTATATGTTTTGAGGGAAGGTTATGATGGAACTACATGTAAAAAATTATCTCAAAATTAGATTTCTATGAAACTTTTTGAAAGACTAGTTTCGCTCAAAAAAATCATAGTATATTATACACAATTTTATACTAGTTTCGGTCAAAAAATCAAATTAAATCGAGGATTGTTTAAAATGCTACGAAACTACTCAGATCCTTTCTATATGTTACAATGGAAGGTTATGATGGAAGTCCATGCAAAAATTATCACAAAATTAGATTCTAAGAAACTTTTTGAAATACTAGTTTCAGTCAAAAAATTGTAGTATATTATACACAATTTTATACTAGTTTCGGTCTAAAAATCAATTTAAATCGAGGATTGTTCGAAATGCTACGAAACTTTTCAGATCCTTTCTATATGTTATGAGGGAAGGTTATGATGGAAATCCATGCAAAAAATTATCTCAAAATTATATTCTATGAAACTTTTCGAAATACTAGTTTCGGTTAAAAAATCATAGTATAATATACACAATTTTATACTAGTTTCGGTCAAAAAATCTAATTAAATCGAGGATTGTTCGAAATGCTACGAAATTTTACAGAACCTTTATTTATATTACGAGGGAAAGTTATGATTGATGTCCATGCAAAAATTATCTCAATATAGGATTCTATGAAACTTTTTGAAAGACTAGTTTCGGTCAAAAAATTGTAGTATATTATACACAATTTTATACTAGTTCCAGTCAAGAAATAAAATTAAATCGAGCATTGTTCAAAATGCTACAAAATGTTTCAGATCCTTTCTATACGTTACGAGGGAAGCTAACGATGGAAGTTTGTGCAAAAATTATCTTAAAATTAGATTCTATTAAACTTTTTGAAATACTAGTTTCGGTCAAAAAACATAGTGTATTATACGAAATTTTATAATAGTTTCGTTCAAAATATCTAATTAAATCGAGGATTGTTCGAAATGCTATGAAATTTTACAGATCCTTTCTTTATGTTACGAGGGAAGGTTATGATGGAAGTCAATGAAAAAAAATTTCTCAAAATTAGATTCTATGAAACTTTTTGAAAGACTAGTTTCGGTCAAAAAATTGTAGTCTATTATACACAATTTTATACTAGTTTCAGTGAAAAAATCAAATTAAATCGAGGAGTATTTGAAATGATCTAAATCTTTACAGATCATTTCTATATGTTACGAGGGAAGGTTATAATGGAAGTCCATGCAAAAAATTATCTCAAAATTAGATTTCTATGAAACTTTTTGAAAAACTAGTTTCGGTCAAAAAATCATAGTATTATACACAATTTTATACTAGTTTCAGTCAAAAAATCAAATTAAATCAAGGATTATTTGAAATGCTCTGAAACTTAATAAATCCTTTCTATATGTTACGAGGGAAGTTTATATGGAAGTTCGTGCCAAACATTATCTAAAAATTAGATTTCTATGAAACTTTTTGAAATACTAGTTTCGGTATAAAAATTATAGTGTATTATACACAATTTTATAAAAATTTGTACAAAAAATCAAATTAAATCGAGGATTGTTCGAAATGCTACGAAATTTTACAGATCCTTTATTTATGTTACGAGGGAAGGTTATCATGGAAGTCCATGAAAAATAATTATCTCAAAGTTAGATTCTATTAAACTTTTTGAAATACTAGTTTCGGTCAAAAAATTGTAGTATATTATACACAATTTTATACTAGTTTCAGTCAAAAAATCAAATTAAATCGAGGATTGTTCGAAATGCTACGAAACTTTTCAGATCCTTTCTATATGTTTTGAGGGAAGGTTATGATGGAACTACATGTAAAAAATTATCTCAAAATTAGATTTCTATGAAACTTTTTGAAAGACTAGTTTCGCTCAAAAAAATCATAGTATATTATACACAATTTTATACTAGTTTCGGTCAAAAAATCAAATTAAATCGAGGATTGTTTAAAATGCTACGAAACTACTCAGATCCTTTCTATATGTTACAATGGAAGGTTATGATGGAAGTCCATGCAAAAAATTATCACAAAATTAGATTCTAAGAAACTTTTTGAAATACTAGTTTCAGTCAAAAAATTGTAGTATATTATACACAATTTTATACTAGTTTCGGTCTAAAAATCAATTTAAATCGAGGATTGTTCGAAATGCTACGAAACTTTTCAGATCCTTTCTATATGTTATGAGGGAAGGTTATGATGGAACTCCATGCAAAAAATTATCTCAAAATTATATTCTATGAAACTTTATGAAATACTAGTTTCCGTCAAAAAATCATAGTATAATATACACAATTTTATACTAGTTTCGGTCAAAAAATCAAATTAAATCGAGGATTGTTCGAAATGCTACGAAATTTTACAGATCCTTTATTTATGTTACGAGGGAAGGTTATGATAGATGTCCATGCAAAAATTATCTCAATATAGGATTCTATGAAACTTTTTGAAAGACTAGATTCGGTCAAAAAATTGTAGTATATTATACACAATTTTATACTAGTTCCAGTCAAGAAATAAAATTAAATCGAGCATTGTTCAAAATGCTACAAAATGTTTCAGATCCTTTCTATACGTTACGAGGGAAGCTAACGATGGAAGTTTGTGCAAAAAATTATCTTAAGATTAGATTCTATTAAACTTTTTGAAATACTAGTTTCGGTCAAAAAACATAGTGTATTATACGAAATTTTATAATAGTTTCGTTCAAAATATCTAATTAAATCGAGGATTGTTCGAAATGCTATGAAATTTTACAGATCCTTTCTTTATGTTACGAGGGAAGGTTATGATGGAAGTCAATGAAAAAAAATTATCTCAAAATTAGATTCTATGAAACTTTTTGAAAGACTAGTTTCGGTCAAAAAATTGTAGTCTATTATACACAATTTTATACTAGTTTCAGTCAAAAAATCAAATTAAATCGAGGAGTATTCGAAATGCTCTAAATCTTTACAGATCATTTCTATATGTTACGAGGGAAGGTTATAATGGAAGTCCATGCAAAAAATTATCTCAAAATTAGATTTCTATGAAACTTTTTGAAAGACTAGTTTCGGTCAAAAAATCATAGTGTTATACACAATTTTATACTAGTTTCAGTCAAAAAATCAAATTAAATCAAGGAGTATTTGAAATGCTCTGAAACTTAACAAATCCTTTCTATATGTTACGAGGGAAGTTTATATGGAAGTTCGTGCAAAACATTATCTCAAAATTAGATTTTTATGAAACTTTTTGAAATACTAGTTTCGGTATAAAAATTATAGTGTATTATACACAATTTTATAAAAATTTGTACAAAAAATCAAATTAAATCGAGGATTGTTCGAAATGCTACGAAATTTTACAGATCCTTTATTTATGTTACGAGGGAAGGTTATCATGGAAGTCCATGAAAAATAATTATCTCAAAGTTAGATTCTATTAAACTTTTTGAAAGACTAGTTTCGGTCAAAAAATTGTAGTATATTATACACAATTTTATACTAGTTTCAATCAAAAAATCAAATTAAATCGAGGATTGTTCGAAATGCTACGAAACTTTTCAGATCCTTTCGATATGTTTTGAGGGAAGGTTATGATGGAACTACATGTAAAAAATTATCTCAAAATTAGATTTCTATGAAACTTTTTGAAAGACTAGTTTCGCTCAAAAAAATAATAGTATATTATACACAATTTTATACTAGTTTCGGTCAAAAAATCAAATTAAATCGAGGATTGTTTAAAATGCTACGAAACTACTCAGATCCTTTCTATATGTTACAATGGAAGGTTATGATGGAAGTCCATGCAAAAAATTATCACAAAATTAGATTCTAAGAAACTTTTTGAAATACTAGTTTCAGTCAAAAAATTGTAGTATATTATACACAATTTTATACTAGTTTCGGTCTAAAAATCAATTTAAATCGAGGATTGTTCGAAATGCTACGAAACTTTTCAGATCCTTTCTATATGTTATGAGGGAAGGTTATGATGGAACTCCATGCAAAAAATTATCTCAAAATTATATTCTATGAAACTTTATGAAATACTAGTTTCCGTCAAAAAATCATAGTATAATATACACAATTTTATACTAGTTTCGGTCAAAAAATCAAATTAAATCGAGGATTGTTCGAAATGCTACGAAATTTTACAGATCCTTTATTTATGTTACGAGGGAAGGTTATGATAGATGTCCATGCAAAAATTATCTCAATATAGGATTCTATGAAACTTTTTGAAAGACTAGATTCGGTCAAAAAATTGTAGTATATTATACACAATTTTATACTAGTTCCAGTCAAGAAATAAAATTAAATCGAGCATTGTTCAAAATGCTACAAAATGTTTCAGATCCTTTCTATACGTTACGAGGGAAGCTAACGATGGAAGTTTGTGCAAAAAATTATCTTAAGATTAGATTCTATTAAACTTTTTGAAATACTAGTTTCGGTCAAAAAACATAGTGTATTATACGAAATTTTATAATAGTTTCGTTCAAAATATCTAATTAAATCGAGGATTGTTCGAAATGCTATGAAATTTTACAGATCCTTTCTTTATGTTACGAGGGAAGGTTATGATGGAAGTCAATGAAAAAAAATTATCTCAAAATTAGATTCTATGAAACTTTTTGAAAGACTAGTTTCGGTCAAAAAATTGTAGTCTATTATACACAATTTTATACTAGTTTCAGTCAAAAAATCAAATTAAATCGAGGAGTATTCGAAATGCTCTAAATCTTTACAGATCATTTCTATATGTTACGAGGGAAGGTTATAATGGAAGTCCATGCAAAAAATTATCTCAAAATTAGATTTCTATGAAACTTTTTGAAAGACTAGTTTCGGTCAAAAAATCATAGTGTTATACACAATTTTATACTAGTTTCAGTCAAAAAATCAAATTAAATCAAGGAGTATTTGAAATGCTCTGAAACTTAACAAATCCTTTCTATATGTTACGAGGGAAGTTTATATGGAAGTTCGTGCAAAACATTATCTCAAAATTAGATTTTTATGAAACTTTTTGAAATACTAGTTTCGGTATAAAAATTATAGTGTATTATACACAATTTTATAAAAATTTGTACAAAAAATCAAATTAAATCGAGGATTGTTCGAAATGCTACGAAATTTTACAGATCCTTTATTTATGTTACGAGGGAAGGTTATCATGGAAGTCCATGAAAAATAATTATCTCTAAGTTAGATTCTATTAAACTTTTTGAAAGACTAGTTTCGGTCAAAAAATTGTAGTATATTATACACAATTTTATACTAGTTTCAATCAAAAAATCAAATTAAATCGAGGATTGTTCGAAATGCTACGAAACTTTTCAGATCCTTTCGATATGTTTTGAGGGAAGGTTATGATGGAACTACATGTAAAAAATTATCTCAAAATTAGATTTCTATGAAACTTTTTGAAAGACTAGTTTCGCTCAAAAAAATCATAGTATATTATACACAATTTTATACTAGTTTCGGTCAAAAAATCAAATTAAATCGAGGATTGTTTAAAATGCTACGAAACTACTCAGATCCTTTCTATATGTTACAATGGAAGGTTATGATGGAAGTCCATGCAAAAAATTATCACAAAATTAGATTCTAAGAAACTTTTTGAAATACTAGTTTCAGTCAAAAAATTGTAGTATATTATACACAATTTTATACTAGTTTCGGTCTAAAAATCAATTTAAATCGAGGATTGTTCGAAATGCTACGAAACTTTTCAGATCCTTTCTATATGTTATGAGGGAAGGTTATGATGGAACTCCATGCAAAAAATTATCTCAAAATTATATTCTATGAAACTTTATGAAATACTAGTTTCCGTCAAAAAATCATAGTATAATATACACAATTTTATACTAGTTTCGGTCAAAAAATCAAATTAAATCGAGGATTGTTCGAAATGCTACGAAATTTTACAGATCCTTTATTTATGTTACGAGGGAAGGTTATGATAGATGTCCATGCAAAAATTATCTCAATATAGGATTCTATGAAACTTTTTGAAAGACTAGATTCGGTCAAAAAATTGTAGTATATTATACACAATTTTATACTAGTTCCAGTCAAGAAATAAAATTAAATCGAGCATTGTTCAAAATGCTACAAAATGTTTCAGATCCTTTCTATAAGTTACGAGGGAAGCTAACGATGGAAGTTTGTGCAAAAAATTATCTTAAGATTAGATTCTATTAAACTTTTTGAAATACTAGTTTCGGTCAAAAAACATAGTGTATTATACGAAATTTTATAATAGTTTCGTTCAAAATATCTACTTAAATCGAGGATTGTTCGAAATGCTATGAAATTTTACAGATCCTTTCTTTATGTTACGAGGGAAGGTTATGATGGAAGTCAATGAAAAAAAATTATCTCAAAATTAGATTCTATGAAACTTTTTGAAAGACTAGTTTCGGTCAAAAAATTGTAGTCTATTATACACAATTTTATACTAGTTTCAGTCAAAAAATCAAATTAAATCGAGGAGTATTCGAAATGCTCTAAATCTTTACAGATCATTTCTATATGTTACGAGGGAAGGTTATAATGGAAGTCCATGCAAAAAATTATCTCAAAATTAGATTTCTATGAAACTTTTTGAAAGACTAGTTTCGGTCAAAAAATCATAGTATTATACACAATTTTATACTAGTTTCAGTCAAAAAATCAAATTAAATCTAGGAGTATTTGAAATGCTCTGAAACTTAACAAATCCTTTCTATATGTTACGAGGGAAGTTTATATGGAAGTTCGTGCAAAAAATTATCTCAAAATTAGATTTCTATGAAACTTTTTGAAAGACTAGTTTCGGTCAAAAAATCATAGTGTTATACACAATTTTATACTAGTTTCAGTCAAAAAATCAAATTAAATCAAGGAGTATTTGAAATGCTCTGAAACTTAACAAATCCTTTCTATATGTTACGAGGGAAGTTTATATGGAAGTTCGTGCAAAACATTATCTCAAAATTAGATTTTTATGAAACTTTTTGAAATACTAGTTTCGGTATAAAAATTATAGTGTATTATACACAATTTTATAAAAATTTGTACAAAAAATCAAATTAAATCGAGGATTGTTCGAAATGCTACGAAATTTTACAGATCCTTTATTTATGTTACGAGGGAAGGTTATCATGGAAGTCCATGAAAAATAATTATCTCAAAGTTAGATTCTATTAAACTTTTTGAAAGACTAGTTTCGGTCAAAAAATTGTAGTATATTATACACAATTTTATACTAGTTTCAATCAAAAAATCAAATTAAATCGAGGATTGTTCGAAATGCTACGAAACTTTTCAGATCCTTTCGATATGTTTTGAGGGAAGGTTATGATGGAACTACATGTAAAAAATTATCTCAAAATTAGATTTCTATGAAACTTTTTGAAAGACTAGTTTCGCTCAAAAAAATCATAGTATATTATACACAATTTTATACTAGTTTCGGTCAAAAAATCAAATTAAATCGAGGATTGTTTAAAATGCTACGAAACTACTCAGATCCTTTCTATATGTTACAATGGAAGGTTATGATGGAAGTCCATGCAAAAAATTATCACAAAATTAGATTCTAAGAAACTTTTTGAAATACTAGTTTCAGTCAAAAAATTGTAGTATATTATACACAATTTTATACTAGTTTCGGTCTAAAAATCAATTTAAATCGAGGATTGTTCGAAATGCTACGAAACTTTTCAGATCCTTTCTATATGTTATGAGGGAAGGTTATGATGGAACTCCATGCAAAAAATTATCTCAAAATTATATTCTATGAAACTTTATGAAATACTAGTTTCCGTCAAAAAATCATAGTATAATATACACAATTTTATACTAGTTTCGGTCAAAAAATCAAATTAAATCGAGGATTGTTCGAAATGCTACGAAATTTTACAGATCCTTTATTTATGTTACGAGGGAAGGTTATGATAGATGTCCATGCAAAAATTATCTCAATATAGGATTCTATGAAACTTTTTGAAAGACTAGATTCGGTCAAAAAATTGTAGTATATTATACACAATTTTATACTAGTTCCAGTCAAGAAATAAAATTAAATCGAGCATTGTTCAAAATGCTACAAAATGTTTCAGATCCTTTCTATACGTTACGAGGGAAGCTAACGATGGAAGTTTGTGCAAAAAATTATCTTAAGATTAGATTCTATTAAACTTTTTGAAATACTAGTTTCGGTCAAAAAACATAGTGTATTATACGAAATTTTATAATAGTTTCGTTCAAAATATCTACTTAAATCGAGGATTGTTCGAAATGCTATGAAATTTTACAGATCCTTTCTTTATGTTACGAGGGAAGGTTATGATGGAAGTCAATGAAAAAAAATTATCTCAAAATTAGATTCTATGAAACTTTTTGAAAGACTAGTTTCGGTCAAAAAATTGTAGTCTATTATACACAATTTTATACTAGTTTCAGTCAAAAAATCAAATTAAATCGAGGAGTATTCGAAATGCTCTAAATCTTTACAGATCATTTCTATATGTTACGAGGGAAGGTTATAATGGAAGTCCATGCAAAAAATTATCTCAAAATTAGATTTCTATGAAACTTTTTGAAAGACTAGTTTCGGTCAAAAAATCATAGTATTATACACAATTTTATACTAGTTTCAGTCAAAAAATCAAATTAAATCAAGGAGTATTTGAAATGCTCTGAAACTTAACAAATCCTTTCTATATGTTACGAGGGAAGTTTATATGGAAGTTCGTGCAAAACATTATCTCAAAATTAGATTTTTATGAAACTTTTTGAAATACTAGTTTCGGTATAAAAATTATAGAAATTTTATAAAAATTGTATTATACAGAATTTTATAAAAATTTGTACAAAAAATCAAATTAAATCGAGGATTGTTCGAAATGCTACGAAATTTTACAGATCCTTTATTTATGTTACGAGGGAAGGTTATCATGGAAGTCCATGAAAAATAATTATCTCAAAGTTAGATTCTATTAAACTTTTTGAAAGACTAGTTTCGGTCAAAAAATTGTAGTATATTATACACAATTTTATACTAGTTTCAATCAAAAAATCAAATTAAATCGAGGATTGTTCGAAATGCTACGAAACTTTTCAGATCCTTTCGATATGTTTTGAGGGAAGGTTATGATGGAACTACATGTAAAAAATTATCTCAAAATTAGATTTCTATGAAACTTTTTGAAAGACTAGTTTCGCTCAAAAAAATCATAGTATATTATACACAATTTTATACTAGTTTCGGTCAAAAAATCAAATTAAATCGAGGATTGTTTAAAATGCTACGAAACTACTCAAATCCTTTCTATATGTTACAATGGAAGGTTATGATGGAAGTCCATGCAAAAAATTATCACAAAATTAGATTCTAAGAAACTTTTTGAAATACTAGTTTCAGTCAAAAAATTGTAGTATATTATACACAATTTTATACTAGTTTCGGTCTAAAAATCAATTTAAATCGAGGATTGTTCGAAATGCTACGAAACTTTTCAGATCCTTTCTATATGTTATGAGGGAAGGTTATGATGGAACTCCATGCAAAAAATTATCTCAAAATTATATTCTATGAAACTTTATGAAATACTAGTTTCCGTCAAAAAATCATAGTATAATATACACAATTTTATACTAGTTTCGGTCAAAAAATCAAATTAAATCGAGGATTGTTCGAAATGCTACGAAATTTTACAGATCCTTTATTTATGTTACGAGGGAAGGTTATGATAGATGTCCATGCAAAAATTATCTCAATATAGGATTCTATGAAACTTTTTGAAAGACAAGTTTCGGTCAAAAAATTGTAGTATATTATACACAATTTTATACTAGTTTCAGTCAAAAAATAAAATTAAATCGAGCATTGTTCAAAATGCTACAAAATGTTTCAGATCCTTTCTATACGTTACGAGGGAAGCTAACGATGGAAGTTTGTGCAAAAAATTATCTTAAGATTAGATTCTATTAAACTTTTTGAAATACTAGTTTCGGTCAAAAAACATAGTGTATTATACGAAATTTTATAATAGTTTCGTTCAAAATATCTAATTAAATCGAGGATTGTTCGAAATGCTATGAAATTTTACAGATCCTTTCTTTATGTTACGAGGGAAGGTTATGATGGAAGTCAATGAAAAAAAATTATCTCAAAATTAGATTCTATGAAACTTTTTGAAAGACTAGTTTCGGTCAAAAAATTGTAGTCTATTATACACAATTTTATACTAGTTTCAGTCAAAAAATCAAATTAAATCGAGGAGTATTCGAAATGCTCTAAATCTTTACAGATCATTTCTATATGTTACGAGGTAAGGTTATAATGGAAGTCCATGCAAAAAATTATCTCAAAATTAGATTTCTATGAAACTTTTTGAAAGACTAGTTTCGGTCAAAAAATCATAGTATTATACACAATTTTATACTAGTTTCAGTCAAAAAATCAAATTAAATCAAGGATTATTTGAAATGCTCTGAAACTTAACAAATCCTTTCTATATGTTACGAGGGAAGTTTATATGGAAGTTCGTGCAAAACATTATCTCAAAATTAGATTTTTATGAAACTTTTTGAAATACTAGTTTCGGTATAAAAATTATAGTGTATTATACACAATTTTATAAAAATTTGTACAAAAAATCAAATTAAATCGAGGATTGTTCGAAATGCTACGAAATTTTACAGATCCTTTATTTATGTTACGAGGGAAGGTTATCATGGAAGTCCATGAAAAATAATTATCTCAAAGTTAGATTCTATTAAACTTTTTGAAAGACTAGTTTCGGTCAAAAAATTGTAGTATATTATACACAATTTTATACTAGTTTCAGTCAAAAAATCAAATTAAATCGAGGATTGTTCGAAATGCTACGAAACTTTTCAGATCCTTTCGATATGTTTTGAGGGAAGGTTATGATGGAACTACATGTAAAAAATTATCTCAAAATTAGATTTCTATGAAACTTTTTGAAAGACTAGTTTCGCTCAAAAAAATCATAGTATATTATACACAATTTTATACTAGTTTCGGTCAAAAAATAAAATTAAATCGAGGATTGTTTAAAATGCTACGAAACTACTCAGATCCTTTCTATATGTTACAATGGAAGGTTATGATGGAAGTCCATGCAAAAAATTATCACAATATTAGATTCTAAGAAACTTTTTGAAATACTAGTTTCAGTCAAAAAATTGTAGTATATTATACAAAATTTTATACTAGTTTCGGTCTAAAAATCAAATTAAATCGAGGATTGTTCGAAATGCTACGAAACTTTTCAGATCCTTTCTATATGTTATGAGTGAAGGTTATGATGGAACTCCATGCAAAAAATTATCTCAAAATTATATTCTATGAAACTTTTCGAAATACTAGTTTCGGTCAAAAAATCATAGTATATTATACACAATTTTATACTAGTTTCGGTCAAAAAATCAAATTAAATCGAGGATTGTTCGAAATGCTACAAAATTTTACAGAACCTTTATTTATATTACGAGGGAAGGTTATGATTGATGTCCATGCAAAATTATCTCAATATAGGATTCTATGAAACTTTTTGAAAGACTAGTTTCGGTCAAAAAATTGTAGTATATTATACACAATTTTATACTAGTTCCAGTCAAGAAATAAAATTAAATTTAGCATTGTTCAAAATGCTACAAAATGTTTCAGATCCTTTCTATACGTTACGAGGGAAGCTAACGATGGAAGTTTGTGCAAAAATTATCTTAAAATTAGATTCTATTAAACTTTTTGAAATACTAGTTTCGGTCAAAAAACATAGTGTATTATACGAAATTTTATAATAGTTTCGTTCAAAATATCTAATTAAATCGAGGATTGTTCGAAATTCTATGAAATTTTACAGATCCTTTCTTTATGTTACGAGGGAAGGTTATGATGGAAGTCAATGAAAAAAAATTATCTCAAAATTAGATTCTATGAAACTTTTTGAAAGACTAGTTTCGGTCAAAAAATTGTAGTCTATTATACACAATTTTATACTAGTATCAGTCAAAAAATCAAATTAAATCGAGGAGTATTTGAAATGCTCTAAATCTTTACAGATCATTTATATATGTTACGAGGGAAGGTTATAATGGAAGTCCATGCAAAAAATTATCTCAAAATTAGATTTCTAGGAAACTTTTTGAAAGACTAGTTTCGGTCAAAAAATCATAGTATTATACACAATTTTATACTAGTTTCAGTCAAAAAATCAAATTAAATCAAGGAGTATTTGAAATGCTCTAAAACTTAAGAAATCCTTTCTATATGTTACGAGGGAAGTTTATGCGGAAGTTCGTGCAAAACATTATCTCAAAATTAGATTTCTATGAAACTTTTTGAAATACTAGTTTCGGTATAAAAATTATAGTGTATTATACACAATTTTATAAAAATTTGTACAAAAAATTAAATTAAATCGAGGATTGTTCGAAATGCTACGAAATTTTACAGATCCTTTGTTTATGTTACGAGGGAAGGTTATCATGGAAGTCCATGAAAAATAATTATCTCAAAGTTAGATTCTATTAAACTTTTTGAAAGACTAGTTTCGGTCAAAAAATTGTAGTATATTATACACAATTTTATACTAGTTTCAGTCAAAAAATCAAATTAAATCGAGGATTGTTCGAAATGCTACGAAACTTTTCAGATCCTTTCTATATGTTTTGAGGGAAGGTTATGATGGAACTATATGTAAAAAATTATCTCAAAATTAGATTTCAATGAAACTTTTTGAAAGACTAGTTTCGCTCAAAAAAATCATAGTATATTATACACAATTTTATACTAGTTTCGGTCAAAAAATCAAATTAAATCGAGGATTGTTTAAAATGCTACGAAACTACTCAGATCCTTTCTATATGTTACAATGGAAGGTTATGATGGAAGTCCATGCAAAAAATTATCACAAAATTAGATTCTAAGAAACTTTTTGAAATACTAGTTTCAGTCAAAAAATTGTAGTATATTATACACAATTTTATACTAGTTTCGGTCTAAAAATCAAATTAAATCGAGGATTGTTCGAAATGCTATGAAACTTTTCAGATCCTTTCTATATGTTATGAGGGAAGGTTATTATGGAACTCCATGCAAAAAATTATCTCAAAATTATATTCTATGAAACTTTATGAAATACTAGTTTCGGTCAAAAAAGCATAGTATAATATACACAATTTTATACTAGTTTCGGTCAAAAAATCAAATTAAATCGAGGATTATTCGAAATGCTATGAAATTTTACAGATCCTTTATTTATGTTACGAGGGAAGGTTATGATGGATGTCCATGCAAAAATTATCTCAATATAGGATTCTATGAAACTTTTTGAAAGACTAGTTTCGGTCAAAAAATTGTAGTATATTATACACAATTTTATACTAGTTTCAGTCAAAAAATAAAATTAAATCAAGCATTGTTCAAAATGCTACAAAATGTTTCAGATCCTTTCTATACGTTACGAGGGAAGCTAACGATGGAAGTTTGTGCAAAAAATTATCTTAAGATTAGATTCTATTAAACTTTTTGAAATACTAGTTTCGGTCAAAAAACATAGTGTATTATACGAAATTTTATAATAGTTTCGTTCAAAATATCTAATTAAATTGAGGATTGTTCGAAATGCTATGAAATTTTACTGATCCTTTCTTTATGTTACGAGGGAAGGTTATGATGGAAATCAATGAAAAAAATTATCTCAAAATTAGATTCTATGAAACTTTTTAAAAGACTAGTTTCGGTCAAAAAATTGTAGTCTATTATACACAATTTTATACTAGTTTCAGTCAAAAAATCAAATTAAATCGAGGAGTATTCGAAATGCTCTAAATCTTTACAGATCATTTCTATATGTTACGAGGGAAGGTTATAATGGAAGTCCATGCAAAAAATTATCTCAAAATTAGATTTCTATGAAACTTTTTGAAAGACTAGTTTCAGTCAAAAAATCATAGTATTATACACAATTTTATACTAGTTTCAGTCAAAAAATCAAATTAAATCAAGGAGTATTTGAAATTCTCTGAAACTTAACAAATCCTTTCTATATGTTACGAGGGAAGTTTATGTGGAAGTTCGTGCAAAACATTATCACAAAATTAGATTTCTATGAAACTTTTTGAAATACTAGTTTCGGTATACAAATTATAGTGTATTATACACAATTTAATAAAAATTTGTACAAAAAATCAAATTAAATCGAGGATTGTTCGAAATGCTACGAAATTTTACAGATCCTTTATTTATGTTATGAGGGAAGGTTATCATGGAAGTCCATGAAAAATAATTATCTCAAAGTTAGATTCTATTAAACTTTTTGAAAGACTAGTTTCAGTCAAAAAATTGTAGTATATTATACACAATTTTATACTAGTTTCAGTCAAAAAATCAAATTAAATCGAGGATTCTTCGAAATGCTACGAAACTTTTCAGATCCTTTCGATATGTTTTGAGGGAAGGTTATGATGGAACTACATGTAAAAAATTATCTCAAAATTAGATTTCTATGAAACTTTTTGAAAGACTAGTTTCGCTCAAAAAATCATAGTATATTATACACAATTTTATACTAGTTTCGGTCAAAAAATCAAATTAAATCGAGGATTGTTTAAAATGCTACGAAACTACTCAGATCCTTTCTATATGTTACAATGGAAGGTTATGATGGAAGTCCATGCAAAAAATTATCACAAAATTAGATTCTAAGAAACTTTTTGAAATACTAGTTTCAGTCAAAAAATTGTAGTATATTATACACAATTTTATACTAGTTTCGGTCTAAAAATCAAATTAAATCGAGGATTGTTCGAAATGCTACGAAACTTTTCAGATCCTTTCTATGTGTTATGAGTGAAGGTTATGATGGAACTCCATGCAAAAAATTATCTCAAAATTATATTCTATGAAACTTTTCGAAATACTAGTTTCGGTCAAAAAATCATAGTATAATATACACAATTTTATACTAGTTTCGGTCAAAAAATTAAATTAAATAGAGGATTGTTCGAAATGCTACGAAATTTTACAGAACCTTTATTTATGTTACGAGGGAAGGTTATGATTGATGTCCATGCAAAAATTATCTCAATATAGGATTCTATGAAACTTTTTGAAAGACTAGTTTCGGTCAAAAAATTGTAGTATATTATACACAATTTTATACTAGTTCCAGTCAAGAAATAAAATTAAATCGAGCATTGTTCAAAATGCTACAAAATGTTTCAGATCCTTTCTATACGTTACGAGGGAAGCTAACGATGGAAGTTTGTGCAAAAATTATCTTAAAATTAGATTCTATTAAACTTTTTGAAATACTAGTTTCGGTCAAAAAACATAGTGTATTATACGAAATTTTATAATAGTTTCGTTCAAAATATCTAATTAAATCGAGGATTGTTCGAAATGCTATGAAATTTTACAGATCCTTTCTTTATGTTACGAGGGAAGGTTATGATGGAAGTCAATGAAAAAAAATTATCTCAAAATTAGATTCTATGAAACTTTTTGAAAGACTAGTTTCGGTCAAAAAATTGTAGTCTATTATACACAATTTTATACTAGTTTCAGTCAAAAAATCAAATTAAATCGAGGAGTATTTGAAATGCTCTAAATCTTTACAGATCATTTCTATATGTTACGAGGGAAGGTTATAATGGAAGTCCGTGCAAAAAATTATCTCAAAATTAGATTTCTAGGAAACTTTTTGAAAGACTAGTTTCGGTCAAAAAATCATAGTATTATACACAATTTTATACTAGTTTCAGTCAAAAAATCAAATTAAATCAAGGAGTATTTGAAATGCTCTAAAACTTAACAAATCCTTTCTATATGTTACGAGGGAAGTTTATGCGGAAGTTCGTGCAAAACATTATCTCAAAATTAGATTTCTATGAAACTTTTTGAAATACTAGTTTCGGTATAAAATTTATAGTGTATTATACACAATTTTATAAAAATTTGTACAAAAAATCAAATTAAATCGAGGATTGTTCGAAATGCTACGAAATTTTACAGATCCTTTGTTTATGTTACGAGGGAAGGTTATCATGGAAGTCCATGAAAAATAATTATCTCAAAGTTAGATTCTATTAAACTTTTTGAAAGACTAGTTTCGGTCAAAAAATTGTAGTATATTATACACAATTTTACACTAGTTTCAGTCAAAAAATCAAATTAAATCGAGGATTGTTCGAAATGCTACGAAACTTTTCAGATCCTTTCTATATGTTTTGAGGGAAGGTTATGATGGAACTACATGTAAAAAATTATCTCAAAATTAGATTTCAATGAAACTTTTTGAAAGACTAGTTTCGCTCAAAAAAATCATAGTATATTATACACAATTTTATACTAGTTTCGGTCAAAAAATCAAATTAAATCGAGGATTGTTTAAAATGCTACGAAACTACTCAGATCCTTTCTATATGTTACAATGGAAGGTTATGATGGAAGTCCATGCAAAGAATTATCACAAAATTAGATTCTAAGAAACTTTTTGAAATACTAGTTTCAGTCAAAAAATTGTAGTATATTATACACAATTTTATACTAGTTTCGGTCTAAAAATCAAATTAAATCGAGGATTGTTCGAAATGCTACGAAACTTTTCAGATCCTTTCTATATGTTATGAGGGAAGGTTATGATGGAACTCCATGCAAAAAATTATCTCAAAATTATATTCTATGAAACTTTATGAAATACTAGTTTCCATCAAAAAATCATAGTATAATATACACAATTTTATACTAGTTTCGGTCAAAAAATCAAATTAAATCGAGGATTGTTCGAAATGCTACGAAATTTTACAGATCCTTTATTTATGTTACGAGGGAAGGTTATGATGGATGTCCATGCAAAAATTATCTCAATATAGGATTCTATGAAACTTTTTGAAAGACTAGTTTCGGTCAAAAAATTGTAGTATATTATACACAATTTTATACTAGTTTCAGTCAAAAAATAAAATTAAATCGAGCATTGTTCAAAATGCTACAAAATGTTTCAGATCCTTTCTATACGTTACGAGGGAAGCTAACGATGGAAGTTTGTGCAAAAAATTATCTTAAGATTAGATTCTATTAAACTTTTTGAAATACTAGTTTCGGTCAAAAAACATAGTGTATTATACGAAATTTTATAATAGTTTCGTTCAAAATATCTAATTAAATTGAGGATTGTTCGAAATGCTATGAAATTTTACAGATCCTTTCTTTATGTTACGAGGGAAGGTTATGATGGAAGTCAATGAAAAAAATTATCTCAAAATTAGATTCTATGAAACTTTTTAAAAGACTAGTTTTGGTCAAAAAATTGTAGTCTATTATACACAATTTTATACTAGTTTCAGTCAAAAAATCAAATTAAATCGAGGAGTATTCGAAATGCTCTAAATCTTTACAGATCATTTCTATATGTTACGAGGGAAGGTTATAATGGAAGTCCATGCAAAAAATTATCTCAAAATTAGATTTCTATGAAACTTTTTGAAAGACTAGTTTCGGTCAAAAAATCATAGTATTATACACAATTTTATACTAGTTTCAGTCAAAAAATCAAATTAAATCAAGGAGTATTTGAAATGCTCTGAAACTTAACAAATCCTTTCTATATGTTACGAGGGAAGTTTATGTGGAAGTTCGTGCAAAACATTATCTCAAAATTAGATTTCTATGAAACTTTTTGAAATACTAGTTTCGGTATACAAATTATAGTGTATTATACACAATTTTATAAAAATTTGTACAAAAAATCAAATTAAATCGAGGATTGTTCGAAATGCTACGAAATTTTACAGATCCTTTATTTATGTTACGAGGGAAGGTTATCATGGAAGTCCATGAAAAATAATTATCTCAAAGTTAGATTCTATTAAACTTTTTGAAAGACTAGTTTCAGTCAAAAAATTGTAGTATATTATACACAATTTTATACTAGTTTCAGTCAAAAAATCAAATTAAATCGAGGATTGTTCGAAATGCTACGAAACTTTTCAGATCCTTTCGATATGTTTTGAGGGAAGGTTATGATGGAACTACATGTAAAAAATTATCTCAAAATTAGATTTCTATGAAACTTTTTGAAAGACTAGTTTCGCTCAAAAAAATCATAGTATATTATACACAATTTTATACTAGTTTCGGTCAAAAAATCAAATTAAATCGAGGATTGTTTAAAATGCTACGAAACTACTCAGATCCTTTCTATATGTTACAATGGAAGGTTATGATGGAAGTCCATGCAAAAAATTATCACAAAATTAGATTCTAAGAAACTTTTTGAAATACTAGTTTCAGTCAAAAAATTGTAGTATATTATACACAATTTTATACTAGTTTCGGTCTAAAAATCAAATTAAATCGAGGATTGTTCGAAATGCTACGAAACTTTTCAGATCCTTTCTATGTGTTATGAGTGAAGGTTATGATGGAACTCCATGCAAAAAATTATCTCAAAATTATATTCTATGAAACTTTTCGAAATACTAGTTTCGGTCAAAAAATCATAGTATAATATACACAATTTTATACTAGTTTCGGTCAAAAAATCAAATTAAATCGAGGATTGTTCGAAATGCTACGAAATTTTACAGAACCTTTATTTATGTTACGAGGGAAGGTTATGATTGATGTCCATGCAAAAATTATCTCAATATAGGATTCTATGAAACTTTTTGAAAGACTAGTTTCGGTCAAAAAATTGTAGTATATATACACAATTTTATACTAGTTCCAGTCAAAAAATAAAATTAAATCGAGCATTGTTCAAAATGCTACAAAATGTTTCAGATCCTTTCTATACGTTACGAGGGAAGCTAACGATGGAAGTTTGTGCAAAAAATTATCTTAAGATTAGATTCTATTAAACTTTTTGAAATACTAGTTTCGGTCAAAAAACATAGTGTATTATACGAAATTTTATAATAGTTTCGTTCAAAATATCTAATTAAATCGAGAATTGTTCGAAATGCTATGAAATTTTACAGATCCTTTCTTTATGTTACGAGGGAAGGTTATGATGGAAGTCAATGAAAAAAATTATCTCAAAATTAGATTCTATGAAACTTTTTAAAAGACTAGTTTCGGTCAAAAAATTGTAGTCTATTATACACAATTTTATACTAGTTTCAGTCAAAAAATAAAATTAAATCGAGGAGTATTCGAAATGCTCTAAATCTTTACAGATCATTTCTATATGTTACGAGGGAAGGTTATAATGGAAGTCCATGCAAAAAATTATCTCAAAATTAGATTTCTATGAAACTTTTTGAAAGACTAGTTTCAGTCAAAAAATCATAGTATTATACACAATTTTATACTAGTTTCAGTCAAAAAATAAAATTAAATCAAGGAGTATTTGAAATGCTCTGAAACTTAACAAATCCTTTCTATATGTTACGAGGGAAGTTTATGTGGATGTTCGTGCAAAACATTATCTCAAAATTAGATTTCTATGAAACTTTTTGAAATACTAGTTTCGGTATAAAAATTATAGTGTATTATACACAATTTTATAAAAATTTGTACAAAAAATCAAATTAAATCGAGGATTGTTCGAAATGCTACGAAATTTTACAGATCCTTTATTTATGTTACGAGGGAAGGTTATGATGGAAGTCCATGAAAAATAATTATCTCAAAGTTAGATTCTATTAAACTTTTTGAAAGACTAGTTTCGGTCAAAAAATTGTAGTATATTATACACAATTTTATACTAGTTTCAGTCAAAAAATCAAATTAAATCAAGGATTGTTCGAAATTCTACGAAACTTTTCAGATCCTTTCTATATGTTTTGAGGGAAGGTTATGATGGAACTACATGTAAAAAATTATCTCAAAATTAGATTTCAATGAAACTTTTTGAAAGACTAGTTTCGCTCAAAAAAATCATAGTATATTATACACAATTTTATACTAGTTTCGGTCAAAAAATCAAATTAAATCGAGGATTGTTTAAAATGCTACGAAACTACTCAGATCCTTTCTATATGTTACAATGGAAGGTTATGATGGAAGTCCATGCAAAAAATTATCACAAAATTAGATTCTAAGAAACTTTTTGAAATACTAGTTTCAGTCAAAAAATTGTAGTATATTATACACAATTTTATACTAGTTTCGGTCTAAAAATCAAATTAAATCGAGGATTGTTCGAAATGCTACGAAACTTTTCAGATCCTTTCTATATGTTATGAGGGAAGGTTATGATGGAACTCCATGCAAAAAATTATCTCAAAATTATATTCTATGAAACTTTATGAAATACTAGTTTCGGTCAAAAACGCATAGTATAATATACACAATTTTATACTAGTTTCGGTCAAAAAATCAAATTAAATCGAGGATTATTCGAAATGCTACGAAATTTTACAGATCCTTTATTTATGTTACGAGGGAAGGTTATGATGGATGTCCATGCAAAAATTATCTCAATATAGGATTCTATGAAACTTTTTGAAAGACTAGTTTCGGTCAAAAAATTGTAGTATATTATACACAATTTTATACTAGTTCCAGTCAAAAAATAAAATTAAATCGAGCATTGTTCAAAATGCTACAAAATGTTTCAGATCCTTTCTATACGTTACGAGGGAAGCTAACGATGGAAGTTTGTGCAAAAAATTATCTTAAAATTAGATTCTATTAAACTTTTTGAAATACTAGTTTCGGTCAAAAAACATAGTGTATTATACGAAATTTTATAATAGTTTCGTTCAAAATATCTAATTAAATCGAGGATTGTTCGAAATGCTATGAAATTTTACAGATCCTTTCTTTATGTTACGAGGGAAGGTTATGATGGAAGTCAATGAAAAAAATTATCTCAAAATTAGATTCTATGAAACTTTTTAAAAGACTAGTTTCGGTCAAAAAATTGTAGTCTATTATACACAATTTTATACTAGTTTCAGTCAAAAAATAAAATTAAATCGAGGAGTATTCGAAATGCTCTAAATCTTTACAGATCATTTCTATATGTTACGAGGGAAGGTTATAATGGAAGTCCATGCAAAAAATTATCTCAAAATTAGATTTCTAGGAAACTTTTTGAAAGACTAGTTTCGGTCAAAAAATCATAGTATTATACACAATTTTATACTAGTTTCAGTGAAAAAATCAAATTAAATCAAGGAGTATTTGAAATGCTCTGAAACTTAACAAATCCTTTCTATATGTTACGAGGGAAGTTTATGTGGATGTTCGTGCAAAACATTATCTCAAAATTAGATTTCTATGAAACTTTTTGAAATACTAGTTTCGGTATAAAAATTATAGTGTATTATACACAATTTTATAAAAATTTGTACAAAAAATCAAATTAAATCGAGGATTGTTCGAAATGCTACGAAATTTTACAGATCCTTTGTTTATGTTACGAGGGAAGGTTATCATGGAAGTCCATGAAAAATAATTATCTCAAAGTTAGATTCTATTAAACTTTTTGAAAGACTAGTTTCGGTCAAAAAATTGTAGTATATTATACACAATTTTATACTAGTTTCAGTCAAAAAATCAAATTAAATCAAGGATTGTTCGAAATTCTACGAAACTTTTCAGATCCTTTCTATATGTTTTGAGGGAAGGTTATGATGGAACTACATGTAAAAAATTATCTCAAAATTAGATTTCAATGAAACTTTTTGAAAGACTAGTTTCGCTCAAAAAAATCATAGTATATTATACACAATTTTATACTAGTTTCGGTCAAAAAATCAAATTAAATCGAGGATTGTTTAAAATGCTACGAAACTACTCAGATCCTTTCTATATGTTACAATGGAAGGTTATGATGGAAGTCCATGCAAAAAATTATCACAAAATTAGATTCTAAGAAACTTTTTGAAATACTAGTTTCAGTCAAAAAATTGTAGTATATTATACACAATTTTATACTAGTTTCGGTCTAAAAATCAAATTAAATCGAGGATTGTTCGAAATGCTACGAAACTTTTCAGATCCTTTCTATATGTTATGAGGGAAGGTTATGATTGAACTCCATGCAAAAAATTATCTCAAAATTATATTCTATGAAACTTTATGAAATACTAGTTTCGGTCAAAAACGCATAGTATAATATACACAATTTTATACTAGTTTCGGTCAAAAAATCAAATTAAATCGAGGATTATTCGAAATGCTACGAAATTTTACAGATCCTTTATTTATGTTACGAGGGAAGGTTATGATGGATGTCCATGCAAAAATTATCTCAATATAGGATTCTATGAAACTTTTTGAAAGACTAGTTTCGGTCAAAAAATTGTAGTATATTATACACAATTTTATACTAGTTCCAGTCAAAAAATAAAATTAAATCGAGCATTGTTCAAAATGCTACAAAATGTTTCAGATCCTTTCTATACGTTACGAGGGAAGCTAACGATGGAAGTTTGTGCAAAAAATTATCTTAAGATTAGATTCTATTAAACTTTTTGAAATACTAGTTTCGGTCAAAAAACATAGTGTATTATACGAAATTTTATAATAGTTTCGTTCAAAATATCTAATTAAATCGAGAATTGTTCGAAATGCTATGAAATTTTACAGATCCTTTCTTTATGTTACGAGGGAAGGTTATGATGGAAGTCAATGAAAAAAATTATCTCAAAATTAGATTCTATGAAACTTTTTAAAAGACTAGTTTCGGTCAAAAAATTGTAGTCTATTATACACAATTTTATACTAGTTTCAGTCAAAAAATAAAATTAAATCGAGGAGTATTCGAAATGCTCTAAATCTTTACAGATCATTTCTATATGTTACGAGGGAAGGTTATAATGGAAGTCCATGCAAAAAATTATCTCAAAATTAGATTTCTATGAAACTTTTTGAAAGACTAGTTTCAGTCAAAAAATCATAGTATTATACACAATTTTATACTAGTTTCAGTCAAAAAATAAAATTAAATCAAGGAGTATTTGAAATGCTCTGAAACTTAACAAATCCTTTCTATATGTTACGAGGGAAGTTTATGTGGATGTTCGTGCAAAACATTATCTCAAAATTAGATTTCTATGAAACTTTTTGAAATACTAGTTTCGGTATAAAAATTATAGTGTATTATACACAATTTTATAAAAATTTGTACAAAAAATCAAATTAAATCGAGGATTGTTCGAAATGCTACGAAATTTTACAGATCCTTTATTTATGTTACGAGGGAAGGTTATGATGGAAGTCCATGAAAAATAATTATCTCAAAGTTAGATTCTATTAAACATTTTGAAAGACTAGTTTCGATCAAAAAAATCATAGTATATTATACACAATTTTATACTAGTTTCAGTCAAAAAATCAAATTAAATCGAGGATTGTTCGAAATGCTACGAAACTTTTCAGATCCTTTCTATATGTTTTGAGGGAAGGTTATGATGGAACTACATGCAAAAAATTATCTCAAAATTAGATTTCTATGAAACTTTTTGAAAGACTAGTTTCGCTCAAAAAAATCATAGTATATTATACACAATTTTATACTAGTTTCGGTCAAAAAATCAAATTAAATCGAGGATTGTTTAAAATGCTACGAAACTACTCAGATCCTTTCTATATGTTACAATGGAAGGTTATGATGGAAGTCCATGCAAAATATTATCACAAAATTAGATTCTAAGAAACTTTTTGAAATACTAGTTTCAATAAAAAAATGTAGTATATTATACACAATTTTATACTAGTTTCGGTCTAAAAATCAAATTAAATCGAGGATTGTTCGAAATGCTACGAAACTTTTCAGATCCTTTCTATATGTTATGAGGGAAGGTTATGATGGAACTCCATGCAAAAAATTATCTCAAAATTATATTCTATGAAACTTTATGAAATACTAGTTTCGGTCAAAAACGCATAGTATAATATACACAATTTTATACTAGTTTCGGTCAAAAAATCAAATTAAATCGAGGATTATTCGAAATGCTACGAAATTTTACAGATCCTTTATTTATGTTACGAGGGAAGGTTATGATGGATGTCCATGCAAAAATTATCTCAATATAGGATTCTATGAAACTTTTTGAAAGACTAGTTTCGGTCAAAAAATTGTAGTATATTATACACAATTTTATACTAGTTCCAGTCAAAAAATAAAATTAAATCGAGCATTGTTCAAAATGCTACAAAATGTTTCAGATCCTTTCTATACGTTACGAGGGAAGCTAACGATGGAAGTTTGTGCAAAAAATTATCTTAAGATTAGATTCTATTAAACTTTTTGAAATACTAGTTTCGGTCAAAAAACATAGTGTATTATACGAAATTTTATAATAGTTTCGTTCAAAATATCTAATTAAATCGAGAATTGTTCGAAATGCTATGAAATTTTACAGATCCTTTCTTTATGTTACGAGGGAAGGTTATGATGGAAGTCAATGAAAAAAATTATCTCAAAATTAGATTCTATGAAACTTTTTAAAAGACTAGTTTCGGTCAAAAAATTGTAGTCTATTATACACAATTTTATACTAGTTTCAGTCAAAAAATAAAATTAAATCGAGGAGTATTCGAAATGCTCTAAATCTTTACAGATCATTTCTATATGTTACGAGGGAAGGTTATAATGGAAGTCCATGCAAAAAATTATCTCAAAATTAGATTTCTATGAAACTTTATGAAAGACTAGTTTCAGTCAAAAAATCATAGTATTATACACAATTTTATACTAGTTTCAGTCAAAAAATAAAATTAAATCAAGGAGTATTTGAAATGCTCTGAAACTTAACAAATCCTTTCTATATGTTACGAGGGAAGTTTATGTGGATGTTCGTGCAAAACATTATCTCAAAATTAGATTTCTATGAAACTTTTTGAAATACTAGTTTCGGTATAAAAATTATAGTGTATTATACACAATTTTATAAAAATTTGTACAAAAAATCAAATTAAATCGAGGATTGTTCGAAATGCTACGAAATTTTACAGATCCTTTATTTATGTTACGAGGGAAGGTTATGATGGAAGTCCATGAAAAATAATTATCTCAAATTTAGATTCTATTAAACATTTTGAAAGACTAGTTTCGATCAAAAAAATCATAGTATATTATACACAATTTTATACTAGTTTCAGTCAAAAAATCAAATTAAATCGAGGATTGTTCGAAATGCTACGAAACTTTTCAGATCCTTTCTATATGTTTTGAGGGAAGGTTATGATGGAACTACATGCAAAAAATTATCTCAAAATTAGATTTCTATGAAACTTTTTGAAAGACTAGTTTCGCTCAAAAAAATCATAGTATATTATACACAATTTTATACTAGTTTCGGTCAAAAAATCAAATTAAATCGAGGATTGTTTAAAATGCTACGAAACTACTCAGATCCTTTATATATGTTACAATGGAAGGTTATGATGGAAGTCCATGCAAAATATTATCACAAAATTAGATTCTAAGAAACTTTTTGAAATACTAGTTTCAATAAAAAAATGTAGTATATTATACACAATTTTATACTAGTTTCGGTCTAAAAATCAAATTAAATCGAGGATTGTTCGAAATGCTACGAAACTTTTCAGATCCTTTCTATATGTTATGAGGGAAGGTTATGATGGAACTCCATGCAAAAAATTATCTCAAAATTATATTCTATGAAACTTTATGAAATACTAGTTTCGGTCAAAAACGCATAGTATAATATACACAATTTTATACTAGTTTCGGTCAAAAAATCAAATTAAATCGAGGATTATTCGAAATGCTACGAAATTTTACAGATCCTTTATTTATGTTACGAGGGAAGGTTATGATGGATGTCCATGCAAAAATTATCTCAATATAGGATTCTATGAATCTTTTTGAAAGACTAGTTTCGGTCAAAAAATTGTAGTATATTATACACAATTTTATACTAGTTCCAGTCAAAAAATAAAATTAAATCGAGCATTGTTCAAAATGCTACAAAATGTTTCAGATCCTTTCTATACGTTACGAGGGAAGCTAACGATGGAAGTTTGTGCAAAAAATTATCTTAAGATTAGATTCTATTAAACTTTTTGAAATACTAGTTTCGGTCAAAAAACATAGTGTATTATACGAAATTTTATAATAGTTTCGTTCAAAATATCTAATTAAATCGAGAATTGTTCGAAATGCTATGAAATTTTACAGATCCTTTCTTTATGTTACGAGGGAAGGTTATGATGGAAGTCAATGAAAAAAATTATCTCAAAATTAGATTCTATGAAACTTTTTAAAAGACTAGTTTCGGTCAAAAAATTGTAGTCTATTATACACAATTTTATACTAGTTTCAGTCAAAAAATAAAATTAAATCGAGGAGTATTCGAAATGCTCTAAATCTTTACAGATCATTTCTATATGTTACGAGGGAAGGTTATAATGGAAGTCCATGCAAAAAATTATCTCAAAATTAGATTTCTATGAAACTTTTTGAAAGACTAGTTTCAGTCAAAAAATCATAGTATTATACACAATTTTATACTAGTTTCAGTCAAAAAATAAAATTAAATCAAGGAGTATTTGAAATGCTCTGAAACTTAACAAATCCTTTCTATATGTTACGAGGGAAGTTTATGTGGATGTTCGTGCAAAACATTATCTCAAAATTAGATTTCTATGAAACTTTTTGAAATACTAGTTTCGGTATAAAAATTATAGTGTATTATACACAATTTTATAAAAATTTGTACAAAAAATCAAATTAAATCGAGGATTGTTCGAAATGCTACGAAATTTTACAGATCCTTTATTTATGTTACGAGGGAAGGTTATGATGGAAGTCCATGAAAAATAATTATCTCAAAGTTAGATTCTATTAAACATTTTGAAAGACTAGTTTCGATCAAAAAAATCATAGTATATTATACACAATTTTATACTAGTTTCAGTCAAAAAATCAAATTAAATCGAGGATTGTTCGAAATGCTACGAAACTTTTCAGATCCTTTCTATATGTTTTGAGGGAAGGTTATGATGGAACTACATGCAAAAAATTATCTCAAAATTAGATTTCTATGAATCTTTTTGAAAGACTAGTTTCGCTCAAAAAAATCATAGTATATTATACACAATTTTATACTAGTTTCGGTCAAAAAATCAAATTAAATCGAGGATTGTTTAAAATGCTACGAAACTACTCAGATCCTTTCTATATGTTACAATGGAAGGTTATGATGGAAGTCCATGCAAAATATTATCACAAAATTAGATTCTAAGAAACTTTTTGAAATACTAGTTTCAATAAAAAAATGTAGTATATTATACACAATTTTATACTAGTTTCGGTCTAAAAATCAAATTAAATCGAGGATTGTTCGAAATGCTACGAAACTTTTCAGATCCTTTCTATATGTTATGAGGTAAGGTTATGATGGAACTCCATGCAAAAAATTATCTCAAAATTATATTCTATGAAACTTTATGAAATACTAGTTTCGGTCAAAAAATCATAGTATAATATACACAATTTTATACTAGTTTCGGTCAAAAAATCAAATTAAATCGAGGATTGTTCGAAATGCTACGAAATTTTACAGATCCTTTATTTATGTTACGAGGGAAGGTTATGATGGATGTCCATGCAAAAATTATCTCAATATAGGATTCTATGAAACTTTTTGAAAGACTAGTTTCGGTCAAAAAATTGTAGTATATTATACACAATTTTATACTAGTTCCAGTCAAAAAATAAAATTAAATCGAGCATTGTTCAAAATGCTACAAAATGTTTCAGATCCTTTCTATACGTTACGAGGGAAGCTAACGATGGAAGTTAGTGCAAAAAATTATCTTAAGATTAGATTCTATTAAACTTTTTGAAGTACTAGTTTCGGTCAAAAAACATAGTGTATTATACGAAATTTTATAATAGTTTCGTTCAAAATATCTAATTAAATCGAGGATTGTTCGAAATGCTATGAAATTTTACAGCTCCTTTCTTTATGTTACGAGGGAAGGTTATGATGGAAGTCAATGAAAAAAAATTATCTCAAAATTAGATTCTATGAAACTTTTTGAAAGACTAATTTCGGTCAAAAAATTGTAGTCTATTATACACAATTTTATACTAGTTTCAGTCAAAAAATCAAATTAAATCGAGGATTATTCGAAATGCTCTAAATCTTTACAGATCATTTCTATATGTTACGAGGGAAGGTTATAATGGAAGTGCATGCAAAAAATTATCTCAAAATTAGATTTCTATGAAACTTTTTGAAAGACTAGTTTCGGTCAAAAAATCATAGTATTATACACAATTTTATACTAGTTTCAGTCAAAAAATCAAATTAAATCAAGGAGTATTTATAATGCTCTGAAAATTAACAAATCCTTTCTATATGTTACGAGGGAAGTTTATGTGGAAGTTCGTGCAAAAAAATTTCTCAAAATTAGATTTCTATGAAACTTTTTGAAATACTAGTTTCGGTATAAAAATTATAGTGTATTACACACAATTTTATAAATATTTGTACAAAAAATCAAATTAAATCGAGGATTGTTCGAAATGCTACGAAATTTTACAGATCCTTTATTCATGTTACGAGGGAAGGTTATCATGGAAGTCCATGAAAAACAATTATCTCAAAATTAGATTCTATTAAACTTTTTGAAAGACTAGTTTCGGTCAAAAAATTGTAGTATATTATACACAATTTTATACTAGTTTCAGTCAAAAAATCAAATTAAATCGAGGATTGTTCGAAATGCTACGAAACATTTCAGATCCTTTCTATATGTTTTGAGGAAAGGTTATCATTGAACTACATGTAAATAATTATCTCAAAATTAGATTTCTAAGAAACTTTTTGAAAGACTAGTTTCGCTCAAAAAAAATCATAGTATATTATACACAATTTTATACTAGTTTCGGTCAAAAAATCAAATTAAATCGAGGATTGTTTAAAATGCTACGAAACTACTCAGATCCTTTCTATATGTTACGATGGAAGGTTATGATGGAAGTCCATGCAAAAAATTATCACAAAATTAGATTCTAAGAAACATTTTGAAATACTAGTTTCAATCAAAAAATTGTAGTATATTATACACAATTTTATACTAGTTTCGGTCTAAAAATCAAATTAAATTGAGGATTGTTCGAAATGCTACGAAACTTTTCAGATCCTTTCTATATGTTATGAGGGAAGGTTATGATGGAACTCCATGCAAAAAATTATCTCAAAATTATATTCTATGAAACTTTATGAAATACTAGTTTCGGTCAAAAAATCATAGTATAATATACACAATTTTATACTAGTTTCGGTCAAAAAATCAAATTAAATCGAGGATTGTTCGAAATGCTACGAAATTTTACAGATCCTTTATTTATGTTACGAGGGAAGGTTATGATGGATGTCCATGCAAAAATTATCTCAATATAGGATTCTATGAAACTTTTTGAAAGACTAGTTTCGGTCAAAAAATTGTAGTATATTATACACAATTTTATACTAGTTCCAGTCAAAAAATAAAATTAAATCGAGCATTGTTCAAAATGCTACAAAATGTTTCAGATCCTTTCTATACGTTACGAGGGAAGCTAACGATGGAAGTTAGTGCAAAAAATTATCTTAAGATTAGATTCTATTAAACTTTTTGAAGTACTAGTTTCGGTCAAAAAACATAGTGTATTATACGAAATTTTATAATAGTTTCGTTCAAAATATCTAATTAAATCGAGGATTGTTCGAAATGCTATGAAATTTTACAGCTCCTTTCTTTATGTTACGAGGGAAGGTTATGATGGAAGTCAATGAAAAAAAATTATCTCAAAATTAGATTCTATGAAACTTTTTGAAAGACTAGTTTCGGTCAAAAAATTGTAGTCTATTATACACAATTTTATACTAGTTTCAGTCAAAAAATCAAATTAAATCGAGGATTATTCGAAATGCTCTAAATCTTTACAGATCATTTCTATATGTTACGAGGGAAGGTTATAATGGAAGTGCATGCAAAAAATTATCTCAAAATTAGATTTCTATGAAACTTTTTGAAAGACTAGTTTCGGTCAAAAAATCATAGTATTATACACAATTTTATACTAGTTTCAGTCAAAAAATCAAATTAAATCAAGGAGTATTTATAATGCTCTGAAAATTAACAAATCCTTTCTATATGTTACGAGGGAAGTTTATGTGGAAGTTCGTGCAAAAAAATTTCTCAAAATTAGATTTCTATGAAACTTTTTGAAATACTAGTTTCGGTATAAAAATTATAGTGTATTACACACAATTTTATAAATATTTGTACAAAAAATCAAATTAAATCGAGGATTGTTCGAAATGCTACGAAATTTTACAGATCCTTTATTCATGTTACGAGGGAAGGTTATCATGGAAGTCCATGAAAAACAATTATCTCAAAATTAGATTCTATTAAACTTTTTGAAAGACTAGTTTCGGTCAAAAAATTGTAGTATATTATACACAATTTTATACTAGTTTCAGTCAAAAAATCAAATTAAATCGAGGATTGTTCGAAATGCTACGAAACATTTCAGATCCTTTCTATATGTTTTGAGGAAAGGTTATCATTGAACTACATGTAAATAATTATCTCAAAATTAGATTTCTAAGAAACTTTTTGAAAGACTAGTTTCGCTCAAAAAAAATCATAGTATATTATACACAATTTTATACTAGTTTCGGTCAAAAAATCAAATTAAATCGAGGATTGTTTAAAATGCTACGAAACTACTCAGATCCTTTCTATATGTTACGATGGAAGGTTATGATGGAAGTCCATGCAAAAAATTATCACAAAATTAGATTCTAAGAAACATTTTGAAATACTAGTTTCAATCAAAAAATTGTAGTATATTATACACAATTTTATACTAGTTTCGGTCTAAAAATCAAATTAAATTGAGGATTGTTCGAAATGCTACGAAACTTTTCAGATCCTTTCTATATGTTATGAGGGAAGGTTATGATGGAACTCCATGCAAAAAATTATCTCAAAATTATATTCTATGAAACTTTATGAAATACTAGTTTCGGTCAAAAAATCATAGTATAATATACACAATTTTATACTAGTTTCGGTCAAAAAATCAAATTAAATCGAGGATTGTTCGAATTGCTACGAAATTTTACAGATCCTTTATTTATGTTACGAGGGAAGGTTATGATGGATGTCCATGCAAAAATTATCTCAATATAGGATTCTATGAAACTTTTTGAAAGACTAGTTTCGGTCAAAAAATTGTAGTATATTATACACAATTTCATACTAGTTCCAGTCAAAAAATAAAATTAAATCGAGCATTGTTCAAAATGCTACAAAATGTTTCAGATCCTTTCTATACGTTACGAGGGAAGCTAACGATGGAAGTTTGTGCAAAAATTATCTTAAAATTAGATTCTATTAAACTTTTTGAAATACTAGTTTCGGTCAAAAAACATAGTGTATTATACGAAATTTTATAATAGTTTCGTTCAAAATATCTAATTAAATCGAGGATTGTTTGAAATGCTATGAAATTTTACAGATCCTTTCTTAATGTTACGAGGGAAGGTTATGATGGAAGTCAATGAAAAAAAATTATCTCAAAATTAGATTCTATGAAACTTTTTGAAAGACTAGTTTCGGTCAAAAAATTGTAGTCTATTATACACAATTTTATACTAGTTTCAGTCAAAAAATCAAATTAAATCGAGGATTATTCGAAATGCTCTAAATCTTTACAGATCATTTCTATATGTTACGAGGGAAGGTTATAAAGGAAGTCCATGCAAAAAATTATCTCAAAATTAGATTTCTATGAAACTTTTTGAAAGACTAGTTTCGGTCAAAATATCATAGTATTATACACAATTTTATACTAGTTTCAGTCAAAAAATCAAATTAAATCAAGGAGTATTTGAAATGCTCTGAAAATTAACAAATCCTTTTTATATGTTACGAGGGAATTTATGTGGAAGTTCGTGCAAAAAATTTTCTCAAAATTAGATTTCTATGATACTTTTTGAAATACTAGTTTCGGTATAAAAATTATAGTGTATTACACACAATTTTATAAATATTTGTACAAAAAATCAAATTAAATCGAGGATTGTTCGAAATGCTACGAAATTTTACAGATCCTTTATTTATGTTACGAGGGAAGGTTATCATGGAAGTCCATGAAAAATAATTATCTCAAAATTAGATTCTATTAAACTTTTTGAAAGACTAGTTTCGGTCAAAAAATTGTAGTATATTATACACAATTTTATACTAGTTTCAGTAAAAAAATCAAATTAAATCGAGGATTGTTCGAAATGCTACGAAACTTTTCAGATCCTTTCTATATGTTTTGAGGGAAGGTTATGATTGAACTACATGTAAATAATTATCTCAAAATTAGATTTCTATGAAACTTTTTGAAAGACTAGTTTCGCTCAAAAAAAATCATAGTATATTATACACAATTTTATACTAGTTTCGGTCAAAAAATCAAATTAAATCGAGGATTGTTTAAAATACTACGAAACTACTCAGATCCTTTCTATATGTTACGATGAAAGGTTATGATGGAAGTCCATGCAAAAAATTATCACAAAATTAGATTCTAAGAAACTTTTTGAAATACTAGTTTCAATCAAAAAATTGTAGTATATGATACACAATTTTATACTAGTTTCGGTCTAAAAATCAAATTAAATCGAGGATTGTTCGAAATGCTACGAAACTTTTCAGATCCTTTCTATGTGTTATGAGGTAAGGTTATGATGGAACTCCATGCAAAAAATTATCTCAAAATTATATTCTATGAAACTTTATGAAATACTAGTTTCGGTCAAAAAATCATAGTATAATATACACAATTTTATACTAGTTTCGGTCAAAAAATCAAATTAAATCGAGGATTGTTCGAAATGCTACGAAATTTTACAGATCCTTTATTTATGTTACGAGGGAAGGTTATGATGGATGTCCATGCAAAAATTATCTCAATATAGGATTCTATGAAACTTTTTGAAAGACTAGTTTCGGTCAAAAAATTGTAGTATATTATACACAATTTTATACTAGTTCCAGTCAAAAAATAAAATTAAATCGAGCATTGTTCAAAATGCTACAAAATGTTTCAGATCCTTTCTATACGTTACGAGGGAAGCTAACGATGGAAGTTTGTGCAAAAATTATCTTAAAATTAAATTCTATTAAACTTTTTGAAATACTAGTTTCGGTCAAAAAACATAGTGTATTATACGAAATTTTATAATAGTTTCGTTCAAAATATCTAATTAAATCGAGGATTGTTCGAAATGCTATGAAATTTTACAGATCCTTTCTTTATGTTACGAGGGAAGGTTATGATGGAAGTCAATGAAAAAAAATTATCTCAAAATTAGATTTTATGAAACTTTTTGAAAGACTAGTTTCGGTCAAAAAATTGTAGTCTATTATACACAATTTTATACTAGTTTCAGTCAAAAAATCAAATTAAATCGAGGATTATTCGAAATGCTCTAAATCTTTACAGATCATTTCGATATGTTACGAGGGAAGGTTATAAAGGAAGTCCATGCAAAAAATTATCTCAAAATTAGATTTCTATGAAACTTTTTGAAAGACTAGTTTCGGTCAAAAAATCATAGTATTATACACAATTTTATACTAGTTTCAGTCAAAAAATCAAATTAAATCAAGGAGTATTTGAAATGCTCTGAAAATTAACAAATCCTTTCTATATGTTACGAGGGAATTTATGTGGAAGTTCGTGCAAAAAAATTTCTCAAAATTAGATTTCTATGATACTTTTTGAAATACTAGTTTCGGTATAAAAATTATAGTGTATTACACACAATTTTATAAATATTTGTACAAAAAATCAAATTAAATCGAGGATTGTTCGAAATGCTACGAAATTTTACAGATCCTTTATTTATGTTACGAGGGAAGGTTATCATGGAAGTCCATGAAAAATAATTATCTCAAAATTAGATTCTATTAAACTTTTTGAAAGACTAGTTTCGGTCAAAAAATTGTAGTATATTATACACAATTTTATATTAGTTTCAGTCAAAAAATCAAATTAAATCGAGGATTGTTCGAAATGCTACGAAACTTTTCAGATCCTTTCTATATGTTTTGAGGGAAGGTTATGATTGAACTACATGTAAATAATTATCTCAAAATTAGATTTCTATGAAACTTTTTGAAAGACTAGTTTCGCTCAAAAAAAATCATAGTATATTATACACAATTTTATACTAGTTTCGGTCAAAAAATCAAATTAAATCGAGGATTGTTTAAAATGCTACGAAACTACTCAGATCCTTTCTATATGTTACGATGAAAGGTTATGATGGAAGTCCATGCAAAAAATTATCACAAAATTAGATTCTAAGAAACTTTTTGAAATACTAGTTTCAATCAAAAAATTGTAGTATATGATACACAATTTTATACTAGTTTCGGTCTAAAAATCAAATTAAATCGAGGATTGTTCGAAATGCTACGAAACTTTTCAGATCCTTTCTATGTGTTATGAGGTAAGGTTATGATGGAACTCCATGCAAAAAATTATCTCAAAATTATATTCTATGAAACTTTATGAAATACTAGTTTCGGTCAAAAAATCATAGTATAATATACACAATTTTATTCTAGTTTCGGTCAAAAAATCAAATTAAATCGAGGATTGTTCGAAATGCTACGACATTTTACAGATCCTTTATTTATGTTACGAGGGAAGGTTATGATGGATGTCCATGCAAAATTTATCTCAATATAGGATTCTATGAAACTTTTTGAAAGACTAGTTTCGGTCAAAAAATTGTAGTATATTATACACAATTTTATACTAGTTCCAGTCAAAAAATAAAATTAAATCGAGCATTGTTCAAAATGCTACAAAATGTTTCAGATCCTTTCTATACGTTACGAGGGAAGCTAACGATGGAAGTTTGTGCAAAAATTATCTTAAAATTAGATTCTATTAAACTTTTTGAAATACTAGTTTCGGTCAAAAAACATAGTGTATTATACAAAATTTTATAATAGTTTCGTTCAAAATATCTAATTAAATCGAGGATTGTTCGAAATGCTATGAAATTTTACAGATCCTTTCTTTATGTTACGAGGGAAGGTTATGATGGAAGTCAATGAAAAAAAATTATCTCAAAATTAGATTTTATGAAACTTTTTGAAAGACTAGTTTCGGTCAAAAAATTGTAGTCTATTATACACAATTTTATACTAGTTTCAGTCAAAAAATCAAATTAAATCGAGGATTATTCGAAATGCTCTAAATCTTTACAGATCATTTCGATATGTTACGAGGGAAGGTTATAAAGGAAGTCCATGCAAAAAATTATCTCAAAATTAGATTTCTATGAAACTTTTTGAAAGACTAGTTTCGGTCAAAAAATCATAGTATTATACACAATTTTATACTAGTTTCAGTCAAAAAATCAAATTAAATCAAGGAGTATTTGAAATGCTCTGAAAATTAACAAATCCTTTCTATATGTTACGAGGGAATTTATGTGGAAGTTCGTGCAAAAAAATTTCTCAAAATTAGATTTCTATGATACTTTTTGAAATACTAGTTTCGGTATAAAAATTATAGTGTATTACACACAATTTTATAAATATTTGTACAAAAAATCAAATTAAATCGAGGATTGTTCGAAATGCTACGAAATTTTACAGATCCTTTATTTATGTTACGAGGGAAGGTTATCATGGAAGTCCATGAAAAATAATTATCTCAAAATTAGATTCTATTAAACTTTTTGAAAGACTAGTTTCGGTCAAAAAATTGTAGTATATTATACACAATTTTATATTAGTTTCAGTCAAAAAATCAAATTAAATCGAGGATTGTTCGAAATGCTACGAAACTTTTCAGATCCTTTCTATATGTTTTGAGGGAAGGTTATGATTGAACTACATGTAAATAATTATCTCAAAATTAGATTTCTATGAAACTTTTTGAAAGACTAGTTTCGCTCAAAAAAAATCATAGTATATTATACACAATTTTATACTAGTTTCGGTCAAAAAATCAAATTAAATCGAGGATTGTTTAAAATGCTACGAAACTACTCAGATCCTTTCTATATGTTACGATGAAAGGTTATGATGGAAGTCCATGCAAAAAATTATCACAAAATTAGATTCTAAGAAACTTTTTGAAATACTAGTTTCAATCAAAAAATTGTAGTATATGATACACAATTTTATACTAGTTTCGGTCTAAAAATCAAATTAAATCGAGGATTGTTCGAAATGCTACGAAACTTTTCAGATCCTTTCTATGTGTTATGAGGTAAGGTTATGATGGAACTCCATGCAAAAAATTATCTCAAAATTATATTCTATGAAACTTTATGAAATACTAGTTTCGGTCAAAAAATCATAGTATAATATACACAATTTTATTCTAGTTTCGGTCAAAAAATCAAATTAAATCGAGGATTGTTCGAAATGCTACGACATTTTACAGATCCTTTATTTATGTTACGAGGGAAGGTTATGATGGATGTCCATGCAAAATTTATCTCAATATAGGATTCTATGAAACTTTTTGAAAGACTAGTTTCGGTCAAAAAATTGTAGTATATTATACACAATTTTATACTAGTTCCAGTCAAAAAATAAAATTAAATCGAGCATTGTTCAAAATGCTACAAAATATTTCAGATCCTTTCTATACGTTACGAGGGAAGCTAACGATGGAAGTTTGTGCAAAAATTATCTTAAAATTAGATTCTATTAAACTTTTTGAAATACTAGTTTCGGTCAAAAAACATAGTGTATTATACAAAATTTTATAATAGTTTCGTTCAAAATATCTAATTAAATCGAGGATTGTTCGAAATGCTATGAAATTTTACAGATCCTTTCTTTATGTTACGAGGGAAGGTTATGATGGAAGTCAATGAAAAAAAATTATCTCAAAATTAGATTTTATGAAACTTTTTGAAAGACTAGTTTCGGTCAAAAAATTGTAGTCTATTATACACAATTTTATACTAGTTTCAGTCAAAAAATCAAATTAAATCGAGGATTATTCGAAATGCTCTAAATCTTTACAGATCATTTCGATATGTTACGAGGGAAGGTTATAAAGGAAGTCCATGCAAAAAATTATCTCAAAATTAGATTTCTATGAAACTTTTTGAAAGACTAGTTTCGGTCAAAAAATCATAGTATTATACACAATTTTATACTAGTTTCAGTCAAAAAATCAAATTAAATCAAGGAGTATTTGAAATGCTCTGAAAATTAACAAATCCTTTCTATATGTTACGAGGGAATTTATGTGGAAGTTCGTGCAAAAAAAATTCTCAAAATTAGATTTCTATGATACTTTTTGAAATACTAGTTTCGGTATAAAAATTATAGTGTATTACACACAATTTTATAAATATTTGTACAAAAAATCAAATTAAATCGAGGATTGTTCGAAATGCTACGAAATTTTACAGATCCTTTATTTATGTTACGAGGGAAGGTTATCATGGAAGTCCATGAAAAATAATTATCTCAAAATTAGATTCTATTAAACTTTTTGAAAGACTAGTTTCGGTCAAAAAATTGTAGTATATTATACACAATTTTATATTAGTTTCAGTCAAAAAATCAAATTAAATCGAGGATTGTTCGAAATGCTACGAAACTTTTCAGATCCTTTCTATATGTTTTGAGGGAAGGTTATGATTGAACTACATGTAAATAATTATCTCAAAATTAGATTTCTATGAAACTTTTTGAAAGACTAGTTTCGCTCAAAAAAAATCATAGTATATTATACACAATTTTATACTAGTTTCGGTCAAAAAATCAAATTAAATCGAGGATTGTTTAAAATGCTACGAAACTACTCAGATCCTTTCTATATGTTACGATGAAAGGTTATGATGGAAGTCCATGCAAAAAATTATCACAAAATTAGATTCTAAGAAACTTTTTGAAATACTAGTTTCAATCAAAAAATTGTAGTATATGATACACAATTTTATACTAGTTTCGGTCTAAAAATCAAATTAAATCGAGGATTGTTCGAAATGCTACGAAACTTTTCAGATCCTTTCTATGTGTTATGAGGTAAGGTTATGATGGAACTCCATGCAAAAAATTATCTCAAAATTATATTCTATGAAACTTTATGAAATACTAGTTTCGGTCAAAAAATCATAGTATAATATACACAATTTTATTCTAGTTTCGGTCAAAAAATCAAATTAAATCGAGGATTGTTCGAAATGCTACGACATTTTACAGATCCTTTATTTATGTTACGAGGGAAGGTTATGATGGATGTCCATGCAAAATTTATCTCAATATAGGATGAAGATGGCAAAACACAAGGAAGGGGGGTTGGAATTGGGTTTTCTGGAATAATTAAAATTAACTTCTAATGACACGTTTACTTTATCCTGGTTCGTTTGAACTCAAACTACATCCAGTCCACCCGCCAAGGTGATTTTGCCTCTACTGAGGTCTTAATCCACTATTCAATAAGCATACACACAAAGACCTATAGTCAATGTCTTCTTGAGTCTTCTGACTAAACTTAGTCACTCAAGGAAAAATAATTATTACAAGAATAATAAGAACGTAACTTATAATGCTTCTAGATAAGCAGGTATCACTAAGTGATAGTTACAACAATAAGAACAAGATGAAATGATTTGCTTGAATATATGAGATACGTGTATAGCGTTGCGTTCGTCTGTGATTTCTTCAAATGATGTCCTTTATATAGTTCTTGATAAAGTAGCCGTTGGAGACATCTTGAGCCAAATTAGGATATACTTTAATACCTTAATTTCTTTCCATAAGTAGAGATACTTGTCTTTGAATATTAAAGAACATATTCTTTAATTAAAGCTTTTTAATAATGATACCAGCATCTTCTAAGCGGAAATCAGAGATAATGAATAATATATGCGCAGCCAATAAATGTGTCATTTAATGCTGAATTCTTCTTTGAGCGTATCTGCTATAATGGTTCTCCCTGGCTTGTACGGATTACTCAAGCAATATTATCTTCTACACGAGAGTACGTATATTCATTAGAACTTTTAATATGAAAGACTTTGTTATCATCAAAACACTTAGAGGATCAGAACCATATTTGTTCTAACAATCTCCCCCTTTTTGATGATGACAAAACATTTTAATTTAACAAGAATAGAGTTTAATGAATTTAAGTGAACTCCCTTTGATTAGAAGATAGACTTCTTTCAGATGTTCTATGATCCTTAGCTCCCCCTGAGTTGATTACTTGACCTGTTTCTTTTTATGATAGCAACTCAAATAATTTTATCAGAATATGTAAAAGGCAGATTATGGTAAACTGCTATGGATCAGAATCATATACGTTTCTCCCCCTTTTTGTCATAATCAAAAAGATAAAAAGATAAAAAGAGAAAGAGCAAGAGAAGAAATAAATTATAAACCAAAGCCAATAGTGTTAAAGAACTTAAACGCAAACAACCAGTAGAAGTTCAAATAGTAATGCAGAATCAGAAGTTAAAATAGCAAGAAAATTTAAAGCAAAAGATGAGAAAATCAGGTGTTCATCTTAGTGACTAAAGTCTCCAGCAAAGATTTAATGTCTGATGAAGATTCCACTTGCTTGGTGAGAAGAGTCTTCATTTCAGCAGTTGTTTCTTCTTGCTTGTCTAGACGTTCCTTCACCAGTTGATTTTCTTTCTTTAATTCTTGCAGAGTTTGTAGCACAAAATTTGTTCCCAGAGGTTCTTCTGTTGGAGGGGCAGCTTGATTGTCAGGACCATCAGCAGTGTCTTCTACAGAAGATACTAAAACCATCTGAAGTGCTGAGGGCGTATCCAGAGGTTCTGATTCTTTCCAGGGCTTGTTGTCCAGCAGGAGTGGTTTAGTTTGTGCAACATTTGAGACTACTGCTTGAAGGTACTCACAGAAGTTCTGATGAGCAACATCATAGCAGATGTCCTTGAGTCTTTTGGACTCAGCATTAAACCATTTTCTGAGGTCAGCCCATAGAAAATCAGATGCAGCAGGATCAGTTAGCTCTGCACAAGCAGTCTTCAGATCTTCTAATTTTAATTTCAGAACTGTTTCAAAAGCCAGCAGTAAAGTAGAAATGTCTGATTTGGATGGTTTGGGTTTTGGAACGGGAATAGCTCTTTTGTTGGACATAGAGGACAGTTTTTGAAGTGCTTCAAAGTCAATTGTAGTTCTAAGAGGGTTGTCATTTTCAGTCACAGTTTCTGTTGGTGAGTCAGGAATGTTTATGATAGAGGGTGAATTTTGGTTTGTTGAAATGTTATGGGAAATTGAGGCAGCATCTGAATCTTGGTAGTGTTCAAGATCAAGATCAAGAGCAGCTTTCAAGGCAGATTGTGTTTCATTTGTAGGAGAGCAGTCAATATCAGAAGGTGGAGTGTCATCAATTGGTATATCAAAATCAGCAAAAGTTTGGGGTTGATGATTTTCTGTTTCTGTTTCTGTTTTTGGTGGATATAAAGAGGATAGGATGGATGCAACAGCAGAAGTTGTAGGAACTTCAGTTTGAATGGGATTAATATTATGAGGTGGTTTAGAAGCATGAATTTGTTCAGAGTTGATATCAGAAGATGGTTTGCTAGAAGGTAAGGTGTTAGAAGGTTGTTCAGACACTTCTACAGTTACAGCTTCTACAACAGTAATGGAATCAGGATTAGAAGCAGAAGACTTACCTGTTGTCTTAGATGATTTTTGCATCTTCTGAGAGGGGTCTTCAGCAGTCTTCCTTTTCTTTAATCTGAGAGAGGCAACATCTGGAATTTGTTGTTGGAGTTCTTTTGGGTTAAAATCAGGTACCGTACCTTGACGCTTGCATATATCCATATAGTTGAGAACAACATCTGCTGGTGTATCAGAAGAAAAGAGAGGGAATCCTTCTAGAGGTATCCTTCTGGTGCTGATAACTTCTCTAGATTGAAGAGTGGGTTCTTGCTGAATGGCTGTGATGAATCTCATCTTCTTCAGGTTTTTAGCATTCAAGGGTTTTCCAACGTCTGTTTCCAAAAGATCATTTTGATTTATTTCTGCTAGGAAGTCCACTAGCTTGTTCTGACAAAGAATATCAGAAATTAATCGTCCAAAAGGTATCCAGTCCCTTTTGGTCTTCTCACTATCCCTTGTTTCCTTAACAGCGAATCTAAGATTCTGAAACAGTGTGTGGGCAAGATTGATTTTCTTCTTTTTGGAGATGAAATAAAGGAGGAATTGTTGATCCAGATTGATGTAGTCTGGAGAATTTGTAGGTTTCCTGTGACAGATTGTCCCAAGAATTATTTTTGCCCAAATACGCAGAGGAGTCTTTAGGTCTTTGATTTTGTTTGATGGTTTTCCAGCGGTGAAAATTTCTTTAGCAATCACAACAGCATCAGATACTCTATCCATATCACTACATTTGATACCATTGCCATTAGTTTCAAAGAGTTTGGCAATGTGATCTTCAGAGATGATAATCTGTTTACCAAGCACATAGGAGGTGACTTGTGCATCATTTGAGTATGCGTACATCCAAAATTCTTTAACCAGTTTAGGGAAAACTGGTCCCATTAGCCTGTCAAAATATTTTTCCCAGCCTCGAGCTTCAACTTGAGGGAGGAGGTCAAATCCATTATCCTTCAAGCTTGCGAAATCAACGAATAGCTCACACAGTACTTCCAGTTTTTCAGGAGGGGTGGAAAGAGTCTTTGATGGTTCAACGTAGAAATCATCAGAGAAATCTTTGCGTGAAGATGATGAAGCCATTTAGTGACTAAGATGAACTGTTAGGGTTTAGGGTTTTTAGAGAGAAATGAGGAAGCACAAGAGACTGAGAGAATAACTTATAGAAAGAGTAAAATGCGGGTAAAATTTGAAGGTGAGGAATACACTTGATATTTATAGAGAAAAATATGGAAGCAATTAATTAAATGCGAAATAAGTGGGAAACAATTAAGTTTGAAAACATAATGATTAACAACATTAAATGCGCTGACATGGGGTAAAGCGTAAATGATTCTGGAACAGTTACCCAAGAGATTTTCTTGCCTTTTTGATGTCAAACCTAGTCGTATCAGATTCAAGAATCTCAACAGTTATCCTTCTGAGCGAACAGTTGCTAAGGCACGTTCTGTCACTCTTCAGAATTTGGACACGTGTTTTGATTCTGATGAAAGTCCTTAGAGCTTTGTTGACAAGTGTTTGATATGAAGATCTACAAGTTAATCTTTTGAACAGAAGTTCTAAGAGTAGAAGTTAGAGCATAGAATCTTCTGAGATAATCATGTAGAATATAAATAGTAGAACTTCTAGAGATAAGACATATGATTAAAGCATTTTCATTCTGGACATAACTTCATGCTAAGGTTAGTTAGAATGAAATTAAATCTATCTTCAGAAAGGGGTTTAGTAAAAATATCAGCCCATTGGTGATTTGTGTCTATAAATTTTAACATTAAAATTCCCTTCTGAGTGTAGTCCCTAATGAAGTGATGTTTAACTTCTATGTGTTTAGCTCTAGAATGTAGAATAGGATTTTTAGAGAGACAAATAGCAGAAGTATTGTCACAGAGGATTGGAATGTTACTCTCATAGATATTGAAGTCTTCTAACTGATTTTTCATCCAGAGCATCTGAGTACTGCATCCAGCTGCTGCAATGTATTCAGCTTCTGCAGTTGATAATGCTATGGTTGGTTGTCTTTTGCTAGACCAAGCGATTAGGTTGTCTCCTAGAAATTGACAACTTCCAGAAGTACTTTTTCTTTCTGTTCTATCTCCAGCAAAGTCAGCGTCACAATATCCTACAAGCTTATACTTTTCTGATCTTCTGTAATACAGACCAAGATTAGCAGTACCTTTCAGATATCTAAAGATTCTCTTAACTGCTGTTAAGTGAGTTTCTCTAGGATCTGATTGGAATCTAGCACATAAACATACACTATATAGAATATCTGGTCTAGAAGCAGTAAGATAGAGAAGTGATCCAATCATACCTCTGTAGAGCTTCTGATCTACTTTCTTACTTACCTCTTCTTTCTCCAAGATACATGTAGGATGCATAGGAGTTTTGGATATTGAACTTTCTGATAATTCAAATTTCTTCAGAAGTTCTTTTACATATTTGCTTTGATGGATATATGTTCCTTCTGATGTTTGATTTATTTGAATTCCCAGAAAGAACTTTAATTCTCCCATCATGCTCATTTCAAATTCTGCCTGCATAGATTTAGCAAATTCCTTTCCCAAGGCACTTTTAGTAGAACCAAAAATTATATCATCTACATAAATTTGACATATCAGAAGATCATTTTTAATGTTTTTACTGAAAAGAGTTGTATCCACTTTCCCTCTGATGAATTTATTTTCTAGAAGAAAATTACTCAATCGTTCATACCAAGCTCTGGGAGCTTGTTTTAAACCATATAATGATTTTTTGAGTTTGTAAACATGTTCTGGAAATTTTGTATTTTCAAAACCAGGGGGTTGGTGTACATATACTTCTTCATCAATATAACCATTTAAAAATGCACTTTTGACATCCATTTGATATAGAATGATATTATGATTTACAGCAAATGATATTAGAAGTCTTATTGATTCTAACCTGGCGACTGGTGCATAGGTTTCTGTATAGTCAATTCCTTCTTGTTGACTATAACCTTGTGCAACCAGTCTTGCCTTGTTTCTGACAACTTCTCCTTTCTCATTGAGTTTGTTTCTGAATACCCATTTGGTGCCAATGATGTTGAATCCTCTGGGTCTAGGAACTAGATCCCACACATCATTTCTGGTGAATTGATTAAGTTCTTCTTGCATAGCCAGAATCCAATCATTTTCTGATAGGGCTTCTTCTACGGAAGATGGTTCAATCAGAGAGACAAGTCCTAGTAGCGTCTCTTCAGAGTTTTTGAATGAGGATCTTGTTCTAATTGGTTCATCTTTCTTTCCCAAGATTTTATCTTCTGGATGATTAATATTGCTTCTGGAAAGTTTCTTCTGGATGGGTTCTTCAGGTGTTGATGGAGCAGTTGTATTGTTTTGAACTTTAGAAGATTGATCTTTAGAAGTTCTGTTTGTAGAGATTTCTACTTCTATATCTGCAGTAAATTCATTCTGCTTTGGTTTTTCAGAACCAAGCTTATCATCAAATCTGACATGAATTGATTCTATCACAATACGTGTTTCTGTATTGTATACTATGTATCCCTTAGAACGTTCAGAGTATCCTAACATATAACACTTTTGTGCCTTAGAATCAAATTTGTTCAGAGTATCAAGAGTGTTTAGCATAAAACAAGTACATCCAAAAGGATGAAAATAAGAAATGTTGGGCTTTCTGTTCTTCCACAATTCATAAGGAGTCTTTTCAAGAATAGGTCTTATAGAGATTCTATTCTGAATGTAACATGCTGTATTTACTGCTTCTGCCCAAAAGTGTTTAGCCATATTAGTCTCATTGATCATGGTTCTGGCCATCTCTTGTAAAGTTCTATTTTTACGTTCTACAACCCCATTTTGTTGTGGAGTTCTAGGACAAGAGAAATCATGAGAGATGCCATTTTCATTAAAAAAGGATTCCAATTGTTTATTTTCAAATTCTCCACCATGATCACTTCTGACTTTAATGATCTTTGATTCTTTTTCATTTTGAACTTGTTTACAGAAGTTAGAAAATACAGCAATTGACTCATCCTTGTGTCTAAGAAACTTTACCCATGTCCATCTGCTGAAGTCATCTACGATCACCAATCCGTACTTCTTGCCACTGACAGAAGCAGTTTTCACTGGTCCAAATAAGTCAATGTGCAGAAGTTCTAATGGTCTAGAGGAAGATACAACATTTTTCGCTTTGAATCCAGTTTTTGAAAATTTGCCTTTCTGACATGCTTCACATAGAGCTTCTGAGTTGAACTTCAAATTTGGAAGTCCTCTGACTAGATTGAGTTTGTTAAGTTGAGATATTCTTCTCATATTAACATGTCCCAATCTTCTGTGCCAGACCCATTGCTCAGTTTCCACAGACATTAGACATTTTACATTTTGACTTTTTAATTCTAAAAGCTTTATTTTATAAATGTTGTTCTTTCTCTTTCCACTAAAGAGGATTGTTCCATATTTCTGACTAACAGCTTTACAGAACTTTTGATTAAAGATTATGTCATAGCCATTATCACTTAATTGACTTATGGATAATAAATTATGCATTAATCCTTCTACAAGCAGAACATTAGATATAGAAGGAAGGTTTCCATTACCGATAGTTCCGGAGCCAATAATTCTTCCTTTTTGATTGCCTCCAAAACCTACGTGGCCTCCATCTTTTAATTCAAGACTTTGGAACATATGCTTTCTTCCCGTCATGTGACGTGAGCATCCAGAGTCCAGGTACCATGATTGGTGTTTCAGTTTTGCTGTTAAAGACATCTGCAACATACACGATTTTATCCTTGGGTACCCATATTCTTCTGGGTCCTTGTTTGTTAGATTTTATAAACTTCTGATTTATTTTAGGTTTTAAATCATAACTTGTATAGCAAGATGACTCACTAGTGTATATAAGATCATGATTATGACCGTAGGTGAAATGAGAACTTAGAGGAGTATTAGGATTTATGACAATGTCATCAATATTTTTTAATTTCAGAGTTTCATTATTTTTCACATAGCCTATGCCTCTTCTTTCATTTCTGCTAACACCATAGATCATAGAAGCAATCTTACTTCTATCTAAGCTTTTAGTGAGAAATTGTTGAAAACTATAATCATATTGTTTTATGATTTTATCAGAATTGATTAGATCTTCTAATTCAGATTTTTTTTGAACTTTGAGCTTCTCAAGAGAATTTTTACATTCAAAAAGATTTTCTTTCAGCTCAGAGTTTTCTGTTTTCAGTTTTCTAATATCTTCTAATTCAGATACAAGATTTTGTTTAACGTCTTTGTATTTGAATTGAAGCTTCTGATATTTTTCAAGAATTTCTGACAGACTAGCTTCTAACTCAGATCTAGAGAATTTAGAGAATACCTCTTCTGAGTCTGATTCTAACTCTGATTCTGATGAGTGATCATCTTCTGGTATATTTGCCATTAATGCAATATTAGCTTGTTCATCTTCAGAATCTGACTCTGCTTCAGATGATTCAGAATCATCCCATGTTGCCATGAGACTCTTTTTCTTCTCTTTACTGAATCTGTTTCTAGGTTTGTCTTTCTGAAGTTTTGGACATTCACTTTTATAGTGTCCTGGTTCTTTGCATTCGTAGCACACAACTTCTTTGCTTCTGGGTTTCTTGTGACTGGATGTTGATTCAGAATAATTGTTTGATCTTCTGGTGTTTCTGAACTTCTTCTGACGATGCTTCCAGAGTTGTTGAACTCTTCTTGACAAGAGAGATAATTCATCTTCTTCTGATGAGCATCCAGAGCTTTCTTCTTCTTCTTCCTGTAAAGCTTTAGAAGCATGTTTGTTAGATTTAAGAGCTACAGACTTACCTTTCTTCTGGGGCTCATCTTCTTCTAATTCAATCTCATGACTTCTCAAGGAGCTGATCAGTTCTTCTAAGGAAATTTCATTCAGATTTTTTGATAACTTTAAAGCAGTGACCATGGGTCTCTAGGCTTTCGGTAAACTTCTGATGATTTTCTTCACGTGATCTGCTGTTGAGTAGCCTTTGTCCAGAACTTTTAGTCCAGCAACCAGAATTTGGAACCTTGAAAACATTTTTTCAATGGTTTCATCTTCTTCCATCTTGAAAGCTTCATACTTCTTGATGAGAGCTAGAGCTTTGGTCTCCTTGACTTGAGAGTTGCCTTCATGTGTCATCCTTAGAGAATCAAACATGTGTTTGGCTGAATCCCTGTTTGTGATCTTCTCATATTCTGTGTACGAGATAGCACTTAGAAGTATAGTCCTAGCTTTGTGATGATTTCTGAATTCCTTCTTCTGTTGAACTGTCATATTTTTTCTTTCAATCTTCTGACCATCTTCTCCAACAGGATGAATATATCCATCTGTCACCATGTCCCAGAGATCTCCATCAAGAGCTAGAAAGAAACTCTCTAGAACGTCCTTCCAGTAGTCGAAATTGTCGCCATTGAACATTGGTGGTTTAGCATTGATCTTATCATTCTGATAGTCATTGTTAATTCCAGTTTCTGCCATGTGTATCTTCTGGATCTTTTACTGACACGGTTAAGTGTAATACTCAGAACCTAGCGCTCTGATGCCAATTGAAGATGGCAAAACACAAGGAAGGGGGGTTGGAATTGGGTTTTCTGGAATAATTAAAATTAACTTCTAATGACACGTTTACTTTATCCTGGTTCGTTTGAACTCAAACTACATCCAGTCCACCCGCCAAGGTGATTTTGCCTCTACTGAGGTCTTAATCCACTATTCAATAAGCATACACACAAAGACCTATAGTCAATGTCTTCTTGAGTCTTCTGACTAAACTTAGTCACTCAAGGAAAAATAATTATTACAAGAATAATAAGAACGTAACTTATAATGCTTCTAGATAAGCAGGTATCACTAAGTGATAGTTACAACAATAAGAACAAGATGAAATGATTTGCTTGAATATATGAGATACGTGTATAGCGTTGCGTTCGTCTGTGATTTCTTCAAATGATGTCCTTTATATAGTTCTTGATAAAGTAGCCGTTGGAGACATCTTGAGCCAAATTAGGATATACTTTAATACCTTAATTTCTTTCCATAAGTAGAGATACTTGTCTTTGAATATTAAAGAACATATTCTTTAATTAAAGCTTTTTAATAATGATACCAGCATCTTCTAAGCGGAAATCAGAGATAATGAATAATATATGCGCAGCCAATAAATGTGTCATTTAATGCTGAATTCTTCTTTGAGCGTATCTGCTATAATGGTTCTCCCTGGCTTGTACGGATTACTCAAGCAATATTATCTTCTACACGAGAGTACGTATATTCATTAGAACTTTTAATATGAAAGACTTTGTTATCATCAAAACACTTAGAGGATCAGAACCATATTTGTTCTAACATAGGATTCTATGAAACTTTTTGAAAGACTAGTTTCGGTCAAAAAATTGTAGTATATTATACACAATTTTATACTAGTTCCAGTCAAAAAATAAAATTAAATCGAGCATTGTTCAAAATGCTACAAAATGTTTCAGATCCTTTCTATACGTTACGAGGGAAGCTAACGATGGAAGTTAGTGCAAAAAATTATCTTAAGATTAGATTCTATTAAACTTTTTGAAGTACTAGTTTCGGTCAAAAAACATAGTGTATTATACGAAATTTTATAATAGTTTCGTTCAAAATATCTAATTAAATCGAGGATTGTTCGAAATGCTATGAAATTTTACAGATCCTTTCTTTATGTTACGAGGGAAGGTTATGATGGAAGTCAATGAAAAAAAATTATCTCAAAATTAGATTCTATGAAACTTTTTGAAAGACTAGTTTCGGTCAAAAAATTGTAGTCTATTATACACAATTTTATACTAGTTTCAGTCAAAAAATCAAATTAAATCGAGGATTATTCGAAATGCTCTAAATCTTTACAGATCATTTCTATATGTTACGAGGGAAGGTTATAATGGAAGTCCATGCAAAAAATTATCTCAAAATTAGATTTCTATGAAACTTTTTGAAAGACTAGTTTCGGTCAAAAAATCATAGTATTATTCACAATTTTATACTAGTTTCAGTCAAAAAATCAAATTAAATCAAGGAGTATTTGAAATGCTCTGAAAATTAACAAATCCTTTCTATATGTTACGAGGGAAGTTTATGTGGAAGTTCGTGCAAAAAATTATCTCAAAATTAGATTTCTATGAAACTTTTTGAAATACTAGTTTCGGTATAAAAATTATAGTGTATTACACACAATTTTATAAAAATTTGTACAAAAAATCAAATTAAATCGAGGATTGTTCGAAATGCTACGAAATTTTACAGATCCTTTATTTATGTTACGAGGGAAGGTTATGATGGAAGTCCATGAAAAATAATTATCTCAAAGTTAGATTCTATTAAACTTTTTGAAAGACTAGTTTCGATCAAAAAAATCATAGTATATTATACACAATTTTATACTAGTTTCAGTCAAAAAATCAAATTAAATCGAGGATTGTTCGAAATGCTACGAAACTTTTAAGATCCTTTCTATATGTTTTGAGGGAAGGTTATGATGGAACTACATGCAAATAATTATCTCAAAATTAGATTTCTATGAAACTTTTTGAAAGACTAGTTTCGCTCAAAAAAATCATAGTATATTATACACAATTTTATACTAGTTTCGGTCAAAAAATCAAATTAAATCGAGGATTGTTTAAAATGCTACGAAACTACTCAGATCCTTTCTATATGTTACAATGGAAGGTTATGATGGAAGTCCATGCAAAAAATTATCACAAAATTAGATTCTAAGAAACTTTTTGAAATACTAGTTTCAATCAAAAAATTGTAGTATATGATACACAATTTTATACTAGTTTCGGTCTAAATATCAAATTAAATCGAGGATTGTTCGAAATGCTACGAAACTTTTCAGATCCTTTCTATGTGTTATGAGGTAAGGTTATGATGGAACTCCATGCAAAAAATTATCTCAAAATTATATTCTATGAAACTTTATGAAATACTAGTTTCGGTCAAAAAATCATAGTATAATATACACAATTTTATACTAGTTTCGGTCAAAAAATCAAATTAAATCGAGGATTGTTCGAAATGCTACGAAATTTTACAGAACCTTTATTTATGTTACGAGGGAAGGTTATGATTGATGTCCATGCAAAAATTATCTCAATATAGGATTCTATGAAACTTTTTGAAAGACTAGTTTCGGTCAAAAAATTGTAGTATATTATACACAATTTTATACTAGTTCCAGTCAAAAAATAAAATTAAAATCGAGCATTGTTCAAAATGCTACAAAATGTTTCAGATCCTTTCTATACGTTACGAGGGAAGCTAACGATGGAAGTTAGTGCAAAAAATTATCTTAAGATTAGATTCTATTAAACTTTTTGAAATACTAGTTTCAGTCAAAAAACATAGTGTATTATACGAAATTTTATAATAGTTTCGTTCAAAATATCTAATTAAATCGAGGATTGTTCGAAATGCTCTGAAATTTTACAGATCCTTTCTTTATGTTACGAGGGAAGGTTATGATGGAAGTCAATGAAAAAAAATTATCTCAAAATTAGATTCTATGAAACTTTTTGAAAGACTAGTTTCGGTCAAAAAATTGTAGTCTATTATACACAATTTTATACTAGTTTCAGTCAAAAAATCAAATTAAATCGAGGATTATTCGAAATGCTCTAAATCTTTACAGATCATTTCTATATGTTGCGAGGGAAGGTTATAATGGAAGTCCATGCAAAAAATTATCTCAAAATTAGATTTCTATGAAACTTTTTGAAAGACTAGTTTCGGTCAAAAAATCATAGTATTATACACAATTTTATACTAGTTTCAGTCAAAAAATCAAATTAAATCAAGGAGTATTTGAAATGCTCTGAAAATTAACAAATCCTTTCTATATGTTACGAGGGAAGTTTATGTGGAAGTTCGTGCAAAAAATTTTCTCAAAATTAGATTTCTATGAAACTTTTTGAAATACTAGTTTCGGTATAAAAATTATAGTGTATTACACACAATTTTATAAATATTTGTACAAAAAATCAAATTAAATCGAGGATTGTTCGAAATGCTACGAAATTTTACAGATCCTTTATTCATGTTACGAGGGAAGGTTATCATGGAAGTCCATGAAAAATAATTATCTCAAAATTAGATTCTATTAAACTTTTTGAAAGACTAGTTTCGGTCAAAAAATTGTAGTATATTATACACAATTTTATACTAGTTTCAGTCACAAAATCAAATTAAATCGAGGATTGTTCGAAATGCTACGAAACTTTTCAGATCCTTTCTATATGTTTTGAGGGAAGGTTATGATTGAACTACATGTAAATAATTATCTCAAAATTAGATTTCTATGAAACTTTTTGAAAGACTAGTTTCGCTCAAAAAAAATCATAGTATATTATACACAATTTTATACTAGTTTCGGTCAAAAAATCAAATTAAATCGAGGATTGTTTAAAATGCTACGAAACTACTCAGATCCTTTCTATATGTTACGATGAAAGGTTATGATGGAAGTCCATGCAAAAAATTATCACAAAATTAGATTCTAAGAAACTTTTTGAAATACTAGTTTCAATCAAAAAATTGTAGTATATGATACACAATTTTATACTAGTTTCGGTCTAAAAATCAAATTAAATCGAGGATTGTTCGAAATGCTACGAAACTTTTCAGATCCTTTCTATGTGTTATGAGGTAAGGTTATGATGGAATTCCATGCAAAAAATTATCTCAAAATTATATTCTATGAAACTTTATGAAATACTAGTTTCGGTCAAAAAATCATAGTATAATATACACAATTTTATACTAGTTTCGGTCAAAAAACCAAATTAAATCGAGGATTGTTCGAAATGCTACGAAATTTTACAGATCCTTTATTTATGTTACGAGGGAAGGTTATGATGGATGTCCATGCAAAAATTATCTCAATATAGGATTCTATGAAACTTTTTGAAAGACTAGTTTCGGTCAAAAAATTGTAGTATATTATACACAATTTTATACTAGTTCCAGTCAAAAAATAAAATTAAATCGAGCATTGTTCAAAATGCTACAAAATGTTTCAGATCCTTTCTATACGTTACGAGGGAAGCTAACGATGGAAGTTAGTGCAAAAAATTATCTTAAGATTAGATACTATTAAACTTTTTGAAATACTAGTTTCGGTCAAAAAACATAGTGTATTATACGAAATTTTATAATAGTTTCGTTCAAAATATCTAATTAAATCGAGGATTGTTCGAAATGCTATGAAATTTTACAGATCCTTTCTTTATGTTACGAGGGAAGGTTATGATGGAAGTCAATGAAAAAAAATTATCTCAAAATTAGATTCTATGAAACTTTTTGAAAGACTAGTTTCGGTCAAAAAATTGTAGTCTATTATACACAATTTTATACTAGTTTCAGTCAAAAAATCAAATTAAATCGAGGATTATTCGAAATGCTCTAAATCTTTACAGATCATTTCTATATGTTACGAGGGAAGGTTATAATGGAAGTCCATGCAAAAAATTATCTCAAAATTAGATTTCTATGAAACTTTTTGAAAGACTAGTTTCGGTCAAAAAATCATAGTATTATACACAATTTTATACTAGTTTCAGTCAAAAAATCAAATTAAATCAAGGAGTATTTGAAATGCTCTGAAAATTAACAAATCCTTTCTATATGTTACGAGGGAAGTTTATGTGGAAGTTCGTGCAAAAAATTATCTCAAAATTAGATTTCTATGAAACTTTTTGAAATACTAGTTTCGGTATAAAAATTATAGTGTATTACACACAATTTTATAAAAACTTGTACAAAAAATCAAATTAAATCGAGGATTGTTCGAAATGCTACGAAATTTTACAGATCCTTTATTTATGTTACGAGGGAAGGTTATGATGGAAGTCCATGAAAAATAATTATCTCAAAGTTAGATTCTATTAAACTTTTTGAAAGACTAGTTTCGATCAAAAAAATCATAGTATATTATACACAATTTTATACTAGTTTCAGTCAAAAAATCAAATTAAATCGAGGATTGTTCGAAATGCTACGAAACTTTTAAGATCCTTTCTATATGTTTTGAGGGAAGGTTATGATGGAACTACATGCAAAAAATTATCTCAAAATTAGATTTCTATGAAACTTTTTGAAAGACTAGTTTCGCTCAAAAAAATCATAGTATATTATACACAATTTTATACTAGTTTCGGTCAAAAAAACAAATTAAATCGAGGATTATTTAAAATGCTACGAAACTACTCAGATCCTTTCTATATGTTACAATGGAAGGTTATGATGGAAGTCCATGCAAAAAATTATCACAAAATTAGATTCTAAGAAACTTTTTGAAATACTAGTTTCAATCAAAAAATTGTAGTATATGATACACAATTTTATACTAGTTTCGGTCTAAAAATCAAATTAAATCGAGGATTGTTTGAAATGCTACGAAACTTTTCAGATCCTTTCTATGTGTTATGAGGTAAGGTTATGATGGAATTCCATGCCAAAAAATTATCTCAAAATTATATTCTATGAAACTTTATGAAATACTAGTTTCGGTCAAAAAATCATAGTATAATATACACAATTTTATACTAGTTTCGGTCAAAAAACCAAATTAAATCGAGGATTGTTCGAAATGCTACGAAATTTTACAGATCCTTTATTTATGTTACGAGGGAAGGTTATGATGGATGTCCATGCAAAAATTATCTCAATATAGGATTCTATGAAACTTTTTGAAAGACTAGTTTCGGTCAAAAAATTGTAGTATATTATACACAATTTTATACTAGTTCCAGTCAAAAAATAAAATTAAATCGAGCATTGTTCAAAATGCTACAAAATGTTTCAGATCCTTTCTATACGTTACGAGGGAAGCTAACGATGGAAGTTAGTGCAAAAAATTATCTTAAGATTAGATTCTATTAAACTTTTTGAAATACTAGTTTCGGTCAAAAAACATAGTGTATTATACGAAATTTTATAATAGTTTCGTTCAAAATATCTAATTAAATCGAGGATTGTTCGAAATGCTATGAAATTTTACATATCCTTTCTTTATGTTACGAGGGAAGGTTATGATGGAAGTCAATGAAAAAAAATTATCTCAAAATTAGATTCTATGAAACTTTTTGAAAGACTAGTTTCGGTCAAAAAATTGTAGTCTATTATACACAATTTTATACTAGTTTCAGTCAAAAAATCAAATTAAATCGAGGATTATTCGAAATGCTCTAAATCTTTACAGATCATTTCTATATGTTACGAGGGAAGGTTATAATGGAAGTCCATGCAAAAAATTATCTCAAAATTAGATTTCTATGAAACTTTTTGAAAGACTAGTTTCGCTCAAAAAATCATAGTATTATACACAATTTTATACTAGTTTCAGTCAAAAAATCAAATTAAATCAAGGAGTATTTGAAATGCTCTGAAAATTAACAAATCCTTTCTATATGTTACGAGGGAAGTTTATGTGGAAGTTCGTGCAAAAAATTATCTCAAAATTAGATTTCTATGAAACTTTTTGAAATACTAGTTTCGGTATAAAAATTATAGTGTATTACACACAATTTTATAAAAACTTGTACAAAAAATCAAATTAAATCGAGGATTGTTCGAAATGCTACGAAATTTTACAGATCCTTTATTTATGTTACGAGGGAAGGTTATGATGGAAGTCCATGAAAAATAATTATCTCAAAGTTAGATTCTATTAAACTTTTTGAAAGACTAGTTTCGATCAAAAAAATCATAGTATATTATACACAATTTTATACTAGTTTCAGTCAAAAAATCAAATTAAATCGAGGATTGTTCGAAATGCTACGAAACTTTTAAGATCCTTTCTATATGTTTTGAGGGAAGGTTATGATGGAACTACATGCAAAAAATTATCTCAAAATTAGATTTCTATGAAACTTTTTGAAAGACTAGTTTCGCTCAAAAAAAATCATAGTATATTATACACAATTTTATACTAGTTTCGGTCAAAAAAACAAATTAAATCGAGGATTGTTTAAAATGCTACGAAACTACTCAGATCCTTTCTATATGTTACAATGGAAGGTTATGATGGAAGTCCATGCAAAAAATTATCACAAAATTAGATTCTAAGAAACTTTTTGAAATACTAGTTTCAATCAAAAAATTGTAGTATATGATACACAATTTTATACTAGTTTCGGTCTAAAAATCAAATTAAATCGAGGATTGTTTGAAATGCTACGAAACTTTTCAGATCCTTTCTATGTGTTATGAGGTAAGGTTATGATGGAACTCCATGCCAAAAAATTATCTCAAAATTATATTCTATGAAACTTTATGAAATACTAGTTTCGGTCAAAAAATCATAGTATAATATACACAATTTTATACTAGTTTCGGTCAAAAAATCAAATTAAATCGAGGATTGTTCGAAATACTACGAAATTTTACAGATCCTTTATTTATGTTACGAGGGAAGGTTATGATGGATGTCCATGAAAAAATTATCTCAATATAGGATTCTATGAAACTTTTTGAAAGACTAGTTTCGGTCAAAAAATTGTAGTATATTATACACAATTTTATACTAGTTCCAGTCAAAAAATAAAATTAAATCGAGCATTGTTCAAAATGCTACAAAATGTTTCAGATCCTTTCTATACGTTACGAGGGAAGCTAACGATGGAAGTTAGTGCAAAAAATTATCTTAAGATTAGATTCTATTAAACTTTTTGAAATACTAGTTTTGGTCAAAAAACATAGTGTATTATACGAAATTTTATAATAGTTTCGTTCAAAATATCTAATTAAATCGATGATTGTTCGAAATGCTATGAAATTTTACAGATCCTTTCTTTATGTTACGAGGGAAGGTTATGATGGAAGTCCATGAAAAATAATTATCTCAAAGTTAGATTCTATTAAACTTTTTGAAAGACTAGTTTCGATCAAAAAAATCATAGTATATTATACACAATTTTATACTAGTTTCAGTCAAAAAATCAAATTAAATCGAGGATTGTTCGAAATGCTACGAAACTTTTCAGATCCTTTCTATATGTTTTGAGGGAAGGTTATGATGGAACTATATGCAAAAAATTATCTCACAATTAGATTTCTATGAAACTTTTTGAAAGACTAGTTTCGCTCAAAAAAATCATAGTATATTATACACAATTTTATACTAGTTTCGGTCAAAAAAACAAATTAAATCGAGGATTGTTTAAAATGCTACGAAACTACTCAGATCCTTTCTATATGTTACAATGGAAGGTTATGATGGAAGTCCATGCAAAAAATTATCACAAAATTAGATTCTAAGAAACTTTTTGAAATACTAGTTTCAATCAAAAAATTGTAGTATATGATACACAATTTTATACTAGTTTCGGTCTAAAAATCAAATTAAATCGAGGATTGTTTGAAATGCTACGAAACTTTTCAGATCCTTTCTATGTGTTATGAGGTAAGGTTATGATGGAACTCCATGCCAAAAAATTATCTCAAAATTATATTCTATGAAACTTTATGAAATACTAGTTTCGGTCAAAAAATCATAGTATAATATACACAATTTTATACTAGTTTCGGTCAAAAAATCAAATTAAATCGAGGATTGTTCGAAATACTACGAAATTTTACAGATCCTTTATTTATGTTACGAGGGAAGGTTATGATGGATGTCCATGAAAAAATTATCTCAATATAGGATTCTATGAAACTTTTTGAAAGACTAGTTTCGGTCAAAAAATTGTAGTATATTATACACAATTTTATACTAGTTCCAGTCAAAAAATAAAATTAAATCGAGCATTGTTCAAAATGCTACAAAATGTTTCAGATCCTTTCTATACGTTACGAGGGAAGCTAACGATGGAAGTTAGTGCAAAAAATTATCTTAAGATTAGATTCTATTAAACTTTTTGAAATACTAGTTTTGGTCAAAAAACATAGTGTATTATACGAAATTTTATAATAGTTTCGTTCAAAATATCTAATTAAATCGATGATTGTTCGAAATGCTACGAAATTTTACAGATCCTTTCTTTATGTTACGAGGGAAGGTTATGATGGAAGTCCATGAAAAATAATTATCTCAAAGTTAGATTCTATTAAACTTTTTGAAAGACTAGTTTCGATCAAAAAAATCATAGTATATTATACACAATTTTATACTAGTTTCAGTCAAAAAATCAAATTAAATCGAGGATTGTTCGAAATGCTACGAAACTTTTAAGATCCTTTCTATATGTTTTGAGGGAAGGTTATGATGGAACTACATGCAAAAAATTATCTCAAAATTAGATTTCTATGAAACTTTTTGAAAGACTAGTTTCGCTCAAAAAAATCATAGTATATTATACACAATTTTATACTAGTTTCGGTCAAAAAAACAAATTAAATCGAGGATTGTTTAAAATGCTACGAAACTACTCAGATCCTTTCTATATGTTACAATGGAAGGTTATGATGGAAGTCCATGCAAAAAATTATCACAAAATTAGATTCTAAGAAACTTTTTGAAATACTAGTTTCAATCAAAAAATTGTAGTATATGATACACAATTTTATACTAGTTTCGGTCTAAAAATCAAATTAAATCGAGGATTGTTTGAAATGCTACGAAACTTTTCAGATCCTTTCTATGTGTTATGAGGTAAGGTTATGATGGAATTCCATGCCAAAAAATTATCTCAAAATTATATTCTATGAAACTTTATGAAATACTAGTTTCGGTCAAAAAATCATAGTATAATATACACAATTTTATACTAGTTTCGGTCAAAAAACCAAATTAAATCGAGGATTGTTCGAAATGCTACGAAATTTTACAGATCCTTTATTTATGTTACGAGGGAAGGTTATGATGGATGTCCATGCAAAAATTATCTCAATATAGGATTCTATGAAACTTTTTGAAAGACTAGTTTCGGTCAAAAAATTGTAGTATATTATACACAATTTTATACTAGTTCCAGTCAAAAAATAAAATTAAATCGAGCATTGTTCAAAATGCTACAAAATGTTTCAGATCCTTTCTATACGTTACGAGGGAAGCTAACGATGGAAGTTAGTGCAAAAAATTATCTTAAGATTAGATTCTATTAAACTTTTTGAAATACTAGTTTCGGTCAAAAAACATAGTGTATTATACGAAATTTTATAATAGTTTCGTTCAAAATATCTAATTAAATCGAGGATTGTTCGAAATGCTATGAAATTTTACAGATCCTTTCTTTATGTTACGAGGGAAGGTTATGATGGAAGTCAATGAAAAAAAATTATCTCAAAATTAGATTCTATGAAACTTTTTGAAAGACTAGTTTCGGTCAAAAAATTGTAGTCTATTATACACAATTTTATACTAGTTTCAGTCAAAAAATCAAATTAAATCGAGGATTATTCGAAATGCTCTAAATCTTTACAGATCATTTCTATATGTTACGAGGGAAGGTTATAATGGAAGTCCATGCAAAAAATTATCTCAAAATTAGATTTCTATGAAACTTTTTGAAAGACTAGTTTCGCTCAAAAAATCATAGTATTATACACAATTTTATACTAGTTTCAGTCAAAAAATCAAATTAAATCAAGGAGTATTTGAAATGCTCTGAAAATTAACAAATCCTTTCTATATGTTACGAGGGAAGTTTATGTGGAAGTTCGTGCAAAAAATTATCTCAAAATTAGATTTCTATGAAACTTTTTGAAATACTAGTTTCGGTATAAAAATTATAGTGTATTACACACAATTTTATAAAAACTTGTACAAAAAATCAAATTAAATCGAGGATTGTTCGAAATGCTACGAAATTTTACAGATCCTTTATTTATGTTACGAGGGAAGGTTATGATGGAAGTCCATGAAAAATAATTATCTCAAAGTTAGATTCTATTAAACTTTTTGAAAGACTAGTTTCGATCAAAAAAATCATAGTATATTATACACAATTTTATACTAGTTTCAGTCAAAAAATCAAATTAAATCGAGGATTGTTCGAAATGCTACGAAACTTTTAAGATCCTTTCTATATGTTTTGAGGGAAGGTTATGATGGAACTACATGCAAAAAATTATCTCAAAATTAGATTTCTATGAAACTTTTTGAAAGACTAGTTTCGCTCAAAAAAATCATAGTATATTATACACAATTTTATACTAGTTTCGGTCAAAAAAACAAATTAAATCGAGGATTGTTTAAAATGCTACGAAACTACTCAGATCCTTTCTATATGTTACAATGGAAGGTTATGATGGAAGTCCATGCAAAAAATTATCACAAAATTAGATTCTAAGAAACTTTTTGAAATACTAGTTTCAATCAAAAAATTGTAGTATATGATACACAATTTTATACTAGTTTCGGTCTAAAAATCAAATTAAATCGAGGATTGTTTGAAATGCTACGAAACTTTTCAGATCCTTTCTATGTGTTATGAGGTAAGGTTATGATGGAACTCCATGCCAAAAAATTATCTCAAAATTATATTCTATGAAACTTTATGAAATACTAGTTTCGGTCAAAAAATCATAGTATAATATACACAATTTTATACTAGTTTCGGTCAAAAAATCAAATTAAATCGAGGATTGTTCGAAATACTACGAAATTTTACAGATCCTTTATTTATGTTACGAGGGAAGGTTATGATGGATGTCCATGAAAAAATTATCTCAATATAGGATTCTATGAAACTTTTTGAAAGACTAGTTTCGGTCAAAAAATTGTAGTATATTATACACAATTTTATACTAGTTCCAGTCAAAAAATAAAATTAAATCGAGCATTGTTCAAAATGCTACAAAATGTTTCAGATCCTTTCTATACGTTACGAGGGAAGCTAACGATGGAAGTTAGTGCAAAAAATTATCTTAAGATTAGATTCTATTAAACTTTTTGAAATACTAGTTTTGGTCAAAAAACATAGTGTATTATACGAAATTTTATAATAGTTTCGTTCAAAATATCTAATTAAATCGATGATTGTTCGAAATGCTATGAAATTTTACAGATCCTTTCTTTATGTTACGAGGGAAGGTTATGATGGAAGTCCATGAAAAATAATTATCTCAAAGTTAGATTCTATTAAACTTTTTGAAAGACTAGTTTTGATCAAAAAAATCATAGTATATTATACACAATTTTATACTAGTTTCAGTCAAAAAATCAAATTAAATCGAGGATTGTTCGAAATGCTACGAAACTTTTCAGATCCTTTCTATATGTTTTGAGGGAAGGTTATGATGGAACTACATGCAAAAAATTATCTCACAATTAGATTTCTATGAAACTTTTTGAAAGACTAGTTTCGCTCAAAAAAATCATAGTATATTATACACAATTTTATACTAGTTTCGGTCAAAAAAACAAATTAAATCGAGGATTGTTTAAAATGCTACGAAACTACTCAGATCCTTTCTATATGTTACAATGGAAGGTTATGATGGAAGTCCATGCAAAAAATTATCACAAAATTAGATTCTAAGAAACTTTTTGAAATACTAGTTTCAATCAAAAAATTGTAGTATATGATACACAATTTTATACTAGTTTCGGTCTAAAAATCAAATTAAATCGAGGATTGTTTGAAATGCTACGAAACTTTTCAGATCCTTTCTATGTGTTATGAGGTAAGGTTATGATGGAACTCCATGCCAAAAAATTATCTCAAAATTATATTCTATGAAACTTTATGAAATACTAGTTTCGGTCAAAAAATCATAGTATAATATACACAATTTTATACTAGTTTCGGTCAAAAAATCAAATTAAATCGAGGATTGTTCGAAATACTACGAAATTTTACAGATCCTTTATTTATGTTACGAGGGAAGGTTATGATGGATGTCCATGAAAAAATTATCTCAATATAGGATTCTATGAAACTTTTTGAAAGACTAGTTTCGGTCAAAAAATTGTAGTATATTATACACAATTTTATACTAGTTCCAGTCAAAAAATAAAATTAAATCGAGCATTGTTCAAAATGCTACAAAATGTTTCAGATCCTTTCTATACGTTACGAGGGAAGCTAACGATGGAAGTTAGTGCAAAAAATTATCTTAAGATTAGATTCTATTAAACTTTTTGAAATACTAGTTTTGGTCAAAAAACATAGTGTATTATACGAAATTTTATAATAGTTTCGTTCAAAATATCTAATTAAATCGATGATTGTTCGAAATGCTATGAAATTTTACAGATCCTTTCTTTATGTTACGAGGGAAGGTTATGATGGAAGTCAATGAAAAAAAATTATCTCAAAATTAGATTCTATGAAACTTTTTGAAAGACTAGTTTCGGTCAAAAAATTGTAGTCTATTATACACAATTTTATACTAGTTTCAGTCAAAAAATCAAATTAAATAGAGGATTATTCGAAATGCTCTAAATCTTTACAGATCATTTCTATATGTTACGAGGGAAGGTTATAATGGATGTCCATGCAAAAAATTATCTCAAAATTAGATTTCTATGAAACTTTTTGAAAGACTAGTTTCGGTCAAAAAATCATAGTATTATACACAATTTTATACTAGTTTCAGTCAAAAAATCAAATTAAATCAAGGAGTATTTGAAATGCTCTGAAAATTAACAAATCCTTTCTATATGTTACGAGGGAAGTTTATGTGGAAGTTCGTGCAAAAAATTATCTCAAAATTAGATTTCTATGAAACTTTTTGAAATACTAGTTTCGGTATAAAAATTATAGTGTATTACACACAATTTTATAAAAATTTGTACAAAAAATCAAATTAAATCGAGGATTGTTCGAAATGCTACGAAATTTTACAGATCCTTTATTTATGTTACGAGGGAAGGTTATGATGGAAGTCCATGAAAAATAATTATCTCAAAGTTAGATTCTATTAAACTTTTTGAAAGACTAGTTTCGATCAAAAAAATCATAGTATATTATACACAATTTTAAACTAGTTTCAGTCAAAAAATCAAATTAAATCGAGGATTGTTCGAAATGCTACGAAACTTTTAAGATCCTTTCTATATGTTTTGAGGGAAGGTTATGATGGAACTACATGCAAAAAATTATCTCAAAATTAGATTTCTATGAAACTTTTTGAAAGACTAGTTTCGCTCAAAAAAATCATAGTATATTATACACAATTTTATACTAGTTTCGGTCAAAAAATCAAATTAAATCGAGGATTGTTTAAAATGCTACGAAACTACTCAGATCCTTTCTATATGTTACGATGGAAGGTTATGATGGAAGTCCATGCAAAAAATTATCACAAAATTAGATTCTAAGAAACTTTTTGAAATACTAGTTTCAATCAAAAAATTGTAGTATATGATACACAATTTTATACTAGTTTCGGTCTAAAAATCAAATTAAATCGAGGATTGTTCGAAATGCTACGAAACTTTTCAGATCCTTTCTATGTGTTATGAGGTAAGGTTATGATGGAACTCCATGCCAAAAAATTATCTCAAAATTATATTCTATGAAACTTTATGAAATACTAGTTTCGGTCAAAAAATCATAGTATAATATACACAATTTTATACTAGTTTCGGTCAAAAAATCAAATTAAATCGAGGATTGTTCGAAATGCTACGAAATTTTACAGATCCTTTATTTATGTTACGAGGGAAGGTTATGATGGATGTCCATGAAAAAATTATCTCAATATAGGATTCTATGAAACTTTTTGAAAGACTAGTTTCGGTCAAAAAATTGTAGTATATTATACACAATTTTATACTAGTTCCAGTCAAAAAATAAAATTAAATCGAGCATTGTTCAAAATGCTACAAAATGTTTCAGATCCTTTCTATACGTTACGAGGGAAGCTAACGATGGAAGTTAGTGCAAAAAATTATCTTAAGATTAGATTCTATTAAACTTTTTGAAGTACTAGTTTCGGTCAAAAAACATAGTGTATTATACGAAATTTTATAATAGTTTCATTCAAAATATCTAATTAAATCGAGGATTGTTCGAAATGCTATGAAATTTTACAGATCCTTTCTTTATGTTACGAGGGAAGGTTATGATGGAAGTCAATGAAAAAAAATTATCTCAAAATTAGATTCTATGAAACTTTTTGAAAGACTAGTTTCGGTCAAAAAATTGTAGTCTATTATACACAATTTTATACTAGTTTCAGTCAAAAAATCAAATTAAATCGAGGATTATTCGAAATGCTCTAAATCTTTACAGATCATTTCTATATGTTACGAGGGAAGGTTATAATGGAAGTCCATGCAAAAAATTATCTAAAAATTAGATTTCTATGAAACTTTTTGAAAGACTAGTTTCGGTCAAAAAATCATAGTATTATACACAATTTTATACTAGTTTCAGTCAAAAAATCAAATTAAATCAAGGAGTATTTGAAATGCTCTGAAAATTAACAAATCCTTTCTATATGTTACGAGGGAAGTTTATGTGGAAGTTCGTGCAAAAAATTATCTCAAAATTAGATTTCTATGAAACTTTTTGAAATACTAGTTTCGGTATAAAAATTATAGTGTATTACACACAATTTTATAAATATTTGTACAAAAAATCAAATTAAATCGAGGATTGTTCGAAATGCTACGAAATTTTACAGATCCTTTATTTATGTTACGAGGGAAGGTTATCATGGAAGTCCATGAAAAACAATTATCTCAAAATTAGATTCTATTAAACTTTTTGAAAGACTAGTTTCGGTCAAAAAATTGTAGTATATTATATACAATTTTATACTAGTTTCAGTCAAAAAATCAAATTAAATCGAGGATTGTTCGAAATGCTACGAAACTTTTCAGATCCTTTCTATATGTTTTGAGTGAAGGTTATGATTGAACTACATGTAAATAATTATCTCAAAATAAGATTTCTAAGAAACTTTTTGAAAGACTAGTTTCGCTCAAAAAAAATCATAGTATATTATACAAAATTTTATACTAGTTTCGGTCAAAAAATCAAATTAAATCGAGGATTGTTTAAAATGCTACGAAACTACTCAGATCCTTTCTATATGTTACGATGGAAGGTTATGATGGAAGTCCATGCAAAAAATTATCACAAAATTAGATTCTAAGAAACTTTTTGAAATACTAGTTTCAATCAAAAAATTGTAGTATATTATACACAATTTTATACTAGTTTCGGTCTAAAAATCAAATTAAGTCGAGGATTGTTCGAAATGCTACGAAACTTTTCAGATCCTTTCTATATGTTATGAGGGAAGGTTATGATGGAACTCCATGCAAAAAATTATCTCAAAATTATATTCTATGAAACTTTATGAAATACTAGTTTCGGTCAAAAAATCATAGTATAATATACACAATTTTATACTAGTTTCGGTCAAAAAATCAAATTAAATCGAGGATTGTTCGAAATGCTACGAAATTTTACAGATCCTTTATTTAGGTTACGAGGGAAGGTTATGATGGATGTCCATGCAAAAATTATCTCAATATAGGATTCTATGAAACTTTTTGAAAGACTAGTTTCGGTCAAAAAATTGTAGTATATTATACACAATTTTATACTAGTTCCAGTCAAAAAATAAAATTAAATCGAGCATTGTTCAAAATGCTACAAAATGTTTCAGATCCTTTCTATACGTTACGAGGGAAGCTAACGATGGAAGTTTGTGCAAAAATTATCTTAAAATTAGATTCTATTAAACTTTTTGAAATACTAGTTTCGGTCAAAAAACATAGTGTATTATACGAAATTTTATAATATTTTCGTTCAAAATATCTAATTAAATCGAGGATTGTTCGAAATGCTATGAAATTTTACATATCCTTTCTTTATGTTACGAGGGAAGGTTATGATGGAAGTCAATGAAAAAAAATTATCTCAAAATTAGATTCTATGAAACTTTTTGAAAGACTAGTTTCGGTCAAAAAATTGTAGTCTATTATACACAATTTTATACTAGTTTCAGTCAAAAAATCAAATTAAATCGAGGATTATTCGAAATGCTCTAAATCTTTACAGATCATTTCTATATGTTACGAGGGAAGGTTATAATGGAAGTCCATGCAAAAAATTATCTAAAAATTAGATTTCTATGAAACTTTTTGAAAGACTAGTTTCGGTCAAAAAATCATAGTATTATACACAATTTTATACTAGTTTCAGTCAAAAAATCAAATTAAATCAAGGAGTATTTGAAATGCTCTGAAAATTAACAAATCCTTTCTATATGTTACGAGGGAAGTTTATGTGGAAGTTCGTGCAAAAAATTATCTCAAAATTAGATTTCTATGAAACTTTTTGAAATACTAGTTTCGGTATAAAAATTATAGTGTATTACACACAATTTTATAAATATTTGTACAAAAAATCAAATTAAATCGAGGATTGTTCGAAATGCTACGAAATTTTACAGATCCTTTATTTATGTTACGAGGGAAGGTTATCATGGAAGTCCATGAAAAACAATTATCTCAAAATTAGATTCTATTAAACTTTTTGAAAGACTAGTTTCGGTCAAAAAATTGTAGTATATTATACACAATTTTATACTAGTTTCAGTCAAAAAATCAAATTAAATCGAGGATTGTTCGAAATGCTACGAAACTTTTCAGATCCTTTCTATATGTTTTGAGTGAAGGTTATGATTGAACTACATGTAAATAATTATCTCAAAATAAGATTTCTAAGAAACTTTTTGAAAGACTAGTTTCGCTCAAAAAAAATCATAGTATATTATACAAAATTTTATACTAGTTTCGGTCAAAAAATCAAATTAAATCGAGGATTGTTTAAAATGCTACGAAACTACTCAGATCCTTTCTATATGTTACGATGGAAGGTTATGATGGAAGTCCATGCAAAAAATTATCACAAAATTAGATTCTAAGAAACTTTTTGAAATACTAGTTTCAATCAAAAAATTGTAGTATATTATACACAATTTTATACTAGTTTCGGTCTAAAAATCAAATTAAGTCGAGGATTGTTCGAAATGCTACGAAACTTTTCAGATCCTTTCTATATGTTATGAGGGAAGGTTATGATGGAACTCCATGCAAAAAATTATCTCAAAATTATATTCTATGAAACTTTATGAAATACTAGTTTCGGTCAAAAAATCATAGTATAATATACACAATTTTATACTAGTTTCGGTCAAAAAATCAAATTAAATCGAGGATTGTTCGAAATGCTACGAAATTTTACAGATCCTTTATTTAGGTTACGAGGGAAGGTTATGATGGATGTCCATGCAAAAATTATCTCAATATAGGATTCTATGAAACTTTTTGAAAGACTAGTTTCGGTCAAAAAATTGTAGTATATTATACACAATTTTATACTAGTTCCAGTCAAAAAATAAAATTAAATCGAGCATTGTTCAAAATGCTACAAAATGTTTCAGATCCTTTCTATACGTTACGAGGGAAGCTAACGATGGAAGTTTGTGCAAAAATTATCTTAAAATTAGATTCTATTAAACTTTTTGAAATACTAGTTTCGGTCAAAAAACATAGTGTATTATACGAAATTTTATAATATTTTCGTTCAAAATATCTAATTAAATCGAGGATTGTTCGAAATGCTATGAAATTTTACATATCCTTTCTTTATGTTACGAGGGAAGGTTATGATGGAAGTCAATGAAAAAAAATTATCTCAAAATTAGATTCTATGAAACTTTTTGAAAGACTAGTTTCGGTCAAAAAATTGTAGTATATTATACACAATTTTATACTAGTTTCAGTCAAAAAATCAAATTAAATCGAGGATTATTCGAAATGCTCTAAATCTTTACAGATCATTTCTATATGTTACGAGGGAAGGTTATAATGGAAGTCCATGCAAAAAATTATCTCAAAATTAGATTTCTATGAAACTTTTTGAAAGACTACTTTCGGTCAAAAAATCATAGTATTATACACAATTTTATACTAGTTTCAGTCAAAAAATCAAATTAAATCAAGGAGTATTTGAAATGCTCTGAAACTTAACAAATCCTTTGTATATGTTACGAGGGAAGTTTATGCGGAAGTTCGTGCAAAACATTATCTCAAAATTAGATTTCTATGAAACTTTTTGAAATACTAGTTTCGGTATAAAAATTATTGTGTATTATACACAATTTTATAAAAATTTGTACAAAAAATCAAATTAAATCGAGGATTGTTCGAAATGCTACGAAATTTTACGGATCCTTTATTTATGTTACGAGGGAAGGTTATCATAGAAGTCCATGAAAAATAATTATCTCAAAGTTAGATTCTATTAAACTTTTTGAAAGACTAGTTTCGGTCAAAAAATTGTAGTATATTATACACAATTTTATACTAGTTCCAGTCAAAAAATCAAATTAAATCGAGGATTGTTCGAAATGCTACGAAACTTTTAAGATCCTTTCTATATGTTTTGAGGGAAGGTTATGATGGAACTACATGTAAAAAATTATCTCAAAATTAGATTTCTATGAAACTTTTTGAAAGACTAGTTTCGCTCAAAAAAATCATAGTATATTATACACAATTTTATACTAGTTTCGGTCAAAAAATCAAATTAAATCGAGGATTGTTTAAAATGCTACGAAACTACTCAGATCCTTTCTATATGTTACAATGGAAGGTTATGATGGAAGTCCATGTAAAAAATTATCACAAAATTAGATTCTAAGAAACTTTTTGAAATACTAGTTTCAATCAAAAAATTGTAGTATATTATACACAATTTTATACTAGTTTCGGTCTAAAAATCAAATTAAATCGAGGATTGTTCGAAATGCTACGAAACTTTTCAGATCCTTTCTATGTGTTATGAGGTAAGGTTATGATGGAACTCCATGCAAAAAATTATCTCAAAATTATATTCTATGAAACTTTATGAAATACTAGTTTCGGTCAAAAAATCATAGTATAATATACACAATTTTATACTAGTTTCGGTCAAAAAATCAAATTAAATCGAGGATTGTTCGAAATGCTACGAAATTTTACAGATCCTTTATTTATGTTACGAGGGAAGGTTATGATGGATGTCCATGCAAAAATTATCTCAATATAGGATTCTATGAAACTTTTTGAAAGACTAGTTTCGGTCAAAAAATTGTAGTATATTATACACAATTTTATACTAGTTCCAGTCAAAAAATAAAATTAAATCGAGCATTGTTTAAAATGCTACAAAATGTTTCAGATCCTTTCTATACGTTACGAGGGAAGCTAACGATGGAAGTTAGTGCAAAAAATTATCTTAAGATTAGATTCTATTAAACTTTTTGAAATACTAGTTTCGGTCAAAAAACATAGTGTATTATACGAAATTTTATAATAGTTTCGTTCAAATTATCTAATTAAATCGAGGATTGTTCGAAATGCTATGAAATTTTACAGATCCTTTCTTTATGTTACGAGGGAAGGTTATGATGGAAGTCAATGAAAAAAAATTATCTCAAAATTAGATTCTATGAAACTTTTTGAAAGACTAGATTCGGTTAAAAAATTGTAGTCTATTATACACAATTTTATACTAGTTTCAGTCAAAAAATCAAATTAAATCGAGGATTATTCGAAATGCTCTAAATCTTTACAGATCATTTCTATATGTTACGAGGGAAGGTTATAATGGAAGTCCATGCAAAAAATTATCTCAAAATTAGATTTCTATGAAACTTTTTGAAAGACTAGTTTCGGTCAAAAAATCATAATATTATACACAATTTTATACTAGTTTCAGTCAAAAAATCAAATTAAATCAAGGAGTATTTGAAATGCTCTGAAAATTAACAAATCCTTTCTATATGTTACGAGGGAAGTTTATGTGGAAGTTCGTGCAAAAAATTATCTCAAAATTAGATTTCTATGAAACTTTTTGAAATACTAGTTTCGGTATAAAAATTATAGTGTATTACACACAATTTTATAAATATTTGTACAAAAAATCAAATTAAATCGAGGATTGTTCGAAATGCTACGAAATTTTACAGATCCTTTATTTATGTTACGAGGGAAGGTTATCATGGAAGTCCATGAAAAACAATTATCTCAAAATTAGATTCTATTAAACTTTTTGAAAGACTAGTTTCGGTCAAAAAATTGTAGTATATTATACACAATTTTATACTAGTTTCAGTCAAAAAATCAAATTAAATCGAGGATTGTTCGAAATGCTACGAAACTTTTCAGATCCTTTTTATATGTTTTGAGTGAAGGTTATGATTGAACTACATGTAAATAATTATCTCAAAATTAGATTTCTAAGAAACTTTTTGAAAGACTAGTTTCGCTCAAAAAAAATCATAGTATATTATACACAATTTTATACTAGTTTCGGTCAAAAAATCAAATTAAATCGAGGATTGTTTAAAAAGCTACGAAACTACTCAGATCCTTTCTATATGTTACGATGGAAGGTTATGATGGAAGTCCATGCAAAAAATTATCAGAAAATTAGATTCTAAGAAACTTTTTGAAATACTAGTTTCAATCAAAAAATTGTAGTATATTATACACAATTTTATACTAGTTTCGGTCTAAAAATCAAATTAAATCGAGGATTGTTCGAAATGCTACGAAACTTTTCAGATCCTTTCAATATGTTATGAGGGAAGGTTATGATGGAACTCCATGCAAAAAATTATCTCAAAATTATATTCTATGAAACTTTATGAAATACTAGTTTCTGTCAAAAAATCATAGTATAATATACACAATTTTATACTAGTTTCGGTCAAAAAATCAAATTAAATCGAGGATTGTTCGAAATGCTACGAAATTTTACAGATCCTTTATTTATGTTACGAGGGAAGGTTATGATGGATGTCCATGCAAAAATTATCTCAATATAGGATTCTATGAAACTTTTTGAAAGACTAGTTTCGGTCAAAAAATTGTAGTATATTATACACAATTTTATACTAGTTCCAGTCAAAAAATTAAATTAAATCGAGCATTGTTCAAAATGCTACAAAATGTTTCAGATCCTTTCTATACGTTACGAGGGAAGCTAACGATGGAAGTTTGTGCAAAAATTATCTTAAAATTAGATTCTATTAAACTTTTTGAAATACTAGTTTCGGTCAAAAAACATAGTGTATTATACGAAATTTTATAATAGTTTCGTTCAAAATATCTAATTAAATCGAGGATTGTTCGAAATGCTATGAAATTTTACAGATCCTTTCTTTATGTTACGAGGGAAGGTTATGATGGAAGTCAATGAAAAAAAATTATCTCAAAATTAGATTCTATGAAACTTTTTGAAAGACTAGATTCGGTCAAAAAATTGTAGTCTATTATACACAATTTTATACTAGTTTCAGTCAAAAATAAAATTAAATCGAGGATTATTCGAAATGCTCTAAATCTTTACAGATCATTTCTATATGTTACGAGGGAAGGTTATAATGGAAGTCCATGCAAAAAATTATCTCAAAATTAGATTTCTATGAAACTTTTTGAAAGATTAGTTTCGGTCAAAAAATCATAGTATTATACACAATTTTATACTAGTTTCAGTCAAAAAATCAAATTAAATCAAGGAGTATTTGAAATGCTCTGAAAATTAACAAATCCTTTCTATATGTTACGAGGGAAGTTTATGTGGAAGTTCGTGCAAAAAATTACTCAAAATTAGATTTCTATGAAACTTTTTGAAATACTAGTTTCGGTATAAAAATTATAGTGTATTACACACAATTTTATAAATATTTGTACAAAAAATCAAATTAAATCCAGGATTGTTCGAAATGCTACGAAATTTTACATAATTATCTCAAAATTAGATTTCTAAGAAACTTTTTGAAAGACTAGTTTCGCTCAAAAAAATCATAGTATATTATACACAATTTTATACTAGTTTCGGTCAAAAAATCAAATTAAATCGAGGATTGTTTAAAATGCTACGAAACTACTCAGATCCTTTCTATATGTTACGATGGAAGGTTATGATGGAAGTCCATGCAAAAAATTATCACAAAATTAGATTCTAAGAAACTTTTTGAAATACTAGTTTCAATCAAAAAATTGTAGTATATTATACACAATTTTATACTAGTTTCGGTCTAAAAATCAAATTAAAATATAGGAATGTTCGAAATGCTACGAAACTTTTCAGATCCTTTCTATGTGTTATGAGGTAAGGTTATGATGGAACTCCATGCAAAAAATTATCTCAAAATTATATTCTATGAAACTTTATGAAATACTAGTTTCGGCCAAAAAATCATAGTATAATATACACAATTTTATACTAGTTTCGGTCAAAAAATCAAATTAAATCGAGGATTGTTCGAAATGCTACGAAATTTTACAGATCCTTTATTTATGTTACGAGGGAAGGTTATGATGGATGTCCATGCAAAAATTATCTCAATATAGGATTCTATGAAACTTTTTGAAAGACTAGTTTCGGTCAAAAAATTGTAGTATATTATACACAATTTTATACTAGTTCCAGTCAAAAAATAAAATTAAATCGAGCATTGTTCAAAATGCTACAAAATGTTTCAGATCCTTTCTATACGTTACGAGGGAAGCTAACGATGGAAGTTAGTGCAAAAAATTATCTTAAGATTAGATTCTATTAAACTATTTGAAATACTAGTTTCGGTCAAAAACAATGTGTATTGTACGAAATTTTATAATAGTTTCGTTCAAAATATCTAATTAAATCGAGGATTGTTCGAAATGCTATGAAATTTTACAGATCCTTTCTTTATGTTACGAGGGAAGGTTATGATGGAAGTCAATGATAAAAAATTATCTCAAAATTAGATTCTATGAAACTTTTTGAAAGACTAGTTTCGGTCAAAAAATTGTAGTCTATTATACACAATTTTATACTAGTTTCAGTTAAAAAATCAAATTAAATCGAGGATTATTCGAAATGCTCTAAATCTTTACAGATCATTTCTATATGTTACGAGGGAAGGTTATAATGGAAGTCCATGCAAAAAATTATCTCAAAAATAGATTTCTATGAAACTTTTTGAAAGACTAGTTTCGGTCAAAAAATCATAGTATTATACACAATTTTATACTAGTTTCAGTCAAAAAATCAAATTAAATCAAGGAGTATTTGAAATGCTCTGAAACTTAACAAATCCTTTCTATATGTTACGAGGGAAGTTTATGCGGAAGTTCGTGCAAAACATTATCTCAAAATTAGATTTCTATGAAACTTTTTGAAATACTAGTTTCGGTATAAAAATTATAGTGTATTATACACAATTTTATAAAAAAATTTACAAAAAATCAAATTAAATCGAGGATTGTTCGAAATGCTACGAAATTTTACAGATCCTTTATTTATGTTACGAGGGAAGGTTATCATAGAAGTCCATGATAGTATATTATACACAATTTTATACTAGTTGCAGTCAAAAAATCAAATTAAATCGAGGATTGTTCGAAATGCCACGAAACTTTTCAGATCCTTTCTATATGTTTTGAGGGAAGGTTATGATGGAACTACATGTAAAAAATTATCTCAAAATTAGATTTCTATGAAACTTTTTGAAAGACTAGTTTCGCTCAGAAAAATCATAGTATATTATACACAATTTTATACTAGTTTCGGTCAAAAAATCAAATTAAATCGAGGATTGTTTAAAATGCTACGAAACTAGTCAGATCCTTTCTATATGTTACGAGGGAAGGTTATGATGGAATTCAATGAAAAAAAATTATCTCAAAATTAGATTCTAAGAAACTTTTTGAAATAATAGTTTCAGTCAAAAAATTGTAGTATATTATAACAATTTTATACTAGTTTCGGTCAAAAAATCAAATTAAATCGAGGATAGTTCGAAATGCTACTAAACTTTTCAGATCCTTTCTATATGTTATGAGTGAAGGTTATGATGGAACTCCATGCAAAAAATTATCTCAAAATTATATTCTATGAAACTTGTTGAAATACTAGTTTCGGTCAAAAAATCATAGTATAAAATACACAATTTTATACTAGTTTCGGTCAAAAAATCAACTTAAATTGAGGATTGTTCGAAATGCTACGAAACATTTTAGATCCTTTCTATATGTTACGAGGGAAGGTTATGATGGATGTCCATGCAAAATTTATCTCAAAATAGGATTCTATTTAAATTTTTGAAAGACTAGTTTCAGTCAAAAAATTGTAGTATATTATACACAATTTTATACTAGTTTCAGTCAAAAAATAAAATTAAATCGAGCATTGTTCAAAATGCTACCAAATGTTTCAGATCTTTTCTATACATTACGAGGGAAGCTAACGATGGAAGTCCGTAAAAAATATTATCTTATGATTAGATTCTATGAAACTTTTTGAAATACTAGTTTCGGTCAAAAAAATCATAGTGTGTTATACGAAATTTTAAAATAGTTTCGGTCAAAATATCTAATTAAATCGAGGATTGTTCAAAATGCTATGAAATTTTACAGATCCTTTCTTTATGTTACGAAGGAAGGTTATGATGGAATTCAATGAAAAAGAATTATCTCAAAATTAGATTCTATGAAACTTTTTGAAAGACTAGTTTCGGTCAAAAAATTGTAGTCTATTATACACAATTTTATACAAGTTTTAGTCAAAAAATAAAATTAAATCGAGGAATATACGAAATGCTCTAAATCTTTACAGATCATTTCTATATGTTACGAGGGAAGGTTATTATGGAAGTCCATGCAAAAAATTATCTCAAAATTAGATTTCTATGAAACTTTTTGAAAGACTAGTTTCGGTCAAAAAATCATAGTATTATACACAAATTAATACTAGTTTCGGTCAAAAAATCAAATTAAATCGAGGATTGTTTAAAATGCTACTAAACTAATAAGATCCTTTCTATATGTTACGATAGAAGGTTATGATGGAAGTCCATGCAAAAAATTGTCAAAATTAGATTCCTTGAATCTTTTTGAAATACTAGTTTTGGCCAAACAATTGTAGTATATTATACACAATTTTATACTAGTTCGGTCAAAAAATCAAATTAATTGAGGATTGTTCGAAATGCTACGAAACATTTTCAGATCCTTTCTATATATTACAAGGGAAGGTTATGATGGATGTCCATGCAAAAATTATCTCAATATAGGATTCTATGAAACTTTTTGAAAGACTAGGTTCGGTCAAAAAATTGTAGTATATTACACACAATTTTATACTAGTTCCAGTCAAAAAATAAAATTAAATCGAGCATTGTTCAAAATGCTACAAAATGTTTCAGATACATTCTATACGTTACGAGGGAAGCTAACGATGGAAGTTTGTGCAAAAAATTATCTTAAGATTAGATTCTATTAAACTTTTTGAAATACTAGTTTTGGTTAAAAAATCACAGTGTACTATACGAAATTTTATAATAGTTTTGTAAAAAAAAATCAAATTAAATCGAGGATTATTCGAAATGCTACGAAATTTTACAGATCCTTTATTTATGTTACGAGAGAAGGTTATCATGGAAGTCCTTGAAAAATAATTATCTCAAAATTAGATTCTATGAAACTTTTTGAAAGACAAGTTTCGGTCAAACAATTGTAGTATATTATACACAATTTTATACTAGTTTCAGTCAAAAAATCAAATTAAATCGAGGATTGTTCGAAATGCTACGAAACTTTTCAGATCCTTTCTATATGTTTTGAGGGAAGGTTATGATGGAACTTCATGTAAAAAATTATCTCAAAATTAGATTTCTATGACACTTTTTGAAAGACTAGTTTCGCTCAAAAAATCATAGTATATTCTACACAATTTTATACTAGTTTCGGTCAAAAAAATCAAATTAAAGCGAGGATTGTTTAAAATGCTACGAAACTACTCAGATCCTTTCTATATGTTACGATGGAAGGTTATGATGGAAGTCCATGCAAAAAATTATCTCAAAATTAGATTCTAAGAAACTTTTTGAAATAATAGTTTCAGTCAAAAAATTGTAGTATATTATACACAATTTTATACTAGTTTCGGTCAAAAAATCAAATTAAATCGAGGATAGTTCGAAATGCTACTAAACTTTTCAGATCCTTTCTATATGTTATGAGGGAAGGTTATGATGGAACTCCATGCAAAAAATTATCTCAAAATTATATTCTATGAAACTTGTTGAAATACTAGTTTCGGTCAAAAAATCATAGTATAAAATACACAATTTTATACTAGTTTCGGTCAAAAAATCAACTTAAATTGAGGATTGTTCGAAATGCTACGAAACATTTTAGATCCTTTCTATATGTTACGAGGGAAGGTTATGATGGATGTCCATGCAAAATTTATCTCAAAATAGGATTCTATGAAACTTTTTGAAAGACTAGTTTCAGTCAAAAAATTGTAGTATATTATACACAATTTTATACTAGTTTCAGTCAAAAAATAAAATTAAATCGAGCATTGTTCAAAATGCTACCAAATGTTTCAGATCCTTTCTATACGTTACGAGGGAAGCTAACGATGGAAGTCCGTACAAAATATTATCTTATGATTAGATTCTATGAAACGCTTTGAAATACTAGTTTCGGTCATAAAAATCATAGTGTGTTATACGAAATTTTAAAATAGTTTCGGTCAAAATGTCTAATTAAATCGAGGATTGTTCAAAATGCTATGAAATTTTACAGATCCTTTCTTTATGTTACGAAGGAAGGTTATGATGGAATTCAATGAAAAAAAATTATCTCAAAATTAGATTCTAAGAAACTTTTTGAAATAATAGTTTCAGTCAAAAAATTGTAGTATATTATAACAATTTTATACTAGTTTCGGTCAAAAAATCAAATTAAATCGAGGATAGTTCGAAATGCTACTAAACTTTTCAGATCCTTTCTATATGTTATGAGTGAAGGTTATGATGGAACTCCATGCAAAAAATTATCTCAAAATTATATTCTATGAAACTTGTTGAAATACTAGTTTCGGTCAAAAAATCATAGTATAAAATACACAATTTTATACTAGTTTCGGTCAAAAAATCAACTTAAATTGAGGATTGTTCGAAATGCTACGAAACATTTTAGATCCTTTCTATATGTTACGAGGGAAGGTTATGATGGATGTCCATGCAAAATTTATCTCAAAATAGGATTCTATTTAAATTTTTGAAAGACTAGTTTCAGTCAAAAAATTGTAGTATATTATACACAATTTTATACTAGTTTCAGTCAAAAAATAAAATTAAATCGAGCATTGTTCAAAATGCTACCAAATGTTTCAGATCTTTTCTATACGTTACGAGGGAAGCTAACGATGGAAGTCCGTACAAAATATTATCTTATGATTAGATTCTATGAAACTTTTTGAAATACTAGTTTCGGTCAAAAAAATCATAGTGTGTTATACGAAATTTTAAAATAGTTTCGGTCAAAATATCTAATTAAATCGAGGATTGTTCAAAATGCTATGAAATTTTACAGATCCTTTCTTTATGTTACGAAGGAAGGTTATGATGGAATTCAATGAAAAAAAATTATCTCAAAATTAGATTCTATGAAACTTTTTGAAAGACTAGTTTCGGTCAAAAAATTGTAGTCTATTATACACAATTTTATACTAGTTTTAGTCAAAAAATAAAATTAAATCGAGGAATATACGAAATGCTCTAAATCTTTACAGATCATTTCTATATGTTACGAGGGAAGGTTATTATGGAAGTCCATGCAAAAAATTATCTCAAAATTAGATTTCTATGAAACTTTTTGAAAGACTAGTTTCGGTCAAAAAATCATAGTATTATACACAAATTAATACTAGTTTCGGTCAAAAAATAAAATTAAATCGAGGATTGTTTAAAATGCTACTAAACTAATAAGATCCTTTCTATATGTTACGATAGAAGGTTATGATGGAAGTCCATGCAAAAAATTATGTCAAAATTAGATTCCTTGAAACTTTTTGAAATACTAGTTTTGGCCAAACAATTGTAGTATATTATACACAATTTTATACTAGTTCGGTCAAAAAATCAAATTAATTGAGGATTGTTCGAAATGCTACGAAACATTTTCAGATCCTTTCTATATGTTACAAGGGAAGGTTATGATGGATGTCCATGCAAAAATTATCTAAATATAGGATTCTATGAAACTTTTTGAAAGACTAGGTTCGGTCAAAAAATTGTAGTATATTACACACAATTTTATACTAGTTCCAGTCAAAAAATAAAATTAAATCGAGCATTGTTCAAAATGCTACAAAATGTTTCAGATACATTCTATACGTTACGAGGGAAGCTAACGATGGAAGTTTGTGCAAAAAATTATCTTAAGATTAGATTCTATTAAACTTTTTAAAATACTAGTTTTGGTCAAAAAATCACAGTGTATTATACGAAATTTTATAATAGTTTTGTAAAAAAAATCAAATTAAATCGAGGATTGTTCGAAATGCTAAGAAATTTTACAGATCCTTTATTTATGTTACGAGAGAAGGTTATCATGGAAGTCCATGAAAAATAATTATCTCAAAATTAGATTCTATGAAACTTTTTGAAAGACTAGTTTCGGTCAAACAATTGTAGTATATTATGTCAAAATTAGATTCTATGAAACTTTTTGAAATACTAGTTTTGGCCAAACAATTGTAGTATATTATACACAATTTTATACTAGTTCGGTCAAAAAATCAAATTAAATTGAGGATTGTTCGAAATGCTACGAAACATTTTCAAATCCTTTCTATATGTTACAAGGGAAGGTTATGATGGATGTCCATGCAAAAATTATCTCAAAATACGATTCTATTAAACTTTTTAAAAGACTAGTTTCGGTCAAAATATTGTAGTATATTATACACAATTTTATACTAGTTTCAGTCAAAAAATCAAATTAAATCAAGGATATTTGAAATGCTCCGAAACTTAACAAATCCTTTCTATATGTTACGAGGGAAGGTTATGATGGAAGTCCGTGCAAAAAATTATCTCAAAATTAGATTTCTATTAAACTTTTTAAAATACTAGTTTCGGTATAAAAATTATAGTGTATTATATACAATTTTATAATAGTTTTGTACAAAAAATCAAATTAAATCAAGGATTGTTCGAAAAGCTACAAAATTTTAGAGATCCTTTATTTATGTTACGAGGGAAGGGTATCATGGAAGTCCATGAAAAATTATTATCTAAAAATTAGATTCTATGAAACGTTTTGAAAGACTGGTTTCGGTCAAAAAATTGTAGTATATTATACACAATTTTATACTAGTTTTAGTCAAAAAATCAAATTAAATCGAGGATTGTTCGAAATGCTACGAAACATTTCAGATCCTTTCTATATGTTTTGAGGGAAGGTTATGATGGAACTCCATGCAAAAAATTATCTCAAAATTAGATTTCTATGAAACTTTTTGAAAGACTAGTTTCGCTCAAAAAATCATAGTATATTATAAACAATTTTATACTAGTTTCGGTCAAAAAATCAAATTAAAGCGAGGATTGTTTAAAATGCTACGAAACTACTCAGATCCTTTCTATATGTTACGATGGAAGGTTATGATGGAAGTCCATGCAAAAAATTATCTCAAAATTAGATTCTAAGAAACTTTTTGAAATAATAGTTTCAGTCAAAAAATTGTGGTATATTATACACAATTTTATACTAGTTTCGGTCAAAAAATCAAATTAAATCGAGGATAGTTCGAAATGCTACTAAACTTTTCAGATCCTTTCTATATGTTATGAGGGAAGGTTATGATGGAACTCCATGCAAAAAATTATCTCAAAATTATATTCTATGAAACTTGTTGAAATACTAGTTTCGGTCAAAAAATCATAGTATAAAATACACAATTTTATACTAGTTTCGGTCAAAAAATCAACTTAAATTGAGGATTGTTCGAAATGCTACGAAACATTTTAGATCCTTTCTATATGTTACGAGGGAAGGTTATGATGGATGTCCATGCAAAATTTCTCAAAATAGGATTCTATTTAACTTTTTGAAAGACTAGTTTCAGTCAAAAAATTGTAGTATATTATACACAATTTTATACTAGTTTCAGTCAAAAAATAAAATTAAATCGAGCATTGTTCAAAATGCTACCAAATGTTTCAGATCCTTTCTATACGTTACGATGGAACCTAACGATGGAAGTCCGTACAAAATATTATCTTATGATTAGATTCTATGAAACTTTTTGAAATACTAGTTTCGGTCAAAAAAATCATAGTGTGTTATACGAAATTTTAAAATAGTTTCGGTCAAAATATCTAATTAAATCGAGGATTGTTCAAAATGCTATGAAATTTTACAGATCCTTTCTTTATGTTACGAAGGAAGGTTTATGATGGAATTCAATGAAAAAAAATTATCTCAAAATTAGATTCTATGAAACTTTTTGAAAGACTAGTTTCGGTCAAAAAATTGTAGTCTATTATACACAATTTTATACTAGTTATAGTCAAAAAATAAAATTAAATCGAGGAGTATACGAAATGCTCTAAATCTTTACAGATCATTTATATATGTTACGAGGGAAGGTTATTATGGAAGTCCATGCAAAAAATTATCTCAAAATTAGATTTCTATGAAACTTTTTGAAAGACTAGTTTCGGTCAAAAAATCATAGTATTATACACAAATTAATACTAGTTTCGGTCAAAAAATCAAATTAAATCGAGGATTGTTTAAAATGCTACGAAACTAATAAGATCCTTTCTATATGTTACGATAGAAGGTTATGATGGAAGTCCATGCAAAAAATTATGTCAAAATTAGATTCCTTGAAACTTTTTGAAATACTAGTTTTGGCCAAACAATTGTAGTATATTATACACAATTTTATACTAGTTCGGTCAAAAAATCAAATTAATTGAGGATTGTTCGAAATGCTACGAAACATTTTCAGATCCTTTCTATATGTTACAAGGGAAGGTTATGATGGATGTCCATGCAAAAATTATCTCAATATAGGATTCTATGAAACTTTTTGAAAGACTAGGTTCGGTCAAAAAATTGTAGTATATTACACACAATTTTATACTAGTTCCAGTCAAAAAATAAAATTAAATCGAGCATTGTTCAAAATGCTACAAAATGTTTCAGATACATTCTATACGTTACGAGGGAAGCTAACGATGGAAGTTTGTGCAAAAAATTATCTTAAGATTAGATTCTATTAAACTTTTTGAAATACTAGTTTTGGTCAAAAAATCACAGTGTATATTATACGAAATTTTATAATAGTTTTGTAAAAAAAATCAAATTAAATCGAGGATTGTTCGAAATGCTAAGAAATTTTACAGATCCTTTATTTATGTTACGAGAGAAGGTTAACATGGAAGTCCATGAAAAATAATTATCTCAAAATTAGATTCTATGAAACTTTTTGAAAGACTAGTTTCGGTCAAACAATTGTAGTATATTATGTCAAAATTAGATTCTATGAAACTTTTTGAAATACTAGTTTTGGCCAAACAATTGTAGTATATTATACACAATTTTATACTAGTTCGGTCAAAAAATCAAATTAAATTGAGGATTGTTCGAAATGCTACGAAACATTTTCAGATCCTTTCTATATGTTACAAGGGAAGGTTATGATGGATGTCCATGCAAAAATTATCTCAAAATACGATTCTATTAAACTTTTTGAAAGACTAGTTTCGGTCAAAATATTGTAGTATATTATACACAATTTTATACTAGTTTCAGTCAAAAAATCAAATTAAATCAAGGATATTTGAAATGCTCCGAAACTTAACAAATCCTTTCTATATGTTACGAGGGAAGGTTATGATGGAAGTCCATGCAAAAAATTATCTCAAAATTAGATTTCTATTAAACTTTTTAAAATACTAGTTTCGGTATAAAAATTATAGTGTATTATATACAATTTTATAATAGTTTTGTACAAAAAATCAAATTAAATCAAGGATTGTTCGAAAAGCTACAAAATTTTAGAGATCCTTTATTTATGTTACGAGGGAAGGGTATCATGGAAGTCCATGAAAAATTATTATCTAAAAATTAGATTCTATGAAACGTTTTGAAAGACTGGTTTCGGTCAAAAAATTGTAGTATATTATACACAATTTTATACTAGTTTTAGTCAAAAAATCAAATTAAATCGAGGATTGTTCGAAATGCTACGAAACATTTCAGATCCTTTCTATATGTTTTGAGGGAAGGTTATGATGGAACTCCATGCAAAAAATTATCTCAAAATTAGATTTCTATGAAACTTTTTGAAAGACTAGTTTCGCTCAAAAAATCATAGTATATTATAAACAATTTTATACTAGTTTCGGTCAAAAAATCAAATTAAAGCGAGGATTGTTTAAAATGCTACGAAACTACTCAGATCCTTTCTATATGTTACGATGGAAGGTTATGATGGAAGTCCATGCAAAAAATTATCTCAAAATTAGATTCTAAGAAACTTTTTGAAATAATAGTTTCAGTCAAAAAATTGTAGTATATTATAACAATTTTATACTAGTTTCGGTCAAAAAATCAAATTAAATCGAGGATAGTTCGAAATGCTACTAAACTTTTCAGATCCTTTCTATATGTTATGAGTGAAGGTTATGATGGAACTCCATGCAAAAAATTATCTCAAAATTATATTCTATGAAACTTGTTGAAATACTAGTTTCGGTCAAAAAATCATAGTATAAAATACACAATTTTATACTAGTTTCGGTCAAAAAATCAACTTAAATTGAGGATTGTTCGAAATGCTACGAAACATTTTAGATCCTTTCTATATGTTACGAGGGAAGGTTATGATGGATGTCCATGCAAAATTTCTCAAAATAGGATTCTATTTAACTTTTTGAAAGACTAGTTTCAGTCAAAAAATTGTAGTATATTATACACAATTTTATACTAGTTTCAGTCAAAAAATAAAATTAAATCGAGCATTGTTCAAAATGCTACCAAATGTTTTAGATCTTTTCTATACGTTACGAGGGAAGCTAACGATGGAAGTCCGTACAAAATATTATCTTATGATTAGATTCTATGAAACTTTTTGAAATACTAGTTTCGGTCAAAAAAATCATAGTGTGTTATACGAAATTTTAAAATAGTTTCGGTCAAAATATCTAATTAAATCGAGGATTGTTCAAAATGCTATGAAATTTTACAGATCCTTTCTTTATGTTACGAAGGAAGGTTATGATGGAATTCAATGAAAAAAAATTATCTCAAAATTAGATTCTATGAAACTTTTTGAAAGACTAGTTTCGGTCAAAAAATTGCAGTCTATTATACACAATTTTATACTAGTTATAGTCAAAAAATAAAATTAAATCGAGGAGTATACGAAATGCTCTAAATCTTTACAGGTTATTTCTATATGTTACGAGGGAAGGTTATTATGGAAGTCCATGCAAAAAATTATCTCAAAATTAGATTTCTATGAAACTTTTTGAAAGACTAGTTTCGGTCAAAAAATCATAGTATTATACACAAATTAATACTAGTTTCGGTCAAAAAATCAAATTAAATCGAGGATTGTTTAAAATGCTACGAAACTAATAAGATCCTTTCTATATGTTACGATAGAAGGTTATGATGGAAGTCCATGTAAAAAATTATGTCAAAATTAGATTCCTTGAAACTTTTTGAAATACTAGTTTTGGCCAAACAATTGTAGTATATTATACACAATTTTATACTAGTTCGGTCAAAAAATCAAATTAATTGAGGATTGTTCGAAATGCTACGAAACATTTTCAGATCCTTTCTATATGTTACAAGGGAAGGTTATGATGGATGTCCATGCAAAAATTATCTCAATATAGGATTCTATGAAACTTTTTGAAAGACTAGGTTCGGTCAAAAAATTGTAGTATATTACACACAATTTTATACTAGTTCCAGTCAAAAAATAAAATTAAATCGAGCATTGTTCAAAATGCTACAAAATGTTTCAGATACATTCTATACGTTACGAGGGAAGCTAACGATGGAAGTTTGTTCAAAAAATTATCTTAAGATTAGATTCTATTAAACTTTTTGAAATACTAGTTTTGGTCAATAAATCACAGTGTATTATACGAAATTTTATAATAGTTTTGTAAAAAAAATCAAATTAAATCGAGGATTGTTCGAAATGCTAAGAAATTTTACAGATCCTTTATTTATGTTACGAGAGAAGGTTAACATGGAAGTCCATGAAAAATAATTATCTCAAAATTAGATTCTATGAAACTTTTTGAAAGACTAGTTTCGGTCAAACAATTGTAGTATATTATGTCAAAATTAGATTCTATGAAACTTTTTGAAATACTAGTTTTGGCCAAACAATTGTAGTATATTATACACAATTTTATACTAGTTCGGTCAAAAAATCAAATTAAATTGAGGATTGTTCGAAATGCTACGAAACATTTTCAGATCCTTTCTATATGTTACAAGGGAAGGTTATGATGGATGTCCATGCAAAAATTATCTCAAAATACGATTCTATTAAACTTTTTGAAAGACTAGTTTCGGTCAAAATATTGTAGTATATTATACACAATTTTATACTAGTTTCAGTCAAAAAATCAAATTAAATCAAGGATATTTGAAATGCTCCGAAACTTAACAAATCCTTTCTATATGTTACGAGGGAAGGTTATGATGGAAGTCCGTGCAAAAAATTATCTCAAAATTAGATTTCTATTAAACTTTTTAAAATACTAGTTTCGGTATAAAAATTATAGTGTATTATATACAATTTTATAATAGTTTTGTACAAAAAATCAAATTAAATCAAGGATTGTTCGAAAAGCTACAAAATTTTAGAGATCCTTTATTTATGTTACGAGGGAAGGGTATCATGGAAGTCCATGAAAAATAATTATCTAAAAATTAGATTCTATGAAACGTTTTGAAAGACTGGTTTCGGTCAAAAAATTGTAGTATATTATACACAATTTTATACTAGTTTTAGTCAAAAAATCAAATTAAATCGAGGATTGTTCGAAATGCTACGAAACATTTCAGATCCTTTCTATATGTTTTGAGGGAAGGTTATGATGGAACTCCATGCAAAAAATTATCTCAAAATTAGATTTCTATGAAACTTTTTGAAAGACTAGTTTCGCTCAAAAAATCATAGTATATTATAAACAATTTTATACTAGTTTCGGTCAAAAAATCAAATTAAAGCGAGGATTGTTTAAAATGCTACGAAACTACTCAGATCCTTTCTATATGTTACGATGGAAGGTTATGATGGAAGTCCATGCAAAAAATTATCTCAAAATTAGATTCTAAGAAACTTTTTGAAATAATAGTTTCAGTCAAAAAATTGTAGTATATTATAACAATTTTATACTAGTTTCGGTCAAAAAAATCAAATTAAATCGAGGATAGTTCGAAATGCTACTAAACTTTTCAGATCCTTTCTATATGTTATGAGTGAAGGTTATGATGGAACTCCATGCAAAAAATTATCTCAAAATTATATTCTATGAAACTTGTTGAAATACTAGTTTCGGTCAAAAAATCATAGTATAAAATACACAATTTTATACTAGTTTCGGTCAAAAAATCAACTTAAATTGAGGATTGTTCGAAATGCTACGAAACATTTTAGATCCTTTCTATATGTTACGAGGGAAGGTTATGATGGATGTCCATGCAAAATTTCTCAAAATAGGATTCTATTTAACTTTTTGAAAGACTAGTTTCAGTCAAAAAATTGTAGTATATTATACACAATTTTATACTAGTTTCAGTCAAAAAATAAAATTAAATCGAGCATTGTTCAAAATGCTACCAAATGTTTCAGATCTTTTCTATACGTTACGAGGGAAGCTAACGATGGAAGTCCGTACAAAATATTATCTTATGATTAGATTCTATGAAACTTTTTGAAATACTAGTTTCGGTCAAAAAAATCATAGTGTGTTATACGAAATTTTAAAATAGTTTCGGTCAAAATATCTAATTAAATCGAGGATTGTTCAAAATGCTATGAAATTTTACAGATCCTTTCTTTATGTTACGAAGGAAGGTTATGATGGAATTCAATGAAAAAAAATTATCTCAAAATTAGATTCTATGAAACTTTTTGAAAGACTAGTTTCGGTCAAAAAATTGCAGTCTATTATACACAATTTTATACTAGTTATAGTCAAAAAATAAAATTAAATCGAGGAGTATACGAAATGCTCTAAATCTTTACAGGTTATTTCTATATGTTACGAGGGAAGGTTATTATGGAAGTCCATGCAAAAAATTATCTCAAAATTAGATTTCTATGAAACTTTTTGAAAGACTAGTTTCGGTCAAAAAATCATAGTATTATACACAAATTAATACTAGTTTCGGTCAAAAAATCAAATTAAATCGAGGATTGTTTAAAATGCTACGAAACTAATAAGATCTTTTCTATATGTTACGATAGAAGGTTATGATGGAAGTCCATGTAAAAAATTATGTCAAAATTAGATTCCTTGAAACTTTTTGAAATACTAGTTTTGGCCAAACAATTGTAGTATATTATACACAATTTTATACTAGTTCGGTCAAAAAATCAAATTAATTGAGGATTGTTCGAAATGCTACGAAACATTTTCAGATCCTTTCTATATGTTACAAGGGAAGGTTATGATGGATGTCCATGCAAAAATTATCTCAATATAGGATTCTATGAAACTTTTTGAAAGACTAGGTTCGGTCAAAAAATTGTAGTATATTACACACAATTTTATACTAGTTCCAGTCAAAAAATAAAATTAAATCGAGCATTGTTCAAAATGCTACAAAATGTTTCAGATACATTCTATACGTTACGAGGGAAGCTAACGATGGAAGTTTGTTCAAAAAATTATCTTAAGATTAGATTCTATTAAACTTTTTGAAATACTAGTTTTGGTCAATAAATCACAGTGTATTATACGAAATTTTATAATAGTTTTGTAAAAAAAATCAAATTAAATCGAGGATTGTTCGAAATGCTAAGAAATTTTACAGATCCTTTATTTATGTTACGAGAGAAGGTTAACATGGAAGTCCATGAAAAATAATTATCTCAAAATTAGATTCTATGAAACTTTTTGAAAGACTAGTTTCGGTCAAACAATTGTAGTATATTATGTCAAAATTAGATTCTATGAAACTTTTTGAAATACTAGTTTTGGCCAAACAATTGTAGTATATTATACACAATTTTATACTAGTTCGGTCAAAAAATCAAATTAAATTGAGGATTGTTCGAAATGCTACGAAACATTTTCAGATCCTTTCTATATGTTACAAGGGAAGGTTATGATGGATGTCCATGCAAAAATTATCTCAAAATACGATTCTATTAAACTTTTTGAAAGACTAGTTTCGGTCAAAATATTGTAGTATATTATACACAATTTTATACTAGTTTCAGTCAAAAAATCAAATTAAATCAAGGATATTTGAAATGCTCCGAAACTTAACAAATCCTTTCTATATGTTACGAGGGAAGGTTATGATGGAAGTCCGTGCAAAAAATTATCTCAAAATTAGATTTCTATTAAACTTTTTAAAATACTAGTTTCGGTATAAAAATTATAGTGTATTATATACAATTTTATAATAGTTTTGTACAAAAAATCAAATTAAATCAAGGATTGTTCGAAAAGCTACAAAATTTTAGAGATCCTTTATTTATGTTACGAGGGAAGGGTATCATGGAAGTCCATGAAAAATAATTATCTAAAAATTAGATTCTATGAAACGTTTTGAAAGACTGGTTTCGGTCAAAAAATTGTAGTATATTATACACAATTTTATACTAGTTTTAGTCAAAAAATCAAATTAAATCGAGGATTGTTCGAAATGCTACGAAACATTTCAGATCCTTTCTATATGTTTTGAGGGAAGGTTATGATGGAACTCCATGCAAAAAATTATCTCAAAATTAGATTTCTATGAAACTTTTTGAAAGACTAGTTTCGCTCAAAAAATCATAGTATATTATAAACAATTTTATACTAGTTTCGGTCAAAAAATCAAATTAAAGCGAGGATTGTTTAAAATGCTACGAAACTACTCAGATCCTTTCTATATGTTACGATGGAAGGTTATGATGGAAGTCCATGCAAAAAATTATCTCAAAATTAGATTCTAAGAAACTTTTTGAAATAATAGTTTCAGTCAAAAAATTGTAGTATATTATAACAATTTTATACTAGTTTCGGTCAAAAAATCAAATTAAATCGAGGATAGTTCGAAATGCTACTAAACTTTTCAGATCCTTTCTATATGTTATGAGTGAAGGTTATGATGGAACTCCATGCAAAAAATTATCTCAAAATTATATTCTATGAAACTTGTTGAAATACTAGTTTCGGTCAAAAAATCATAGTATAAAATACACAATTTTATACTAGTTTCGGTCAAAAAATCAACTTAAATTGAGGATTGTTCGAAATGCTACGAAACATTTTAGATCCTTTCTATATGTTACGAGGGAAGGTTATGATGGATGTCCATGCAAAATTTCTCAAAATAGGATTCTATTTAACTTTTTGAAAGACTAGTTTCAGTCAAAAAATTGTAGTATATTATACACAATTTTATACTAGTTTCAGTCAAAAAATAAAATTAAATCGAGCATTGTTCAAAATGCTACCAAATGTTTTAGATCTTTTCTATACGTTACGAGGGAAGCTAACGATGGAAGTCCGTACAAAATATTATCTTATGATTAGATTCTATGAAACTTTTTGAAATACTAGTTTCGGTCAAAAAAATCATAGTGTGTTATACGAAATTTTAAAATAGTTTCGGTCAAAATATCTAATTAAATCGAGGATTGTTCAAAATGCTATGAAATTTTACAGATCCTTTCTTTATGTTACGAAGGAAGGTTATGATGGAATTCAATGAAAAAAAATTATCTCAAAATTAGATTCTATGAAACTTTTTGAAAGACTAGTTTCGGTCAAAAAATTGCAGTCTATTATACACAATTTTATACTAGTTATAGTCAAAAAATAAAATTAAATCGAGGAGTATACGAAATGCTCTAAATCTTTACAGGTTATTTCTATATGTTACGAGGGAAGGTTATTATGGAAGTCCATGCAAAAAATTATCTCAAAATTAGATTTCTATGAAACTTTTTGAAAGACTAGTTTCGGTCAAAAAATCATAGTATTATAAACAAATTAATACTAGTTTCGGTCAAAAAATCAAATTAAATCGAGGATTGTTTAAAATGCTACGAAACTAATAAGATCCTTTCTATATGTTACGATAGAAGGTTATGATGGAAGTCCATGTAAAAAATTATGTCAAAATTAGATTCCTTGAAACTTTTTGAAATACTAGTTTTGGCCAAACAATTGTAGTATATTATACACAATTTTATACTAGTTCGGTCAAAAAATCAAATTAATTGAGGATTGTTCGAAATGCTACGAAACATTTTCAGATCCTTTCTATATGTTACAAGGGAAGGTTATGATGGATGTCCATGCAAAAATTATCTCAATATAGGATTCTATGAAACTTTTTGAAAGACTAGGTTCGGTCAAAAAATTGTAGTATATTACACACAATTTTATACTAGTTCCAGTCAAAAAATAAAATTAAATCGAGCATTGTTCAAAATGCTACAAAATGTTTCAGATACATTCTATACGTTACGAGGGAAGCTAACGATGGAAGTTTGTTCAAAAAATTATCTTAAGATTAGATTCTATTAAACTTTTTGAAATACTAGTTTTGGTCAAAAAATCACAGTGTATTATACGAAATTTTATAATAGTTTTGTAAAAAAAATCAAATTAAATCGAGGATTGTTCGAAATGCTAAGAAATTTTACAGATCCTTTATTTATGTTACGAGAGAAGGTTAACATGGAAGTCCATGAAAAATAATTATCTCAAAATTAGATTCTATGAAACTTTTTGAAAGACTAGTTTCGGTCAAACAATTGTAGTATATTATGTCAAAATTAGATTCTATGAAACTTTTTGAAATACTAGTTTTGGCCAAACAATTGTAGTATATTATACACAATTTTATACTAGTTCGGTCAAAAAATCAAATTAAATTGAGGATTGTTCGAAATGCTACGAAACATTTTCAGATCCTTTCTATATGTTACAAGGGAAGGTTATGATGGATGTCCATGCAAAAATTATCTCAAAATACGATTCTATTAAACTTTTTGAAAGACTAGTTTCGGTCAAAATATTGTAGTATATTATACACAATTTTATACTAGTTTCAGTCAAAAAATCAAATTAAATCAAGGATATTTGAAATGCTCCGAAACTTAACAAATCCTTTCTATATGTTACGAGGGAAGGTTATGATGGAAGTCCGTGCAAAAAATTATCTCAAAATTAGATTTCTATTAAACTTTTTAAAATACTAGTTTCGGTATAAAAATTATAGTGTATTATATACAATTTTATAATAGTTTTGTACAAAAAATCAAATTAAATCAAGGATTGTTCGAAAAGCTACAAAATTTTAGAGATCCTTTATTTATGTTACGAGGGAAGGGTATCATGGAAGTCCATGAAAAATAATTATCTAAAAATTAGATTCTATGAAACGTTTTGAAAGACTGGTTTCGGTCAAAAAATTGTAGTATATTATACACAATTTTATACTAGTTTTAGTCAAAAAATCAAATTAAATCGAGGATTGTTCGAAATGCTACGAAACATTTCAGATCCTTTCTATATGTTTTGAGGGAAGGTTATGATGGAACTCCATGCAAAAAATTATCTCAAAATTAGATTTCTATGAAACTTTTTGAAAGACTAGTTTCGCTCAAAAAATCATAGTATATTATAAACAATTTTATACTAGTTTCGGTCAAAAAATCAAATTAAAGCGAGGATTGTTTAAAATGCTACGAAACTACTCAGATCCTTTCTATATGTTACGATGGAAGGTTATGATGGAAGTCCATGCAAAAAATTATCTCAAAATTAGATTCTAAGAAACTTTTTGAAATAATAGTTTCAGTCAAAAAATTGTAGTATATTATAACAATTTTACACTAGTTTCGGTCAAAAAATCAAATTAAATCGAGGATAGTTCGAAATGCTACTAAACTTTTCAGATCCTTTCTATATGTTATGAGTGAAGGTTATGATGGAACTCCATGCAAAAAATTATCTCAAAATTATATTCTATGAAACTTGTTGAAATACTAGTTTCGGTCAAAAAATCATAGTATAAAATACACAATTTTATACTAGTTTCGGTCAAAAAATCAACTTAAATTGAGGATTGTTCGAAATGCTACGAAACATTTTAGATCCTTTCTATATGTTACGAGGGAAGGTTATGATGGATGTCCATGCAAAATTTCTCAAAATAGGATTCTATTTAACTTTTTGAAAGACTAGTTTCAGTCAAAAAATTGTAGTATATTATACACAATTTTATACTAGTTTCAGTCAAAAAATAAAATTAAATCGAGCATTGTTCAAAATGCTACCAAATGTTTTAGATCTTTTCTATACGTTACGAGGGAAGCTAACGATGGAAGTCCGTACAAAATATTATCTTATGATTAGATTCTATGAAACTTTTTGAAATACTAGTTTCGGTCAAAAAAATCATAGTGTGTTATACGAAATTTTAAAATAGTTTCGGTCAAAATATCTAATTAAATCGAGGATTGTTCAAAATGCTATGAAATTTTACAGATCCTTTCTTTATGTTACGAAGGAAGGTTATGATGGAATTCAATGAAAAAAAATTATCTCAAAATTAGATTCTATGAAACTTTTTGAAAGACTAGTTTCGGTCAAAAAATTGCAGTCTATTATACACAATTTTATACTAGTTATAGTCAAAAAATAAAATTAAATCGAGGAGTATACGAAATGCTCTAAATCTTTACAGGTTATTTCTATATGTTACGAGGGAAGGTTATTATGGAAGTCCATGCAAAAAATTATCTCAAAATTAGATTTCTATGAAACTTTTTGAAAGACTAGTTTCGGTCAAAAAATCATAGTATTATACACAAATTAATACTAGTTTCGGTCAAAAAATCAAATTAAATCGAGGATTGTTTAAAATGCTACGAAACTAATAAGATCCTTTCTATATGTTACGATAGAAGGTTATGATGGAAGTCCATGTAAAAAATTATGTCAAAATTAGATTCCTTGAAACTTTTTGAAATACTAGTTTTGGCCAAACAATTGTAGTATATTATACACAATTTTATACTAGTTCGGTCAAAAAATCAAATTAATTGAGGATTGTTCGAAATGCTACGAAACATTTTCAGATCCTTTCTATATGTTACAAGGGAAGGTTATGATGGATGTCCATGCAAAAATTATCTCAATATAGGATTCTATGAAACTTTTTGAAAGACTAGGTTCGGTCAAAAAATTGTAGTATATTACACACAATTTTATACTAGTTCCAGTCAAAAAATAAAATTAAATCGAGCATTGTTCAAAATGCTACAAAATGTTTCAGATACATTCTATACGTTACGAGGGAAGCTAACGATGGAAGTTTGTTCAAAAAATTATCTTAAGATTAGATTCTATTAAACTTTTTGAAATACTAGTTTTGGTCAAAAAATCACAGTGTATTATACGAAATTTTATAATAGTTTTGTAAAAAAAATCAAATTAAATCGAGGATTGTTCGAAATGCTAAGAAATTTTACAGATCCTTTATTTATGTTACGAGAGAAGGTTAACATGGAAGTCCATGAAAAATAATTATCTCAAAATTAGATTCTATGAAACTTTTTGAAAGACTAGTTTCGGTCAAACAATTGTAGTATATTATGTCAAAATTAGATTCTATGAAACTTTTTGAAATACTAGTTTTGGCCAAACAATTGTAGTATATTATACACAATTTTATACTAGTTCGGTCAAAAAATCAAATTAAATTGAGGATTGTTCGAAATGCTACGAAACATTTTCAGATCCTTTCTATATGTTACAAGGGAAGGTTATGATGGATGTCCATGCAAAAATTATCTCAAAATACGATTCTATTAAACTTTTTGAAAGACTAGTTTCGGTCAAAATATTGTAGTATATTATACACAATTTTATACTAGTTTCAGTCAAAAAATCAAATTAAATCAAGGATATTTGAAATGCTCCGAAACTTAACAAATCCTTTCTATATGTTACGAGGGAAGGTTATGATGGAAGTCCGTGCAAAAAATTATCTCAAAATTAGATTTCTATTAAACTTTTTAAAATACTAGTTTCGGTATAAAAATTATAGTGTATTATATACAATTTTATAATAGTTTTGTACAAAAAATCAAATTAAATCAAGGATTGTTCGAAAAGCTACAAAATTTTAGAGATCCTTTATTTATGTTACGAGGGAAGGGTATCATGGAAGTCCATGAAAAATAATTATCTAAAAATTAGATTCTATGAAACGTTTTGAAAGACTGGTTTCGGTCAAAAAATTGTAGTATATTATACACAATTTTATACTAGTTTTAGTCAAAAAATCAAATTAAATCGAGGATTGTTCGAAATGCTACGAAACATTTCAGATCCTTTCTATATGTTTTGAGGGAAGGTTATGATGAAACTCCATGCAAAAAATTATCTCAAAATTAGATTTCTATGAAACTTTTTGAAAGACTAGTTTCGCTCAAAAAATCATAGTATATTATAAACAATTTTATACTAGTTTCGGTCAAAAAATCAAATTAAAGCGAGGATTGTTTAAAATGCTACGAAACTACTCAGATCCTTTCTATATGTTACGATGGAAGGTTATGATGGAAGTCCATGCAAAAAATTATCTAAAAATTAGATTCTAAGAAACTTTTTGAAATAATAGTTTCAGTCAAAAAATTGTAGTATATTATAACAATTTTATACTAGTTTCGGTCAAAAAATCAAATTAAATCGAGGATAGTTCGAAATGCTACTAAACTTTTCAGATCCTTTCTATATGTTATGAGTGAAGGTTATGATGGAACTCCATGCAAAAAATTATCTCAAAATTATATTCTATGAAACTTGTTGAAATACTAGTTTCGGTCAAAAAATCATAGTATAAAATACACAATTTTATACTAGTTTCGGTCAAAAAATCAACTTAAATTGAGGATTGTTCGAAATGCTACGAAACATTTTAGATCCTTTCTATATGTTACGAGGGAAGGTTATGATGGATGTCCATGCAAAATTTCTCAAAATAGGATTCTATTTAACTTTTTGAAAGACTAGTTTCAGTCAAAAAATTGTAGTATATTATACACAATTTTATACTAGTTTCAGTCAAAAAATAAAATTAAATCGAGCATTGTTCAAAATGCTACCAAATGTTTCAGATCTTTTCTATACGTTACGAGGGAAGCTAACGATGGAAGTCCGTACAAAATATTATCTTATGATTAGATTCTATGAAACTTTTTGAAATACTAGTTTCGGTCAAAAAAATCATAGTGTGTTATACGAAATTTTAAAATAGTTTCGGTCAAAATATCTAATTAAATCGAGGATTGTTCAAAATGCTATGAAATTTTACAGATCCTTTCTTTATGTTACGAAGGAAGGTTATGATGGAATTCAATGAAAAAAAATTATCTCAAAATTAGATTCTATGAAACTTTTTGAAAGACTAGTTTCGGTCAAAAAATTGCAGTCTATTATACACAATTTTATACTAGTTATAGTCAAAAAATAAAATTAAATCGAGGAGTATACGAAATGCTCTAAATCATTACAGATCATTTCTATATGTTACGAGGGAAGGTTATTATGGAAGTCCATGCAAAAAATTATCTCAAAATTAGATTTCTATGAAACTTTTTGAAAGACTAGTTTCGGTCAAAAAATCATAGTATTATACACAAATTAATACTAGTTTCGGTCAAAAAATCAAATTAAATCGAGGATTGTTTAAAATGCTACGAAACTAATAAGATCCTTTCTATATGTTACGATAGAAGGTTATGATGGAAGTCCATGCAAAAAATTATGTCAAAATTAGATTCCTTGAAACTTTTTGAAATACTAGTTTTGGCCAAACAATTGTAGTATATTATACACAATTTTATACTAGTTCGGTCAAAAAATCAAATTAATTGAGGATTGTTCGAAATGCTACGAAACATTTTCAGATCCTTTCTATATGTTACAAGGGAAGGTTATGATGGATGTCCATGCAAAAATTATCTCAATATAGGATTCTATGAAACTTTTTGAAAGACTAGGTTCGGTCAAAAAATTGTAGTATATTACACACAATTTTATACTAGTTCCAGTCAAAAAATAAAATTAAATCGAGCATTGTTCAAAATGCTACAAAATGTTCTATACGTTACGAGGGAAGCTAACGATGGAAGTTTGTTCAAAAAATTATCTTAAGATTAGATTCTATTAAACTTTTTGAAATACTAGTTTTGGTCAAAAAATCACAGTGTATTATACGAAATTTTATAATAGTTTTGTAAAAAAAATCAAATTAAATCGAGGATTGTTCGAAATGCTAAGAAATTTTACAGATCCTTTATTTATGTTACGAGAGAAGGTTAACATGGAAGTCCATGAAAAATAATTATCTCAAAATTAGATTCTATGAAACTTTTTGAAAGACTAGTTTCGGTCAAACAATTGTAGTATATTATGTCAAAATTAGATTCTATGAAACTTTTTGAAATACTAGTTTTGGCCAAACAATTGTAGTATATTATACACAATTTTATACTAGTTCGGTCAAAAAATCAAATTAAATTGAGGATTGTTCGAAATGCTACGAAACATTTTCAGATCCTTTCTATATGTTACAAGGGAAGGTTATGATGGATGTCCATGCAAAAATTATCTCAAAATACGATTCTATTAAACTTTTTGAAAGACTAGTTTCGGTCAAAATATTGTAGTATATTATACACAATTTTATACTAGTTTCAGTCAAAAAATCAAATTAAATCAAGGATATTTGAAATGCTCCGAAACTTAACAAATCCTTTCTATATGTTACGAGGGAAGGTTATGATGGAAGTCCGTGCAAAAAATTATCTCAAAATTAGATTTCTATTAAACTTTTTAAAATACTAGTTTCGGTATAAAAATTATAGTGTATTATATACAATTTTATAATAGTTTTGTACAAAAAATCAAATTAAATCAAGGATTGTTCGAAAAGCTACAAAATTTTAGAGATCCTTTATTTATGTTACGAGGGAAGGGTATCATGGAAGTCCATGAAAAATAATTATCTAAAAATTAGATTCTATGAAACGTTTTGAAAGACTGGTTTCGGTCAAAAAATTGTAGTATATTATACACAATTTTATACTAGTTTCAGTCAAAAAATCAAATTAAATCGAGGATTGTTCGAAATGCTACGAAACATTTCAGATCCTTTCTATATGTTTTGAGGGAAGGTTATGATGGAACTCCATGCAAAAAATTATCTCAAAATTAGATTTCTATGAAACTTTTTGAAAGACTAGTTTCGCTCAAAAAATCATAGTATATTATAAACAATTTTATACTAGTTTCGGTCAAAAAATCAAATTAAAGCGAGGATTGTTTAAAATGCTACGAAACTACTCAGATCCTTTCTATATGTTACGATGGAAGGTTATGATGGAAGTCCATGCAAAAAATTATCTAAAAATTAGATTCTAAGAAACTTTTTGAAATAATAGTTTCAGTCAAAAAATTGTAGTATATTATAACAATTTTATACTAGTTTCGGTCAAAAAATCAAATTAAATCGAGGATAGTTCGAAATGCTACTAAACTTTTCAGATCCTTTTTATATGTTATGAGTGAAGGTTATGATGGAACTCCATGCAAAAAATTATCTCAAAATTATATTCTATGAAACTTGTTGAAATACTAGTTTCGGTCAAAAAATCATAGTATAAAATACACAATTTTATACTAGTTTCGGTCAAAAAATCAACTTAAATTGAGGATTGTTCGAAATGCTACGAAACATTTTAGATCCTTTCTATATGTTACGAGGGAAGGTTATGATGGATGTCCATGCAAAATTTCTCAAAATAGGATTCTATTTAACTTTTTGAAAGACTAGTTTCAGTCAAAAAATTGTAGTATATTATACACAATTTTATACTAGTTTCAGTCAAAAAATAAAATTAAATCGAGCATTGTTCAAAATGCTACCAAATGTTTCAGATCTTTTCTATACGTTACGAGGGAAGCTAACGATGGAAGTCCGTACAAAATATTATCTTATGATTAGATTCTATGAAACTTTTTGAAATACTAGTTTCGGTCAAAAAAATCATAGTGTGTTATACGAAATTTTAAAATAGTTTCGGTCAAAATATCTAATTAAATCGAGGATTGTTCAAAATGCTATGAAATTTTACAGATCCTTTCTTTATGTTACGAAGGAAGGTTATGATGGAATTCAATGAAAAAAAATTATCTCAAAATTAGATTCTATGAAACTTTTTGAAAGACTAGTTTCGGTCAAAAAATTGTAGTCTATTATACACAATTTTATACTAGTTATAGTCAAAAAATAAAATTAAATCGAGGAGTATACGAAATGCTCTAAATCATTACAGATCATTTCTATATGTTACGAGGGAAGGTTATTATGGAAGTCCATGCAAAAAATTATCTCAAAATTAGATTTCTATGAAACTTTTTGAAAGACTAGTTTCGGTCAAAAAATCATAGTATTATACACAAATTAATACTAGTTTCGGTCAAAAAATCAAATTAAATCGAGGATTGTTTAAAATGCTACGAAACTAATAAGATCCTTTCTATATGTTACGATAGAAGGTTATGATGGAAGTCCATGCAAAAAATTATGTCAAAATTAGATTCCTTGAAACTTTTTGAAATACTAGTTTTGGCCAAACAATTGTAGTATATTATACACAATTTTATACTAGTTCGGTCAAAAAATCAAATTAATTGAGGATTGTTCGAAATGCTACGAAACATTTTCAGATCCTTTCTATATGTTACAAGGGAAGGTTATGATGGATGTCCATGCAAAAATTATCTCAATATAGGATTCTATGAAACTTTTTGAAAGACTAGGTTCGGTCAAAAAATTGTAGTATATTACACACAATTTTATACTAGTTCCAGTCAAAAAATAAAATTAAATCGAGCATTGTTCAAAATGCTACAAAATGTTTCAGATACATTCTATACGTTACGAGGGAAGCTAACGATGGAAGTTTGTGCAAAAAATTATCTTAAGATTAGATTCTATTAAACTTTTTGAAATACTAGTTTTGGTCAAAAAATCACAGTGTATTATACGAAATTTTATAATAGTTTTGTAAAAAAAATCAAATTAAATCGAGGATTGTTCGAAATGCTAAGAAATTTTACAGATCCTTTATTTATGTTACGAGAGAAGGTTAACATGGAAGTCCATGAAAAATAATTATCTCAAAATTAGATTCTATGAAACTTTTTGAAAGACTAGTTTCGGTCAAACAATTGTAGTATATTATGTCAAAATTAGATTCTATGAAACTTTTTGAAATACTAGTTTTGGCCAAACAATTGTAGTATATTATACACAATTTTATACTAGTTCGGTCAAAAAATCAAATTAAATTGAGGATTGTTCGAAATGCTACGAAACATTTTCAGATCCTTTCTATATGTTACAAGGGAAGGTTATGATGGATGTCCATGCAAAAATTATCTCAAAATACGATTCTATTAAACTTTTTGAAAGACTAGTTTCGGTCAAAATATTGTAGTATATTATACACAATTTTATACTAGTTTCAGTCAAAAAATCAAATTAAATCAAGGATATTTGAAATGCTCCGAAACTTAACAAATCCTTTCTATATGTTACGAGGGAAGGTTATGATCGAAGTCCGTGCAAAAAATTATCTCAAAATTAGATTTCTATTAAACTTTTTAAAATACTAGTTTCGGTATAAAAATTATAGTGTATTATATACAATTTTATAATAGTTTTGTACAAAAAACAAATTAAATCAAGGATTGTTCGAAAAGCTACAAAATTTTAGAGATCCTTTATTTATGTTACGAGGGAAGGGTATCATGGAAGTCCATGAAAAATAATTATCTAAAAATTAGATTCTATGAAACGTTTTGAAAGACTGGTTTCGGTCAAAAAATTGTAGTATATTATACACAATTTTATACTAGTTTCAGTCAAAAAATCAAATTAAATCGAGGATTGTTCGAAATGCTACGAAACATTTCAGATCCTTTCTATATGTTTTGAGGGAAGGTTATGATGGAACTCCATGCAAAAAATTATCTCAAAATTAGATTTCTATGAAACTTTTTGAAAGACTAGTTTCGCTCAAAAAATCATAGTATATTATAAACAATTTTATACTAGTTTCGGTCAAAAAATCAAATTAAAGCGAGGATTGTTTAAAATGCTACGAAACTACTCAGATCCTTTCTATATGTTACGATGGAAGGTTATGATGGAAGTCCATGCAAAAAATTATCTCAAAATTAGATTCTAAGAAACTTTTTGAAATAATAGTTTCAGTCAAAAAATTGTAGTATATTATACACAATTTTATACTAGTTTCGGTCAAAAAATCAAATTAAATCGAGGATAGTTCGAAATGCTACTAAACTTTTCAGATCCTTTCTATATGTTATGAGGGAAGGTTATGATGGAACTCCATGCAAAAAATTATCTCAAAATTATATTCTATGAAACATGTTGAAATACTAGTTTCGGTCAAAAAATCATAGTATAAAATACACAATTTTATACTAGTTTCGGTCAAAAAATCAACTTAAATTGAGGATTGTTCGAAATGCTACGAAACATTTTAGATCCTTTCTATTTTGTTACGATGGAAGGTTATGATGGATGTCCATGCAAAATTTATCTCAAAATAGGATTCTATGAAACTTTTTGAAAGACTAGTTTCAGTCAAAAAAATTGTAGTATATTATACACAATTTTATACTAGTTTCAGTCAAAAAATAAAATTAAATCGAGCATTGTTCAAAATGCTACCAAATGTTTCAGATCCTTTCTATACGTTACGAGGGAAGCCAACGATGGAAGTCCGTACAAAATATTATCTTATGATTAGATTCTATGAAACTTTTTGAAATACTAGTTTCGGTCAAAAAAATCATAGTGTGTTATACGAAATTTTAAAATAGTTTCGGTCAAAATATCTAATTAAATCGAGGATTGTTCAAAATGCAATGAAATTTTACAGATCCTTTCTTTATGTTACGAGGGAAGGTTATGATAGAATTCAATGAAAAAAAATTATCTCAAAATTAGATTCTATGAAACTTTTTGAAAGACTAGTTTCGGTCAAAAAATTGTAGTCTATTATACACAATTTTATACTAGATTTAGTCAAAAAATAAAATTAAATCGAGGAGTATACGAAATGCTCTAAATCTTTACAGATCATTTCTATATGTTACGACGGAAGGTTATTATGGAAGTCCATGCAAAAAATTATCTCAAAATTAGATTTCTATGAAACTTTTTTAAAGACTAGTTTCGGTCAAAAAATCATAGTATTATACACAAATTAATACTAGTTTCGGTCAAAAAATCAAATTAAATCGAGGGTTGTTTAAAATGCTACGAAACTAATAAGATCCTTTCTATATGTTACGATTGAAGGTTATGATGGAAGTCCATGGAAAAAATTATGTCAAAATTAGATTCTATGAAACTTTTTGAAATACTAGTTTTGGCCAAACAATTGTAGTATATTATACACAATTTTATACTAGTTCGGTCAAAAAATCAAATTAAATTGAGGATTGTTCGAAATGCTACGAAACATTTTCAGATCCTTTCTATATGTTACAAGGGAAGGTTATGATGGATGTCCATGCAAAAATTATCTCAAAATACGATTCTATGAAACTTTTTGAAAGACTAGTTTCGGTCAAAATATTGTAGTATATTATACACAATTTTATACTAGTTTCAGTCAAAAAATCAAATTAAATCAAGGATATTTGAAATGCTCTGAAACTTAACAAATCCTTTCTATATGTTACGAGGGAAGGTTATGATGGAAGTCCGTGGAAAAAATTATCTCAAAATTAGATTTCTATTAAACTTTTTAAAATACTAGTTTCGGTATAAAAATTATAGTGTATTATATACAATTTTATAATAGTTTTGTACAAAAAATCAAATTAAATCAAGGATTGTTCGAAAAGCTACAAAATTTTAGAGATCCTTTATTTATGTTACGAGGGAAGGTTATCATGGAAGTCCATGAAAAATAATTATCTAAAAATTAGATTCTATGAAACGTTTTGAAAGACAGGTTTCGGTCAAAAAATTGTAGTATATTATACACAATTTTATACTAGTTTCAGTCAAAAAATCAAATTAAATCGAGGATTGTTCGAAATGCTACGAAACATTTCAGATCCTTTCTATATGTTTTGAGGGAAGGTTATGATGGAACTCCATGCAAAAAATTATCTCAAAATTAGATTTCTATGAAACTTTTTGAAAGACAAGTTTCGCTCAAAAAATCATAGTATATTATAAACAATTTTATACTAGTTTCGGTCAAAAAATCAAATTAAATCGAGGATTCTTTAAAATGCTACGAAACTACTCAGATCCATTCTATATGATACGATGGAAGGTTATGATGGAAGTCCATGCAAAAAAAATATCTCAAAATTAGATTCTAAGAATCTTTTTGAAATACTAGTTTAAGTCAAAAAATTGTAGTATATTATACACAATTTTATACTAGTTTCGGTCAAAAAATTAAATTAAATCGAGGATTGTTCGAAATGCTACGAAACTTTTCAGATCCTTTCTATATGTTATGAGGGAAGGTTATGATGGAGCTCCATGCAAAACATTATCTCAAAATTATATTCTATGAAACTTTTTGAAATACTAGTTTCGGTCAAAAAATCATAGTATAATATACACAATTTTATACTAGTTTCGGTCAAAAAATGAAATTAAATTGATGATTGTTCGAAATGCTACGAAACATTGTAGATCCTTTCTATATGTTACGAGGGAAGGTTATGATGGATGTCCATGCAAAAATTATCTCAAAATAGGATTCTATAAAACTTTTTGAAAGATTGGTTTCGGTCAAAAAATTGTTGTATATTATACACAATTTTATATTAGTTTCAGTCAAAAAATAAAATTAGACTGATGAGTATTTGAAATGCTCCGAAACTTAGATTCTATGAAAATTTTTGAAATACTAGTTTCGGTCAAAAAAATCATAGTATAATATACACTATTTTATACTAGTTTCGTTCAATATATCAAATTAAATCGAGGATTTTTCTAAATGCTACGAAACTTTTAAGATCCTATCTATATGTTACGAGGGAAGGTTATGATGGATATCAATGCAAAAATTATCTCAAAATTAGATTCTGTGAAACTATTTGAAAGACTAGTTTCGGTCAAAAAATCAAATTAAATCGAGGAGTATTCGAAATGCTCCGAAACTTAACATATCCTTTCAATATGTTACAAGGGAACGGTATGATGGAATTCCATGCAAAAATCTATCTCAAAATTAGATTTCTATGAAACTTTTAGAAAGACTGGTTTCGCTCAAAAAAATTAGTATATTATACACAATTTTATACTAGTTTCGGTCAAAAAATCAAATTAAATCAAGAATTGTTTAAAATGCTACGAAACTACTCAGATCCTTTCTATATGTTACGATGGAAGGTTATGATGGAAATCCATACAAAAAATTATCTCAAAATTAGAATCTGAGAAACTTTTTGAAATACTAGTTTCAGTCAATAAATTGTAGTATATTATACACAATTTTATACTAGTTTCGGTCAAAAAATCAAATTAAATCGAGGATTGTTCGAAATTCTACGAAACTTTTCAGATCCTTTCTATATGTTATGAGGGAAGGTTATGATGGAACTCCATGCAAAAAATTATCTCAAAATTATATTCTATGAAACTTTTTAAAATACTAGTTTCGTTCAAAAAAATCATAGTATAATATACACAATTTTATACTAGTTTCGGTCAAAAAATCAAATTAAATCGAGGATTATTAAAAATACTACGAAACTTTTTAGATACTTTCTATATGTAACGAGGGAAGGTTATGATGGATGTCCATGCAAAAATTATCTCAAAATAGGAATCTATGAAACTTTTTGAAAGACTAGTTTCGGTCAAAAAATTGTAGTATATTATACACAATTTTATACTAGTTTCAGTCAAAAAATTAAAATTAAATCGAGGAGTATTTGAAATGCTCCGAAACTTAACAGATCCTTTCTGTAAGTTACGAGGGAAGGTTTTGATGGAAGTTCGTGCAAAGAATTATCTCAAAATTAGATTTTATGAAAATTTTTGAAATACTAGTTTCGGTCAAAAAAATCATAGTATAATATTACACAATATTTTACTAGTTTCGGTCAAAAAATCAAATTAAATCGGGGATTTTTCTAAATGCTACGAAACTTTTCAGAAAGACTAGTTTCGGTAAAAGAATACAAATAAATCGAGGAGTATTCGAAATGCTCCGAAACTTAACAGATCCTTTCTATATGTTACGAGGGAAGGGTATGATGGAAGACCATGCAAAAATTTATCTCAAAATTAGATTTCTATGAAACTTTTTGAAAGACTAGTTTCGGTCAAAAAATTAAATTAAATCGAGGATTGTTCGAAATGCTACAAAAATGTTTCAGATCCTTTCTATATGTTACGAGGGAAGACTATGATGGAAGTCCATGAAAAAATTATCTCAAAATTATATTCTATAAAAAATTTTTTTAATGCTAGTTTAGGTCAAAAAATCAAATTAAATCGAGAATTTTCAAAATGCTACCAAACGTTTCAGATCTTTTCTATATGTTACGAGGGAAGGTTATGATGGAATTCCGTGCAAAATATTATCTAAATATTAGATTCTATGAAACCTTTTGAAATACTAGTTTCGGTCAAAAAAATCAGTGTATTATACACAATTTTATAATAATTTCGGTCAAAAAATCAAATTAAATTGAGGATTGTTCGAAATGCTACGAAATTTTATAGATCCTTTCTTTATGTTACGGGGGAAGGTTATAATGGAAGTCCATGAAAAAATACTATCTCAAAATTAGATTCAATAAAACTTTTTGAAAGACTAGTTTCGGTTAAAAAAAATTGTAGTATATTATACACAATTTTATACTAGTTTCAGTCAAAATATCAAATTAAATCAAGGAGTATTCGAAATGCCTTGAAACTTAATAGATCCTTTCTATATGTTACGAGAGAAGGTTATGATGGAAGTCCATGCAAAAATCTATCTCAAAATTAGATTTCTATGAAACTTTTTGAAAGACTAGTTTCGATCAAAAAATCATAGTATATTATACACAATTTTATACTAATTTCGGTCAAAAAATCAAATTAAATCAAGGATTGTTTAAAATTCTACGAAACTAATCAGATCCTTTCTATATGTTATGATGAAAGGTTATGATGGAAGTCCATGCAAAAAATTATCTCAAAATTAGATTCAAAGAAACTTTTTGAAATACTAGTTTCGGTCAAAAAATTGTAGTATATTATACACAATTTTATACTATTTTCGGTCAAAAAATTAAATTAAATCGAGGATTGTTCGAAATTCTACGAAACTTTTCAGATCCTTTCTATATGTTATGAGGGAAGGTTATGATGGAACTCCATGCAAAAAATCATCTCAAAATTATATTCTATGAAACTTTTTGAAATACTATTTTCGGTCAAAAAATCATAGTATAATATACACAATTTTATTCTAGTTTCGGTCAAAAAATCAAATTAAATCGAGGATTTTTCTAATTGCTACGAAACTTTTCAGATCCTACCTATATGTTACGAGGGAAGGTTATGATGGATGTCCATGCAAAAATAATCTCAAAATTAGATTCTAAGAAACTTTTTGAAAGACTAGTTTCGGTGAAAAAATTGTAGTATATTATACATAATTTTATACTAGTTTCAGTCAAAAAATAAAATTAAATCGAGGAATATTCGAAATGCTATTTTAGGATGGAAGTCCATGGAAAAAATTATCTCAAAATTAGATTTTTATGAATCTTTTTGAAAGACTAGTTTCGATCAAAAAATAATAGTATTAGACACAATTTTATACTAGTTTCGGTGAAAAAATCAAATTAAATAGAGGATTGTTTGAAATGCTACGAAACTAATCAGATCCTTTCTATATGTTACGATAGAAGGTTATGATGGAAGTCCGAGCAAAAAATTATGTTAAAATTAGATTCTATGAAACTTTTTTAAATACTAGTTTCGGTCAAAAAATTGTAGTGTATTATATACAATTTTATAATAGTTTCGGTCAAAAAATCAAATTAAATCGAGGATTGTTCGAAATTCTACGAAAATTTTCAGATCCTTTATATATGTTACGAGGGAAGGTTATGGTGAATGCCCATGCAAAAATTATCTCAAAATAAGATTCTATGAAACTTTTTGAAAGACTAGTTTCGGTCAAAAAATTGTAGTATATTATACGCAATTTTATACTAGTTTCAGTCAAAAAATCAAATTAAATCGAGGATTATTTGAAATGCTCTGAAACTTAACAGATTATTTCTATATGTTACGAGGGAAGGTTATGATGGAAGTCAATGCAAAAAATTATCTCAAAATTAGATTTCTATGAAACTTTTTGAAATACTAGTTTCGGTCAAAAAATCAAAGTGTATTATACACAATTTTATAATAGTTTCGTACAAAAAATCAAATTAATTAAATCGAGGATTGTTCGAATTGCTATGAAATTTTACAGATCCTTTATTTATGTTACGAGGGAAGGTTATCATGGAAGTCCATGAAAACAAATTATCTCAAAATTAGATTCAATGAAAAAATTTGAAAGACTACTTTCGGTCAAAAAATTGTAATATATTATACACAATTTTATACTAGTTTCAGTCAAAAAATCATATTAAATAGAGGAGTATTCGAAATTCTACGAAACTTAACAGCTCCTTTCTATATGTTACGAGGGAAGGTTATGATAGAAGTCCTTGCAAAAAATTATCTCAAAATTAGATTTCTCTGAAACTTTTTGAAAGACTTGTTTTGGTAAAAAAAATCATAGTATATTATACACAATTTTATACTAGTTTCGGTAATAAAATCTAATTAAATCAAGGATTGTTTTAAATGCTACGAAACTAATCAGATCATTTCTATATGTTACGATGGAAGTTTATGATGGAAGTCCATGCAAAAAATCATCTCAAAATTAGATTCTATGAAACTTTTTGAAATACTTGTTTCGGTCAAAAAATTGTAGTATATTATACATAATTTTATACTAGTTTCTGTCAAAAAATAAAATTAATTCGAGGATTGTTCGAAATGCTACGAAACGTTTCAGATCTGTTCTATATGTTATGAAGGAAGATAATGATGGAACTCCAGGAAAAAAAATTCTCAAAATTAGATTGTATGAAACTTTTTGAAATACTAGTTTCGGTAAAAAAAATCATAGTATAATATACACAATTTTATACTAGTTTCTGTCAAAAAATCAAATGAAATCGAGGATTGTTCCAAATGCTACAAAAACTTTTCAGATCCTTTCTATATATTACGAGGGAATATTATGATGGAAGTCCATGAAAAAATTATCTCAAAATTAGATTCTATGAAATTTTTTGAAATGCAAGTTTAGGTCAAAAAATCAAATTAAATCGAGGATTGTTAAAAATGCTACCAAACATTTCAGATCCTTTCTATATGTTACGAGGGAAGGTTATGATGGAAGTCCGTGCAAAAAATTATTTCAAAATTAGATTCTATGTAACTTTTTGAAATACTAGTTTCGGTCAAAAAATCATAGTGTATTATACACAATTTTATAATAGTTTCGGTCAAAAAATCAAATTAAATCGAGAATTGTTCGAAATGCTACGAAATTTTACAGATCCTTTCTTTATGTTACGAGGGAAGATTATGATGGAAGTCCATGAAAAAAAATTATCTCAAAATTAGATTCAATGAAACTTTTTGAAAGACTAGTTTCGGTTAAAAAATGGTTGTATATTATTGTCGCTCCCGGGATTTTCATCCTAGTACAAACGCGAAAGTGGCGCGTAAAAGGTGGAGTCGCCAGCCAGGCATTTTTATCCCGAAAGAACGGAAAAGGTAATGCTGCACAAACCTGAGGAAGAAGGAAAGGGCAAGGTCCTGCGAAACAAAGATCTGGGTTCGGGAATCGGTTACGAACTGGGAAGGTATTAGCACCCCAATCCGTCTACCGTACCCGACGGGATCCACGCTTGCTTGTTTGGTCTCAAAGGGTGAGAAAAATATAATTGCTGCTGAACAAATGAACTGCTAACTGGAATAGAACTGAGAGGAGAAAAGGAACTGGAAAAAGAGAACAAAAAGAAAGAATGGGGAAAATGTAGGGAAAATAAAGAATGTGCTCGAATGGGCCCTACCCCACTGCCTACGTACCTTATTGGGAAAATGAGGATCAGAGTCGACGTAGTTCGCCTAACTAAGGCGGGAACTTTTTGTTTGTGTTTTTATAGTTGGAACTGCGTATGTCTATGCTCAGGTGTTGCAGGCTCGTCTGGTACGACTGCGTTTACCGTCTTGCATGTGAGACAAGTCGTTGCAAGTTCGCGTTCAGAATGTATGAGATGAGAAAGAGAATTTCCCGCAGGATAGTCGCTTATTGTTTGTTTTTGTCTTTGATGAGAAATGTTTTGAATTTGTTTGTGAAAATTCTCATACTAAGACCTATTCATCGTGGTAAATACTTACACCTCGCCCCGAAACAGGACGCATATAAGTACTCCGCAACAAAGTCTCGTGGCGTATAAGAACATTCAACCTTTATTAGGTATTTTTATTATTTTCTTCATGAGGTGAGAAAGAAAGACTCAAGTGGAAAAAGGTCAAAGCTAATGGGGGACTAAGACACAACCCTAAGTTATTTATTATATGCCAAAGGTGATCCTAATGGTTTATGTGGTTTTCTTATCCTAATGATAAAAAAGGAAAAGAAGAAAAGAGAGCTAGAAACTAACATACATCCTAAGGAAGTTAAGTTGCTCTAAAGAAAGGGAAAGCCTAAGAGCAAAGCACAAGTATGAAATGTAAGGCAAGTGAAAATTAAATGCATAAGAGATAGGAATGAAGTTAGGCTTACCTCAATCTTCCCCCCTACAAAACAAAAGTTAGCATGACAATGCATATTGAAACTAAAATCAAAGCATAAAAGCAATTAAGTACCATAAACGTCCTAGAATGGAACTAGGGTTCAAAGTAATACCTAAGTCTAAAGGTGAAGGTACATAAAGGTTACATGACTTCTAAATTCAGTAGCTACATGCTATAGGTCCCTAAGTATGCTAGGATACCTCACAAAATCAAACTATGTCAAACTATGTACAAAAAGTTCACCTAAATGCAAATTAGGGTGTATGGATGAAGTATGAATGCGTATGGCTTACAAGCATGAATTAATACATGAAATGAACATCAAAGTCAGTAGTGAATGCTTATGAATGAGGATGAATGAACATATAATCATTGATTCAATGGTTTAGTCCTATGGAGCTAGGAGAAGAAGATGTGAGAACAAATGAGCAAACATCACATAAGATCACAAATGATGCAAGTTAAAGATGAATGGCATGTGAATATGCATGAAATGACTATGGATCAGTAGCATACAAGATATGATATGCACTTAGAATTCATAGTTTGGCATTTATGATTCCCACATAATTCATGTTAACAATTAGGGGAGAAGAGAAACATGTTTAAGTTAAACATGTTCAAGTAATTATGCACTTTGAAACACCAAAACAAACCAAATGGGTATGGTTCAAAAAAGTGACCTATGACTGTAATTAAGGACCTATAAATAGCCTATAATTAACTCCTAAAAGTTAACAAAAATTGCCTCAAGAAAATGACATGAATGCCTTTCTAATATCTAGGTTATGGAGCAAATAAACACATATTTGGACCTATAATCTAAGTGAGATGGAAAAATAGCAAAAAGGGTTTAAAAATTATGAAATTAAATACCTGGAATGATAAAGTTAGTATCTAACATGTACTAAAAGTATTTCACAAAATTATGCACCAAAGTGCCAAAACAATTACTTGACGATTGAAATAACAAGGCATGAACGCCGAAAAACAACTCCACAAAGTGGATCAAAAATTGCACCCAAAATTATGAAAAAAATGCCTAAGGAGCATCAAAATTTCACAAATTACAGTGCTTAATCACACACACAAAATAGGCCTCACACCTATGGGGAAAATGGTTTTGGTCTCTTATGTCAATATCATTCCTTTTGGGATAGCTTGGAATGAAAAATCCAAATTAATTACTAAAACCACTCAAATCTGGACACAAAAATTATGGCAAATTAATTAAGAGGATGAAGATCACTCATGAAGTTTTCCAGAATGTTATCCCACCTAAAACTATTTTTAATAATTGCGACGAAACGGGCAAATAATGGTGTTTTAAGGGAAGGTGAAAGGAATCGAATTCTCTAATCCGTAACCTAATCCCTAAGCTCCGAAATCGACACATATAATCATAAATCACAAATAAAACCAGTTCCTCAGGTGGGAGGGCTCAATATGCACCTTAAGTTATACGAAACTAAGCCGCATACAACTAGAATGGTGTATTAGAGTGGAAGAAGTCGAAATTACTTACTTGAACGAAGTGTTGATTCTTCACATAAAAGAAATCCAAAAAAAAGTCAAACCAAGCCTTGTAATCTCCCATGAGCAAAATAAATGATCATCTTCCATAATTGCTTTGTGAAGATCCACCATAATCGAAATCGATCCAGATCGATCAAAAAACAAGCTTATGGACACTTTAATCCAAAACTAATCCCCAACCATAATTAAAATTATTAACAAAGATTAATTAAAATTCTCAAGACATGGATTAAAATATTATTCAAGAAAAAAGTGATTTTTTTCAAAGAAAATTAATTAAAAATCTATATAGAAATTTCTAATAGAAAGTTAGGAACACAGGGTGTAAAAGAAATCCAGGTGTTGTCAATAGTCAAAACATTGGCCCAAAGCCCCATATCTCTTAAACAGTCCACAGGAGGGGGTGCATTGAGAAATTGAGAATCTGAATAGTATTTTTGTGGCTCTAAGGCCCAATCCACATAAAAATAATCTGCGGGGGAGGGTAAGATAGTGAAACGCGGGTGTAATAATGAATCTAATGGGGCTGAGGTCCTAAGCCCAATCCAAGTTTATGTTTATGGAACCCTAACTTATGGAACCCTAAAAAGGGATGCAAGGCCAAACGAAACCTCATCTTCTTCACTCAGCCGCTGCATCCCAAAAGAGCACCCTCACCGGAAAGAAAACTAAGCTCCGACTGGCTTGCTTCACCATCTCTGACTAATAAAACACCGCTTTCCTCCTCATTGCCCTAAATCTCATCCCCCTTCAACTTTGGCTTTTTCCGTCGAAAACAAATCTCTCGCCGCCGTGGCTTCATCATCGTCAAAGCAAACCACTCCATTTAAGAACAAGGGAAACTCGTCGGAGCCGTCGCGATTCACAACCGCGTCGTCTTCTCTTCAACTCTCACTGTTTTTGTTTTCGACCTGTACTTCTCATCAACAATCCTCGCCATCGATTACAATCATCAGTCATTGGAGACGATAAACTCCAAATCCGTAAGGTATTCTCGAGCCTCTTCGTCTTCGTGTCGCCATCGTCTCCCTGCATTGCTTCCGCCTCTATCTCATCTCGTGATTGTTCCCAATCATCCTGCCTCTGTCTCAACATTCAATTCGTTTTAACCTTCTTTTCTCAAACCAGATTCAACCAAATGCGATGACTACGCCATGACTACGCCAAATGCAAGAACAATTATGAACGAAGACACCTACTTGGAAGTGAGTTCGATTCAGTTATGGATTCTTTTTTACTCTGGTTGTGGTTCTGAAATGGTTGCGCGACTCATTGTTGATATGCGATGTTGTCGGAGATTTTCTGTTGAAGTTTCCGTTGTTGAATTCGTGAATTGATGGATTCTTACGAGTTGTAGTCTTGTGTGTTCTTGCAGGTCGATGGAATATTGATGATGTTGCATTTTTGTTGTTGGTTTGATATGCAGGTTGGATGAAGATGTTGATACAGGGATTTGGCGAAGATTGATGTTGGAGCTGAGAGATTGAAGAGTGTGCGGAAATGATTGATGCGGTTTCAGAATTCTTTGCAAAGATTGAAGATCGGAGATATCTGAAGATTGAGAGACGTTGGTGAAGATGATGGTGGTTCTGATGCGATAACTCTCTGACTTCAGCATTGTTCACAACCTTGCAAGTACAAATTCACACTTCTCATACTCGCTTTATCTTTATGCTCAATCTTCTTCTTCTTGCCCTGAATCCGATATTATCGTTGTTATTTTGATTGCAGATCGACAATGATATGGATTCGATGCTGAAATGTTTGATGAAACCTTGTGGAGGAGAAGAATCAATGAGGAAGAATGTTAAAGGTGAGATAAACGAGAACTCTGTTTTTATCCAGAGTTTGATAATGTGATGAAGATTTCCGAAAATGATGAAGTTGAAGGATTGAGATTGAGAGATTGATGAAGGTTATGCAGAACTATTGATGATATTGTGGTATCTAAAGACTGATGAAGATTGAGAGAGATATGAAGATTGATGCAGATTTGAGAGAGAGCTCTGAGTTTTCTTCCAGTTTGTTTTTGGAAGAGAGTGAAGATTCTTGCATATTCTTATTTTTTCCTTATGAGCTTTTTTTTGTAATCTCTGACTGGATTTTTCTGTTATATATCAGTTACATTTGTAACTGATTTTCCTGAATTTTTCTCTGGTGTAACTGCATTTTTTCTCTGTTATTTCTGTTGAAGGTTGTAACTGAATTCAGTTAAAAACTTGTAACTGGATTTTTGATTTAGATTTTTATCTGTTATATCAGTTTTTCCAGTTATCAATTATATACTCATGTGATTGAATTTTTTTACCTCTGTAACTATTATGCGTGGACCAAGGTGGAAAAATAATGTATGGACTTAAATAAAAACTGAAATGTGTTTTAAATTTATAAATGTTCTGACACTTAAAATGGACTAAAAAAATCTGATATTTAAATGGGCTATAAATGGGCTGACACTTTATATAAACAAGCTTGGACTCAAAAGAGATATTGAAGAAAAACTAGAAATTGACTTTGTCAAATATGGTTTTAGAAGTTGAGATAGGTAATGGGCTAATTTTGAATTTGGGCTTAATGATATGGTCTTATGGTATCAAAAAGAAATGGTTAATGATGTTCGAAAGTAAGAATGTGGAATGGTAAAAATGGATTATGAAATGGTTTAGCATGACTTAAGTTGAATCGAAAAATGGACTGGAAATGGATATTGAAGACTTTCGAATGAACTTGAATTTGAATTACAGTCTCCCTTGTGATAATGATGAACCGAGAAAACTCAACGAAACTAGCATGTATCCGAATAACATCTCAATCCAAATAATCTCTGAAATCGACCATAATGAAATCCTTTGATTCTTGCACAGAGATGATGAGATCGAGCCCACAAAAAATTGTATTTGCGACCAAATTGGACAATCCTTGAGAAATAAGGAAAATCATTAATCAATCTCGAATTACACCAAAACTGAATCCCCATAGACTTCTGGACTAATCCTTGAAACCAAATTACCATGACTTAATCTATGAACCGCGACACCTTACACAAAACAATAATTGAAAGGTGAACTAGATCCTCATGATTATCATCTATCACTGAATAAGGAATAAGCCTTAATGAGTCTTGGAAAAGGAAGGCCTTGTGGTTGAATGAGCTTCGATAGAAAGAAACTCATGATGCCATTAGCTCAGGCCTTTGTCTTAATTCGAATACCATAGCCAGATAAATCACATCTGAATAAAAATTCAAATTGTGAGAAAGTGCTTTGGTCCCATGCCTTCGGAGCTCAATGCAAATGCGTGATTATGAATGTTATGACCTAATGAGATATGCAGATGAATGTGAAGCGTAAGCCAGTTAGTGGAAAAAAATATGAGGGCAAATTTTGAGGTGTTACAATTATACACAATTTTAGACTAGTTTCAGTCAAAAATTCAAATTAAATCGAGGATAATTTGAAATGCTCCAAAACTTAACAGATCTTTTCGATATGTTACAAGGGAAGGTTATGATGGAAATCCATGAAAAATTTTATCTCAAAATTAGATTTCTATGAAACTTTTTGAAAGACTATTTTCTGTCAAAAAATCATAGTATATTATACACAGTTTTATACTAGTTTCGGTCAAAAAATCAAATTAAACCGAGGATTGTTTTAAATGCTACGAAATTAATCAGATCCTTTCTATATGTTACGATGGAAGGTTATGATGGAAGTCCATGCAAAAAATCATCTCAAAATTAGATTCTATGAAACTTTTTGAAATACTAGTTTTGGTCAAAAAATTGTAGTATATACACAATTTTATACTAGTTTCGGTCAAAAAATCAAATTCAATCAAGGATTGTTCGAAATGCTACGAATCTTTTCAGATCCTTTCTATATGTTATGAGGGAAGGTTATGTTGGAACTCCATGAAAAAAAATCTCAAAATTATATTCTATGAAATTTTTGAAATACTAGTTTCGGTAAAATAATCATAGTATAATATACACAATTTTATACTAGTTTCGGTCAAAAAATCAAATTAAATCGAGGATTGTTCGAAATGCTACGAAATTTTACAGATCATTTCTTTATGTTATGAGGGAAGGTTATGATGGAAGTCCATGAAAAAAATTATCTCAAAATTAGATTCAATGATACTTTTTGAAAGGATAGATTCGGAATAAAAAATTGTAGTATATTATACACAAGTATATAGTAGTTTCAGTCAAAAAATCAAATTAAATCGAGGAGTATTCGAAATGCTCCGAAACATAACAGATCCTTTCTATATGTTACGAGGGTAGGTTATGATGGAATTCCATGCAAAATATTATCTCAAAATTAGATTCTAGGAAACTTTTTGAAATACTAGTTTCGGTCCAAATATCATAATGTATTATACACAATTTTATACTAGTTTCGGTCAAAAAATCAAATTAAATCGAGGAGTACTCGAAATGCTCCAAAACATTACAGGTCCTTTTTATATGTTACGAGGGAATGTTATGATGGAAGTCCATGCAAAAAAATTTCTCAAAATTAGATTCTATGAAACTATTTGAAATACTATTTTTGGTCAAAAAATTGTAGTATATTATACACAATTTTATACTAGTTTCGGGTAAAAAATCAAATTAAATCGAGGATTGTTCGAAATTCTATGACACTTTTCAGATTCTTTCTATATCTTATGAGAGAAGGTTATGATGGAAGTCCATCCAAAAACATTATCTCAAAATTAGATTCTACGAAACTTTTTGAAATACTAGTTTAGGTTAAAAAATCATAGTGTATTATACACAATTTTATACTAGTTTCTGTCAAAAAATAAAATTAAATTGAGGATTGTTCGAAATGCTACGAAACTTTTCAGAGCCTTTCTATATCTTACGAGGGAAGGTTATGATGGAAGTCCATGCAAAAAATTATCTCAAAATTAGATTCTATGAAACTTTTTGAAATACTAGTTTCGGTCAAAAAATCATAGTGTATTATACACAATTTTATACTAGTTTTGGTCAAAAAATCAAATTAAATATAGGATTGTTCAAAATGCTACAAAACTTTTCAGATCCTTTTTATATGTTACGAGGGAAGTTTATGATGGAAGTCCATGCAAAAAATTATCTTAAATTTAGATTCTATGAAACTTTTTAAAATACTAGTTTCGGTCAAAAAAATAGTATATTATACATAATTTTATACTAGTTTCGGTCAAAAAATCAAATTAATTTGAGGATTGTTTGAAATGCTACGAAACTTATCAGATCATTTCTATATGTTACTGTCGCTCCCCGGATTTTCATCCCGGTACAAACGCGAACCATCGGCGATGTTGGAGTTTGGGGTTGAATAGAGTCGCCAGCTAGGCATTTTTATCCCGAAGGAAAGGTAATGCTGCATAAACCTAGAAAGATATGGACAAGACGGTTGCGAACCAAAGAGACTGAGTACGGGGATAGGTTACGACCTGGGAAGGTATTAGTACCCAGACCGTTCATCGTACTCGACGGGATCCATGCTTACTTGATTGTGTTTAAAAGGGGATAGTTTATGTGCTAAACTATGTATAAAAAGCTGGGGAGAAAAGAATGTACAGAGTGTCAGTGCAAGAAGAAAGTGAATGCTCAAAACTGAGGCTAAGGAAAGAGAACTGGGAGGAGGAGAGAGGGGAGACAAAGAGACTTTTGATCGATAATTGTTAAGTTATGCTTAAGTATTCTCTCATGCAATGAGGAAGTCAGAACACCGTAGTTTGACTCAAAGAGACTGGTTGATTTTGTTGTGAACTGCTTGCTTGTCTATGGTCAAGTGTATGACTCGTCTGGCTCGAGTGCTAACTGTCTTGCATTAGACGGGAGAAGCGATTTCTCGTTTTCAGAGTGAGTGTGATGAGAAAACAATCCCGGAGGAGACGCTTATTGTTTTTTTTTTGTTTTCAGTTTTTTATTTGTTTTTGGTGTTTTGTATAGGATAATGAGATTAAGCCTTAATCAAGGGTTGTAAACTCATTATATCACCCCTGACTAGGGATAACGACTATACTTAAGTATCAGATGAAAATCTCAACTTAATTACCCTAATGATGCAGGATTAAAATCAGTAACCTATTTGTGATTATTAAATGTTTTTGGATTTTGTTTTGTGTTAAGTAATGAGTTTAATCTCTAATCAGGGAATAGTGAACTCATTACACCATCCTAAGAGAAGGATAATAGATGAGAACACTTAAGATGAGGAAGACTCCTCAACTTAATCCATGGTTAGTGATTAAAATCATTATATAACAAGCCTTTATTAAAGTGTATTTTAATTAAAGGTGGGATTAAGAAATGAATTTTATGTTTGTAAGACTAAACCTGAGGGGGACTTGTCCATTGAACACTAGGGTTAGTCCCTCTGAACGAACAGGCAGAGATGTAACCCTAATATAAGGCCCAAGTTACAAGCTTAAGTCTTAATGATTATTAGGTGTTTTGAATAAGAGGTGTAAACAACTTAAAGGTTTAACACTAAGTATTAAAGTTATACACTCCATACTAAGATAAGGATACAGGCATAACCCTAATTCAGAGTCTTAAAACCTTAACTGTTTAGCCTTGATTATGAGATGAGAAGCAGAGACTCAAGGAGACTCAAAGGAAAAAAAAAATACTAGGGGAGACTATGTACAACCCTAAAGTTATCATGATTGGATATTCCTATGGTTTGTGAGGCTTAAGAAAAGATCTTCAGATGGCCACCAAGGAAGAAGAAGCAGATGAAAAGAGAAGAGAATGGAGAATAGGCTACTTACTTCCTGAAGAAGTTAAGTAACCTAAGAGAAATAAAAGGAGAAAGAGAGAGCATAAGTGAGTCAAACTCACTTCAAAGACAAATAAAGATATTCCCTAAAGCATGGAGACTTGTGCCATTAGAGCACATGAATATTGAAGCAAAATATGTTCTACAAATTAAAGTTTAGATGAATGAGGCAAAATTTCTATGGTTTAAAGACAACACCTTTGGGATAGCCTTCGAAATACTTAGCCATGAGTTTGGCTGAGAGATGAGTGTCAAAACCTGGCAGATATATAAAAAATGCAGATTGAAGATTGAAAACATAAATGAGGGCAAATAAATATAAAAAAGTGCAAAGAGTACCAACATGGTAATAATTACATAAAGACCACTGAAGGGTCATTAGAAATTGTTCTTGAATGCAAAAGGATGATAGACAAGCAGTTAAAAGGGAACCTTCACCTTTAGACTGAGGAAATCTGTCTTTTGAGACCGGAGGCGCATTTTGACCAGCTCTTTTTCCAACCTTATTGTGACAATCTCTTTCTCCAGACATTGGGCTTCATTGACGTACCCCATGGCTCTCCCCATTTCCTGGTCCAGCTTTGTGTCAAGCGACTCCTTCAGCTCTTTGATCCTTTTCTCAGCTCTGGATATCTTGGTCTTCGATTTGTAGCTTCGAAGCATTAATATCCTTTCCGAGAGAAGCCCATTATGCACGCCCTTCAGCCTTGGATTTCTCCATCTTCTCCATAGTAGCAATGGACTTAGTTGCCCTCGACCAAAATGAAGCCTCAAGTCCACAAGTGGCCTTAATGGATTTTTGAATATTGGGCAGCTTCTTAAGGTTCTCAACCAACTAATTCACAACTAAGGTTAGCTCCAGCAGGAAGCTAGAGATAGTAGGTGCAAGGGTTGAGAGATCGGATTTCTGAAGGGTATCCTTCAAGAAAAGACGGGCAGTTTGATCAGACTCTAAAATTTTGATAATGTTCCCCTTAAAGAATTTCTTCTTGATTGTTTGAAGGATGAGACTAACAAAGTCACCAGGACTTAGAGCCTCAGAATTGGTTGAACCACTCACATTTTGCTCAGAGGAACTTTATCCTTACAAACACCAATCTGATAAATTTTATGGGATTGGAGATTCTGAGGTTTTCCAGCTGAGCATCAGCCATGGTGGCTGCAGAAGTCTGAATCATATTAGTGCTTAGGGGAGTGGTTTCCTTGGCATGTTCGACCTCTACACCCTCCATAGGAGTTTGCTCATCCATTTCAGCATCACTTTCACTGTTTTCATCTACCACATCATTCTCAACATCCTCTCCTTGATCATCTGCAAGTTCAGACTGAAGTTGAGGTTCCCTTTCACTGTCCATGAAATCTGCCAGAGGCTGATTGACAATGAGATCATGAGGGGAGTGTTCATCCTCAGCAAGAGTTTGTTCTTGTTCCATGTGAGTGGGTTCTTCGACCAAGGGGTCCTACTTGTTTTGGAGAGTTTCCCCTTCATGATCAGACCCAACTATGTGGGACTGTTCAGTGGCAGTATTGGCAGGTGAGCCTCGATGCACCACTTAAGGAGAGGTAACTGAAACAAAATTAGGTTTGTTAATATCACTCAGAGAGATTCTCCTAGAACCTGGATCAGACGTATGGTGATAATTTGGCTCCCCTTTATTGTTCAGAAGAACAATTGGAGTAGTGGTTATTGGTTGTGGTGGAGTAGATCCACCAATATTGGCCTAAAATAGCAAATCGAATGATTATGCCAATGAGGAGTCAAACAAAGAGTTCATATGGATAGTAACTCAAGAGCAAGATTTACCTGAGTACCATCAGCATCAGGGCTTGAAATGTTGCTTTAATTTGGACCAGCAATCGCCTTCAATATGGCCCTAGGATTTTGTCTTTCAACATCCTGAGGAGAGGGTGTCTTTTCTAAAACCTTGTCCAGCAGTATCAGGAGCTTAGACAAGCTTCCTTTTCTTCTTGATGAGTTTACCCTCTTCAGGGGGAGATAGGTCATCACCATCACTCTCATGGATGGTCAGTTGGGCACCCCTCCTTGGCTTTCTTGTTGGAGTGGGAGGAGGCTTTTGAGTCACCTGAGAAGTCTCAGGCGTATTCTTCGTAGCGGTTCTCTTCGACGAGCCAGTCTTCTTGGATACCGCTGAATGTAAAACATAAATATAGATTAGTAAAGAAGTTGTTGGGTAAAGATCACTCAATCGAAGGCCCCAAACCTTCATACATTTCGGATTCAATGTGAACATCTTAGATTCCTATATGAAGGTGCCCTTTGAAACTGTCCAACGTTTTTTTAGTCGTGACCACCCTTTGAGCTTTGGGTTGAGACTTCTGTCGAAGGATTTTAATAGAATCCCCATAAACAACCAGTCTGGAAATGGAGGGGAAAGGGCCACTCCAAACTCAACAATAAGAAGTAGAGGAACTTTGGGAGGAAATAGTTTAAAGGCTAGTTCATAGTGTTTCTCTGGAGCAATATTGGAAGGAAGTTTTAATTTATCCATTTTTTGTAAAAATTTCTCCTTCAAAGTGACAGCAACCTCACTAACGATTCGACTAAGATCATCTGGTCGAGTGACAGTTTCAAAGTATTTTTGGAAAGCTCGAATCTCTTTGACATGAGTAGAGTTACCTTTCTTGAACTTCTCCTGCACATTAACAAAAGATTGGTTAAGAAATTGGGAAAAGGTAGAAGCATCAAAGAATTGCACTTGGTAGTACTTCGACCATCATTGATGGAATTCTTGTATGCAAAGAAAGTTGAGGTCGAAGTGGACCAAAGAAAGCTAGGTCGGACTAACAATCCAAGAAATTCGAAAAGAGGTGGCTTCTTCGTCAAAGATAACATCAAATAGGCTTATATGTCCTTTCTTGTCATATAGAAACTTAGGATAGCTTTGAGCCAACCCAAATTGTATATAGACTAGATTGGGATGGTAGGAAATTAAAGATGATTCTCCTCTTTGATGGTTTAGTTTGTGGACAAGCAACCTAAGAACTAAAAAGGCTTCCCAAATTGCTTTCGAATCCTCTTGGACATTTTTGGATGTTGGGGGAAAGGACCTAGTGAACCATTCAGGTACATACTTTCTCCTAGCAAAGGGAGACATGGTGGGACTGAAGTCGTATCTCTTGGAAAACATCATAATGTAGCCAGAGAAGGAATCTTGAATGGATCTTCCCTCATTAGAAGGGGTTAGTTGTGCCAAGCGAGTCCCTTCGACTTTTCTATTCTTGATTTCATAGGAGTCTTCATTAATAACTCCTCTGATGGGTAGGTTTGCCTAGAAATTGTAATTAAGTCATAGTTAAAGTAACCAAAGAGGTCCAGCCAATTGGAGAGCCCCAATAAAACCTATGTTCTTTAGGCCAATAACACTTTCACTGATTGATTCGTAAAGCGAGGCCAAAATCACTTCATTGAGGCACACTCTTGCGTTGTTGTGGAGTTGGTTGGTTAAAGACAAATATTTCTTGGCCACCTGTAGGGATTTAGAGAAGAAAACTATTTACAAAGCCACATGGTTAAAAAGGCAATGTGCTCTTCGTCTGAAACAATTTCGACAGAAGTTTTGAAATGATACTTCATGAAGTTGCCGTTAGTGGGTTTACATGAAGAAAAACCTATAATGTCTTCATTGTTAATCTCTGGGTCATAGGTGTAACCAGTAGGTTTAAGCCCTGTGATAACGACTATGTCGAAAAGCGTGGCAGTCACCATTCCACAAGGTAGATGGAAGGTATAATGGGTGCTGTCCCAGAAGTGCAGGGAAGCCATCAGCATGTTTAAGAAATAAAGGAGACTAGTCTTTAACATCATCATAAGGATATAAATCCCTATCCTTTTCCATTCTTCAGCCTTGAAATTTTCCACCTAGGCCAACCAGCGGTCGAAGCCTGGAAAGGAAGGAAAAACTCTTTCCAATTGAGTGTTTCCATTCAGAAAGGACAAATCTAGGGAAAATGGCTCAGTTGAGGGTTCGCCTTTGGTGGTTTTTGTCTTTTGCCCTAAAGGTTTGGTCCTATGGTAAGATGGAAATAACTCACCCAACTTGGCGTCATTAGCATGAACGTTGGACAAAGGCCTAGAAATAGTAGTTTGTTTATTAGAAATGATGAGAAAAATAATTACCTGGGCCTCGTAAATGTGTCTCTTCTCTTCCTGAAGATGTTCCGGTACAAATTGTTAGTTCCTCGCTAGTGTAGGCCCAGAAATCTGGGTAAAAGGAGGCAATGGAGCAGGGCTAGAAGAGCTTTTGTTCTTTGGAGTCTTTTTGTTTTGGGAAGCTGCTTGGTTGGAAGCCATTGAAGAAATTTTGGGAAGTTGGATGATTTTTCGAGTTCTTGAAGTTTTGGGAGAAGAAGAATGAGTTTTCAAAAGTTTAGAAGCGTAAAAGTTTTCAAGTTTGGAAAGTAGGGGTATATATATATATATGCTTTCGGAAGACTAATAGTGTTCAAATCATCATTAAGACAAAGTATGTTAGTGGGATGCATGTCTTCTTGAGGTGTGTCTTTGGGTGATGGCAATTATGATGTGACTGCGGAGGTATTATTTCAAGAGAAAAGTGCAATGATGGCTAGTAATAGAGTGGTTGTTGAAGAGATGTTTATAAGAAACCATTATGATGTGACATCATGAGCGTGGTTGGTAGAAACTGAATAGTTTCTTGATCGTGGGTTGGGTAGTTATGACCATACTTTTGTGCCGTCGAAAGATGGGTGTCGAAAGCTATGATAAAAAATGACATTTTCATCTACTAGGTCGAAAGGACATTTTTAGGGGGCAATTTGTTAGCTCCTAATTTCGACACCTAATTGACTGGAGAAAACATTGACTTTAGCATCATGTTTTGGTATAATGGAAAAGGCTTTGACTAAAGTAAAGTTAAGGAGACCTTAGTCGAAGACGCAAGGAAGTATAAGGGCGTGGACTTAGAATACTTTCCAAGTATAAAAGAATCACATTCGACCGTATATCCTTGGAATGGCAAGCGTGCAGCAGTTGAGATCTATGTTGGAGTGAAAGTTATGTTTCTTTCAAAATTTTAATAAAGACAAATTACGCTCAATGGAAATTGAAGAACATGCAAAGGGTCAAGTGGCATATTTTTGGGAGTAAACTGCCAATAGCGTTTACTTTCGACCAGTATAAATAAAGTAGTTATAATGTTCAAATTGTGCCTGAATCATAAACACTCAAAATACACGTGTGTAGAGAAACGAGTGAAGGCGAGAATGTACGTGATGAGATCACCAACCTTTTTCATATCAATGCAATTTATATTCAAGTTTTTACTTTGAGTATTTTTATCTTGCATTCTCTTTACTTTCAAGTAAGTTTATTATTCAGCCTTTTATTGTAGTTTTACTTGCTTTCTCTACATTTCCTTGTCATTTACACTTTGTTGCACTTTACTTTCGACTTAAACTGTTTTAAGTCTTGTTTATTTTGTTTTCTCTTTTTAACCAAAATACTTCATAAAGTCTTTCGAAGAGTTTATAACATTATTCCTGAAAAACCAATTAAAACATATTTATAGCACATGTCCTAGGATCAATATGGTCGATCTTGTGAGTGACTGAGAATATTATGTTGTTTTTAGAGGACCATTGGTTGTTTACAATTTTCAGGGTAAACATGATGATAAGCAATTTGAAAATCTTATAAATAAAGAACCACGTGAGGAAGGTTTTCCACGGATTGTTGAAACACAAATTGAAAGTTCTTCACGGATTGTTGAAAAACAACTTAAACTTAGAATAACCAAGAAAGTCTGAAAGGCTAAGGGTTTATGACAGAACAAAACCAATAATCAATGTATTTATTTTTATCTGGTAGAAGTAAATAGTGAGAATTTTGTTTGTAAGATTCCTATTATTCTTCATGTGGAAGATGATCCTATGACTTATAATGAAAAAAATAGCATCAAGGGACTCCTCGTTTTAGAAGGATGTTATCCTAGACGAAATAGATTTAACAACGTCAAACCATACTTGGAAACTTGTCGATCTACCTAAAGGATCAAGACCCATTAGATGCAAGTGAGTGTTTAGAAGGAAGTATCATAGTGACGGTACATTAAACATGTGATATTCATTTATCTCCATGTTGATTATATGATTGATCATTAGCAATGAGATGAATGGAAATTTAGAAACAAAGATGTTTATCTAGAGCATACAAAAAGTGTATAGTAGAAAGTGTAGGCAAGTAAAACTTATACATTCTTTAGTGAGAAAGTTAATTAAGGATGTAATCATTTCGTTCATATATATATATATATATATATATATATATATATATATATATATATATATATATATATATATATATATACACACACACACACACACACGATCGGGCTAGGATTTTCTTAATCCATTTACTAAACCATTGGCCAGATATTTGAAGGTGTGAGAAAAACATAAGAAATGTGGGGTTTGAATTGGGGTTTTCACTCTTGTCAACTTTTTGACTCTTAATGTTATTGCGTTAAGTGATTCTTTGAGTTGCATTGTGGAAGCATAACAATAAAGTAAAGCATAAGCAAGAGTAAATAACAAACAATATATCCTGGTTCACTTGAGAAACTCTCAAGCTAGTCCAATCCATCCCGTAAGGTGATTTTTCTTAGAAAAGGACTTAATCGACTATAACCAAACTGATTACAAGCCACAACCAACTTCTGTGACTAACTACACATAGACATGCAACTTCTTTACGCGGCTACATATTGTGACTAACTGCACAACAATTGTTGTGACTTCCTTGCGCGGCTACATGTTGTGACTGACTGCACAACAACTGTTGCGACGTCTACTGCACAACTACCTAGAATGACTAACTGCACAACCAACTAAAATGACTTACAATTTGCGTTACTAGATGATACGACTTTATGGCACCAAAAACCATAGTTCTGAACAACACATGAACCCTAACCCCTGAGCGATCACCAAGACCCTAAGTGTAACGCCCCAATTTTATAAAGTATTTTTATAAAATAAATATCAAGAGTATGATGGTGTATTTTGAATAATAAGTGGATGAGGTATTTTATTTAAATAATGATAATATAATGAGGTGGTATTATTATTATAATATTGTTATTTAATAAATAAAATAAAATATAAGTTGGAGGTTTGAGGGGCAAGGTTGTAATTTGATTCTGTTATGAAAAGGGGAGAACACGATACATTTTCTCATTATCGTATTTTGACGAAGGAAAGAGGGCTCTGGAGAAAAAGGGAAAGGAGAAGGGAAATCAAGAATCGTAAAGCTTCAAGATCAAGGCTTTGCAAGGATTTTGTCAAATTCGAGGTAAGGGGGGAGAAAGGGTTCTTTATTGGTGACCTAACATGAAAGGGTAATTGGGAGCTCCTTACTCCCTAGGGATTGTCTAATGTTGTTGATTATGATGAAATTGTGATATGATGTATATATATGTTATGATGATTAATTATGGCTGTGTGAAATTATTATTGAGTTATATGCTTGATTGTTGTAATTGGAATAGTGGTGATTTGAGTTCTATGATAAGTTTGGTATAGAAGTAGTTATAGAGATAATGATGTTGTTGATGATGTAAATGGAGAATTGGAAACAAACCTAGGATCTTTCTTAATTTGATTAGTAATATTAGGTTGTGAAGATCATAAGGAATTAGAGGTATAAAATTAGTTTAAGAACAACAATTGGATTGTTTTGAGTGATAAAAGTGAGAGATAAGTGATAGAATTCGAACTGGTATGAAATTGGGAGAGAAAAGTGAGTTTTAGAAAAAGCTGAATTTTGGGGGTACAGGTGCCCTGACACGGGCAGTGTTGTACAACACGGGCAGTGTCAGGCTACGGGCATTATGCTAAAAAGTGGAAATTTGGGAAGTTGGCTTCAGGAGGCCTAACATGGGCAGTGTTGTACAACACGGGCGGTCGTGTCAGCCTCCTGGAAAATGTGTTTTTGATGACTTGGAGGGCCGTGTCCCAGGCCACCTGACACGGGCCGTGTCATGGGATACGGGGGGCCGTGTCAGGCCTCTGTTTTGAGGAATTTTTCTGTATTTTAAGTGGTTTAATCCCGAGTTCTTGTTCGATACTTGTACCATTAGTCTAGGGCCTTGATGATGACACCCATGTTTAACTATAGGACCTGACAACCGATAATAAGTGTGTGCGTGTTATGTGATTATTGGAGATATTATAACTTTATTAATATGTCGATTAGAAGGTGTTGGTGATGGAAATGTTTACTATAAGTCTTGCACAATTATATGGAGGAATAGTGATAAACGAAGAGGATCGTGATGATTGGTAACATAGTTGATTATATGTCTTGCTTAGACCCCATGATGTAAGTGTTGGTAGCGGTGAGGATCGGAAGGATCGTGTGGTATTAGAATATATGTATAGGGAATAAATGAGAGTGGAATTAATGAGGAATTCATAAGATATGACATTTGGTAATTAGCATGTATGAATATACATGCTTATGTTGTTTTGCATGACTCTTAATGGTGAACCATATTAATGGTGTTGACAATGTGTATGGATATTGTTGGACTATCTATGTGACCCACGTGATGGGATACGTGTTAGATCATGAGGATCGTGTTGACATGATTGTATTCATATGTAATTATGTTGATGTGTACTATGTGTTTAGTGTTATTTATATGATGAAATGATATATATGTTTTGATGAGGATCATGAGGATCGTAAAGCATGATGTGTTCATGTATGTTATGATATGGTATGCGTTATTGTGTCTGCATGCGCATACATTTGATGGAATAATCATGTCGTGGATGTGATTATTCGGGATTCGTTGAGAATCGTGGTTGCAGGGATGATCGTGTCTTGTTGGAGACGTTAACGATGCATTCGGGGTTCTATTTGATGAACTGTTATTGTGAGTCGGTACCGCACTTGCATTGTGTCATTGAGTCACTTTGCATTGATTGAATTAATGATGTATGATATGTGTTGATGAACTATTTGAGATATTGATTAATTGTATGATGTATGATGTGTATTTGATGAATAGAGGTGAGACTACCCTGTAAGATGTTATTTGCACCGTTAATATATTGAATTGTTTTCTCACCCCTTTGTTGTTTGGTTGCGTCTGTGCTTCTTCGGAAGTACAGATGATTCAGGTACTTGAGTATGCTCGGAGTACAAGTTGTTTGGTCGAGTCCTAGGAGTCGCTCTGATACATAACACGGGAAATGGGGATATTTGTTATTTAATCATTCTTGTTAGTAATAGTTACGTATCATATTTTGTTGAAACTTATAAATTAAGTGAATTGATGAATTTGTGGATATTTGGCGAATTGTCGATTGTTGAATAAAAAGATATTTCCGCTGTTTTTAATAAATGATTATACTTTTGGTTGATTTTGAAAATGTAGCTACTCACTTGTTAATTAAACTCTGATTTATCTGAAAACTTATGTTATTTTAGAAAATGGGAAAAGTGGGTGTTACATTAAGTCCTAAGAAAGCACCAAACTGCTAAGTTCTGAGCCTCCTAAAGTTCTAACCTTCACTCGGTCCTTTAGGGAAGTGGGTAACATTTACATATATTTCTTCTTACATAAGCATGAGTAAACACAATTAGGTATATCAGAAGATCCTAATACACACTAAGATATTACATTGTATTGTGGCACAAATATGTAGAGTCTTCTTCTTCTTCAAGTCGCTTCTTCACAGATAACAACTCAAGCTTCTTGAATGCTGGAAGTCTTCTTCTACTTAAGATTTTAAGAGCTTGATTGATCTTTATGAACACATAGAAGGACTTATTCATCTTGATTCACATTAGAATATTCTGGACACTAGCCCTTGTTCTATTCAATCCAATGATCATTTCAGAACACAACATTCCGTTGTGGATTTGTAATTTGAGCTTTCATGTTCATCTTTTTGTTTCATCTGCGACTTTGCAAGTATTCTGCAACATATGAAATTAAGCACTTGTGAAACAATCAATTTCTTCAATAGTAGATTATTATAAAATCATAATCATCCTTTGGCTGCATATTAAATTCAGTGTATCATGGTTTATACCATTGTTATCTTGTAATTATCAACCTTATATGATTGTATGAAAATGTCAACAACATGATTCAAGAACCATCTTGAAAACTTGGTCGTATTATCATTTTTGAAGCATGTTGTGATAATCAAGAATAACAATATCAACAATGGCAACTATAATGATAACAACTACATCACATAAGCATGTGATCCTTTCCTTATATAGCCAAGCAAAATAGAGCCATTAGAAACTAGCTGGCTACTTATGAATATCGTTACATAAGGATGAAATAGTACTGCCACGTCTGTCCTTTTTCCAGAATTTAAAGTTAGTGCAGAGGTAGTGGGATAAAAAATTATGTATTATGTACTATCCTTGATAACAATAACACTATCTTTTGAACTTAAGAGGCTTCTGATTATAGATGATTGAATCATGAGTAGAGACGTGATAACTGGGTCTTCAGATTCTCAAGTCTTCAGTCTTTAGAACCTTATTCACTCAAAACCTTGTCTTTAGAACTTCAACACTTGTATTTTAAACCCTTGATCTTCAGAACTTCAAGTCTTTAGAATCTTCAGAACTTCGTTCACTCAGAACCTTGTCTTCAAACTCTTCAGCACTTAGTCGTCAGAACCTTTATCTTCAAAACTCTTAAGTCTTTAATGTCTTTCTGCACTTGGTCTTCAGAACCTTCAATCTTCATAACTTCAAATGATCATAGTCTTCATCATTTAGTTCTCTTAAGATTATAACTTCAGAAGCTTCACTAGCTTCAAAATCGGAACCACTCTTAGAACAACATCCACAAGAGCATTGCAACAGCAGCATCGGTATCTTTGGATCTTACTGATTGTGATCAGATATAGAAGCTTCCTTGCTTCTTCAGCACACTTGCGACTTATGTTACACATAGTAACTCAAATATAATCTTTAGCGCACATCTTGAGTATGTTTGTTAGATCTGATTGCAAGATAAATTCAAATCTGAACACAAGCTTATGGCATTTTCATGACATCGTGTTCAAGATACCATATCTTCCAAACAAATACACCAATCAAAACAACTCCAAAGAACATTTGCTCACATTATAACACACTTCATGTAACATCAAGAAATGGATCTAATGGTGGATAAATGAGCATGCGGGTCCATCTCATTGACTATTTTAGTGTAATCTTCCACATTCATCTCTTTGAACCTTGGGTTGGGGCCCTTAGTAACTTCGACCATCTTAATCTCCATGGGTTCGACAAAGTTTTCATCCTCGATTTGCAAGGGGTCTGAGTTGATATTCATGGGTGGATTAGTTTTATCACAAAACTTAAGCAAGCCTTATTTCTGAGCATGTTGTACCAAATCCCTTAAAAGAACATATTGAGAAATTTTATGACCAAGGAAACTATGATATCTACAAAAAACTTTCTTCTTGCTTGTTCCAATGGTGACATATTTTAGACTTTCGACACTATTATTTGACCATTAGCAACTAGAAGATAAAACATTTCATAACATTTAGTCACATAAAAAGTATAAGCTTTTGTAACAAGTTTTTCATTTCTACTTGGTTCAAAAAGATAGTTTCCATTAGAAGGTATTAAAACTTTACGAACATTCGGAGGCCCTAGATTTAATTCTCCCAGATTAACCTCGTTTTCTCGACATACTCAAAAACTGTGTCGAGTTCTTGATAATTATCATATCTTTCTATGTAATAAATATTTTCATCCCCAGGTTGTCGATTTAATTTATCCTTCTCCACCTTCAAGTGTTCAACTTGTCTAACCCTGTATGCTAATAGGGCCATCTTTGTTAGGTGTTAGGTATCAAACTTCTTTCTAATGGAATAATCTAAAACACATGAAGACATTTCGAAATTTAGACTAAATTATGTACAAGAACATAAGTAAAACACCTTGACTTCATCAACCTAAACCTATTGAGATAATAATTTATCAATTCATACGAGTTTTACTTCGCACTGGATAACTCCTCAAGCTAAGTTTATACTGACCCCTATAAAACTGCCCACGAAACACCCTTTCTAGTTGATTCCAATAATGTATGGAGTTTGGAGGGAGAGTCATGAGCCATGTGAAGGAATTCTTGGTTAAATAATTAATGAAGTATTTCATCTTTGGATTTTCATTATTTGCCAAATAACCGACTTCTGACTAGTATCAAGCAATATGCTCGACAGTGGACTCCCTAGTATCGCATGTAAACTTAGTAAATTTAGGAACTTTCCAGCCCTTAGGGTGTTAAAATTGCAAAGCATATTCATATAAGGTAGAAACAAATTTTGGCCTATTAATACAAACATTAAGACCATTTTGAGCCAGGGTTTGCTTAACAATATTAGCTATGATATTTTTCTCCTCAATTGTTTTTGTTGGAATCTCCTAACCACTTGTTCTGCATCTTGGTTCCAGTTTACCAACACCACATATGAGCCATTTTGACATACGTCTCCTTTGACTATCATAGGTATATGTAATTTGACTGGATGAGGCATAACTTGTTGTTGCACTTGATTATAGGGAACATCTTAATAGTTTGTAACTCTTGGATTTTAGACTACCCTAACTATTTGGATTTTAGGAGCTAGATAAATAGGGGTTTGTTAAGAACCAAATAAATCAGAAATTCAATCCATTTAATGCACTAATTGTTGATAACTATGATTGGTATTTGAATCAGAGGATTGAACACAATACCAATTTATTGGGTAAGTATGTTAACCATATCATGGTTACTGGCCCCGATTTTCTACCTTACAACTAAGAGAGAATTGGTAGTTGAAGGTGGTATAACTTGAGGGATATATCTTAATCCTCCATGGAGTTGAACCATTCGACTATGGTTGTTTATGGAATATCCCAATGCCACATATTTATTAATATGAGAGGAAATAACCATTGCATTATCTGCATTCATTGATGCATTAGTCTGTAGGCCGATTATCAGTGTAGTTGGCATGCCATATGGATAATCCTTACCACCAGAGAAAGTGTGACGCCCATAAGGAAATGTGGCCCAATACCTCCTATAATGGTTTGTGTAACCATGGGAGTAATAGGAAAATTGGTTGGGTTTGGTGGGAGTATCACCATTTGATCTGGTGTAGTAGTCGAAAATAACATTTGATTCATGACAGAAGTAGTTAATACAACAGTTGTTGTAGTGCTTGCATAACTAACTATCGTTCTGATTGATTGTTCTTCTAGATTCAGAGTGTCGTTTTAGGGAGGAGGAGCTCCTTGAGGGGATGAATTCATTAATGATTGATGATACATACTAACAAGCTTGACACTCCTCAGACACATAAACATTCAATGATTGAAATCATTTGAATGTGTGAAGAACATAAAACAAAAATAAAAGCACATACATTCTCTGTAAAATTTTAATTTTTCACAAAAGTGGATCCCATTGGGGATGCAAATTTGTTTACAAGTGTGTTTAGTAAACAATCACGAGTTTTAATTCACTTGTAAGATCAAACTCGAAAATTTTAAGTGTTGCTTTGTGTAAAACATTTAAGAAAATGTAATTATGCTAAAAATATTTCTAAATAAATAACAAAAGAAACATATTAAAAGTGCTTAAAGTAACAAAAGCAAGTAATTACGTAAATAATGTAACACCCTAGTTTTTATTAAATTATTATAGTTAAGTCATTTGTGAATTCTTTGTGATTTATATGTGTGTGAATAGATAAATAAGAGGGTATGAGTGTATGTCTTATAGATAGAGGTGTATAAAATAAGTTGTGACTTGTTGGAAGAGAGAAAGATCTAGGGTAAAGAGAAGAAGTTGAGGATAGCTAGAGTTTGGGAGAGTCGACCATATAGATTACTTGCTTTTGTTGGGATCACAAGGTAAATGAGAGAATAACCTTAATAAAGGATATATGCATGATGGGTAGTTAGAGAAGTCCTTAATCTTCAATAGGGTTTGTTTATCCATTGATTCCTGATGAATATATGATGATGAATCTGTTGTAATAAGCATTGATTTGAATTGCAATAATATGATATTGTTATAAGGCTTTGCTCTTAAGTTTTGATGCAAAATTTAGATTTTTAAACTATGAACAATTTTGTTTGAGTTAAATCAGTGTGATAACATGTTAGATTAATTGGAAATAACATGCTATTGTTTGGCATTCACATTCTATAAGTTTTTGGATGTTTGGGGAAGTTTAGGATGGTTTTAGGGGTTCTACAGTGCAAAATCGTGTTTCTGGGTTCTGTTAGCTTCGTCAGGCAAGCCCTAGGCGAGTTGGTCTCACTAGATTTTTAGCGAGAAAGCACATGGTATTTCGTTACTGACTTGTCTCACCCTAGCTCGTTGGGCGAACATGCTAACACAAAGTTGTTGTTTGCGACTCAAATTTTCATAACTTGAGTTTCAGGACTCAGATTGAGACGCGGTTTAAAGTGTTGGAAAGCTAACACAATTACCATCAAATTGAATTAGTTTTAGTGGGTAATTGTATCGTGATAACATGAATAATTGATGATATCTTGTGAGTAATTATTGATGTTATCTTGTGATGATGTTATGATGTTGAAAATGTTGATTAAAATTGGTTAGCAATGTAAATGTTGAATATTTATGATGTTGTAAGTTGTGATAAGTATATGTTATTGTGGGAGAATGATAGTTGATGATATTAATGATTATTATGATGGTTCCGTGTATGATGTTGATGATGATTATGATGTTGTTGTGTATAATATTGATGATGATTATGATGTTGTTGTGTATGAAGTTGATGATGATTATGATGTTATTGTGTTATGATGTTGAGAATAATATTTATTTTATTGATGTGATTGGTGAATAATTGTTTGAGTTTAAAGGACTATTATTGTTGGGTCAATGCATTCTTTGTTGATGTGATTGGTTAACGTGTTTTGATATGCATTCATGATGTCGTTGTTGTTGATAAAAGAGGCAAGTTGCAATCCAAGCAGGGTGGATTGGTGACTTATCCCAAATTTGAGAAAGGTGAATTCAGGGTTTGAGTAGGGTGAACCTAGTTCACCAAGGAACCTTTTGATGATATGGTGCCACATGCATATGCATCAAGTTGCATCATCGAGTTGCATTGCATAAATGAGTTGTATCCATGATGTTGCTTTGTAAGCAATTGTTGAGATTTGGCGTGCATATGTGTTCGTGAGATGTTATGATGCAATTGTTGTAGAATATGTATATGTTTTGATACTATACCATATAGTATGTATCCCTTACTTTATTAATGTGATTTCTCACCTATTTTTTGTTGTGGTCGTGGTTTGTGCTCCGCTTCGGAGTATAGACAAACAATTAAATGAATAGTTGCTAGAGTGGATGATGACACAACTATTCTTATTTTATTTTCATTTGCATCTTTATATGCTTTCAACTGCGATGATACCCTACATGAAGGTGAGCATGCGATGACAGGTGTTAAATGTTTTATTTTAAATTTAAGCGTTGCATAACAGATGTTGTTGATGTCGAGTAACATCCTAAGTGTGAATATATGTTTTATACATGTTTTATTTTATAATTATAAGCACAAGGTTTTAGGGTGTTACAAATTACAATAAATAAATTGAAATGCTTGAATTTAAAATGAAACACGGTTTCATAAATTTCTCACAAATTTGTTATCATAGTGAATCATATGTATGATTTATAAAGAGAACAAAATGAATTGTGTCCCCTGACTAGAGAGTCAAAATTTGCTTATATACTAGGTACACTATCAACTACCAACAATGGCTAACTCTTCGAATTCTAACACATATACTGCTACATGGATTTCGTTTTATGATTTGTTTCCTCGTGTTCTCGGGACTTGAAGAACTTCAAAGTGTCAGTCCTATAAAAAAACTCCTTTAAGTCATCCAATCACAATCGTCGAAAAGTTTAACATATCAAGTTTGTAGCTTGATGTAGAAAATATGACCTGGTTATCTACACTTAACATTCTTATATATCTTATATCACACATCCATATCGAAATACTAAGCTAAAAATCTCAGGCTAATACCTACTTTTTCTATTTTGAAGGTAGTCTCTTCTATTTCAAGATATTATACATTCTCCAACTCATCCCAAATGATCAACATTTTATGAATGTTGGAAGGAATGACACCCACATTATGACTTCTTAATTTGGTCATTAGGAAATTTAAAATAAACAATATTCACATGATATTATGTATTTCCCTAGGAACATAAGCTATCATGAAAGGATTTTCTTCGAGTTGCAAAATTTAAATATGTTAACCTACCACAAATTATGCCCACTCCCCATATGTCTTTTAAATTGTCGTAACTCCAGTTTCAATATTATTATATCTTCTTCATCATCCTCTTATCCTATCAACTTTGAATGTTAACCTTTATTGACTATACCAACAAAATTATCAATGACATTTAGAAAACATTGTTCTCGCCCATGTACTTGATAATAACATAAATATGTTTGTTATTGCTCTCAGAGTTCTGATATGCATCTTCTTGGATCCATCAATGCTCTCGTCTTCCATGAATATTGCATTTATAACATATATATTTAATTAATTCTTAAAAAAGTGTATAGCTACATGAAACACACCACATCTACTCTCATTGATTCTTTGAACTTGTCATAAGACACAATTCTTCCTTCTTCTATGGCCTTTTTGAACTTTCGACATAATACCTAAATCTTGAATGGTCTTGCTAATGTCAAATGCATACTTTCAATGATTAAAGCTCGGGTTAGTATTCAGCTGTATGATTTTGAAAAATGCCCTAAGTTTAAACTAAATTTGGAATCAATTTTAGTTAAGGAACAAGGGAAATAATTTTATTTTGAAATAATCGTTAATAGTGAAATGTCCATATTCGACTTGATATCTAGTTAAGTATTCAATTGTTGATTCCTCTACTTCACCTACAAATTTAGTGAATTTGGGGATTTTAGTTCCTCGGAATAATTCAATTTGCAATACATTATTTGAGAATGCATATTCAAAATTGGTTTTATTCACTTGTCACACATTGAATACTTGCCTACTCAAAACCATTTTTACCCCATTTCGGAGGTGATGCCCTTAACGTTATCTATTTTTTATAAGCAATATGTATTGAAGGGAGAAACAGATATTCTCCAACCCTTACAAACAGCCGATCAAAGGGCCAAGGGAAAAACCATCCTTGAACCTATTACAAAAAATATAAGGGATGGTACATCCATTAAAAAAATAAATTTCCTATGACCTAGACCCAACCATCTCCAAGAGATAGAAACAATACGATTGAAAATGTCATCGACATCCCAAACGGAACCGTTAAACATAATATTATTACGGAATCTCCAAATGCACCAAGACGAAATAATCAAGACATAAAAACTCATATCCTTTTTGCCCTTGGAAAAAGAAGAAAGAAACCACAAAAAAGCATGATTACAAAAAGTATTGACAATAATCGGTTGAATGCCTAACCAATCAACTAACTTGTTCCACAAAATTTGAACCTTACAAGAGAGGAATAAGTGAGAGGCATCCTCTTCCTCTTAGAAACATAACACACAAACCTTGTCATAAGGAGAAGCTACAATACCTCTAACAACAAGATTTAGAAGGGTCAGAAATCAATCGCAAATCAACCTCCAAGAGAAAATCTTCAACTTAAGAGGAACTTTAGTCTTCCAAACCATCTTCAAAAACAACTTTTCAGCTTCTTGAAATATGAAAACGGGGATTACATTCATAAAGTGATCATGAAGGCTTTTAACCGAAAACTCTTTAATAACCTCCAAGCTCCATTCCCAACGGTCCTCACTATTACGCAAAATCTGTACACCAGTAATAACATTCAGCAAACCTGAAATATCAGACTGCACAATATTGGAACCAGGAAGCCAACAATTATCAAAAATCCAAGTCCAATATTCCTGCATCCAGAAGCCGCAATCTGCTATAAGACATTGTTTACTCGCAGCCTCTAAGAAAAGGTTAGGAAAGATATTTTTCAGCTGATGATCCCCGCTCCAAGTCGTCTTCCAAAAGAGGATCTTATAACCACAACCAAGAACAAGTTTCACAAGGGACGTGAAACAAGGAGCAGCACTACAAAACTTAATTTTGAGCAAATCCCACATCGAAATAGAAGTTGGCTTAGGATGTGAATCCAAATCTGTTTCCATCACCCAATAACCAAGCGTCTCGTATCTTTTAGTCAAAAAATTTCTCCAAATTTCATCGGCTCCGGATAAGAAATTCCAAAGCCACTTTGATAGTAGAGAATTATTAAAGATTGTTATATGCTTAATACTGATACCACCCTGCTCTTTGGATTTACAGAAGGAACTCCATTTGACCCAAACTATTGAACTTTTATCCGTCGAACCCGACCACAAGAACCGATGTTGAATTGCTATAATTTGTCTAACAATTTTCGAAGGAGCTTTGAAGAAAGCAAGGTAATGAATCGGCAAATTAACAAGGACATAATTTATCAAGGAAGCTCTACCTTCCATGGATATATTCCTACCTGTAACACTCTTCTACCCCAAAATAAAATATTTAAATAATATCAGAGTAATCATCGAGAAGGGTATCACATTTCATCAAAATTCAATCGAACAGTGTCCTGTCCCGTAACACGGGTTAATCAACATCAAGAATAACATATAGCATTTCGCAGCGGAATTTAAACTTCATATTTCAAAATCATAATTTTTACTTCATAAACATAATTTTCACCATCCGAAATTTCAACATCATATAATGAGAAAACATTTATCAAAGTAATAACATAACTGAAAACAGTTTAACAAATAAACTCCGTCCCAGTATTACATGACACAGAGCAGGACACATAGACCAAAACCACTTCTAAGGAACACTAAAGTACGCTCCGAGACTCATGAAAAACTCCTCTTGCACTGCAAGCCTATTCTTTATCATCTGCAAGTTACCCACGAAAGAGACAACATTTCCAAGCAGGCAGGGTGAGTAATCATAATATATCATAAATATATTAGAATATGGAATATAAATAAATTAGCATAAGCATGTCATAACATCTTCAACCATATAATTCAGCAACAACAACACAATCATGAACACATTATAAAAATTCAGCAACAACAACTTCATCATGAATTCATCCAGACATATGCAATTCCAACTATCATGATATGCAATTATGCAAGTGGTACCAGTTTCATCGTGAGATGGATACATGACCATCAACCCTCCACAAGGGAGCACACTGTAATCATCGAGACACTCCAATCCACACAATGGGATTGAAGCTACTAAATAGGCCGAAGCCCCATTGTGAATATCATGAAATGCAATGATGTGTTACACCGTAAAATTCATCGAGAAATCAATTGCGCATCATTCATTTCATATCAACAACTCAACATCAATTAATCATATATTTCCATCGTAATAATACGTCAAAACCTCATTTCATTAGCTACCTCAACTCATCAAGACATAACCCGAACCCGGTAAAAATATAATGTAATTTAATCATTTCCCTAAAAACTCCGTTCAGAAAATTACATTGTTTTCTCTCATTTTCATTCATCACAACAAAGATTATTTTATTCTCTTTCCTACGCTTCAAACGGAATGCAAATTGGACTTACGGTTAAAAAGTTACGAATTTTTAAAGATTAAAATTTGTCTCCCAAACAGTGTTAACCGGTTAACCCATAGCGTTAACCGGTTAACGCCTGCGAAACTTCAGAAAAACACCAAAATTGCAATGGTTAACCGGTTAATCCATAGCGTTAACCGGTTAACACACGTTTTACAGCAGTTTTCTGCTACTCAATGCAGACTGCACTCCAACCATCAAAACTCCCAAATTTCACTACGGGTTTCATATCAATCCACCCCAAAACCATTCCAATACATCAACCAAAACACAATAACATCGAGATAACAAGTTATACAATCAATTATATGATTCAACACATTTTTATCACTCTAATTCATCAAGATTTTACTCATAAACTCAACCTAAATCAAAAACCCCTAAATTCACAAAACTCATACAAATCTAATCTAATCATAATCCAATTCTTATATAATTATAATATATTATGAAAACTCCCCATACCTTAGAGAATTTCGCCGATTGATACACCTCTCCAAGGTCCTTCGTAACTTCCTGACTCTGAGTTTTTTCTCCTTCCTTTCTTCAGAGCTCTTTTTCCAAAAAAAACACGATAGATCCAATTTTGATCGTATTCTCACTTTTACAAAAGCTATTCCAGTTTATGTTTTTCCCAACTTAACCTTACTCTTTCCTCATAAAGACCATCTTGTCATTTTCCTCAATATTTTTATTAAATAATACTAATATAATAATACACTAATTATTCATATTATATAAAAGTACTCCTCATATTCCCAATTGACCAACATAACCTCCATACCCTCACTTTTATTATTATCAAATAATAAACAATAATTTCGAATAATACTACATGATTATTCTTATTATTAATTTTATTAAAATAATATCACCACAATGCATCGGGCCACATAACCACCTATTTTCCAAAATCATCATATATCCTCAAATAAGCAACAATTACTCATAATCGAATTTGGGGTGTTACACTACCAACCCACAAATTCAATCTTGCTTTCAAACAGTCCAAAATAGGATGCCAAAACAAAACTCTCTTATGGTTTCCTCCAATTGTAACCCCCAAAAATTTAAAAGGTAAAAATCTTGATTTGCAGCAAAGAAAAACTTCAGCAGCTTGCATAAACTCGTCTTATATGCCTACACCGTAAATATAACTTTTAGAGAAATTAATTTTAAGGACTGAAACCATTTCGAAACCTCTAAGAATAGACTTCATAGCCCAAAGATTCTGATAACCTCCATCACAAAACAACAACATATCATCTGCGAATTAAAGAAGATCGATAGACTTTTGACCTTCAAAATCGAAACCTAAAAATAGATTGAAATTTGAAACTCTTCTGACCATGAGAGCAAGCATTTCAGCAACTAAGGTAAATAGAAGCGGAGCAAGTAGATCTCCCTGCTTTTGGCCTCTCGTTGAAACAAAATGTTTAGTTGGAGAACCATTGATCAAAACAGAAACGAAACTAGTGCAAACATTACCTTTAATCCAATTGGAGCCAAAGTTCATAGCTCTAAGAACAGAAAGCAAGAAACCCCAATCAACACAATCATAAGCTTGCGCATAGTCGAACTTAAACAAAAGGCATTTCTTCTAATCTCTTCTAGCCGAATCTAAAATTTCATTAGCTAATAAAACTTCATCCAACAAATTACGATCGGATATAAAAGTAGTTTGGATCGGGGAAACCAAATTCCGAATGACAAAAGCAAGTCTGGAAGCCATAAGTTTGGAAATGACTTTAGACACGCAACTAACCAAACTGATAGTGCTAAAGTCTCCAAAGTGTTGAGGACTATACAGTTTGGGACCAAAGCTAGGAAAGAAGAAGCAAAAACCTTCGGAAGTTTTCCAATCATAGAGAAGTGGAGAATACAATTTACAAAATCCGATCCAACAATATTTTAAAAATATTTAATAAACTTAAACGAAATACCAGTCAGACCAGGGGCTTTATTTCCATCACAATCAAACATAACAGTTCTTATTTCGGATGGTGTGAAGGGGGCATCCAACTTGCAGCTATCCTCCATACTAAGCTTGCTAATGTCATGAAGATTCAACATATGCTTATAACTCTCCTCCTTGTTGAACTTAGCCTTGAAAAATAAGAAAGCAACCTCTTTAATTTGTTCCTAGATTTAAGAGAGTTATGAAGCATACTTTCTTTAAGGCGGAGATTTCTCCAGAATAACTCTTGCTTTTTACCTTTATGAATCAGCTATGATTCAAATAAATCAGACAACCTTTCTTCCATAAGCTCATCAAAATCATTAAGACTCTCAATATGACTAACAATTTTGAGATCCAACCAACCAAACACATTGGTTTTCCACCACTTCATCCGATTTTTGAGAGCTGCCAGGTTTTATTTTAGGACAAAAGGAGGAGTACCAGAAAAAGAGAAGGAATTCCAATAGTCCTTAATGAGCCTCTTACAATCCTTATGATCAAGCCAACAATTGAAGAAACATAAGGGTTTAGGGCCTGAATTGGAACAATTAGACTTAATCCAAATAGGGTGATGATCATAAATGTCCTTAACACCCACCACTTTGCCTCTAAAATCCCAACAATCAATCAGAGAATCTTCTGAAAGAAACCTGTCGAGTTTGCTGCAAGAGGAGCCATTGGGATTAAACCAGGAAAACCGATTACCCAAAAAAGGTAAGTCAACCAATTTCAACTCTCTTATGAAAAAACTAAACTCCAAACATTCACGAACTGACGAGGAACTCAATCCAATCCTATCATCTATACTTTTGACAAAATTGAAATCACCCCCTATTATCCACCTTCCCCCTGGATTGTTAGATTTGAGACACAAGAGATCTGACCACAATTTACGCTTATCCCTTAAAGCTTGCGGCGAGTAAACATTAACAACAAACAGATTAGAATCATTTCAAGAAAACAATGAACACAAGAATCCATTACCTTTGAAAGATGAAATAGGCTGAAATAATCCCTTTCTCCAGATGGTCAAAAGTCCACCCGAAGCACCAGCAGAGCCACAAGCTGACCAATCAAAGCCTCATTTTCCCCACAAACTTTTAACCAAAGAATCCTTCATAGACTGAATCTTAGTTTCTTGTATCAAACACAGATCAATCTTACCATCAATCAAATATTTCCTAATTCTTTTCCACTTTAATAGAAGATTAGAAATATTGCATGAGACAAATATCATTGAACAAAATTATCCACATGAGTTTGACTGATTCCCAAATCTTGTGAGGTACACTATCAAATCCAACTTTACAACAAAGATTACCTCTACAAACGTATGATTTGTCAATCGAATAAGAAGCTTCGGGATGGAACAAGTTATAAGCATTCTTTAGAATAGGTGGAAGGGATAAAAGTTTTCCATTTTAGGGAAATAAGTCTTCTTATTCTGCTGGGATAGTTTCTTAGATGAGCCAGAACCAGATATATTAAGGAGAGTGAAGTAGAAAGAGGGAGAGAAGGGGATTTGGATACTATCATAGACCTCAACTAGAGATTTCTTCTTTCTAATTTTGATCCCAAAATGACCCCTAAGAGATTCTCCAGGAGAAACCGAGATGGAGTGCGACCCAAAGCTCTCCAAAACACCTTCTTGGGCCGGCCCAAGCAAAACACCCCCTTCAATAAAGGAACCAAAGGAATATCTTCAGGATCCCCGTGAACTTGATTCAAGGTTGCCACGTCAAAAGTATTGGTTTTCTCCAAAAGTGTCTCCACCTGGGGTAGAAATGGGGTGTTACAATCACCTTCATCAAAATTAGTTGATTCATCTACATCCTCACCTTCTTGTTCTACAACACTCTTGTCTAATAAGTGTCCCTCAAAATCTTCAACCAATATGATGGTGAAAACATCACCATTTAACTCCAACTCCAATGATTCATTAATGATCCCAAACCAGTTTGATTTTATGAGAAATCTAGCCTTAACAAATCTAACATTCTTGATAGTTTTGGAATCTCCTTTAATGAATTGACTGAATTTCAAGGTCACAATACTAAATACTTCTTGAGTCCAAGCAAATCAAGGGAGACCTAAACATTTAACCCAAACGAAACTCTTCATGTCCACGTCTTCCTTTTTCCATGGTTTAATCTCAACAAACCATTTATCACACCAAGCTTTATCTTTCAAAACGAACTCTTGAACCACTCCCCTCTTTCTTTATTCAAGCAGACACATGCCTGCTCCTAAGGGAGTAGAGAGAATATGAAAGATATTTTCCTCAAAGAGACTCTTCTGGATTGAAAACAGATTAAGCTTCAAATGTAATATCCCCACAAAAGCACATTCGAACCTAGAAACATCCTCTATAACCACCTTAGTCCTACTGAGAGAGTTTTCTAAAACCTGAGACACATCATTTATATCCCCCTTTCTTGTCTTAGCCACCTGAGCATAAGAGAGATGATGCGAGCCTCTAATCCCAACAGCCAACTGCAGCATAACCTCTTTCCTTCGAACCCAAAACCCCTCTACCATCGAGTAAAACCTTTTGGAATTTGGGAATGTTAGCCTGGATTTTCTTTCCACGTAAAACAATGTTATCAAGTTTAACGACAAGAATACAAGAATCATGGACCTTTCTAAAGCGGGCAAACCCAAATCTCAAACCTTTCTTATACTTTCTACCCGGAATGTATACCTCAGATATTACTCCATAAACCATAAATACCTTGAACAAATCTTGTGCATGCATATTATCTGGAAAATCCGAAATGAAAAAAGACGTTATTGGTTCACCTGCTTCCGCTCCCTTGCCACCCCTTTTCTTCCAGAACGAACTGTTTGCAGCAACATTTTTTGATTTTTTGTAGGACACCTTCTTCCACTCCATGACAGCTAAATCGACATATCAAATAGATACGAAGAGCAATAGACACTAGCTAAAATCAAGACCAACACCAAGGCCCCTAGCCCTAAGGCTAAAAGTTTAAACCAAAAATGCTAGAAAGTTATACCAAGTACTTACTACTTAATCTATTCTAATAAAATGAAAAGGTGATAATGAAGAGAGTTCATAACTGTTTTTGGATGGAAAATAGAAGAAAACTAGAGATAAGGGAAATTTTCTCTCTTTAAATTCCTATGTAATATTATCTCTTATCTTATCGATATAACTATCAACATTTTGATTTTTATTCTCCCTTACCACATTTTGAGGACCGGTATGTGGTATTCAAATTGCTCGCACGTTAAGAATATTCTGCCATTGTTTGTCATCGTATATGTTAACAATATTTGGTGTGTTTGGTTTAGCGGCGGAAATTGAAAATACACAGTAGCCCAAAAGGAAATTGAAAATACACGACAGAAAATCACCGTAGCCCAGAAGTTACCTTTTGGATTCCAAACCAAGCAGACAAACTATCAACTAATGTCCCATCATATTCATCTCTAATTGGATTGAAGATTGTAGTCATCATCATACTCATCATTTTATAAAATCACATAAAAATTCAACAATGCATATATTATATAAAATGAAAACACTAGTATATGACTAGATTATTTAGAATAGGTTCTTTGTTTGTGACAATAATATATTTGAACATGATAAATGATAGAAACCAGATAATTATTTAGAATAGGTACTTTGTTAGTGTAGAAGGGAAATAATTATCATCTAAAAGCTGCTAGAAGTTTAGGGATCAAATAATTTGCGGCTACACGGTTCATCTTCTCAGTAGGATGAAAAGCATCCCAAAACACATATTTGTTTGCATCTTTGCATGTAAGTGGATTCTTGTCACTGCATAAGTAGCTCATTTCAAATGTTCCAGTAGAACAACATGCCTTCTCTGTCACCTCAAATCCTGCAAAAATATTATTATTGTTATCATTTTTCTGTTTTTCTTGCACTTATAAGAGACATTTTTTCTCCAATTATATTAAATTGTTACGCAAAATGAAATATGAGGCTATCAAGAATATTAAAAAAAACAATCATTTTGTTGCTTGTGCTATATGATAGAGAGGGGCCTGGCCTCCATAAATTTCTATTAATGGCCAAATATAAAAGCATACCTAATAAAACTTTAGTAGGGTAAGAAAATTTTAATAATTTCTTGCTGGCTACGTTTAATAATTTCAACTAGCTGCTCTGAAGTAGTACATTCTTTTCTTCTCTATATTTTGTCTTAGTAATATTTTAATATATATAATTTTTTTTAATATTAAACCGGATCATTTATGTTTTGTCTTAGTTTACTAGGACCACTGGCTTAAATGTATGCCAGGCTTACCTCGTGAGCAAATAGAGAGGCTATCAAATGCCACACCCACCAACCTTTTGTAGAAAATCTTAATTTTGAATTTGTATGATATAAACATTTTAATTTTTTTTAATCAATTTTATTTAATATATTTATTTTTTATATATCAAAAAAATTATATATATATATATATATCAGGATCAACTTACTCCATAATCGTAATCTTTAAATTAGATTCAATTAATGGTTAAATAAATATTTATACTTATAACTATTGGATTGAATCTAATTTATAGATTACGATTATGGTTAAAAATAATTATTCTTGGAATAAGTTGATCCTGACTCTCTATTTATATTACTTCAAGCACACTCTAAAAATATTAAGAAATTTAAAATAAATATTGACTAAGTTAAATTTATAAAATTATTTTTATTAATTAAAAGATACAATTAAAGAATACAAAATAAATTTCAATGAAAAATAAAAGTAACAATTGTTTGAAAACAAATAATTTTTCTAAACATAGGTCGTAATCCTTACTTATTGGAAAGTCAATTTTAGCCGGAATTTCAGGCACAATATCCCACCTCACTACACTGTTCTGTACTTGTAAATAAGTTTAGTTTCTTAAAACCTAGAGGGTATAATCCCTTATTTGGACTTAAAATCTTGTTTCTTCTGGTGTTATTAAAAGAATTCAATGTTAGATAATGCTAAAAAGCTGTATTACCTTCTTTCATTTATGTCGGACCTGTCCATTTAACATGCTACTTAATTGAAATTAGGAAATTGTCACTACTCATTAATTCATCTCACCCTATTCGCTTGCAAACTAATGTGGATATTGATTGAGACAGGTTCTCCTTGAAGTTTAAAAATATTTATTTCTAGGATTTGTCTGATAAAAATAGCAATTGATTGATAATTAGTTTATAATTTATGATAGATTATTGATGATAAATAACTGATGACAGATAGTTTATAGTGAATAGTTGATAATTGATAGCTGATGACTCATAATTAATTTTGTAATTTTTTTTTACATTTAATAGAGATGAAAATTTATTTAATTTAATAAATAAGTTATAAGAATTTACTAGTATGTTTTTAATAGTTAATTTGTCAAATATTAGTAATATCATAATAGTTCATTTAAAAATTCATAAGACACAAATATCAAAACAAATAAAGAAAACATACCATAGAAAGAAGGTCTTGTAATGACATCAAAAACAATATCATAAGCATTTGCCGACAAAGCCTTCAATTGAGGAAGCTCTCTATTCACCTTAGAAATCATTTTCTCCAACTTTGCATTGAATTGTAAAGCCACTTTATTATACTTCTTATTGCAACCATGATCATCAAAAATATTTGTAGCCCTCTCTAATGGAAGACACCCTATAGGAACAAGACCAGTTATGGATAATTTCCTAGCACCAAGTGAGTGCAATTTTCTCACAAAATTTTCTGCAATATCCACTAGAAAATCTTGATATTGTGACACTGTAAAATGAAGTTGTCTTGTTGGGAAAATATAGTAGTTTTCAAGAAAATCATTGGTTCCTAAACTTATTAGGTATAATGCTTCACTTATGATTTCATTTGCCTTTGATTCACCAACATGAGCTCTTAGTTTTGCTTGATACTCTTTGTAGAATTCTATTTCCTTCCATAGTGGTATCACATTCTGTAAAATATTATTGACAACCCATATTAATTAGGTAACTAATTAATTATAAAAATATGATTCTCTAAGGTGTCACAATATATACTCCTATTGGCACATTACAAATATTAAATTTATGCTAATTTTAATGGTATCACAGCTTGTCATGTCTAGGTGTCACTGCCATAGCTACCACAACATATCTTCATTAATTATCATAAACAACCACTTTAATTTGCTTGACAACCCTAGCATGTAGGTTTTTAATACCATCAATGATTGAAGTTGTATAATATTATTTGGAGTTTTATTTTTATTTTTTCTAGTCTATTTTGAATACTTATTTTTATTGATGACAAATACCTATTTGTTATCTTTTCCTCATAAAAAATAGGTATCTTTTACGCACATATAAATATAAAGATTAATCTCTCAAATCGAGGAACCACGAAAATGACATAAATCTTTCTAAAAAAGAAAGTTAACATTATTGTATGGCCCTTTTGTATTTTTAATCTTTTAAATAAAATTACTTTCAATAAATTGTTTTTTGGCTCTAATATTAACTCATTAAAGGAAGGAGATAACAATTGAAAGTTTATTTAATTTATTACATAAAATAAGAATAGCTTTAGTGATAAAATAATTATCTTAATAAAATATCACTATTATGTTAGTGTGTAAATTTTTTTTACTATATTTTAATAAACTATATAAAAATAAATAAAAAAACTTACAAGTACAGCAGAAGTTGCATTATCATATCCAGTTCCAGCAGAAGCAAAGCAAACACCAGTAACAAAATCATCCATGGTATAAGCCGGATCCAAGTATGCTGGTATATTCTTCTTAACACCAAAAGCCTCGGCGATAAAATCCGGTGGAACGCGGCCGTTACAAAACCGTCCGGTAGGGCGGCCGCCTTCGAAGTCACGGCCATAAGGTTTAAAGTTGCTCTTGAGAAGTGTTGCTATTTTATTATTGTTTCCAGAATCCACAGAAGAATCACCAAACACAATTACTGCTGGTACATTATTTCTAGTTTTACAAACCACCATGATAACTTGGGTGGTTAATATTGCCCATAGTAAGCAAATGTATATAAGCCTCATGATATATAATAATGACTATGTAAATCTTTGGTTTTTTCCTTTCTTGTTGGAGATGCTATTCTGGCTTCCACATAAACTTTATACATGTATATATAATGTATATATAGTTGTTTCTCAAGTTAGATAAATGTGATTAATGCTCACAGAAAGTTTGGTTGGGAGTTTTTAATGATTAGTTTGGTTGGGAGTTTCTCAAGTTTATATACATATGATCTTAAGTTAAAAAATATATATTATGGCCTTTTATCATATTTCATGAGATTTTCGTTTCATTTATTTGCTTAATTCAAAAATATATAATTCATTTTTAACCATTTCTTAAATCACCTTAGATAGTTTTTAAGTCAATATACGAAATTATTTAAATGTTTTTAAATTTCAGAAATATATCTCCGGACGTATATATTTCTAAATAAATATTGACATATTTTAGAGATACATCTCCAAAATCATTTTAAACATTCAAAATATGTCATTCAGTAGTCATTTATATTTGAATTATTTTGGAAATACATTTTTGTGAATATTTCGGAGATACATCTCTGAAGTGTATCAGAACAAGTGTTTTTTTTTACTGTAAATTGTGTATTTGTGTTCATATGAAGTAAAATGCACGATCGAAAATATACAAAAAAATAGACGTACAAAATAATAAGAGACTAATATTGGGTGTGTCGGAAATAAAATCGAAAACGAACCTGTAAATGCTTCAAAAACATATCATACATGTCACATAATGGCGTGTCAACAATGAAATAAGGACGAAGATAAATTTAGATCAACAATATTTTGTTTATTTTGAATGGATGTCATTATGGATCTTTGCCACAAGTTCACGAGGGTAAATCTAGTTTTTTCTCTTTATTGAAAGAAACATCCATATACTTATAAGTAAATTAAAAGATGAAAGTTCACAGATCATGAAACACGCATGTCACATAATGGCGTGTCAATAATGAAATATACACAAAAATAAATTTAAACATGCAAACTTGTATATATTTTGTATGGATGTCATTCTGGATCTTTGACACAAGTTCGTAAGGCTAAAATTAACTTCTTCCTTTTGTTGAAAGAAGTTATTGAAACATATTTTGAAAGTTCAAAGATCACGAAATAAGTCATTGAAAATGATTTTGAAAAAATAAACTACAGAAAAAACGAACTTGTAAATACATGTTAGCTAAGATTTGTTGTTACAGTTTCATTTTAGGGTTTCCACGAAGTGATAGATAATTTCGCTTATATATATATATATATATATATATATATATATATATATATATATATATATATATATATATATATATATATATATATATATATATATATATATATATATATATATATATATATATATATATATATATATATATATATATAGTATCACTTTTCATCATGGTTGGAATTAAAAATTGTGGTGATATATAAGTGCAATAACATTTTTATCACGATAAATGACTAATTGTTGGTATTGAGATTCAAACCATTTCACTCCATGTAACTTTTCACCATGGTTGCTACATTTGACTGTTGTGACATGTCATCTACTAAATATAAAAAAAAACATCCAAAAATAAACTATTACTACGGTTAACACTATGATCGTTGTAAAACAGGTGTTACGAAATGTCAATTTTGTAGTAGTGGATTGAGGTGGTGGAACAAGAAGGTGTTTGGGTGGGTGGATTTGAGAATAGAAGAAGGGATAGACATGTTAAATGGCATTGAAAATGACTTGGTGTGAGAGATAGTGGTACAATCTTAAATGAAGATTTAATCAAGAGGAGTGTGGCTCAAGAAGAGATTTGGAAACAAAATGGGGGAAGGAATGGGATGTTAACTCAAGATACTTTCATTCTATGCTAAACTATAGAAATAGACGAAATTCAATTGTAACACTCATAATAGGTTATGTCTTAGTGGAAGATGTTAGCCCTGTTTAGAAGGTTATTAAGGATCATTTTGCAGTTAGGTTCATGAAGAACTGTATTCAGAGACCAGGCATTAATTTCTATGATGTTTCTAAAATAACCTTAGAAGAAAATTTGATGTTGGATGAGCCGTTTTCACAGAGGAAATCCATCTGGTTGTGTTTGATTGTGATGGGAACAAAATCCCCAGACCAGATGGATTTAACTAGGATTTTTTAAAGAGATGTAAGTAGGTGGTTGGAAGCAATGTAGTTAACTACATAAAGGAGTTCCACTGCTATGCAAATCTACCTAAATCCATTATCTCCTCATTCATTGCCTTGATCCCTAAGTCTGTGAACCGTCAAGGCTTGGATGACTTTAGGCCTATTTTCCTAATTGGGTGTATCTATAAATTCAATTCTAAATTGTTGGCTGCTCGCTTGGAAAAGATAAGGAAGGCTAATATCCAAGACACGAACAACCTTTATACCAGGAAGACAACTATTAGATGTGGTTGTCGTAGCAAATGAAATAATTGATTTTTCTAAGAGGAAGAAAATGAGTTGTATGTTGTTCAAAATTGAATTTGCCAAGGCTTATCATTGTGTAGATTGGAACTTCCTTGAAAAGGTTCTATTTGCAATGGGGTTTGGTGAGAAATGGATGAAATGAATGAAGGGTGAGGTGTTTTCTACTTATATGTATGAGACAGGGTGATCTATTGTCTCCTTTCTTGTTTTCATTGGTGGTTGAAAGGTTAGCCTCGTTGGTAAGAAAGGCAATGGGTTGGGTATTCTCAAAGGTTTCAGATTTAAAGATGAAATCTCAATCAATTTGCTCCAAATTGCTAATGATATCATTCTGGTGTGTGATGGATCGTGGTCGAATATTTGGAGTCTCAAAGTGATTCTAAGAGGATTCGAAATGGTTTCTGGTTTGAAAATTAACTCTTAGAGAGATCATTTTGGCTGACTGTTTCCCAGTTCTTGGCTCGCAAGAAGGAAGTCCTACCCTTCAATTTTGTTGGCCTCACAATTGAAAGAAACCATATATGAATATCCTTATTGAAGCCTGTTATCTCATGTTTCAAGACTTGTCTTTCAACTTAGAAGGGAATAATGCTTTAAATTGGAGGAAGGATTACACTTATTAACTATGTATTGATGAAACTTCATGTTCACCTTTTATAATTCTCTAAAGCTCGTGCCAAAGTAATTTAGGAAATTGTATCAATTTAAAGAAGGTTCTTATGGCCAGACTCGTTGGATATAAACAGTATGGCTTTGATAAGTTGGAACTATGTGTGCAAACCTAAGGAATTTGGAGGGATCAGAGTCAAAGATGTTGGTGTGTTTAATAGAGCTTTGCTTTCTAAATGGTTATGGATATTCATACAAGATGGATAAGCCATTTGGCATGGGATCTTGGAAGTTAGATATGGAAACAAGATTAGAAGAATACTAACCAAAGATGTGTCAAGAGTTTTAAGTCAATAATCATTTTGGTGGAGAGATTTCATGGTTTATGGTGATTCTTTGGAAGTTGTTGGGTTTACTAAGTTATTATCTTGCAGACTCGGGGACGATAATCATATGTCATTCTAGTCTTCTAGATGGATTGAGAAGAATTCATTGAAGCTCCCTTTTCTTGGTTTATATGATGTATCTGATAGAAATTTTATGGTGGTGAGGGATATAGGGAGTTGGGAAGGGTTGTTATGGCATTGGGTTTTAACAATGTTGAATTAAGCAGTGCTTTGGCATTGAAATTGACTTCCACCCTTTGGATGTTCAAATTATTTCATTTGGCCACTTAGATCTGAAAACTCCTCACTGTTAAATCGTGTTACAACGGGTTAATTCAGGCTACTGGGTAGCTGGATTTAGAGAGTGCTCTCAAAACTGCATTATCTTTATTATGGTAGATGAAGATCCCATTGAAGGTGAAAATATTTTGGTGGATATTGTTGCTTGATAGATGGCCTACACGATCAAATCTTGAGATAAAAAATATTATTAACAATATACATGACAAGTTGTGTGTCTTTTGCTTTAACTTTGATGAAGATAATAATCATCTATTTATATTTTCCCATAGATTCTACTCGTTTGGAAGAAGATTGGAAAGTGGGTTGGGATCCCAGGGTTGATTGAGGATAATTGTGGTGATCATCTTATGGCCTGGTTTGAAAGGTTGATAGGTAGATACTCAAAATCATTTGTAAGTCTGAATTGGTTTGTTACTTGTTTGTGTATTTGATGGAAGAGGAACCAGATCATTTATAACAATGTAGGAGGCAATCTCGAGGTAATAGTTAGTAGAATCATCATATTTTCTTGGTGTTAGTAGGCAATAGGTTCCAAACACAAATTAAGATGTAATTATTATGATGGCATAAATGTCCTCTAGATTTTTTAGGTGATTACTAATTTATAAGTGGTGTTGTTGTGTCTTCATTTCATTGAGTTAGAATACCCCTAATCTTTCCGATAAATGAAAAATTTGCTTATGAAAAAAACACTTTTCTGTTGGTGTTGTTCTAGATATTTGTAAAATATAATGATCATTTTATATATATATATATATATATATATATATATATATATATATATATATATATATATATATATATATATATATTCAAAACAACTTTAATATTTTTTTCATTTTATTAGTTTCTATATAATAATAATAATAATAATAATAATAATAATAATAATAATAATAATAATAATAATAAATGTAACAACATCATCATTTATGAGTCGAATTAGTTTTAATTGGATCCCATTCTTCACCACTCAAATAAACTTTTACAAAATTACAAATTTCTTAGCTATTATTATTACACATGTCAACTAAATATAGCAAATTAAGAGATTAACATTATTTTTTTAGTACCTTAAGACTAGTTCTTTATGTAACACAAATAGAAACAATATTAACCACAACTTTGATTTCTCTCCTATACTATATAAGCAACCAACAATCTCTTGTATTTCACAACATTCTCTCATCTAACACAAAAAGTAGTGGGAAAAAAAGTTAACAACAAACATGGCTAAGTATTCAAAGAATGTGCTTGTTTTTTGCATTGGAATGCTTCTTGTAAGCTTATGGTGCATGGAAGTGAGTGCCAACGGAAAAGACAGAGGACAACCACGTGGATGTTGAAAGTGCTGTTAAATTCAAGTATTTTTCATTCTGCAACAGCAGTAACCGGTTACCCTCTGGTGAGTAACCGGTTACCACTGCCAAAAACAGAAAAATACCTGTTTTAACAGCATGCCACTTTTAGTTGTATTGTTTTGTTTTTTTCTCTCATTTTGTATCCAATATATACTCAATGTAATTCCTATATTCAATGTTAATGCCAAATTGAATTCATCCCAATTACTCTCTCTTCTCTAATTCTCTTTCTCTCTCAATTTCATCTTCTTCCCCAAATTGATTTTTCACCATTGTTAAAACCTTCACTTTCAAATTCTGATTTTGTGGTTTATGTTTGTTCCAACATTTGGCATCAAGAGCTTCGGTTATTGATCCGATTCCGCTGCAACAATGGCTACCATTTCCAATGATCGAATTCCCACAAATCTTCCAATTCTTGATTCGAAAAATTACGACAAATGGGCGAAACAAATGAAGGTTCTATTCGGTTATCAAGAAGTGCTTGAGATTGTCATCAATGGAGTCACGCCATTGGGGGAACAAGCTACCGATACGATTAGGGCTACACACAAAGAAGAAAAGAAGAGGGATTACAAAGCCCTATTCTTGATTCACTCTTGTGTGGATAACGACAATTTCGAGAAGGTTGGTGATTGTGAATCCGCGAAGCAAGCGTGGGAAATATTGGAGAAAGCATATGCCGGTGCCGCGAAAGCGAAGGTGGTAAGGTTACAAACTTACAAGCGTCAATTTGAGCTAACGAAGATGGAAGACAAAGAAACGATCAACGACTACATTACGCGCATTACTCGGTTAGTCAATCAAATCAAGTCTTGTGGCGAAACGATCGTAGAGCAGAATGTTGTATCGAAGGTGTTGCGTTCGTTAACATCGCGGTTCGATAACATTGTGGTTGCTATTGAAGAATCAAAGGATCTAACGACTATGAGCAAGGATGAGTTGCAAAGTTCGTTGGAGGCGCATGAGCAAAGGATGGATGAGAGATGTGTCGAAGCGAAAGCGGAGATCGCTTTGCAAGCGCGTTTGAATGAGAAGAGCAAGAGGTCGAAAGGAAAATTTGTAGCTAGAGGTAAGCCAAATTTTCAGAATTTTGGTGCAAACAATTCTCAAAATTCGAAGGGTTCGATGTATGAAAAGGGTGAGAGCAGCTCCAAGGAAAGTGATCGTAGTAGCGGTTTCAAAAAGGATTGGAGTAAGGTTCAATGCTTTAGGTGCAAAAAGCTTGGACATGTTCAATCGAAATGTTATGCAAAATTGAACAAGACTCGCGATGATGAAGCCAAGGTTGCTAGAGAAGAGGTGGAGGATGAAGACACCGTTCTAGTGATGATCACGGAGGAGAAAAGTGGCATTGTGGATGTTCCGGACAGCAGCTACTGTCATGACAGTTCGCGGGACAGCAGCTGTACCGTTTCAGAAAGTGGTAGAAAAATGTGCTCGGATCGAGATGCATTGGTTACCGTACGTGATGGAGTTCAAGGTAAAGATGAATGGTACTTGGATTCCGGTTGTTCAACACATATGACGGGTCGTAAGGATTGGTTTGTGCAAATCAATCAAGCGACAAAGAGCAAAGTCAAGTTTGCCGACGACACTACTTTAAGCGCGGAAGGGGTTGGAGATGTTTTGATCGGAAGGAAGAGTGGAGGCTTTTCAAGGATCAAAGATGTCTTGTATATACCGGGAATTAGGTGCAATCTTTTAAGTATTGGCCAATTGCTTGAAAGAGGGTACTTAATTCGGATGGAAAACAAGATGATGCGTGTTTTAGATTCAAAAGGTGTGTTGATTCTAAAAGCGCCGATGGCTGCCAATAGAACCTTTAAAGTTGAGTTAAGGGTTATGGAGCATCGTTGTTTGGCTACCGCGGCAAGTAGAGAGGAGTGGCTATGGCATTACCGTCTTGGTCACCTTAATTTTAGGGATCTTAAGATGTTGCAACAAAGTGGTATGGTAACGGGGCTGCCACTTATTAGTATTCCGACAGAATTGTGTGAAGAATGTGTGACATCCAAGCAACACAAGAATGTGTTTAGCAAGGATGCGGGTCGGAGAGCCAAAGGCCTACTTGAGGTGGTGTATTCCGATGTTTGTGGACCGATGCAAGTAGAGACTTATGGCGGCAATCGATACTTTGTTACGTTCATTGACGATTTTAGTAGGAAACTTTGGACCTATCTTATCAAAAGAAAGGATGAGGTGTTTGGAGTGTTCAAGAGTTTCAAATCCTTGGTGGAGCGTCAAAGCGGCCGGAAGCTCAAAGTTCTCAAAACGGATGGTGGAGGTGAATATACCTCTAGCGAGTTTGGGAATTTTTGTGACCTTGAGGGTATTGTGCGTGAGGTGGTGCCTCCATATACGCCTCAACAAAACGGGGCTGCCGAGAGGAAAAATCGTACAATAATGAACATGGTGCGTAGCATGCTTTGTGGGAAGAAGTTACCTAAGGAATTGTGGGGTGAGGCCGTATCTACGGCTACCTACTTGTTGAATAGGTGTCCTACTAAGAAGCTGCAGAATATCACACCCGAAGAGGCTTGGAGTGGTTTCAAACCTAGTGTGGATCATTTGCGCGTTTTTGGATCGATTGCGTATCGTCACATACCGGATCAACTTAGAAAGAAGTTGGACGATAAAGGTGAAAGGTTGATACTTGTTGGATATCATTCTACTGGAGGTTACAAGCTGTTTGATGAGAAGAATCGGAAGATCGTGATAAGCCGGGACGTGCTGTTTGATGAAGTGAAAAATTCTGCAGCAACAGCAGTAACCGGTTACCAACCGGTGAGTAACCGGTTACTGCAGAAAAATCAGCAACATCAGTTTTTTGAATTGGCTGATCCGGAGGCATCCGATTCCGCTGTACCTGCACCTACAGCAGCTGAAAACAATGTTGTTCATGAAGGTAGACCTGTGAGGCAAAGAGCTATGCCTCAAAGACTCCGAGACTATGAAAGGTTCCTAGATACCGAAGTGAATAACGATGGTGATTTTGTTCATTTCGCACTTATGGCCGAATCTGAACCGGTAAATGAGGAGGAAGCCTTAAGTGATCCTAAATGGATATGTGCAATGAAGGAGGAGCTGGAATCTATTGAGAAGAGTGGTACTTGGGAGTTGGTCGATTTACCGCTTGGAAAGAAACCGATTGGTGTGCGTTGGGTCTATAAAGTCAAAGCAAATCCTAAGGGTGAAGTGATCAAGCATAAAGCTCGATTAGTGGCCAAAGGGTTCTTGCAACGTGAAGGCATAGACTACGAAGAGGTATTCGCACCGGTGGCTAGACTAGAGACTATTCGTTTGGTTGTTGGGATGGCACATAGCAACAATTGGGTGATCTACCAAATGGATGTGAAGTCGGCGTTTTTGAATGGTCCTCTTGATGAGGAAGTTTATGTGGGGCAGCCACCCGGTTTCGTGATTAAAGATCAAGAGAGGAAGTATTACAAGCTACATAAGGCGTTGTATGGTTTGAAACAAGCTCCAAGAGCTTGGAACAAACGCATTGACGGCTTTCTTATTGACATCGGCTTCAAGCGATGTGTATCCGAACATGGTGTTTATGTGAGGTCGGATACGATTGATGGTGTTATCATACTTTGCTTGTATGTTGATGATCTCTTGATTACGGGCAGCAATGAAAAGTGCATTTCAAGGTTCAAAGGAGAGCTCATGAGTGAGTTTGAAATGACGGATCTTGGTGTGATGAGTTACTTCCTTGGCATAGAGTTCCACAAGTCAAAAGCGGGGCTGCTTATGCATCAAAGGAGGTATGCACTTGATATATTGAAAAAGGTTGAAATGGAGCATTGCAACGCTTCTAATACACCGTGTGAAGCAAGAGTGCAGCTGTCCAAAAGTGAGGATGAGGATGATGTAGATCCAACACTTTACCGGAGTTTGATTGGATCGTTGAGGTACTTGTGCAATACGCGACCGGATTTGGCTTTTAGTGTCGGTATTGCTAGTAGATTCATGGAGAGACCTAAAGTGTCACACTTGGCAGCGGTTAAGAGAATCCTTAGATACGTGAAAGGTACTCTTGGTTGCGGAATTCTATTTCCCGCATCGGATATGGGACGCAAATGTGCTTTACTAGGCTACACCGATTCCAATTGGTGCGGAGATAAAGATGATCGAAAATCAACGGCGGGCTACATCTTTATGTTCGGTAAAACACCAATCTCTTGGTGCTCCAAGAAGGAACCGGTTGTAGCACTCTCTTCTTGTGAGGCGGAGTACATTGCGGCTTCGTTGAGTGCGTGCCAAGCTATGTGGCTTATGAATCTAATGAAGGAATTGGGATGTGGTGATGATGTTACTACATTGCTTGTGGATAATGTTTCCGCGATTAATCTTGCGAAGAATCCGATTGCACACGGAAGGAGCAAGCACATCGAGATGCGGTTTCATTACTTGAGAGAACTAGTTGGTGACGGAAAGCTTAGATTGAGCTATTGCCGAAGCGAAGACCAAGTTGCGGATTTGTTGACGAAGGGCGTGACAAATGAGGTGTTCAAGAGACTAGTGAAGAGCTTGAACATGCTGGATTTGGATCAACTAAAGTGAGGTGGTGTGTTGAAAGTGCTGTTAAATTCAAGTATTTTTCATTCTGCAACAGCAGTAACCGGTTACCCTCTGGTGAGTAACCGGTTACCACTGCCAAAAACAGAAAAATACCTGTTTTAACAGCATGCCACTTTTAGTTGTATTGTTTTGTTTTTTTCTCTCATTTTGTATCCAATATATACTCAATGTAATTCCTATATTCAATGTTAATGCCAAATTGAATTCATCCCAATTACTCTCTCTTCTCTAATTCTCTTTCTCTCTCAATTTCATCTTCTTCCCCAAATTGATTTTTCACCATTGTTAAAACCTTCACTTTCAAATTCTGATTTTGTGGTTTATGTTTGTTCCAACAGTGGACCTGGAAATGGAGGACATCTACTTACAGATACTCAAAGTTCATCTATTGCAGATGGTAAACAAGATGGTAATGTTCATCCCATGAAGAGAGGTGGAGGTGGTAAAGGAGAGAAACATGAAAATCCTTTTACAAGGTGGTTTGGTGGGTTGTAAGTATGGACTTAAATATCTCATAAATAGTGAGGTATCATATATGTATATATGTATAAGTGTAGATATATGTATAAGTGTAGAGCTTATATTACATACATTATTAAATTATTAAATTAGTAAAATATTTGTGCGATCAAATAGTAAAAATTTGTGCGTTCGTACAAATCAATTAGTACGTACGAAGATGAATTCCTTTCTAGCATGTATATTATGGACATGTTTAATATATATTATTATTTTCCAAGGTCTATCCATAGTCTTTGATTTAAAGTTGTTAATATTATTAACATTATTATTTGATACAGTTTAAAACATATTTAAATATGCATATGTAAATTTGAATGACACTAGTAGAAATGCACTGTTTTCCTGCGGATTTACCTGCGGATTTTAGAAAAAAATCCGCAGAAAACACGTTTCCTGCGACTTTTCCTGCGACTTTTCGTCCCCAGCTAAAACCTTCGTGGATAATATAAATCCGCAGGTAAGGTCGCAGAAATCAAAATCCGCAGGTAAAGTCGCAGGAAAAACCCAAAATATGAAACTCAATTCTATTAAGCACTTAAACAAACTCAAAATATGAAACTTTTCTATTTTCTCATTGCTTTCTTGGCTTTTGCATCCTCTATTGATTCTGTCTCCAAAATTGATTATTTTGAAGCTAGAATTTGTAGTTTTTGAGTTTAAACCTGACTTTTGCATTGAAATTTCCTGTTCAACTCAATTTTACATAAAGTTATCCAAATATAAATCCCTTTACATTCAACTCAGGTTTAACAAGAAATCCTATACATTACTATTTTTCTCAATACTACATGTTACTACTTTTGGGAATTAGTAAAGGAAGCTTAAAATAAGTAAGAACGGTAGTAGAAGATAACCTCAGCCACAACAAGTGCGAAATTACCGGCATTAGCACCAGTTTTGGAACCACCTTTCCTCCAATTGATAAGTCTCAGAGCATCAGGCGAATCCTTAGACATTCCAAGTGCGTCAATGAGAGAAGTAGCGAGAACGGACTCTTTGAGACCATAGGAGCCTCGTTCACGATCAAGGTTGGGAAGAATGAGGCGAATAGCGGGGAAGTAGTTCCGATCGGGGCAGAATGAGTCGAGAAACTTCCGGAACTTGGCGCGTTTCTTAGGCGGTGATTTGGTTCGCTGTGTCCATGTTAGGAGACTGCATAATACACTGAACTTGGTTTGCTCTGTCATTGGGAATTTGAGATTGGGGGTGGAATTTGAATTTGGAGAGATGAAACCCTAGCCGCTCCTACGTAGAAATGACTCGTGAAAATGGAGATGAACAGTTTCTAGTGTTTTTTATTTTGTTTCTCAGTTTGAAACCTTTTATTTTTTTTTTCCAAAATTTATTTATTTTTATTTTATACTATTAGTTTTAAAATATAAAATGAATGGTAAAGTAATAAATTTAATCTAAAATAAAATTATTTGTATTAAAATTATTTGATTTTTAACTAATTTAATATATGTATTTTAAATAAGAGAATAATTTAATTTATTAGAAAAAAGTGAAAATTTTATAATCTTAATTTAATTAAAATTTTATATTTCTCATATTAAATATCAATAAAATTTGGTTTATAATTTATTAGAAAAAAAATAAAAAATTAGAAAAAAAATTAATATTAGAAATAAAACTTATTAGAAAAAAATTAGAAATATAAAAATTAATATGAAATTAGAATATATCAATGTTTTATAATTTTATTTATAATTATTAAAAATAAATAAAAAATAAAAAATACTAATATTTCGCAGGAAAATTCGCAGCAAAAGTCACAGCAATTCCTGCGACTTTTCCAGAGGATTTGAGTTTTCATATTTCCTGCGAAATAAATTGCAGTAAAATTCACAGGACAAAAAGAATAATATTGTAAAATCCAAAATCGCAGGTAAAGTCTCAGGAATTCCTACGAATTTTGCTGCGAATTTATTTTTCGCAGAAAACAAGTTTTTACATCAAAAATTCGCAGGTAATATCGCAGCTATACCTGCGGATAATTTTTCGCAATAAAATCCGCAGGTAAATCGTGTATTTCTAGTAGTGTGATATAATATATATATATATATATATATATATAAATTTGAATTAACTATTAATTTTAAAATGAATAATGATTATGTAAAATCAATTAAATTAAAATATAAAGAAAAAAAGAGACTTGTGAGATGAAAAAAATTAATATTTAAAAATATATATTTTATCTTTTAAGTTAAGATAATTATTGATTAAAATAAAATATGTATTGTGTTTTTAGTGATCCGTGAAATAAAAAGTTTATTTGATATAATATAAAACGTATTTATATATGGATGTAAAATTCAAATTATTTATTTAATCGTAAAATGAGAAATAATTATATAATTTCAATTGCATTAAATAATTATACAAAAAAAAACACTTGTGAGATGAATAAAGATTAAAAAAAAAATCAATGCGATAATAACCTTGAAATAAAAATATTATTTGATGTGTATAAATGTAAAATTTAAAATGATTTATTTAATTGTAAAATAAACAATGATTATAAAATTTTAATTTTATTAAATAATTAAAAAAATTGAGATGAAAAAAGAAAATAAAAATAAAAATAAGGATTTATCTCTTAAATTAAGATAATGATTGATTAAAATAAAATAGATATTGTGTTGATAATGACCGTGAGATAAATATATATTGTTATTTTATTAAAATTAAAAAATAGATTATTGTTGTTTTTAGTGATGATAAATAAATATAGAAAAATAGAGTATTGATGCACTTCATGAAACTTTGTTAACTATAACTTCTACAAGTATAATCCAAATTTGCAATTTTATGAGGACTATTTTGTAAATGATAGTATATAATAATAGGCAAGAACTATTTTTTTTAAAAAAAATTGTTGTGAATCAGTCAATTTAAAAAAAAAATCTCATTCTTTTGTTGCAGTCAAGTTTATTTAAGTGGTATTGGCAAAAAAAAAAAGTTAATAAGGTTTGTGAATGGGTTGGTGGAATTTTGATTTGGATCATGGTGGTGAAATGATGGAGGAAGAAGAAGGTGAGGAGGACGGATCGTTGGATAATACGGTGATTGAACAAGTTGTGTTGTCATCTGTTGAGGCATCCAATGTGGATAAAGCTGGTGAAGCTGGTGGGACAGGTTTGGATAGGCTAGGGGTAGAGTCAGCGGAAGTATGGATTACTGATGGGTCTTTCGATGCTACAATAGATATGGCCAAGTCCTTGGATTATTTGCACGTGTCAGAATCTTTTGTTCCTCTTGTGAATGTCCTTCCTAGTACTTCCACGTGTTCCAAAGTGGCTTGCTCCTTTTCAAGAGACAATCTGGAAGTTACTTTTGTTAAGTCCCCTAATAAGACTTTTGGGCGCACAAAAAAGAAAAAATTAAAAAGTTTATATGACTTCAGTGGGCCTCTTAACGGTAGAAAAATTAGGCCCAAAAAAAAGGAAGGTGAAGGTTGTTTCTCTTTGTGGATCACAAACCTCAGGTATTGGGACTCTTATTCCTAATAATCCTTTACACATTCCCATGGTCAAAAACTCTTTTCTTATCTTATCAGATTCGCAAGACTCCAAAGCCAGCGCAGGTCACTCTGTTGGATCCATTATCTATTGTAAGTCCACCACTGATTTTGACGTGGCGATCTGCAATCAGCGTTTTTGGGAAAACCTTGAATCTAGAGTTGGGAGTACGGTTTGGCTAGCTATTGAGAATTTGGGGATAAAATCGAAGGGCAACAACAAGGATTTAATTCAGGTGATTGATGGATTAGAGAAATCTGATCTAATTAGGAAGAAGGTTCAGAAGGGGAAACTAAATTTGTGTCAATGATTATAAGGACTTTGAACATAAGAGGGGGTTGTTCTTTGTTGAAAAGAAAGAGGATTAGCAACATTATTTGTAAAGGGAAGACAAATGTTTTTCTTGTGCAAGAGTCCAACATTAAGTGCTTGAATGAGGCCATAGCGAAATATTTCTGGAATAAAGAAAACATCAATTGGTTTTTCTCTAAGTCTAGAGGGCAATCAGGAGGCTTAATCCCTTTTAGGAAATGAGATAGTTTCAGAGTAATCTTCAACTTCAAGGGATTTGGTTTCCTAGGAATTTTTGGGCAATGGAAGGATCTGCAGATTTTTATTGTCAATTTTTATGCTCCCAATTTTGAGAATTTACGCAAAATAATGTGGGGTGAGCTCCGGGAGGTTCACGCTAAAATCCTAAGGGGACGTGGTGCTTTGTCGGTGATTTCAATGCGGTGACGAGTTCTGATGAAAGGAAGGGTTATTCTACTGCGGTTAGAAATTCTGAAATGTGTTTTTTCAATTCTTTCATGACTGATATGGAGTTGTTAGATCCTCCTTGTAGGGGTAAGCATTTTCTTGGTTCAGTGGCGATGGAAATTGTATGAGCAGACTCGACATGTTTCTTATTTCCGAATTTTTGATTGATAGATGGGGTATTAAATGCCAATTGGTCGGGAACAGAGACATTTCTGATCACTGCCCTGTTTGGCTCAAGGCTGATAGCGAAGACTAGGGACCTAAACCCTTTCGTGTCAATAATGCCTAGTTTGATGATAATAATTTTTTACCTTTTGTCAAGGATGAGTGGTCAAACATCCAAGTCGAAGGCAGACCGGACATTATGCTGAAGGAGAAGCTGAGGATTCTGAATTTCAGTCTTCGGAAATGGAACAAGGAGGTTTATGGTAAGGATGATTTGAATATTGATATTAACGTAGAGCAGATTAATGTGGTAGATGATTTGTTAGCCAACTGCAACGGTAACGCTGCTGAGGATATTATCGTTAATAGGAGTTTAGTTGTTCAACGGTTTTGGAGAGGGATGAAACACAAGGAAGGTATGTTGAGAACCAAATCTAGAATCAAGTGGGATCTTTATGGTGATGTTAATAGTTCTTACTTTCATAAGTATGTGAATGAAATAAGGGTTTTTAATTCCATTGGTTCTCTTAATAACAACGTTGGATGCGTGGATGGTGTGGTGCCTATCAAAGCTGAAGTTTTTAGACACTTTAGTGGTATTTTTTCTGAGCCTACTGTTGAGCGGCCTGTTCCCAAAGGTGTTAGTTTCAAGGTCCAGAGTCAGCTTGAAAGGGATAGTTTGGAAAAGGTTTTTTCTGAAGTTGAAATCTAAGAAGCCTTTTGGTCGTGTGGTGGAACTAAGAGTCCCGGTCCCGATGGCTATACCTTTTTGTTTCTTAAGAATTATTTGGAGATTATCAAACATGGCGTGATTCAGATGTTCAACGACTTTCATGCTAATTCTTACATGGCTAAGTCCTTCTCATCCTCTTTCATTTCCTTGATTCCTAAGGTCAAAAATTCGTTGTCTCTTGATGATTTCCGACCTATATGCTTAGTAGGCTGCATTTATAAAGTAATAGCCAAAATTCTTGCCTCTAGAATTAAGTTGGTTTTGGATAACTTAATCTTCTCCAATCAATCGGCTTTTGTACCAGGGAGGTATCTTCTTGATGGTGTTTTGATTGCCAACGAGGTTGTGGATTATGCGATCAAAGAGAAGAAGGAGTGTATGCTTTTCAAGGTTTATTTTGAAAAAGCATATGATAAGGTTTGTTGGATTTATTTGAGATACATCATGGTTCGTATGGGTTTTGGTGTTAAATGGATGGAGTGGATGGACGCGACGGTTTTCACTAGTTATCTCTCTATCTTGGTCAATGGGAGTCCGACCATGGAATTCAAAGTTGAAAGGGGATTGAGACAAGGAGACCCTTTGTATCCTTTCGTTTTTTTTTAGCGGCGAAAGGTCTTACCGGTCTCATTAAAAATTCTTTGTCCAATGCTGAATTTTCAGGTTTTCATGTTAACAACTCGGTGGTTGATGTTTTATAGTTTGCAGACGATACTCTTCTCTTCGACAACGGGAGTTGGAAGAACTTGTGGGCATTGAAATCGATTCTTAGAGGTTATGAGTTAGTGTCTGGTCTTGGTGTCAACTTCACCAAGAGCAAACTGATTGGGCTGAATATCAACTCAAACTTCTTGTCGGCCGCGGAAACAAAATTATCCTGTAAAATTGAGTGCAGCAGGTTCAGCTTCCTTGGCATCCCGATTGGTATGGACTGTAGGCGCATTGATTCTTAGAGGTCCTTTATTTCCGACATGGAGGCAAGGCTTTTCAATTGGAAATCTAAATTCTTGAGTTTCGGAGGGAGGATTACTTTATTAAAGTTTGTTTGGAGTAGCTTACCGGTTTTCTTATTTTCTTTTTACTGTCATCCGGTTAAGGTTTGTCAAACCTTAACTAGTATTCAAAACAAATTCTTATGGGGGAAAGATGCTGATAAAAGGAAGGTGCATTGGAGGTCGTGGGAAAATCGGTGTCTTCCTTTCGATGGTGGCGGACTTGGCTTTAAAAGAGTGCAAGAGTTCAACGTTAGTTTAAGGCTCAAATGGAGATGGAGTCTTCTCAATAGGGATGGTTCCTTTTGGCAACAAATCTTTCAAGAAAGGTATGGCGTTTATTCTATTTATGGTATTCTATTAAAACGTCCTTCCTCTTCTTCTTCTTGGTGGAAAGACTTTCTTCGTTTGGAGAATAGATTGTGGGTCAAAATGTTCAATTCGAAAGTGCGACATTGTTTAGGTGACGGTAAAGGTATTTCTTTTTGGGGTGATGTGTGGATTGGGGAATTTAGTTTGAGTGCAAGATTCCCAAATTTGTTTGCTCTTTCTTCTCTACCTAAAGCAAACGTCGCGGAAATGGGGTAGTGGGAGGATGATGGTTGGCATTGGAACAATTGTAGCTTGGGAAGTCTTTCTCAGTTTCAGCATCAGCATAGTTATATGAAAATTTTTGATCTTCTTATGCTCATAAAACCGGTTCGCAATGAAAATGATTTTGAAAAAATAAACTACAGAGAAAACGAACCTGTAAATACATGTTAGCTAAGATTTGTTGTTATGGTTTCGTTTTAGGGTTTCCACAAAGCGATAGATAATTTCGCTTATATATATATATATATATATATATATATATATATATATATATATATATATATATATATATATATATATATATATATATATATATATATATATATATATATATATATACACACACAAATAAAGTATCACTTTCATCACGGTTGGAATTAAAAACTGTGGTGATATATAAGTGCAATAACATTTTATCACGATAAATGACTAATTGTTGGTATTGGGATTTAAACCATTTCACTCCATGTAACTTTTCACCATGGTTGCTATATATTTGACTGTTGTGACATGTCATCTACTAAATATAAAAAAACATCTAAAAATAAACTATTACTATGGTTAACTCTATGACCGTTGTAAAACAGGTGTTACGAAATGTCAATTTCATAGTAGTGGATTGAGGTGGTGGAACAAGAAGGTGTTTGGGTGGGTGGATTTGAGAATAGAAGAAGGGGTAGACATGTTAAATGGCATTGAAAATGACTTGGTGTGAGAGATAGCGGTACAATCTTAAATGAAGATTTAATCAAGAGGAGTGTGGCTCAAGAAGAGATTTGAGAACAAAATGGGGGAAGGAATGGGATGTTAACTCAAGATACTTTCATTTTATGCTAAACTGTAGAAATAGAAGAAATTCAATTGTAACACTCATAATAGGTTATGTCTTAGTGGAAGATGTTAGCCTTGTTAAGAAGGTTATTAAGGATCATTTTGCAGTTAGATTTATGAAAATAACCTTAGAAGAAAATTTGATGTTGGATGAGTCATTTTCACATAGGAAATCCATCTGGTCGTGTTTAATTGTGATGGGAACAAAATCCCCAGACCAGATGGATTTAACTTGGATTTTTTAAAGAGATGTAAGGAGGTGGTTGGAAGCAATGTAGTTAACTGCATAATGGAGTTCCACTGCTATGCAAATCTACCTAAATCCATTATCTCCTCATTCATTGCCTTGATCCCTAAGTCTGTGAACAGTCAAGGCTTGGATGACTTTAGGCCTATTTTCCTAATTGGGTGTATCTATAAATTCAATTCTAAATTGTTGTCAGCTCGCTTGGAAAAGATAAGGAAGGCTAATATCCAAGACACGAACAACCTTTATACCAGGAAGACAACTATTAGATGTGGTTGTGGTAGCAAATGAAATAATTGATTTTTCTAAGAGGAAGAAAATGAGTTGTATGTTGTTCAAAATTGAATTTGCCAAGGCTTATCATTTTGTTGGCCTCACAGTTGAAAGAAACCACATATGAATATCCTTCTTGAAGCCTGTTATCTCATGTTTCAAGACTTGTCTTTCAACTTAGAAGGGAATAATGCTTTAAATTGGAGGAAGGATTACACTTATTAACTATGTATTAATGAAACTTCATGTTCACCTTTTATCATTCTATAAAGCTCGTGCCAAAGTAATTTAGGAAATTGTATCAATTTAAAGAAGGTTCTTATGGCCAGACTCGTTGGATATAAACAGTATGGCTTTGATAAGTTGGAACTATGTGTGCAAACCTAAGGAATTTGGAGGGATCAGAGTCAAAGATGTTGGTGTGTTTAATAGAGCTTTGCTTTCTAAATGGTTATGGATATTCATACAAGATGGATAAGCCATTTGGCATGGGATCTTGGAAGTTAGATATGGAAACAAGATTAGAAGAATACTAACCAAAGATGTGTCAAGAGTTTTAAGTCAATAATCATTTGGTGGAGAGATTTCATGGTTTATGGTGATTCTTTGGAAGTTGTTGGGTTTACTAAGTTATTATCTTGCAGACTCGGGGACGATAATCATATGACTTTCTGGTCTTCTAGATGGATTGAGAAGAATTCATTGAAGCTCCCTTTTCTTGGTTTATATGATGTATCTGATAGAAATTTTGTGGTGGTGAGGGATATAGGGAGTTGGGAAGGGTTGTTATGGCATTGGGTTTTAACAATGTTGAATTAAGCAGTGCTTTGGCATTGAAATTGACTTCCACCCTTTGGATGTTCAAATTATTTCATTTGGCCACTTAGATCTGAAAACTCCTCACTGTTAAATCGTGTTACAACGGGTTAATTCAGGCTACTGGGTAGCTGGATTTAGAGAGTGCTCTCAAAACTACATTATCTTTATTATGGTAGATGAAGATCCCATTGAAGGTGAAAATATTTTGGTGGATATTGTTGCTCGATAGATGGCCTACACAATCAAATCTTGAGATAAAAAATATTATTAACAATATACATGACAAGGTGTGTGTCTTTTGCTTTAACTTTGATGAAGATAATAATCATCTATTTATATTTTCCCATAGATTCTACTCGTTTGGAAGAAGATTGGAAAGTGGGTTGGGATCCCAGGGTTGATTGAGGATAATTGTGGTGATCATCTTATGGCCTGGTTTGTAAGGTTGATAGGTAGATACTCAAAATCATTTGTAAGTCTGAATTGGTTTGTTACTTGTTGGTGTATTTGATGGAAGAGGAACCAGATCATTTATAACAATGTAGCAGGCAATCTCGATGTAATAGTTAGTAGAATCATCATATTTTCTTGGTGTTAGTTGGCAATAGGTTCCAAACACAAATTAAGATGTAATTATTATGATGGCATAAATGTCCTCTAGATTTTTTAGGTGATTAGTAATATATAAGTGGTATTGTTGTGTCTTCATTTCATTGAGTTAGAATACCCCTAATCTTTCCGATAAATGAAAAATTTGCTTATGAAAAAAACACTTTTCTGTTGGTGTTGTTCTAGATATTTGTAAAATATAATGATCATTTTATATATATATATATATATATATATATATATATATATATATATATATATATATATATATTCAAATCAACTTTAATATTTTTTCATTTTATTAGTTTCTATATAAAAATAATAATAATAATAATAATAATAATAATAATAATAATAATAATAATAATAATAATAAATGTAACAACATCATCATTTATGAGTTGAATTAGTTTTAATTGGATCCCATTCTTCACCACTCAAATAAACTTTTACTAAATTACAAATTTCTTAGCTATTATTATTACACATGTCAACTAAAAATAGCAAATTAAGAGATTAACATTATTTTTTTAGTACCTTAAGACTAGTTCTTTATGTAACACAAATAGAAACAATATTAACCACAACTTTGATTTCTCTCCTATACTATATAAGCAACCAACAATCTCTTGTATTTCACAACATTCTCTCATCTAACACAAAAAGTAGTGGGGAAAAAAGTTAACAACAAACATGGCTAAGTATTCAAAGAATGTGCTTGTTTTTTGCATTGGAATGCTTCTTGTAAGCTTATGGTGCATGGAAGTGAGTGCCAACGGAAAAGACAGAGGACAACCACGTGGACCTGGAAATGGAGGACATCTACTTACAGATACTCAAAGTTCATCTATTGCAGATGGTAAACAAGATGGTAATGTTCATCCCATGAAGAGAGGTGGAGGTGGTAAAGGAGAGAAACATGAAAATCCTTTTACAAGGTGGTTTGGTGGGTTGTAAGTATGGACTTAAATATCTCATAAATAGTGAGGTATCATATATGTATATATGTATAAGTGTAGATATATGTATAAGTGTAGAGCTTATATTACATACATTATTAAATTATTAAATTAGTAAAATATTTGTGCGATCAAATAGTAAAAATTTGTGCGTTCGTACAAATCAATTAGTACATACGAAGATGAATTCCTTTCTAGCATGTATATTATGGACATGTTTAATATATATTATTACTTTGCAAGGTCTATCCATAGTCTTTGATTTAAAGTTGTTAATATTATTAACATTATTATTTGATACAGTTTAAAACATATTTAAATATGCATATGTAAATTTGAATGATATAATATATATATATATATATATATATATATATATATATATATATATATATATATATATATATATATATATATATATATATATATATATATATATATATATATTTAAATTTGAATTAACTATTAATTTTAAAATGAATAATGATCATGTAAAATCAATTAAATTAAAATATAAAGAAAAAAAGAGACTTGTGAGATGAAAAAAATTAATATTTAAAAATATATATTTTATCTTTTAAGTTAAGATAATTATTGATTAAAATAAAATATGTATTGTGTTTTTAGTGATCCGTGAAATGAAAAGTTTATTTGATATAATATAAAACGTATTTATATATGGATGTAAAATTGAAATTAGTTATTTAATCGTAAAATGAGAAATAATTATATAATTTCAATTGCATTAAATAGTTATACAAAAAAAAACACTTGTGAGATGAAGAAAGATAAAAAAAAAAATCAATGCGATAATAACCGTGAAATATAAATAAAGTATCACTTTTCATCACGGTTGGAATTAAAAACTGTGGTGATATATAAGTGCAATAACATTTTTATCACGATAAATGACTAATTGTTGGTATTGGGATTTAAACCATTTCACTCCATGTAACTTTTCACCATGGTTGCTACATATTTGACTGTTGTGACATGTCATCTACTAAATATAAAAATAAAATAAAAACATCCAAAAATAAACTATTACTATGGTTAACACTGTGACCGTTGTAAAACAGGTGTTACGAAATGTCAATTTCGTAGTAGTGGATTGAGGTGGTGGAACAAGAAGCTGTTTGGGTGGGTGGATTTGAGAATAGAAGAAGGGGTAGACAAGTTAAATGGCATTGAAAAGGACTTGGTGTGAGAGATAGTGGTACAATCTTAAATGAAGATTTAATCAAGAGGAGTGTGACTCAAGAAGAGATTTGGGAACAAAATGGGGGGAAGGAATGGGATGTTAACTCAAGATACTTTCATTTTATGCTAAACTGTAGAAATAGAAGAAATTCAATTGTAACACTCATAATAGGTTATGTTTTAGTGGAAGATGTTAGCCTTGTTAAGAAGGTTATTAAGGATCATTTTGCAGTTAGATTTATGAAGAACTGTATTCAGATACTAAACATTATTTCTATGATTTTTCTAAAATAACCTTAGAAGAAAATTTGATGTTGGATGAGCCGTTTTCACATAGGAAATCCATCTGGTCGTGTTTGATCTTCTTATGTTCATAAAACTGGTTCGCAATGAATTTGACTCGACATCTTGGCTAGCCTCTTCGTCTTTGCACTTTACGTAAAAAGAAGGGTATCTGGTCTTATGTTCTCAGCATGATGTGGTTCCTTTACCACTAGAGGCCAAAATCACATTTGAGAATTTATGGAGTTCCATGGTTCCGTTCCAGATTAGGGTGTTTTGCTGGAAATTGCTTTTGAACACGTTGTCTCTCAAAAAATTTCTTTTCAGTAGGAATATCATTCCTTTGGAAGACTCTTTCTGTGTTTTTTGCAATTCTTTTCAAGAAGACTTCTTCCATCTTTTTTTTTCTTGCGAATTTGCTAGAAAAGTGTGGAGGAATATTTCCAATTGGATTGGTATGGATGAAAGACATTCTGGTATTGGTATTGATTTTTATATACACTCTCATTTTCTTGTCTGGTTTAATTTTTGTAATAAAAGGAGGGTAGGTAAAGGTAAATAGGTGTTCATTTGGTTGGCCACTTGTTGGAGCATTTGGGGCTTAAGGAATGGCTTGTCTTTCATAAATGATATTTGTGTTCTAGATGACTTAATTTGGAACATTAAAATCTTAATTTGGAGGTGGTCTTTTATTGGGGACATTGAGCATTCCAATTGTAATATTTATAGTTTTTGCAAATATCCCTTTCTTAGCTTAATGTAAAATCCAATTGGTGTTTAATTTCCTTTGGTTGGATTTTTTCCGCTTTTTGTATCAGGGTTCGAGTACCCCTAGTACTCGTTTAATCTTTTTCCTTGCTTAAAAAAAAAAGTTTTGCCAATGGGCAATTGAAAAGTTTCTTTTCCAATGCTAGACTATTTCAAGTAATGATGGTGATAGAGCCCTTTAGGATTTGATTTATAATGTTATTTTATTAAAACTATCATTAGCCTATGATAAATGGTGTACATATAAAATTAGAGCAGAAAAAGATGATAAGGTTTGTCTACCAAAAGAGTTGAAAAATTGTGCAATATCAATGGATGTGTTAAAGAGATCGCATAACTCATTTATTTTTTAGATGACTTTGCTAGAAAAAATGAAGAGTGGATGTACAATAAAGTAACATTTGTGCACTTAAACCAAGACAGATTTTGGAAAGCAGACATGAAATCTGATTTTTTTTCTTGAATATCAGTCTGAAAACTAATATAATAATGGCTAGAGTGTAAGGTGTCATTGATATTGAAGACCAAAAATTCATTAGTAATAGGCATTTTATGAAAAGACAAATTTGTTCAATGATCCAATGTTTAAATCAATAAGTGTAAATTCTCAAAACCATACTCCATTAAAATAATAGCAGCTCATCCGAAATCAAATTTTATGTAAGTATTTGTCTGTAAGAAAAATGTAAAATTAATTTAGTACATAGTTTTGTTGGAAGAGGCAAAATAAATTATATACACTAAGGGGGCATAAGAAATGCCAAGAAAATAAATCAATCTGCTAAAAGATACAAACATGATACTGCATCCATATCACAAAATTATTATTTAAAGAAAGAGAGCATATTATAGAAATTGATAATTATACTCAAAATGAAGGGCATAAACCTTTGATTTTATTCACTTCCAAGGTAATATATAAGAGTATGTTTTCCTTCTTATGGACGATTAGTCGAGTGTTCTCCTAAAAATGACAAAAAATATTCTTCAATTTGGTCACTAAATACTATTATGTATATTTTATAGCACTAACTTTGCTTTATGACTTTTAATTCTTGCTATGTATTTCTTGTTTTTATCTTTATGCTTTTACTTTAGCATTCTATATCATATTCTATTGCTTTTTTGCTTGTGTTTTCCTTTTGTCCATTTGGACCACATCTTGTTTAAGACATTAATAAAGATGAAACCTTTAAAAAACTTGGCCTCTTAATCTTGACTTGTTATTGCTCTTGTGATTGGACCTTGGCCTTGGACTTTGAACTTAGACTTAGGACCCTTTGACTATGCTTGGATGTTATAGATGTGAAACCTTGGAATTTTTGGGTTAATCATTAAAGACTTGGCTTGCTTATGGCTTATGCTAAAGGAAGGAATTCTTGTTTTGCTTATGTTAAAGCTTGTTATCTTTTGGTTAAATTTTTCTTATCCTTAGATTTTACTTTATGCTTTAGGGTAGTCCCTTCATCTCCTTTCCCTTCTTAAATTTTTAAAATCTTCTCCCTTTTACAAAAAAAAAAAACTTATTGTTTTTAAATTTAACCTCTTTCACAATAAGAACCTTGACTTTGTTAAGTGGTTTTACCCTTTTATTTAATTTCTTAATAAATGTTAAGATATCTTAAGCATATTGAAACATTTTTCAAAAGACTTTAAAAAAGATCAAACTCATTTAAACTCTTTTTGTGCCTTTGTGCATTCTTTTCTTTTAAAACATTTTCATAAGTTTAGATATGAGTCATTTTTTATAGTGGAATTATTTGCTTGAAATGACAAGTTTCCTTTGCATTTAAAATCAATTATAACAAACCAATTTTGTTCTTTGTAGCATGAGCTACGAGGTTTTGTTCCTATATTGCACTTTGTGGGTACATAGGCATGAGGCTCAACAAGTCTCTTCAAACATAAAAATCTTAAAATAAACTTCTCTACACATCTCATCAATCTCATTTCAAGCAAATCTTTCAAATCAAAAAACGTAGATATTTCAAAGATGTTCCTATAGATTACTATAGACGTTTTTGGTGCTAACACATTCCCTTTACGTAACCAACGCCCTTACCTTGTCTCTGTTTGTTTTATTAGCTTTTTACTTTTAGACTTTTCTAGGTTTTGTTTGCTCTTTTTCCTTTTCCTTTTGGAAACAATAAAAGTATGGTGGTGAATCTTGTTTTATGAGTTAAGTTAATCAATAACTTATACTCACCATTTTTACTGCTATAGAAAAATGGTGACTCTTCTGGGGAGTAGTTCTTAGTGGGTTTAGCCTACTTTGATTTATTTATTCTTTTGGTTTGATTTGTTTGTTATGGCTTGTTCTATCTGGGGTACTTGGTGAATCATTGTGTGGTGAGAAAGGTTCTAAACCGGATCTGAGAGCTCTTATGATATGGGGAACGTATAGTCTTTATGGATTATGTCGAGTTAATCCTTAGTGGGCTGGATTGATATCCTCCAGCTCAGTGGGGGCTTCCTTGGGATTACTGATGTCATGATAAGTAGTCATTATGGCATTACTTTTTCCGACCTGAGAGTCCGTGAAGCTGAGGACCGTAGAATCCTTAGTTCGTTTCTACCTTTATAGGATGTATTGTGTTGACTATTCAGGTGTAGACTTGGATTAGTTATCATTACTACACTTGGACGAGTTTCTCTTGAGAATATTATTGGTTAGCAAGTAGTCGTCCAAATCGGTAATATTCAAAAGATGGAATTATGACTATGGGAACATTGTAGAACCATGTTGTATAGGTGATTTTTTATCCTTAGTGTAGCGGGGAAATCATGAGTATAAGCTATTGATTAAATTAACTCAAAGTGAACAGAGTCACCACCGCACTTTTATTTTATTCCAAAGGGAATTGGAAAAATAAGCGAATAAATCCTAAAATGGATTTAAAAGCTAAAGAAACGAGAAGAGAAAGGGTAAGGAGGTTGATTACAAAATGGGAAGGTATTAGCACCCAAAATGGCTGCGGTACTTCACGGGAGCCCTTTGAAAAGTTTATTGTTTTTAGTTTGAAAATGGTTTGATAAATGAGTGTGAGGGGATGAGATAAGAATTGATTTTTAATGTTTTTGTATTTGGAAAGGGTTACCACCTCATGCCTACGTAACCATAAAGCGCAATGTAAGATCAAAACCCCATATTTGTGGTAAAAATAGTGAAAATTGTTTGGTTTTGATTGATTTTATTAAGTGAAGACAATTTTTCAATTTCAAGTGGATAGTCTCACAAATCTACCATGAGAATAAGGGCATGGACTCATACATCATTATGGGGAGGACGCGAACTCGGATAAAATTGACGGGTATGCCATTAAACCCCCACAAATGACAAGAGACTCAATTACTACAACCATGGAGATTGAGAGACTTGCACCTGACTAGAAAAAATGTCTCATAGTATAAACTTACAAAGAAAACAAAAAAAAAGTGCACAAAGGCACAAAACAACTTGAATGAGTTTGGTTCTTTTTATTTTTAAATTGAAGTCAAAATGATTAAGTTCATTGACATTTATTAAAGAAAAGAAGATGTAAAAGCCACTAGACAAAAGTCAAGGTTTGAATTATTAAAATGGTGAAGGTTTTTAAAACAATAATCCTTTGAAAAGAGAGGGAGTTTTGAAAATTGAAGGGGAGATGAACAGGTTACCCTAAAAAAGAAAATAAAAGAGATAAAGGAGGAAAGATCTAACCAACTTGATGATACTTCCAAGCATAAGCACAAGAGTTCCATCCTTAAAAGCATAAGCTAGCAAATGGCCAAATAAAGGCTAAGGTACCAACTCTATAATGATCAAAGCAAAGGGAAAGTGTCTTAGGATCTAAGTTCAAACTCCAATTCCAATGCAAAGGATAGCAACCATAGTCCAAGATCAAGATCACAAGTTTTTTAGAGGTTTAATCCTTTATTAGTATTTTTGTGTCCAAATGGACAAAGGAAAATACACAAGGAAATATAAACATAAACATGAACATGATAATGGATGATAAAGCATAATAAAAATAAAGAGATAAGGGAGCAAGAAATAAATTAAAGAGGATAAGGTGCAAGAGGAAATTAAAATATTAGTATATTAATAATAATATGTACACAATAATGGTATTGTGAACTTAAGCATCCACAAACAAAAGAGTAACAAGGCATTTAATATCTAAACCGAAAAGGAAATTGATTTCGCTTAGTATCTTACACTATAGTGATTAACCGATGAGATTAGACCCAGATTCAATGAAGACTTCAAAGAAGATTGGGATACCCAAAGCAACTATGCATCAAGCTTCAAAAGTCATGGATCTAACGCAAATGATTAACCAATATTGGGATGACGTGACCAACACGAGGTCCAGTCTACAAAAGTGAAAGTATCCAATTGGATTTTTATTTCGAAGTAGGGGAAAATTTAGGTCTATGTTAAGAAATCGTCGAGTAATTTACGGAGTAATTACCCTACAAATGAGGCCGGCCAAAACCAATTCAGGTTAACGATATTAGTGCTAATACATGCGAGATAAACAATATGTAAATCACCATCTGAACGCAATGCCATTAGAAAATAAAGATGAATACTAAATTGAGTTATACTTATGGTATTCTTTCATCTTTAAGTTCACTCACTCATTTTGGTGGATTCAAGTATTAAAATATATCACTAATGCAAAGCACCTAAAGTGAATTAAATAATTCACTTAGACGTGGATTTGAACTAATGAATATTATCCACTTTGATTTACACCCAAAGTCCACTGAATTTAAAGATAAATAAACCCCAAAAATATCTCCCAAGGTAAAAATAAGAAGAGAGGGGAAGAGGGGGGAAAGAGGCAAAATAGTCCCAAAAACAAGCCAAAAAATGTCGTTGAATCTGTGTTAATCGGTTAACCATTTGGTTAATTGGTTAACATATTAAAATTTTGAATATTGCACCATTTTACACTAGTTAACTGATTAACCAGTTTGTACTGCAACTGGTTAATCGATTAACACTGAATCAGAGACAGAAAATTGGCCAAAATTAAGCATGATCCTCTTTTAAAACAATTTTCAAACACCTTATTATGATGAACTGAATTGGCACGAATTTTAAAATGAAAAAATAGTGGAATCTCTGTAATCAAACAACAATATATGATCCAAAGGATCAACAACAAATAGCACTAAGGATCTACATCTTGAATGATGGTGATGAAGGTGTAACAATTAAGGGAGATGAATTACTAAGAACAAACTTCAAATTGATCCACAAGCAAACTTAATCTACTGAAATTGATGAAGAAAAATGAAACGGATTAACGTTTAGCTCAAAGTTATCCAAGAATTCAATGCAAATTCTTGATAACTTTCAAAAGAAGAAAATGAGCTTTAGTGAATTTTGTGGTTTGAGGAAATATTTTGCAAGGGTTTTTTTGGCTCTCTAAAGCTTGAAAAATGAATGGAATGATGCCTATATTTAAAGAGTTTAGGTATGAGAATTTGGTGGAATGCAATTAGGCTTGGATGATCAAAATTAGGCTTGGGATTAAAATTGGATGGAAATTCATAAAAGATTGGTGATTAGTGAAGGTATATGGTGGGAAATGATCAAAGTGATGTATGAGAATAAAAGTGAAGTGGTCTAAAATATTCCAAGTGAGATCAAGGGCTAGGATGATGCTGAATTTAAATAAAAAAATTCAAACTTCGCCTAGGTTAATCGATTAACACATTGGTTAATTGATTAACCAAGTCAAAATTTGAATTCTTTTTTCCTTTTTATTGCATTACTTGTTGCTTGGCTCAGATATTTTGCTCGTCGAAGAAGGAATGGAAATAAACACATAAACCTTTGAAATCCTTGAATAAAAATCAATAAAGACTTGGGAAATTCTTGTTCAAATGAATTTGATTTTTTTTCAGATCAACTTCGACTTTATCAATGAAATTTGTTCAAGTTGTGGGACTGCTATTTTTGGTAGTTTTAACTTGTTCTTCCCCTGAAAATGCTAGTAAAAGAAAACAAAATATTTTTGGATTTTTAATAATGGTTAGTAAACATAAATAAATAAAAGCGCACAAAAACAATAGTGATCCCCTGTGAGGAATAAATCTGCAACCAAAACGGACCGATGAACCAGTGCACGATCTTGTTTGTATGCAAAATGATGCAAATGCAAACACAAACATAGGGGCAAAAATTAGGGTGTTACATTAGTACATACCATTGTGGGATGGTTCTCACCCTTGACTCCATGCTCGTGACCCCAAACCTTTAGACCTGTGTACTTTATGCCATCTTCAATATGGTTGTTGCATCCACGCACTCATTCATTCATGAGCATCCTTATCAATTTTCAAGGGTCTTAAAGATTTCTCTTTGCAAACATTACAAATTTTTTTGATATCATGGATATTGGAAAGAGAAACACTAAGAAGGATAGTTTTAGACATCCTGATCTTCGAGAGTTGAAAAAGTTAGCTCCTTTTGTGGATGATCATAGGAGATTCAAGGACCGTTTTGGAAGACGTTTTCCTATTCTATCTACTGATGTTGAAGATGGCCATCTTCTTACTTTGGTTCAATTATACAATATTTTATATTGATGTTTTATTTTTCCCGATTATTAGTTGTTGCCAACCTTGGAGAAATATGCTTATCTATTGGGTATAACAGTTTCTGATAGAGTTCCCTCTAGTGGTTTGGAAGAGGTTCCTAAACCTCAAATCATTGTCAAATTCGTTCACTTAAAGAAATCTAACATAGAAGCCAATATGACTACCAAAGAATGCATTAAATGGTTAAATTATATGTTCTTGGTTGATAAATTTATTACTTTTTCTAGTGCTTGTAGTATGGCAGCCTTTGAAGCCATATTTGCTTTGCTCATCTATGGGTTGGTCTTGTTTCCCAACATTGATGACTTTGTTGATGTTAATGTTATTAGAATCTTATTGATTGGGGACCATGTCCCTACTTTACTTGGTGACACATACTTCTCCATTCATCATAGGACTTCTAAAGGGAATGTTACTATTGTCTGTTGTGCACCTCTGTTGTACAAGTGGTTTATTTCACACTTGTTGCAGTCTCCTATCTTCAGAGAAAACAAGGGTTGTTTGAGGTGGTCCCAAAGACTTATGTCTCTAACCAAAGACATCATCACTTGTTATTCTTCTATTTATGACCATATCAAGATCATTGATAGTTATGGGAAGTTCGCTAATGTGCCTCTTCTTGGTACACAAGGTGGAGTCAACTATAATCCAACCTTTGCTAGACAACAACTTGGGTTCGCTATGAAGGAGAAACCTAAAAACACTTTATTAGAAGGTTATTTTGTTGCCAAGAAGGGAATGATACTCAAGGATTGAAGGTTAAGATAGTACACGTTTGGCATAGCATTCATAGAAAGGGAGAGTTTGATATTGGAGCGAAGAATTGTACAACTTTGGAACCTTACACTAGTTTAGTAGAAGAAAGACCAAAAGAGTTAAAAAGGCCTTATACTTTTGAGAAGCCTTTGGTTCTATAGGTTTTCCAATCACCCATTATTTATATTGACCCCTTGTAAGAGTTTTAAGATTCTTTTTCTAGGATGAAGCAAGAGAAAGAGATGTGGAAGAGCAAATTCCATGCTTCAGATTTAGAGAAGTCAGAGTTGCAAAAGAATATGAAAGAGAAAGATGACTTGATTGAGTTGCTCGAGCAGCGTGCTATGAAGAGATCAAGAGGATTATCTTCCTCCAGTATTTCATATATTCATTCTCCTACTTATGGTGCATGGAATGGTATTGTGGATCAGCTTGTGAATAAGAAGAGCACTAAGAAGATTTATTATGAAGGGGAGATTAAGAGGATTAGAAAGAAGTATCAGCTTGCGGTTGGAGAATCTGCTAGGATGATTCCATAGATTTTATTTTATTTTTCTCTCATGTATTAGGATTGTTGAGATTGTACTTCAAAGTTGTAACCATCTTTTAATATTAATGAGAATGAGATTTTTGGTACTTTTAAATATATCATATTTATATAATGTTTGCAATTTTCTTTGTTATCTCAAAAGTTCCTTGAAAATTTTTGCATTTTCATTTTTGCATATCATGCATCGTTATGCATTATGTCTTTCATCTGTCAAGTTTCTTATTGTTTCTCTTGTTCTTCGTCTAGTTTGGCAAGTTAACTAACTGATATTGTACTCGAGCTAATCAAAAGAGAAAGATGGATCAAGTACAACAAGAAAATCGTGAGATTCGTGAATAAGTAACAACTCTAAAATACAGTTTGGGAAGATTGTCTGCTATGATGGAAACATTGGTGGCTACTTAGAATTAACTACCCCCACCTTCTCCAACTCCCGTTCGGTGAACAGTTATTTCTAAAATCTTCTCTACGCCCATTTCTGTGGCATCTGCTAGTGTTCCTAAGCATCTGATGCCTCCTAGTTTTCCTTGGGGCATGCCTCTAAATTTTATGTATGAAGGTTATCAGCCACCACCTTTAGAAATCCTTGTGATTCCGACTGTTCAGCCTATAATGATTGTACCACCGCCTGTGGTTCCCATTATTCCATGTTTGGGAGAGACTATTTTCCATTATGAGCATAGTGAAAGTTTGGGTATGAATGAAAGTTTTGATGATTTCTAAGATCATTTCCAAGAGATGCGGAAGGAAATAAAGGCTTTGAGGGGTAAAGAACTTTTTTGGTAAGAATGTACATAAGTTATGCTTGGTTCCGAACGTAAAGATTCTTACAAGTTTAACGTTCTTGAACTTGAAAGTACAAGGTAAACTTTTGTCCTTAGAGCCATCTATTTATGTATGCTCGAAAAATGTTCCACTTAAACTGACAATCATCAGTTGATGATTTATTATTTTCAAGATAGTTTGATTGGCACTGCCTTGAAGTGGTATATGGGTCTTGATAGCACTCAGATTCATTCATTTAATGATTTTGGTGAAGCCTTTATGAAGCAGTATAAGTACAATGTCGATATGGCTCCTGATAGATACCAGCTTCATGCCATGTCTCAAAAGGACAAGGAAACATTTAAAGACTATGCGCAAAGTTGGCGCGAGATTGTAGCTCAGATTAGTCCTCCATTGGAAGAGAAGGAGATGACTAAGGTCTTTTGGAAAATTTTGAGTTTGTTCTATTACGAAATAATGATTGCTAGTGCCCCGAGAAACTTTACCAAAATGGATAACATGGGGATGAGATTAGAAGAGGTTTTCTGTAAAGGACATTTGACCAAGGAAGGTAACTCCAATGGAAGTTCTAAAAGGTATGGGAGAGGACTGTCTAAGAAAAAGGAAAGAGAGACAAATGTCATTTCCCGAGAGAGGCGGAGAAGGCCTCATGGTAGAAAAATAGTCACCAGCAATAACATGTAGCTTTTGTTACTCCTGTTATTAAAATAGCTCCTGTTGTTCAAGCTACTCCAACATATCAGCCACAATTTCAGCAACAACATACTCAATAAAATAATTATCAACAAGGCCATTTTTACAACAACAAAAAAAATGACCCGCTTCCTATGACTTACATTGAATTGTTTCCCTCATTAATGATGAAGAATCTTGTTCAAACTTAAAGTCCTCCAGCTATACCAAAAGATTCACCTTGGTGGTACAAACCTAACGCTCATTGTGCTTTCAATTAAGGAGTGTCTGAGCATGACATAGAGAATTTTTATCCTTTCAAGATGGAGATACAAAGGTTGACAAAGTGTGGTATCTTGTCTAATTAAGACAATAGGCCTAATGTGAAAGCAAATATGTTTCCTAATCATGGTAATGCTTTTGTTAATATGGTGGATGGGTGTCCCGGTTCATACCGTATTTTGATGTCAACTTGACTCGAAGGTCTCTTGTCAATATGCATGCTACTCTGTGTGAATACAACCATTACGAGCATGACCATGCCGCCAATTGTATTTGTTATGTGAACCCCTGTGTGTGTGCGTGTGTGTTACTGTGAAAAGAGATCTGCAAGAAATGATTGATCAAAATTTGATTCAAGTTACTGAGAAAAAGGAGGAAGGGGATCACAACGTGAATGTAATTGTGCCTCATTTCAACATTCCAGACCCAGTTGTCATTTCCTATGATAGTCTAAAATTTGTTCATATTCCCTTGGTTTATCGTGTGGTAGCGCCTACACCGTATGTCTCTAATAAAGTTGTTCCTTATAAGTATAATGCTACAATGATTGAATATGGTAAGGAAGTGCATATTCCTTCTTTGACTTATGTAGTGTGTATTGCTGATGTAAGCAGAGTGACCCAAAGTGGTCGAGTATTTGCTTATGAGCCTCTAAAGAGAGTGGAAGATGTGACTATAGGGAAACAAGTTCAACTTGAAAATGCTATTGCTCAATCTGCCCAGTCTAGCGGTGTGAATCAAAAAGTTAATGATGATAAGGTATTAAAACTGATCAAAAAGAGTGAATATAAAGTGGTTGATCAACTTTTGCATACACCTTCTAAGATATCAATGTTATCTCTGTTGATGAGCTCTGAAGCTCATAGATAATCTTGAAAAAGGTCTTGGAGCAGGCATATGTGGATCACGACGTGACAGTTAATCAGTTTGATAGCATTGTGGCTAATATAACTTCTTGTAATAATATGAGCTTCTGTAATGAAGAATTGCCCGATGAGGTAAGAAACCACAACTTGGCTTTGCATATTTCTATGAATTTCCAAGAAGATGTTATGTATAATGTGTTAGTTGATACTGGTTAATCTTTGAATGTGATGCTAAAATCTACTTTGTCAAGACTCTCCTACCAAGGTGCTCTGATGCGTTATAATGGAGTTATGGTGAAAGCCTTTGATGGCTCAAGGAAGACTATAATTGGAGAGGTTGATCTCTATATCAAGATATGTTTGTGTTTATTCCAGGTTACTTTTCAAGTAATGGACATCCACCATGCTTATAGTTGTCTTTCTATATTGTGGAGCATAAATTGTCTTTGAAGCCTGAATGTCTGCATGTGAAGCAGAAATTAACAAGAACTCATCCTGAAATAGTTGTGAAAATTAAAGAGGAGGTTCAGAAGTAGATTGGTGTTGGTTTTCTTGTTAAATCTGAGTATCCTCAATGGGTGGCTAATATTGTGCCTATTCCTAAGAAAAACAGAAAGGTCCAAATGTGTATTGATTACATAGACTTGAATAAAGCTAATGCAAAAGATGATTTCCCATTGCTACCCATTGATATGTTGGTAGATAATATGACTAAGTTTAATGTATTCTCCTTTATGGATGCTTTTTACGGATATAATCAAATCAAAATGACAGACTCTCTAGCGACTATGGCTTCCATGATTGAAGTGAATCAATGGAATGATGTGCCTATGATTAGTGTAACACATCTTGATAGACCTGCTCATGTGTTTGCAGTAGAAGAGGTCCAAGATGATAAGCTTTGGTATCATGATATAAAAAATTTCTCCAAAGTAAGAGTACCCACTTGGGGCATCTAGTCAAGACAAGAATACTTTGAGAAGTTTGGCTGGAAATTTCTTTTTGAATGAGAATGTGTTATACAAGAGAAACTTTGACATAGTCTTACTCAGATGCATAAATAGACACAAATCAAACGTGTTAATGAAAGAAGTTCATGAAGGATCCTTTAGTACTCATTCCAATAGATATGCAATTTCTATAAATAAAATATTTGAGAGCAGATTACTATTGGCTGGAAATGGAATCTGACTACTGCAAAATGTGAAGAAGTGCCATAAATGTCATATTTATGCTGACAAGATTCACGTGCCACCAACTCTTCTCAATGTTATTTCTTCTCCACAGTCTTTCTCTATATGGGTAATTGATATGATTGGCATGATTGAGCCCAAAGCTTTGAACAAACATCGTTTCATTCTTATGGAAATTGATTACTTCACCTAGTGGGTTGAAGAGGAATCGTATGCTAATGTGACCAAGCAAGTTGTGGTCCAGTTTATCAAGAATAATATTATATGTCGATATGGTGTTCCAAGTAAGATCATTAGTGATAATAGATTGAGCTTGAATAACAAGATGATGAAAGAGCTTTGTCAGGAATTCATGATTGAGCACCATAACTCTTATCCTTATAGACTGAATATGAATGGGGTTGTTGAATATGCTAACAAGAACATTAAGAAGATTATTCAACAGATGGTTGTGACATGCAAGGACTGACATGAGATTCTCCTTTTTGCTTTGCATGGGTATCATGCATCCGTCTATACTTCAATAGGGGAAACCCTTTTCTTTCTTGTGTATGGCATGGAAGTAGTGCTCCCCGTAGAGGTTGAAATCCTATCATTGAGGACCTTGATGGAAGCCAAGTTAACTGAGGTTTAATAGTGTCAATGCAGATACAATCAATTGAATCTGATTGAGGAAAAGAGAATGACAACTTTGTACCATGGTTAGTTGTACCAACAAAGGAAGAAGAATGACTTTGACAAGAAATTTTGACCACGTGTATTCAGAGAAGGCGACCTCGTCCTCAAAAAGATCCAATCTTTCATTACTGATTCTAGGACAAGTGAACTCCTAATTATGATGTCACGTATGTTGTTAAGAAAGCCTTATCTGGCAGTGAATTGATTCTTACAACTATGGGTGGTGATGAGATCACTTGTCATGTGAATGTCGCTGTAGTCTAGAAATACTTCGCCTAAAAGACTAAAAGAACATTTCATTAAGTTGAAAACCTAAAAGGGAGGCTTAGGCAAAAATGAACATCGGTGGATGGAAAACCCTAAAGGGTGGTCCAGGCTAAAATTAGAGACATAAACAAAAATAATCATCTCGGTAAATTGAAAACCTGAAAGGGCGATCTAAGCAAAGTTTAGGGATCATGACAAGTAACTACATCAGGCCATATTGGATCACTTGAAGCAACCATGACTATCAAAGAATATCTTCAATCATCCCCAACAGAAATTCCGAACACAATGGAGTTTAAAGTTGTAAGGGAGAATAGTGACCAATGTTTTCAATGTATCCCTTTCCATGTATTTACCATTTTCAAGATTTTTAATGATCACTGGAGTTACTCCATTTGCGGACTACCATTATATCAATAAAATTTGAGCCTTTTATCCATTTGTTTGCAATTATTTATTTTGTTTATGTTTACAAAATTTCATTTCATTTTTATGATGACTTTTGAAACAAATTAATAATTGATTGAGCTTTTGAAAAGCATGAAAACATTTATCTTTGATCTATGAATATGAAAGGAATGTCAACGGTTATTTCGAGAACGGTAAGATCTTGAAGTGCATAACTTGGTTATCCCCAAAACGAAGTTCGATCTTGTGTTCTAGTCAAACTCAGTTTCCACTCCAGTATGATTACTTAGACGATTTATGAGGATATTTTGTATCCCCACAAGAGGTCCGAATACCTGTTCAGTTTACGCCACTTTAACAGATTTCTCGGTCCCCAACAAAATTTTGTTCATGTATAATTAGTTGAATATGGTTCTACCTAGTAAAACCATTAAGACCTGATTGGGCATTTGAAAGATTTTAGATTTTGTTTTCCTTTGTCATGGATTCCCCTACAAAATTTCATTTTTTATCCCCAACAGTGAGCAAGGTTGAAGTGTTTCCTCCCTAGATAGTTGGGAGACTTGTTCTGTTGACATACTTTTCCATCCCTGGCTGAGTTTCAAAATTTTCCTCTACATAGAATGTAGCTCCCCAGTACAAGAAGTGTTAATATAGATTCCAGTTGTTAGGTTCTCTCTTACCTAGTGTTGGGTATTGATTTAAAATCCCTCGCATCCTGACTTTAGCTACAATATTAACTTTTTGTATTCCCAGAGAAATCGGCAAGTCCCAGATGTTTTCCTCAAAATGGTTAATACATAGAGAGTTTTCTTGTATCTCCACCAGATATTAAGGTTGGTGCATCTTGTTTACATTATGTTAATCCCTAACAGATATATCATATTCCCTCAGTGGATCCATCATTTTTTTCCCTCAATAGAGCTTACATGGATGTTCGGAAAATTTGTTCGATTGTCTCTTTCCTCAGCAAGTCTTTCTATCCCAAATGCGGAGTTGGTATTAAGGATTGATAACCCCTGGAGATTTTTAGATCTGTGTTTACCTCCAACAAGTCTTCATTGTTCCATTAGTAGAAACAATTGTCATTATTATATCCCCAAGCAGGATGTAGAAGTAACGACTTGTTTTGTTGGTTTTCCCTCAACAATTGTTTCCATTCCCTTTATCTTGACTGGTCGATGTTATCCCCATTAGAGTTTACTTTTTATACATCCCCAAAAATTATTCATCCTCCCGAATTGGAATTTATGTGAATGTATCTTATCCCCTATAGAATTGGAAGATTTCTTTTGTATTGCAGTGTTTCGTCAGCATATCCTTCCCTCAAAGTGGATTCATGATGTTATCCCTTTTGTGGATTACTGAAAATTGATTTTAGGGTTTCTCCCAAACAGTATATTTCTCTACTCAATATGAGTTGATCCTTTTAGCAGGATCTAATTCCTTTGATGGCCTTTGCTTATTCCTTGCAGGATTACTCCAGTTGAATCCCTAGCAAAATCTCTAGGGATTATCTCCATCTTGTTGAGATTAGCCGAGAATCCGTCAGATTTGTGATGGTTATTTATCATATGTTTATCTTTATTTCTATGTTGTCAGCATATTCATACATATATTCATGCATCTTCTTTATGCATAACATCAAGTTATGCATTTTTTTTCATTTTTCCTGATGTTTTCCCCGCTCTCTGGTGTTGTTTTCTCTGCATATTGTGTGTATCCTCTCTCCAATAGAGTGTCGAACTTAAGCAGAGATAATTTATCCTTTCTAAATTCCCCAATGAGCTTGATCCTTTTAGAAGATGTTGATTTAGTTTCCTTTCCATCTCCTTAGTTGGACGAAACTTTCCCCAGTCGAGAAATTTACTCCTTGGGGAAATTCTAAATTGACCGTTCTCTCCGGTTTGTTCCTAGATTGAACTTTGGTCCCCTGAGAATCTATTACCTTTGTCGTACTTCCCGTTTGTTGGTAGTAGGTAATATCTCTCATATCCTTTTGAGTTACCTTAAGTAGCCACTTCGGTGGGTAATCAGTAATCTTTCCTTTTGAGTTACATTAAGTTGCCACTTTGGTGGGTAATTGGTAACCTTCCCTTTTGAGTTACCTTAAGTTGCCACTTTGGTGGGTAATCGATAATATTTCCCTTTAAGTTACCTTAAATTTCCACTTCGGTGGGTAACCTTTCCCTTTGAGTTACCTTAAGTTGCCACTTCGGTGGGTAATCGGTAATCTTTTCCTTTGAGTTACCTTAAGTTGCCACTTTGGTGGGAAATCGCTAATATTTCCTTCTGAGTTACCTTTAGTTACCACTTTGATGGATAATCGATAATCTTTCCTTTTGATTTACCTTAAGTTGCCACTTCGGTGGGTAATCGGTAATTGTTCCCTTTGACTTACCTTAAGTTGCCACTTCGATGGGTAATCAGTAATCTTTCCCTTTGAGTTACCTTAAGTTCCCACTTCGGTGGGTAATCGATAATAGTCAAACAAAAACACTCCCTCATCCTCGTGTCGGAAGCTCAAATCCACCATCATTTCAGATTCCCATTCCATTTATAGTTTTAGAACGAAATAGTGACGCCATCAATGAGAATCAACTTCTTATTACTATATTCTCCATGATTTCATTACCTCTCTTTTATTTATTAGTTTGTAACCTTCTTAGATCACTGAATCAAGAGCAATCTGAACCACATGCAAAGATTCATCTTATTCAATCCAACAAGCTATATCTCAACTTTGATTTCCTAAATTTTGATATCTCTGATTTGTGCAATTCCTAGTGATGGAAGGATTCAATGTTACCCGTTCAACTATTTCTCGAGAAGCCACACCCACTACTACAACTCAAGCAGAATTAACCACCTCCTCAGCAAAGTGTTGCAAATCCAGAAGCGATGATTTTGATGCATCCAGATTTCGTATACTTCTGGAAGTATTTATAGATATAGTAATGTTGTTGTTGTGAGATGTTTTTATTAAAACTTAAACATATATATGTTTGTCCATGTAAAGAGTTCAATGAAGCTATGCATTTTATTTAGTCACCTTTTAAAAAGGATTGAATCTCTCTTTCATATTTTTTAACACAAAATCTCTCTTTAATTAAAGTCATATTATAGTTTGTCTTGCTATCAAGAATCACAGTCTTGTTTCATAGAAGTTAAGAATTAAGTGATTGAGTTGTAAAAAAAATCCCTAACCCTTGTGTTATTTTTGACATCCCTTTTATTTTTTTCTTGTTACTGTCAAGGTCTCCGCCTCTACCTTGTGTGTATTCCCCAATTGGATGTTATCGTTCTGACTATTTTATATTCTATGGCCATCCACTATAGAATCACCTTCTTGTTACCATTGTGATTTTTTTTTCTTTCTCTTTGCCTATGTAGTTTTCCCTTCTTTTGTTTTTCTTCCACTTTTCATTGATGCTCTTGTGATCTTTGTAGTCCGTTATTCTCTATGCAGATAGTTGTTTTAATCTTCGTCTTTATCCCCCTGTCAATATTTCGCTCTCCTCATCTACGCAACCACCATGGCTAAGAAGGAACACATTGGAACTAGCACAGAAGTTGCTTGCCAAATTGTATTTGTTAACAAAACAGATTACAACCATTACTATGAGAAAAAATACAACACAACACAAGGAATTCATCTTCTGGGTAGTGTGCAACATATACCTGCCAAGGCCAAGCCTGCAACCAACAACTCCTTGCAAGTCTTCTTCTTTTATAAAGAATACGAAATTCAGGATTTGACCAATATGAGCTAAAACATTCTTGGAAAAATCATAATTGAAACACCCATTCACAAAAACTCCCTGGAAACAGCCCTAAGTGGAATTTAGCTCAACACTTCAGGCCTTCAAATTCTGGAAATCGAGTTGGATACCTACAAAATCACAATGGAAAAAAAGGAAGATTAATACAGGATCCTAAAAGGTAGCCCTTGGTTATTTCGTAAGTCATGGCTGATATTACAGGAATGGGATGGAAAGAAATCCATTAACAATCTTGAATTCTCAAAAGCACCTATCTAGGTGCAAATTTGGGGGCTCCCATCAAATGTTAAAACCACACTGATGGGAAATAAGCTCGGGGAAAAATTGGAGAGGTCCTAGAAACTGGTATATTTCATATGCCAGATAAAAATTTGGTGGTTAAGGATAAAATCTAGGTGGATATACATACTCCTATCAACCAAGGATTGTATATACGTAGTAAACATAATGGGGTTACGTGGATCAAGTTCAGATATGAGAAACTACCTATTTTATTTTTATTGCAATTTGATGGGTCACAGTGAGGATTTCTGCACACACAAAAAACACAACCTCTGGTCCATGGCATCTCTGAAGTCAACCCTCTCAAACCATGGCTTAAAGCTACATAATCTGGCAAGAAACATATTGACCTTGAAGATAGATTATTCAGTAGAATCCCTATAAAAAACCGAATACGAGTCAATACAGTCCCATGCCCAAAGCTATGTTGGAACAGTTACAAGAAGTATCAGTAAAGGAGACTGAAACACCAAAGGGAGATGGACAATCACACGTTACAAATGGAAATAAAAAAATAAAATGCATAGATTGGGAAGAAACTACATAAAACATAACAGAAAATACTGAAATGGTTGACCTCACAATAAAGATTGTGGAAGAATCATGAAGATCCTAGCTTGGAATTGTAGGGGATTGGGAAACCCCCACACTCTAAGAGTCATTAAGCATGTGATCAAATAGCATAAACCTAATATCCTTTTCTTATCTGAAAGTAAAAAAGTTTAGTAATGATGTTTGTTTTTTCAATATAGCCAAAATTGGTCACTTAACCAATTTTGTAGCTACTAATTGTGTTTGTAATGGGAATGGGAGTGTTGGGGGGCTAGCTCTGTTTTGGAATTTTGATGTAAACCTAAATGTGTTAGATCAAAAAAAAATACCAAGTTAAAAACTCAAAAATTTCACTATAAAAAACATTAAAAAAAACAAAAGTTTGAAGTTAATAAACTCAACAATTTCAATATAAAAATCATAACAAAGGATCCAAGTTAAAAACTCAATAAATTCACTATAAAAAACATAAAAATGTTCCAAGTTAAAAATAAAAATAAAAAATAAAAATAAAAACTCAACAATTTCACTATAAAAACCATATTAAAAAGTTTCATGTTAAAAAACTCAACAATTTCACTATAAAAATCACACACACAAAATTCAAGTTAATTTGTTCTACAATTTCACTATAAAAACCATAACAAAAAAAAACTCAAAAATTTTACTATAAAAAACATAAAAAATGTTCCAAATTAAAAAAAAAACTAACAATTCCACTATAAAAATCATAAAAACAAGTTCCAAGTTAAAATACTCAACAATTTCACTATAAAAATCATTAAAAAAAAGTTTCATATTAAAAAACTCAACAGGTTCACTAACCATAAAAAAAAGTTCCAAGTTAAAAAACTTAACAATTTCACTATAAAAACCATAACAAAAGATTTCATGTTAAAAAACTCAACAATTTCACTATAACAATAATAATAAAAAGTATCAAATTAAAAAACTCAACAATTTCAAAATAAAAACTAAAAAAAAATAAGTTAAAAAACTCCATAATTTCAATATAAAAACCATAAAACAAAATCATAAGTTAAAAAATTCAACAATTTTATCATAAAAAAAAAAGTTCAAAAGTTCAAAGTCATATACCATTTGAATCGATTTTTCGTGTTGATCATAAATATATAATTTAGTTTTTTGTCGTTCCGATGTACATTTTAGTCAAACCGATGCATTCTTTAATCGATTTTTTTGCCCATTTTTTATTACTTTTCCGATATAATTCCTAGCTTGTTTCACAATTTGCAGTATATATTTGACTTCTTTATAAAATTTCGATTTCAACTCGTTGAATTCGATTCCAATTAAGCGCTATCGAAAATTTGTTCAAAGTTGATATTTTCAATTTTACACTACTGCGTATTAACATTACTGCTACTTTTTTTTTATACTTGTTTAATGTTTTTTCTTTATTACTTTTTTTAACTCTTCTAAATTGAAGTTTATAACAACAACAATATTAGTTAGATATTGATAATAAATTAGAATATCAATGAGTAATATTGCATGCATACATAAAAAGTTAAGATTGTCTCAAACTCAATGCTAAACATTGATTTCTTATATTTCTTATCAAGAATTGATTGTCTTTTATAACTTTCAAAAAGTGAGATAATTCCTATTTTGAAGCCAAAATTCAATATAAATGTCACTGCTATGTTACTACTACTATGTTTTATATTACTGCTACTTAGTTAGTTTTGTTTCATATAATTTAAATTCCTCTTTACTCATTATTATTATTATCATTATCATATATTAGTCTTATTTAATATATCCTAATCTCATACTGTTATATTTTTTCTTCTTTCTTTTCTTTATTTTATATATATATATATATATATATATATATATATATATATATATATAATAAATTAATTTAATATAATATAATTTCAAGATATGTCACAATTTCACTAATAATTAGATTAGATTTTTAGAAATGATCCTATACATTCTACACTAAATTATCATAGTCATTAGATTTAATCTTGTTTATAAAAAAAATAAGATTTTAGTTCTCTTCATTAATTAGGATTAGGTTGATTAATATTAGGATTAAATTCATAAATTAGAATTAATTTTCATAATTAGAGTTAGATTAGAATTAGTTATAAAATCAGGATTTTGTGGCATCAAACTTTTTTTTCTCTCTGTTCAAAGTCCAAAAAAAATATAAGGATGATCATTTCTTGGCTTGGATAAATTTTCTTGCATGCCCCTTTATTGATTTAATTAATTGATAGAATATATTTTGATTAATTAATTAAGTTGATGACATTAAGACGTTGATCATGTTATTTATCATTTTGATTAATTAGTTAGATGATAAAAACACTAGAAAGTGGGTACGCATTTATATGATCCCTTTAGTTCTTAGTCAATTAGGATTTTTGGACATCAATCTTATTTTCTTTTCTTTTCTCTCTATTCAAAAGTCCAAAAAAAAATGCATGATGATCATTTCTTGGCTTGAATTAATCTTTTTCCATGCCCCTTAATTAATTAATTAGTTGATTGAATATATTTTGGTTATTTAATTAACTTGATGACATTAAGACATTGATTATGTTAGTTAATTCTTTTGATTAGTTAGTTAGATGATTAAGACACTAGAAAGTAGGTAAACATTTACATGGTTCCTTTAGATCTTAGTCAATTAGGTGATTAAGTTAGCTTAGAATTAGTTAGAAATTTAGGATTTTGTGCCATCAATCTTATTTTCTTTTCTTTTCCCTCTATTCACAAAAAATCATGATGATCATTTCTTGGTTTGGATTAGTTTTCTTGGATCCCCCTTTGTTGATTTAATTAATTTATTAAATACATTTTGGTCGATTAATTAAGTTGATGACATTAAGACATTGATCATGTTAGTTAATCATTTTGATTAATTAGTTAGATGATCAAGACACTAGAAAATGGATTAACATTTACATGATCACTTAAGACCACCTGTTCAAGGCTTTGCAATGCTCAATCAGCTTCTGGTTGAGACTTACTTTGATTGTTTTCTTTAGTGAAAGATCAAGTGCTCAAAAACATAGTATGAGACTTTTTATCTCAACTGTTCAATAACTTTTTCAACAAAGAAGAAGACAAGGTGTGCATGATTATGAATCAGAGGTACAAGAAGATAAATCGTAACAAAATGTTTTGTACTGCTTATGATTTCATGAATATATAGTTTAGGGAAATCATAAGGCGGTTCACAATTTACAACATCTAACAGAAGAATTTGTATAGCACAAATTGTTGTTCATTGTGAACCCTATTGATTTTCTTCAACCGGATAGAGACACTGAACATCTCTATCTTTTCTAGTTCTTGCAATCTTCACACCTGATTTTAGTGAAGCTTCTACTATTTATATCAGGACATAAAAAACTAGTCATTTGAGAAGATATTTACTACTGATATCTTGATATCTCTCAAGTACAAAATATGTTGAGAAGTTGTAAAATTATAATCTTGATTCATCGTATAAATTCATTAACTGATGTGTCTTTATAAGTGTCTTGTAATTTTAGAGCCGTTGAGATTAGTTGACGTAAAGTATGTTAACTCTCCTCGAGCCTTGTGAGATATAGCTACAAGTTGACTCTTGTTGAAGTGACAAAGTATTACGCTCTTCAGTACGTTTAGTATAAAGCATTATTATAGGTTATGCATGTTATCAGAAGTCAGAGACAACTATCAAGTAGGGAAACAATACATTTCTTTTTCTGATGCTGAAAACTTCAGCATTAGATTCTCCACTAGACCATGCATAATAAATGCTTGCCAGATTCTGTTTCTTCATAAGCATATAACTCGCCATACTATAGTGTATCATTCCATTAGGCTTTGCATGTACATCTTCACATGCACACTTAATCACACATTAGATAATATCATTGTTCTTTTAAATACAATTGTTATCATCAAAACCGAAGTGGAAGACGCTCAGAACAGATGTTTTTCTAACACACCTCTATGTTTCAGTATATTGGAATAAAAGGTTTGTCTAGTTGAGTTATAAATTCAATATTTTTATATACACCTCTATGTTTCAGTAACTTGGCATAAAAGGTTTGTCTAGTTGAGTTGTAATATTCAACACCATCCATCTTGTTAGATTGAAGTTGATCACTAGGGCTTAGTGATTATAATCTCATATCACTGGATGTGTGATAGAGAAGAAATTGAGTAGATTATCATGTTTAGTGGGAGGCACTAAATAGAAGGTCATTGGGTTGTGTTAGAAAAATGAACAACATAGGGTTTATTTTTTCTTGTAGGTCTAATTTTACTAAACTACTACTAGTGAATTTCCTTTCTTGGATTGGGGACTCAACCCCACGACGTAAGTGTGGTTTCACCTAACTAGGTTAGCAATTGATTATGTTATTTATTTATTTTTTGCTCATTCATCTAGTATTTATTATTGTAATGGTTTTGGTATACTTGTCGAAACGGTTGTCGAAGTATCGAGTTTGACATTTGTCCCTTGAATTAGGATACCCAAATTAGTTCCTTTTTTTTACACATGTCTTTTAGGTGTATTAACATTTCCACTTCCCGTGGAAGCTATTTCATTAGGGGATATATTGGTTGATACATTTCCCTGGAAAATCCCTTTCCCGTATCCCTATTTTTTCATAGTTTTTCTTACTCAGAAAAATACACACGCCTAAGACAACTTTGGAGGAGGATATGAGAAGAGGATAAGAAACTCAATTGTTTTTCCTAGTGCAGAGGAAAAATTATCCTTTCTTTTATATCTAACATGAAGAGGGTTTGAAAAATATCAAGTATTTTCATGTTTGAGATATCGCGTCCTTGTATTCTAATTATGGCATGGTCGCTAGATTTCGTCAGAGTTTTCGATTTTATAGCATAAGACGTGAGGAGGGTGTGATATTATAACCTTGTTCAGAAACATAGGGGGTCAATATGGACACCTCTGACGAGACATATACTCCTTATTTTTATTTTCATATATGTGTTATTCACGAGTTGGGAGTCTTGGTCCCTTTTACTTATTTTGAGGTCGATTTTCTGATGATTTATAACTCTTCCCCCTCTCATTTAACCCCCAACATGTGGAGTATGCTTATGGCTTTCCATATAACAATTATGGAAATACCAACAATATCCCTATTGACAAATTAATGAAAAAATGAAAAACAATTAAAATAAAATAAAATATTGAAATATCACTAAAAATCAAATAAAATCAAAATAAGACACCATAATTTTTCCAGATAATTTTGAAAATATGAAAATAGAAAATAAATAAAAAATAGAAAATAAATATTAAAAAAATAGAAAAACAAGGAATTTGGATTTTTTTTTCCGGGGGTGACCCATATTTTGTCCCTCGTCCCAAAATAGGGGACTTTGATTTATGAATATCTTTCTCTAAAATAGCATGTAAAAATTTCGATTGGGACCTGATTTTTCAAAGAGAAAAATTGGTTTTTAATGTTAGGTCGCGTAAAGGCCAAAACAACAAGAATGAAATGGCTAAGACGCAGAATTGCAACACCTATGACTCTAATGTTGGTTAAAATCGAAAAGAATTAAAATAATTGAAGTTATGATATTTCAGTTATTTATTCTTTTTGTAGCTCAAGTTATGATATTCACGTCAAAAGGTTGTCAAAGTACAACTTATTCAGAAAATAAATAACTGAATTAAAATAAAAGCATAAATAAGTTAAACTTAGAAAACACACTCAAAACAGTTAAATAAAAGTAAAAAGTCATAAAAATCCCTTAGCACAAAATGAAATGTGGTGCATTAAAATACATTGATCAATGATTGGAATTATTTAGTAACCATGAGAGAAGAACTCGGGTCAATCGAGAAGAATGATACTTGAAAGCTGGTCGAAAAGTCAATTAAGAAGCCAATTGATGTGAAGTGGGTTTACAAGCTGAAACGAATGTCAAACGATGAAATTTACAAGCATTATGAAAGAATAATGGCGAGCTGTTTTCTATAAAAACCTGGTATTGATTTCGATAAAGTGTATGCACATGTGGCGAGGCTGGAGACAAGCAAAATTGTTGTGTCGACAACAACATACATAGGGTGAAAGATACATCAGTTGGATGTAAAATTAACATTTCTGAATGGACCTCTAGAAGAACAAGACTATTTTAGTGAACCATCAAGATTCAAAATCAAAGGGCATGAGTCGAAGGTGTACAAATTAATGAAGACTCTATATGGTTTGAAGCAAGCTCTAAGAGCTTGGAATAAGAGAATATATAGCTTCATGATCGAAGCATGTCTTACAAAGTGTGTACCTGAACACAGAGTGTATGTCAATGGTTTAGACAGGGTCAGGTGAATCATCATATGCATGTATGTAGATGATTTGTTGATTATAGGTGTAGGTGAAGTAGAGATAAGAATAGTTAAGTCGAAGTTGATGTAAGAATTTGAAATGTCTGACCTATGGGATTTGTTATATTTCTTAGGGATGAAGTTCAAAGACACAAGTGAAGGAGTATTCTTACACAAAAAGAAGTCTGCCCAAGATATCTTAAAGATGTTCAAGATGAACAACTGTATTGCAGCTGCAACGCCATTAAAAACTAGAGCAAAGTTGAAGACACTACTACAAAAAAAAACATGTAAATTGAACGCAAAGTTGATTTAACCTCGGTTACAGAGACGAGGTAACAAATGACGTCATGAAAAGATGTCATTTTACCCCCTCGAATGGCGTCATGAAAAAATGTCATTTTACCCCCTCGATTTTAAAATAACTATGAGAATGATTGAAATGGTCATTGGTTTTATCCCCAATAATAACTTTTTTATATTTTTAAAACTAACACCATATATCCCTCTCGGTTTATTAACATAACCGAAGGCAAATATATATGTGTGACACTAAAAAAGATATTAAAATGGGAAAAAACATATGTGATAAAAAAAATAATATAAATTATTTAAATTAAAATGGGTTTAATACGATATTAAAACAGGAAAATCTTTATAAGTTAATGAGATATTAATTTTCATAATTAGAATTATATTAGAATTAGTTAAAAAAATTAGGATTTTGTGGCATCAAACTTTTTTTTTCTCTCTATTCAAAGTCCAAAAAAAATAAGGATGATCATTTCTTAGCTTGTATAAATTTTCTTGCATGCCCCTTTATTGATTTAATTAATTGATTGAATACATTTTGATCAATTAATTAAGTTGATGACATTAAGACGTTCATCGTGTTATTTATCATTTTGATTAATTATTTAGATGATCAAAACACTAGAAAGTGGGTACACATTTATATGATCCCTTTAGTTCTTAGTCAATTAGGTGATTAAGTTAGATTAGAATTAGTTAGAAAATAAAGATTTTTGGACATCAATCTTTTTTTTTTCTCTCTATTTAAAAAGTCCAAAAAAAAATCATGATGATCATTTATTGGCTTGGATAAATCTTTTTACATGCCCCTTAATTGATTTAATTAATTGATTGAATACATTTTGGTTATTTAATTAACTTGATGACATTAAGGCATTATTCATGTTAGTTAATTCTTTTGATTAATTAGTTAGATGATTAAGACACTATAAAGTAGGTAAACATTTACATGGTCCCTTTAGATCTTAGTCAATTAGGTGATTAAGTTAGATTAGAATTAGTTAGAAAATTAGGATTTTGTGCCATCAATATTATTTTCTTTTCCTTTCCCTCTATTCACAAAAAATCATGATGATCATTTATTGGCTTGGATTAGTTTTCTTGCATCCCCCTTTATTGATTTAATTAATTTATTGAATACATTTTGGTCGATTAATTAAGTTGATGACATTAAGACATTTGATCATGTTAGTTAATCATTTTGATTAATTAGTTAGATGATCAAGACACTAGAAAATGGGTTAACATTTACATGATCCCTTATGATCTTAGTCAATTAGGTGATTAAGTTAGATTAGAATTAGTTATAAAATTAGGATTTTGTGACATCAATCTTATTATATTTTATTTTCTCTCTATTCAAAAGTCCAAAAAATATCATGATGATAATTTCTTGGCTTGGATAAATTTTCTTGCATGCCCCTACGTTGATTTAATTAATTGATTGAATATATTTTGGTCAATTACATGACATTAAGACGGTGATCATGTTAGTTAATCCTTTTATTTAATTAGATAGATGATCAAGACACTAGAAAGTGGGTAAACATTTACATGATTTGTTGAGATCTTATTCAATTAGATGATTAAGTTAGTTAATTTACAAATTACAACCATTATTATGGGAAAAAAGACAACACAACACAAGGAATTCATCTTTTGGGTAGTGCGCAACATATGCCTGCCAAGGCAAAGCCTGCAACTAACAATTCCTCGCATGACTTCTTCTTTTATGAATAAGAATAAATCCAGGAATCGGCTGATCTTAGCTTAAGTATTCTTGGAAAATCATAACTTAAAAACTCATTCACAAAAAGTCCATGCAAGCAGCACAAGGAATTCATCTTCTGGGTAGTGTGCAATAGATACCTTCCTGGGCCTAGCCTACTTAGAGCACATGTCTATGACTTAACATGCTTAACCAACTCCTGATCAAGACTTCCTTGCTTATAGCACATGTCTAAGACTTTCACCTTTGCATATAGCACATGTCTATAACTTAACCCGCTTAGACCACTTGTTCAAGGCTTTGCAATGCTCAATCAACTTCTGATTGAGACTTACTTTGATTGTTTTCTTCAGTGAAAGATCAAGTGCTCAAACAAATAGTATGAGACTTTTTATCTCAATTGTAGAATAACTTTTTCAACAAAGAAGAAGACAGGGTGCGCATGATTCTGAATCATAGGTACAGGGAGATATATCGTAACAAAATGTTTTGTACTGCTTATGATTTCCAGAATATATAGTTTAGAGAAATCATAAGGCAGTTTACAATTTACAACATCTAACAGAAGAATTTGTATAGCACAAATTGTTGTTCATTGTGAACCCTGTTGATTTTCTTCATTCAGATAGAGACGTTGAACATCTCTATCTTTTCTAGTTCTTCCAATCTCCACACCTGATTTTAGTAAAGCTTCTACTATTTATATCAGGACATAAAAAACTAGTCATTTGAGAAGATATTTTCTACTGATGTCTTGATATATTTAAAGTATAAAATATGTTGAGAAGTTGTACAAAGATAATCTTGATTTATCTTATAAATCCATTAACTGATGCGTCTCCATAAGTGTCTTGTACTTTTTAGATACGTTGAGAGTCGTTGACGTAAAGTATGTTAACTCTCCTTGAGCTTTGTGATATATAGCTACAGACTGACTCTAGTGAAGTGACAAAGTAGTACAATCTTCAGTACGTTTAGTATAAAGCATTATTATAGTTTATGCATGTTATCAGAAGTTAGAGACAACTATCAAGCAGGGAAACAATACATTGCTTTTTCTGATGCTGAAAACTCCAGCATTAGAGTTTCCACTAGACCATGCATAACAAATGCATGCCATATTTTGTTTCTTCATAAGTATATAACTCAACCATACTAAAGTGTGTCATTCCATTAGGTTTTGTATTTACATTTTCACCTTCACACTTAACCACACATTAGATAATACCATTGTTCTTTTAAACACAATTGTTATCATTAAAACCAAAATGGATGACGCTTAGAACAAGTGTTGTTCTAACACACCTCTATGTTTCAGTATATTGGAATAGAAGGTTTGTCTAGTTGAGTTATAAATTCAATATTGTTACATACACCTCTATGTTTCAGTAATTCGGCATAAAAGGTTTGTCTAGTTGAGTTGTAATATTCAACACCATCCATCTTGTTAAATTGAAGTTGATCACTAGGGTTTAGTGATTGTTATCTCATATCACTGTATGTGTGATAGAGAAAAAAATTGAGTAGATTCTCATGTTTAGTGGGAGGCATTAAATAGAAAGTCATTGGGTAGTGTTAGAAAGATGAATAACATAGGTTTTATTTTTTTCTTGTTAGTCTAATTTTACTAAACTACTACTAGTGAATTTCCTTTCTTGGATTGGGGATTCAACCCCACGACGTAAGTATGGTTTCACCAAACTGGGTAAGCAATTGATTATATTCTTTATTTATTTTTTGCTCATTCATCTAGTATTTATTATTGTAATGGTTTTGGTATAATTGTCGAAATGGTTGTCGAAGTATCGAGTTTAACATTTGTCCCCTGAATTAGGAAACCCGAATTAGTTCCTTTTTTACACATGTCTTCTAGGTGTATTAACATTTCCACTTCCCGTGAAAGCTATTTCATTTTGGGATATATTGGTTGATACATTTCCCTGGAAAATCCCTTTCTCGTATCCCTATTTTTTCATAGTTTTTCTTAATCAGAAAAATACACATGCCTAAGGCAACTTTGGAGGAGGATATGAGAAGTGAGTAAGAAACTCAATCTTTTTTCCTAGTGTAGAGGAACAATTATCCTTTCTTTTACATCTAACATTAAGAGGGTTTGAAAAATGTCAAGTATTTTCATGCTTGAGATATCGCATCCTTGTATTCTAATTATGGCATGGTCGGTAGGTTTCGTCAGAGCTTTCGATTTTCTAGCATAAGATGTGAGGAGGGTGTGATATTATAACCTTGTTCAGAAACATAGGGGTCAATGTGTATACCTCTGACGAGACATTTACTCCTTATTTTTATTTTCATATATGTTATTCACAAGTTGGGAGTCTTGGTCCCTTTTACTTATTTTGAGGTCGATTTTCTGATGATTTATAACTTTGCCCCTTCTCATTTAATCCCCAACGTGTGGAGTATGCTTATGGTTTTCCATATAACAATTATGGAAATACCAACAATATCACTATTGACAAATTAATGAAAAAATGAAAAACAATTAAAATAAAATAAAATATTAAAATATCACTAAAAATCAAAATCAAAATAAGAAACCACGGTTTTTTTCCAGATATTTTTGAAAATATGAAAATTGAAAATAAATAAATAAAATAGAAAATAATAAAAAATAGAAAAACAAGGAATTTGGAATTTTTTTTTAGGGGTGACCCATATTTTGTCCCTCGTCCCAAAATAGGGGACTTTAATTTCTGAATATATTCCTCTAAAATAGAACGTAAAAATTTTGATTGGGACTTGATTTTTCAGAAAGAATAGGTTTTTAATGTTAGGCCGCGTAAAGGCCAAAACAACAAGAATGAAAGGGCTGAGACGCAGAATTGCAACACCTATGACTCTAATGTTGATTAAAATCGAAAAGAATTAAAATAATTGAAGTTATGATATTTCAGTGATTTATTCCTTTTGTAACTAAAGTTATGATATTCACATCAAAAGGTTGTTAAAGTACAACTTATTCAGAAAATAAATAATTAAATTAAAATAAAAGCATAAATAAGTTAAACCTAGGAAACACACTCAAAACAGTCAAATAAAAGAAACAAGTCATAAAAATCCATTAGCACAAAACGAAATGTGGTGCATTAAAATACATTGATCAATGATTGGAATTATTTAGCAGCCATGATAGAAGAACTCGGGTCAATCGAGAAAAATGAGACCTGAAAGATTGTTGAAAAGTCAATTAAGAAGCCAATTGATGTGAAGTGGGTTTACAAACTGAAACGAATGCCAAACGATGAAATTTACAAGCATTAGGAAAGAATAATGGCGAGCGGTTTTCTATAAAAACCTGGTATTGATTCCGATGAAGTGTATGCACATGTGGCGAGGCTGGAGACAAGCAAAATTGTTGTGTCGACAACAGCAACAAAGGGTGAAAGATACATCAGTTGGATGTAAAATTAACATTTCTGAATGGACCTCCAGAAGAACAAGATTATTTTAGTGAACCATCAGGATTCAAAATCAAAGGGCATGAGTCGAAGGTGTACAGATTAAGGAAGACTCTTTATGGTTTGAAGCAAGCTCCAAGAGCTTGGAATAAGAGAATAGATAGCTTCCTGATCGAAGCATGTTTTACAAAGTGTACTTGAACACATAGTGTATGTCAATGGTTTAGACAGGGTCAGATGAATCATCATATGCATATGTGTAGATGATTTGTTGATTATATGTGTAGGTGAAGTAGAGATAAGAATAGTCAAGTTGAAGTTGATGTATGAATTTGAAATGTTTGACCTATGGGATTTTTTATATTTCTTTGGATGAAGTTCAAAGACACAAGTGAAGGAGTATTCTTGCACCAAAAGAAGTATGCCTAAGATATTTTAAAGATATTCAAGATGAACAACTGTAATGCAGCTGCAACGCCATTAAAAATAGATAGAAATATATTTTTAATGAGTATTCTTTATAAGTTAACGAGGGAATCAAACTTTTCTTTACCAAAAACGTTTTAAATTCCACTCATACAACATACAGAGAAAAATAGACATTAACCCTTAATAATACTCGCAAATAAAATAAAATAAAATATCATTAAGTTTCATTATGTCACTAAAAAACTATTAAAAAAATGATGACTCCATACTTCCTACATGATAGGCACAAGTGTAACAACAACATCATTGATGAGTTGAATTAGTTTTAGATGAATCCGATTCTTCATCACTCAAGTAATTTTAACCATAGTTTCAAATTACTTACCTATTATTATTACACACATGTCAACTAAAAATAGCAAATTAAGACATTAACATTATTTTATTACCTTAAGACTAGTTCTTCATGTAACACAAGTAGAAACATTCTTAACCAACTATAATATATAAGCAACCAACACTCTGTTGAAACTCACAACATTCTCTCATCAAACACAAAAGCTAGTGAAGAAAAAAAGTTTAAAACAAACATGGCTATTGCTTCAAAGAATGTGCTAGTTTTTTGCATTGGAATGCTTCTTGTAAGCTTATGGTGCATGAAAGTGAATGGCCATGGAAAACATGGACATGCAAAAGGACATGGACAAGAAGATGCACCTGTTGGATGTAACAGCAAACATTCAGATGCAGGTGAAGAATGCACTGGTGAAGATGATCATCTTGGATTGTATGCTGATGTTGATGATTCTTTTAAGACCGTGAAGAGAACAGGTGATGGTTGGACAGGAAGACATGGAAATCCTAATGCAGGATGGGCTGATGTTGATTCTCCTAATGTTGCACACAATAATGTTGATGTTTTGGGACATTGATTTCGTTAAGTTGAAGATTCAAGAGGTTTTTATTCATGTTTTGAGTTTCGTTTTCTTGTTAGAATAATAATCTTTAGCTTTTCTTTTCATGTTGCTAAGATTATAGTTTCATTTTTTCTTGTGTTTTTTCAATTTTGTTTTCCCATTTTTATTGTTATCATGTTCATTATTTTTATCTTGAATTCTATAGAATTTTTTAATGTTGTTAGAAATTGCTAATTAAGAATAAAAATGGTAGAATTGTCAATTTCTTTAATTTAACTAACATTAAAATTTATAGTGATTAATGGTGAAATTTGATAAATTAAGACTAAAGTGAATATTTGAAATATTGTCAAACTTTATTTTTAAAAGAATTTAAATGTACTGTGTACGAAATATATACAAATATTCAACCGGATTATTTTATATCGTCAAACCATAATAATATTTTAAAAGTAAAAATGTGATATGATAGAATTTACATTGTCATTGATTAATAGTATAAAAAAGTTTTATCACTATTTGTGTATATTTCTATTTTTTTTTTTTTGAAATTATTGATTATGATTTTTAACTAAATTGAATGAATCAAATTATGATTTTTTTTACAATCAATTATGATTTTTTTTACATAAACATGTGTTTATTTTAAGAACTTTTCAAAAAAAATTATAGAATGAATCAAATCACATAATAGAAATGTTGTTAAATACAATCACTTATGATGTTTTGTATAATAACACATATTAGAACTTTTCAAACAAAAATTATAGAGACAAATCGAATCAAATAATCGAAATGTCGTTAAATAATCAAATTATTACTTATACCGTTTTGTACATAAACACATATTCACTTTTCAAACAAAAATTATAGAGACAAATCGAATCACATAATCGAAATGTCGTTAAATAATCAAACTATTTTCTATAGTTAGCAAACTAAATCATTGTTTATCAAACAATTTAATAACCATACCAAATCATTGTTAACCAAATTAAAACCTACTTCAATCTAACAACAATTAATGGTATGATATTACTGCTAAATTCTAATTTTAAAAAGGTTTAATACATGTTTTAGTTATTTTACTTGATGTAATGTTTCACTTTAATGTCTTAATTAAAAAACTTTACAAGTTAGTCATTTAATTTCCCTTTAACAATAAGTGTTATGGTGATATGTCAATTATATATGTTAACTCAAATTTGTGCAAGTCTTGTTGTCAGACCAATAGGTTTAGTGAAATTAGTTAACTCATCTGTAACGTTTTTTAGTTAAGAATAAAGTGAAATATTAAATTAGTTAAAACATGTATCAAACCTTTTTAAAATAAAATATTATTTTAATTAATATTTGATTATCACTTCTTTTATCATTTTAAAAATAAAATATTATTTTAATTAATATTTGATTATTTTTTAGATTTATTGTATCAATTTAACCTATAAACATGATAAACAATTTAGAATTTAAATTAAATATTTAAAAATATTTTAGAATTTTTAATCAATAAGTTGGTTCAAGTTATAACAAAATAGTCAAACAACTTAAAGATATTAAAATATAAAAATAAAATATAAAACAACAAAAATAACAAAAAGAAGTTGAATTGAGTTGAAGAAAAATTCATCTGATCCCAAAAATAAATTACACAGTTTAATTTCATGTATTTAAAACATATAAAATTTTAAGAAAAATTAAATTAAATTATTAAGTAATATTATAACAATTAAAATTAACAAATAATTTCTATAAAATATCAACTTGATTTATTTGATTTTTAAAAAGCTTATCAACAACTCAATCCGAACAATATCCTGGTCAGTAATACTTAACTTTTTTTATTTAATTTTTAATAAAAAAAACTCCAAAAGAGATTAAAGAAACTCCAGAATGCAACAACATTGTCTAATTGAGTATATACTTCTATAGGTAGAATTTCACTTGTAACAGAACAAAGAAAAGAACTTGAAAAGTACTAAATTTTGATATAGCTCAAAATATTACAACCATCATAATGATTGATAACTATGAATATATTATAGGAAAAAAACTATAGAATTGACAACTTCACTTATAATTGTTTGGTCCTGTAATAAACCTTACCACAAATCCAAATGTTTCTGCTGGTTGGTTGGTTGGTCACATTCAAGATCCATCCATTTGAATATCGGTAACATTTGGATTCGGATTAGGTGGATTTGTATTGAAAGGATTTCCAGTAACATTCTGACCGGCTCCGAATGTGAACTCGGTAGGAGCTATATCGAGGGGTGGTCGGGTAAATATTGACGGAGTTCCAGCGCAGTTGAAGGCGGGGAAGGCGGGAAGTGGAGGAAGATCGTTGGGTTTCGGGAAGCCGAAGCTAAGTGAAGATGGCCCTGCTGGAGGTGAGAATGCGGAAGGCAGAAGAAAAGAGTGTCCGGCTGATCCGAAAAGAGTTTTCTCATATTCCTGTAGATGCTGGTAGGCCGCTATATTCAGAAAACATGAATGCTTGTCAGAAAAATGGTGTTTAGATCGGAAACGAAACTTATCGGTAACAAAAATTAAATACCTTCAGATAATTCGACGGATGGTCTGCGTTCCTTTACCCACTGATAACTCTGTGCGAGTCTCCATCCTCTCGACTTCATCAGGTAGCCAATCACAACAGCCGGGGACCTGCAACAAGTTATGCATATGTAACTCTGATGTTGCATTAAAACTTATAGGACTAACGTATTTTGCCGATCATATATTGTAGCAATATCTTACCGACTCTTTCCTGACATGCAATGAACCAGAACACGCTCCTTATCCTTCTCACATTGCTCTGCGAAACAATCATGCGGTGTTAATTTCAATTTCACTATAACGTGTAAATCATGAACAGAGAACGTTGTGGATCATAAAATACGTGATATGTTATATAAATCAATGATGTCTATTATGGATGACGGTTCAGGGTGAAAGACTAAACTCTGCCATAAGCCTAACAAATATAACGATTAAGACATAAATTTTCAGATGACAGAAAGGAACGTACCGAGAAACTGGTTTGCTTCATCAAATTGGAAACTTTTGTCATCCGGGAGGCAATGATATGTAAATGAGTTCTTGTAGAGATTCTGACAAGAAGGGACAGTCTGCACAAACAGAAATGCAACAACGCTTAAAATGCTATAGCGGTATAACAGATAGAAGGATAGCCACTATTGCAAAGGCTAAACCAGTGTACAAAATAAACATATATACTCAAAAATACACTAAAGAACCACTATACAACAATACAGTATTAAATAGGTTATAGCATAACAATAGAAATTTCATCAATATGCCTTTCGTGAATCGAACTAGTTTACAAGATCCCTAGCTTAGAAGCTAAAATGACCGACAAAATCCACATCTCACTCGCTAGTAATTTGTGTCGTTTAGAGGTGATATGATCAATGCAACAACGTGGAGAAACTGAATACCAACCAAATCTAAACAATAATGCGGCTATTGTAACGTTGCAATGCTGCAATGTAGCAAAATTTGAAACCATCTAAATCTAAACAAAAATTGTGGCGATACAATGCTGCAACATGGTGAAAATTGAATACGACCCAAACCTAAACAAATATTGCAGCTTTTGTAATGTCGCAATGCTGCAACGTGGTGAAATTTGAGTACCACCCAAATCTAAACAATATTGTAGCATTCATGACATTGCAGAACATGGCGAAATTCAAACAAATTGCTATTAGTTTTCTAGAGCACAAAATAATGTCAAATATCAGCTATAGCTATAGTCGTGCTATAGGCACACTACGACAACGACAACAGCCAAGCCTTATTCAACCAAGTGGAATTGGCTATATGGATCAAATGACACAATAATCAATAATGCCCGATCAAAGATATCTGTCTATAGGCTCACTATTGCATAGAAATTCAATCAAACCAACATTTTCCCGGATCCGATGATCGACAACACCGAATCCAAACAACAAACACCAATCTAAATGCACAAACCCAATCCCACCACATTAACACAATCAACGCACTAATGATTTCAATACAAAAACACAACCAAGAAAAAGCCAATCATTGAATAAACAGAATCTAAATCATCCATTCAATCATTGAAAAAAAAACAGATTCCTTACATTGAGGATACGTGAAATCCCCTGAGTCTTGAGAAGCTCAGAGCGTGAAGCGTTATCATAGCTCCCCAAGTAAAGAAACTCCGGCAAGATCACAGAAGGAAAAGCACTAACTTGTATCGAACTTTTCTCCGATCCAACAGGAACTCTATGCCCACAAATCGAACAAACTTCACCTTCCTCATATTTGTGATAGTGCCCACATACCCCACAAGGGTTTTCCCTCTCTCTTTTCCTCATTATCAACACCCGGATCGAAAAACAAAGCCTTTCACACAAATCAAACCTAAAAATCAGATCTTTATCCAATTTAACAAAAACCCAGATGAAAAAAAAAACGATTTGAGATTAAGATAGAGATATATAGAGAGAGGAAAAAAAAAGGGTTTTGTTGTTTTGTGGTGACAGCAGAGCAAGAGAAGGAAAAGGAAAAGATAAAGAAACAAGAAAGGGTGAATTATAAGGAAGTTTCTTTTTTTTCTTTAATGGTTATGTCATCAATCAAGATATGATTCAATGGATTCAATTTCAATAATGAATGAATATGAATGGAAAAGGAAAAGGAAAACAGAACGGTGAAACCTAGTTTTTTGGTTGAGTTAAGATTTTTGGATATTTGGGGGATTCGAGAATCTTAGGTTTGGCACGTGATAGGGTGAATGAGTGAATAATTTGTATAGGTTTTTTATTCTATTAGATAGATCTTGTGATTGTATGAAAACTAGTCTAACACTAATTCTCTTTTTTTTTTCTTTGTCTTTTTGACTTTGCTTTCTAGATATTTAATAGTGGAATTTTATTTTATAATTGGAAAAATAATATTTTGATTAACAAATTTAATGTATGGCTTTTTTGAAAAGGATATTATATATTAATTAATAGTATTCTCCTTTGAATATATAATTTTTTTTAAAAATTACTATATTGATGGTAATATATAGTATTCTCCTTTGAATATGTAGTTTTTAAGTATTCTCTTGTTTTTTATAATGAATTTCTTTTAACTCCATCTCTCTTTATTTATATAAGAAAATATATTATTCAATTTATATATGTTAAAAAAATAATATTGGTTAAGAAAATATTTAAATTACAATTTTGATTTCTCTATTTTAGGACATTTACATTATCGAAATGAATCCTTTAAATTTTCTTTTACAAAAAAATAATTTTTTTTTATTGCTCAACGGTATTTAACAAGCTTAGAAATTGAGGAAGAGATTTATCCATATCATTCACGATGAAATTAAGGACAAATTGATTGAAACTCTACGACAATGATTGGAGGATCAAATCAGTTGCAAACTCCTTTTTGAGGGGAAAACTCAATCTTTCAAGATTCCCCACATACCCAATTATCTTAAGTACATGGGGGCCTACTGGGCTTCCCTCAGCTAGCTTGGCTTGGAAAAAGGCTTTTGAAAGTTCAAACCTCTCATGCCTTGCCTGCTCTTGATAGAGCATCTTCAGATGTTCGATCATATCGAACGTTGCCGTGTTTTCATTCTGCTTTTGCAATTCAGAATTCATGGTAGCCAACATGCGGCAAGCAGTTTCATTGGTATCATCGACATGGTTCTTATAAGTATCTCTTTCAGCCTTAGAAGCAGAACTAGGAGGTTCCTTGTCTGGAACAGGTGTCTCTAAGACATACATTTTTTTGTTATGTTTGAGGAAAATCCTCAGATTTCGGTGTCAATTAAGAAAATTTGTCCCAGACAAAATTTCCTTATCAAGGATTGATCGCAAAATGTTATTAGATGTATTTGTTGTCATGGTAATCTACAAAATAGAATGTAAAGATATAAGTATCATTAAAATAACATATTTAATTAAGCCTTTAATTAAATATGCTCCCACTATTTTACTCAAAACAAATGACCATCATCATTTGATTCGGAAAATTCCGTTGGAAGATTTTATAGTGGATCGAGATCTATATTTCGCTTTGTTTTAAGTCAAAGTTAGGCTTATTACACAAAACTCGGCTATTTAGGTTGGAACTCCTTCCAATTGCATCCAATACAATTCTCGAATATTTCAGTTGGGTGAATAACTCCTTATTCAAATCCATCATATGGATCATTCCCAACTCTTGCTTCTAAACGTATATAATCTTATTGTATTTTGTTTAGTTAAGTTTGACCCATTATTTTAGAAATTGGATATTACACTTATCCAATCGCACCTTACTAATATAGAACATGCACCTCGCGTTAGGCGAAACCTACAATATTCGATACTAGTCTTGATGAGTTCTAAAACTTGGAAAGCAAAAAACTTAATATTGGCTTTGAGGGAGTTTTAATTAGTTTGATCTCACAACTTATTTATCATATAAATCGTTCCTCACACATGCATCAACATACAAACAATATATATCAACATACATACAAATGAAACAGTTATGGCCCCTAGCGCAATTGTTCTCCCAAGCTAATGAGAGAACTTAAGCTAAACCTAATAACGATATTCACTTCTCCAAGCAAGATCTCCAAGGTTGTCCTTTGTTTTGTAGTCTTCTCTTTCTTCATAATAACATATTACATAAAGGAAACTCGTTTTACATACAAGGGAGTGAGATGAGAAAAGAAGTTACATGATGAGAATAAGAGAGAGACACAACACGCAGGTCATATTTATAAAATCCAAAAAAATAAAATAAACTAAGGTCATAACTGATCACCACAAGTAAAATAATAAACAAATTTTATTATTATTAATTTAAATCCTGTTAATTAAATAAATAAAATTGAATTTTCGGCAAAGGCATAACCTAAAACGCAGATTGCATTGACACAACTCTTGCACCGTCACAGTGCCAATGACGACCGTCACACTGCTGCCTATGACGACCGTCACTTATTTTATGGTGACCGTTCACACTTACAGAATATGTGACTCATTGACGGTGCAACCCTTGTGCCGTCATGAACCCTAATGCAATAATTTCATACCATAAAAACACCATGATTAATAATTCAATATGATTGATCCGTATGACATTGCTTCACCATACTAAAGTCGGATTTCGAAGCAAATGACCACAGATCGCTCAAACGAATGATAATCATTACATGATTCGAACTGACGAAATAAAATAGTATATCAAATATACCATATTTGCATCAAGATAATCATATCACATATGAATTAGATCGATCATATATGTGTAACTTATGGACGATTGACATATCGCTGCTTCACCATACTATTGTCGGATTTCGAAGCATAGTCAATATCAACCATCCAAACCGTACACAATCTGATGCTAAAGAATTCAATATCCGGATTTGATTTAATTTTTGTTTACGTGTTTTAATCCAATTAAAAAAACAGAAAATAAACAATTACCAGACTCATGGTTTCGTAAGTGGCTCTAATACCACTGAAGGGAAATTAGCGATATAAACGCAGCGGAAAACAAAAATTTCCCTTTAGAGATCCTTACGAAAGGTACCTTATTCTACCTCTTCTCTAATTGTCCTTATGTGTGTGACCTTGTAGGATTTCTCAATGTTGACAATTATAATAAATCATGTATTTAACATAATAAATAGTGATCATTGAACCACTTACAATGTTCCTTATTTGCTCTACTTCTCATCAAATTGTCCTTATGTGTGTGACCCTGTTGGATTTCGCGACATTGACAATTATATTATATCATGTATTTAACATAATAAACAGTAAGAGGTATCTAGCAACACATCACTGCTACCTAAGTCACAAAAATATCATGTGATCTGACAACTTTAGTGATAATACTTGTGTCTACGATTACCATTTTGCCCTTATGTGTATATTGAACACAAGACATATATTGTGTCATCCCTATCCAGTTCAATATTGGGCCCTTAGACATTTATCATGTTATACAAGATGGATAAATTACATCTAGGTCACTCATATCCCCCAACATGCTTTGTGAAGTACACATCAACTGTCTTTATGATTATCCAGTTACGGACAATGTTTGATCAACAATAAAGTACTTGATCCTAAGTCGAAGAAGTGTGTCTTCGTCGGTTACGTAAAAGGTGTGAATGGGTTTAAGCTATAGGAGGCAGTTAACATGGTAAGTTATCTTATCAACGGATCACTACATGCTTCATTAGAGAGGAATGTTGCATAGGAGGTATGGACAAGTAATCCTATTGATCTTGATAATTTAAGGATTTTTGAGTGTCCTTCTTATGTGTACATATCTAGTGAAGATCAATCCAAACTTGATCCAAACTCAAAGAAGTGTGCCTTCGTTGGTTACACAAAAGGTGTGAATGAGTTCAAGTTATGGGGTTTGATTAAAAAGAAGATGGTAGTGTATGTTAATCTGCCACTAGTGACCAATATATATATATATATATATATATATATATATATATATATAAAAGTTATGTCTGAACAATATGAGGAGCAAGACTCTGATACTAAAATTGACCATGAACCTGAAGTTTCAGGTGGATTATAGGATTATATTCTTCTACGTAACATAGAATACAATTCAACCAAGCCACTAGAAAGATATAGGTATGGAGATTTGACAACCTATGTAGTTTTTAATAGTTTTAGAGACTCTTCTAATTTTAGAAAAGTTGTAGTTAGTCAGGAGAAAGATAAGTGGATGAGTGCAATGGTGGATAAGATGAAGTCCTTGAAAAAAATTAGACACGTGAGCTTATTTAGCTTCCTAAGAAAAAAAGGTACTATATTAATAATATTCTCTAGATGTGTAGATTTTAAAAAAGAACATTACTATTAATATAGTATTCTTCTTTGAATATGTAGTTTTGCAGAAGACAAGAGATAAAGAGACATTAAAATAGTGAGTTATCATTGAATTTTGAGATAAGAATGATGCCAAAGCAGAGCATACTTAGCAGACAGGTGTTTATTTACATGAAAAACTTCTAAAACACCTATGATAGTTTGTAGTAGGAAATCTTTAAGCTACTTTTATTTGAAGGTCGTCGAAACTTTTCATATTAATCAAATCAAGCCCAATCGACTTGATGGTAAATTTTATGGATTGTGTCTTCAATGGATATCCAAGAGATATGAGTGGTTATGAGCTATTGGGAGTGAAACTTGGAAGATCAAAGTTCATCAATATCAGATTATTACTTTAAGTAAGTTTCGTTAGAAAAAGAAGAGTAAAGACATGAGGCTGAAACTTTTAGAAACTATGACGAAGAATACTCAATTTGAGGTGGAGGTTCCTACTACATATACTAGTAGTAGTGAAGGAACGATTACAAAGGCTTCTGATTATCATTTGACCAATGATAAGGTAAGAAGGGATATTGTACCATCTCAAAGGGACGATCATGCTAGCATTGAGTCTTTATGCTTGAATGTGTCTGAAGGGTTGCAAAACTCATAAACATTAAAGAAGGTATTCGAAAGCAATGAGAGTCGAATATAGTTGAAGAATCATGCTTGTGGACTTGTTACATAATCTAAGAAGAAAAAGGCAATTGAAAAGCAAGCGCATGCAAATGGAAAGATCAAATACTGTGTTATATCTTAATCAACATGGTAAAAAGCAACAAGGTCCTTGATGAGTAAATTTGCATCCCTCTAATTTCAAGCCAATGTAGAGATTGTTAAAATATGCCTTAAAATCTTTTAGCTATGAAGAGAAAGAAAACATGTTTCGAGATTGTCATAAATCATAAAGTTGAAAAACAATTCGATCTGAACAGTTCACATATATCATATTTGATCGGTTCAACTCGTAGACCCATTCATTAATTCTAAAATATTTTATTTTATTTTGAAGACACTCTAAAATTTTCCTAAACCTCAAGATCTCAATAACATGCCAATTTCCGAGCTCCCCTAAAGTCATCCAAGTCACAACGACGATGTAGTTCTAAACATCCTCACTTAGGGATACATCATCACCAACACAAAGCAACAATGGTGACTAAATACCAGACATGATCATGGACAGAGAGCCGGATCAGAAAGCTCAAGGGAGACATCTGCCGATAATCAAGAGGAAATCGAAGATGCCAATAAGAGAAATGACCTCATTAGCAAAAGCTTAAGAACTGGGAGTGAATCTGTTTTGAAACATTCACAATGTGGCTGAAATCAATATCTAAGATAATGTTTATTTTAGCTACAAATAATACCTTAGAACCATATGAAACTGACATATTGTTAAGCCAAGGAACATCTTTAGTGCTGAACTAATAGTAATTACATTACTGATACAATTCACTAATTTACAAGAAACAATAAAATTTCTAACATTCTTTTTCATAAACTGGTTACTACATTCTTTCTCTAAGTGCTCATTGGTATACCGATACCGGTACAACTTGTTTCGACTTTGAATGAACAGTTAAGAGTACAATGATTTGAAGCCTTCTGTTAATGGAACCACTTTTGCTGATACCTTGGACTGCAATTTTGACACAGCTTGACGAATATCCTGCGGATAGATCGGCACATAACATTATTAGGATAGATATTCGTTAAAATTTCGCTACACAAGAGCACTACAAAATGGCTATGGCCGTTATTTGACAACATTGGTTATGCCCCCTCCCAAGAGTTTTGCATCTAAATAGTATCATTCACATATTGAAGGAAAACTAAAATAGTACCTCTATGTTGTATCTTGATGAAAAATGAGTTAACAGAACTGTTTTGTTGCGAATCCATTGAGCATTTTCAATGAGCTACAATTAACACACGATTACAAAAATCACGAAATGGCATGAGATCAGGAAAAGTTCATCTTTGTGCATCTTGATTTTGTCAAACTACCTATAAAATAATGAAAGATAAAGCGGTACCTCAGATATATGTGTATGACCGTGTTGGCGTGCATGCTCTATGCTGGTTGAATCATCTAAGAAAGTTGCCTGTAAAAGTAATTTCAACAATCGAATAAATCAAACAAAAAAGTAGGCTGAACTCGGAGACAATTATTGTGACCATTCTAGAATAAGATTGTATTTTACCTCGGTTATAAGCACTTTTGCTCTCAATGCATCGGCGTTAAGCGGGTCAAGCATAAAATCCGATGTTGTATCCCCAGCGAAGGCCACCTCGGGAGATAATATAGTGTCTGTAATCTAGAAACAAGAGTTCATTAAAAATAAAGATAACAAATTCAAATTAGAATCGAGTTTGCAATATTACAAACCTGAACACCCGACTTTTTTAATTTCTCAATTTGTTTCCCGTTCATGTGACTGTATTGCTTCCTCAGCTTTTTCCTAATTGAGTAGACTACATAACCCTGCAAAAAATTCAACCAGGTTTGCATTGTTACCCAAAGAGATCTGCAACGCATCGCAGTATTCTCAATGGCGGAAGGCCAAAAATAGATACCTGGCTTGGTATAACATGGTGTGTTTTGAACGGTCGAACAACAAGGTCGTTCCGCATTTCATATGTCTCCCCTGAAATGAAACTTTACAAATCATTTCCTCAAAGACAACCTGGGACCATCAAAGAAGGACAAATGAAATGGCACATACCGACATCCAAAGCAACCAATTCACAATTCAGTTCAACATGGCCCAAGGACTCATGAACTTTAAGCAACTTCTCAACATCATCTTTGATACAAGGAGGGACAAATACGGTAGGAGGTTTCAAATTATATAAACCACGGCTTCCTATATACATTGGTAGTCCTCCCTAAATCATTCAAAACCATTATGAGCTTATTTAAATATATTCAGATTGCATCAATGTTGCCAATTACGGATCGCGAGATCGTGGAATGTAGAGGCAGAGAAATGCTCTTTCTTATGATATAAAATTTACATAGATACGGTTGTGAACAGAAAATGACCAATAAGGAGCCTCGGCATTGGCTAACCATACATTGGCCGCTATTGAATTAATAAGATATGCTTCAAACTCACCACGTCACTAGTAATTCCGTTTCTCGTGACACATTTCTTATAGTGGAAATTCCAATACGCCATAGCACTACTACAGCACCCTATAGATGCTATTAAACAAGACTTTGTACTAAATTGTGCATCGGAGAACAACAGCGCATCGTACTAAATCGCGTATTGCAGAACAATATCCGCTCTAGCATGTTACATATAACTCACTTTTCCCCTTTGTACTAAGAGTAGAGTATGTTTGGTTCTGCGGTGAAGAAAACTGATTTTGAGTGAAATGATTCTGATAAATTGATTATAACTAAAAGTGAATTGAAGGTAAAGTGATTTATGTTTATATAAATTTCCGCAAAAGTGAGCTGAACAGTAAATTCAATACAAAATCACGTTTAGACTCAAAAACTACTAATCTTAACTTCAATTAGAATCAATTCTGGAAAGCATAATCAATTATACTTGAGAGCAACCAAACACTTCAGAATCAACTATACTCGAGAACATCAACAGCATGAACAAAAAAAGAAGCAAAAATGTGATAACTTACAATGTGATCAAGATGAGCATGAGTAATAAAAACAAAATTCTGATGAATAGCTCTAGTTGGGGACCTTCCAATATCAAAAGCACACTTAAATTCAGGAATAATAATACAAGTCTCATGTCCTCCAATCGAAACCCCTTCAATGGAATACCCTTCCAAGTCCAAACCTTTACGATTAACCTGCGATTTCGCAACACGGTACTGTTCTTCGTAGTCGATAGTTTTGCTGATTTCTGATAAATAACCTGAGCCTTTAATGGCATTGACGACATGGGTTTGAAGTGAAACTTGGTTGGGTTGTTTTGGAGAGAAAATAGGTTGGTGAAATGGGAAAATTTGAGGGGGTTTGAAGGGGGAGTTTGTGAGAGAGATTTGCATGGTTGAATGGCGAAGGGGAAGAATCGTCATGGAGAGAAGAGGGGAAAGGGTTTAAAGCGGGTTTTGGAAAGTAACTGTGTTGATGAAACACTGATGATGATGTTGTGGAAGATAAGGTTAACTTGGTACTGGTTTTGTCTTTTATTTTATTTAAAGAAATATTATTTTTATAAAATTATTTTCATTTTTTAAAGAGAAAATATTATTTTAATTTCTAATTTATATCAAAAATTGTATTTTTTTTATGACTAAGTAGTTTTTCATTGTTTTTTTTTTGTTGTAAAGGTTGACTCAGTTGCATTTGTTTTGTAATCATTTCATGAGCTGGTTTAGTTTTTTTTTATAATTAATTTTTTATAGTGTTATGTATTTTATTATATAAAAAATAAAAAATTTAAATAATTAATCTTAAAATATTATTTTAAGTATTTCATCATTTTATTATAATATTTTTTAATATCAAAATTTTAAAAATTCACTTAAATTTAAAATTATTTCAAATAGTTTTTGTAATTTTTTTTTTTCATTTTTGAGATGCTATCTTTTTTTGAAAAATTGTAGTTTTGATTATGTTTTAATTTTCAATACTATATTTATCTTATATGATGTTAAAATTAATCTTCAAATTTATAAAAAATGAATTAGAAGAATTTATATTATTTTAGAATAATTTATTTACTAGTCAAAAGTGAAAATAAAGGTTAAATCAATAGTCAAATCTTATGCACATGCATCATTGATATTTTCATAAGGATTGATTAGGAGACAATCATTGATACTTTCATAAGGATTGATTAGGAGACAATAACCTACTCAAACTTATGTTTTCCCAAACCATCCATCTCTAACCGAAGCTCATTATTCATTTGAGTATGTTTACTTGGTTATAATTTATGTCTTTAATTAAAAAAAAATGATTAAAATAAACAATATTTTAAAAACTACAAAACTTGCATTCTATGGAAAAATATCCAAATATTAAGATATAATTGAATGACATCAAGTATTTTGTATTAATTACTTAAACAATTAAAAAAATAACATATCTTTGCAAAAGGAGAGACATATCATCTTGATTTTCCAATTTGAAATATTTACAATGCATCAACAAAACACATTCTATCTACATGATGAATTGTAACAAATGCTTGTTTGATTCTGCAAATGATACATCACTACAAACTCCAACTTTCGATGTCGACAAGATTATCTCTGCATCTTGTAAGGTGAAACCATGAATAATAGGCAGAGGTAACCCTTTAATTAGATGCGAATTCGCATACGGCAAAAAGACCGTTTCTATAATCGTCCACATAGCCGGCTGCATAAAAAAAGGATAACACACCCTTGATCAACGCCCTTGGAATCACTTATCGCAAAAGTACTTATCATATAGTGTTTATCCGTAAGCATAAACGCACCTGAATAAGGAACATTCGTAGATTTCCAATGTTGCTCCATTTCAATGACATTCCAAAGTCGTCTAATCTGATGGTACCAACGAGGTTGTTGCCGTTTATTTTGACTAGACCCGAAGCTTGAATCATCTGCGCAAACAAGACGGAATATATCAATACTCGTCAACGTAAAAGATCCACAAGAAAGTACAAGTTATTGTAAAGTGTATAAAGACACGACGATTTTGCTGCTGAATAGAATATCAAAGGTCCTACCAATGAGATACATGCTACTGGTATTACTTCATTTTCTTCCAAAACATCGATTGTTAAGTCTGCGAATACGTGCACACCGGCTTTCTGATTCGAAATCTCCACAGCCGGAGGAGAAGGCAAAGATATATTCAAGTTCATTCGATGATTTGGGTATTTCTTGTACAGCTGAGGAATGATAAATCTCCATCCTGCAGTGTTCAATAGAGACTGATCGGGTATTTGGTCCACAATCCAATGCATAAACTTTGCCTGAAACCATCGAAGAAATTTCTATTTCGACACTAGTCCAATTCCATGATATAGACTTCAATAATTTCAAAAAAATGTATAAATCCTTAAGATTCTCATGCTTTAAAAGATCATGAACAAACATCCAAACTTACATCATAATACAAGGCTGATGCTGAGTTGAAAACGGCCTCATCTAAAGTGATTGCTAGCATTTTCGATGAATTTGTGCATAGAATTGGAAGCTTTTTGTTCTTGTGTAAGAGGTTAGGAATATGTACTGAATCATTTCGTTCTATAAACAACCCGTTTGTTTCAAATCCAACGGACGATTCACTTAGCAAAACATTGTTGATAATAGTTACATTCAAAGAAGAGTTATCGTCGACCGGAACCTCCTTTGGAAGACTTTTCAAATACGAGTCGAGCTTTGAAATCCCTTTTCCAAGTTTCTTGGTGATAGCATTTTCAACTGCTGATCCAATATTCCCTTCAAAAGCATCAATAACCCTGTTAGATATGAATCAAAACTAAGTCAAGACACCGCAAAATCATTTTCCGTCACATGAAAATGGTACATGAAAAATGAAATATTGCTGACATACCCTTGATAAAGCCAAGATGCACCTCCATCTAGTTTTATTGAAATATCTTTAACAGAAGAATCACAGTTCTTAAGTTTGAGATCCAAAGATCCGTGTTGGTTCTCTAATCCCAATGAAAGTTCAACTTCCATGCCTTCAACCTTTCCAAAATCAGTACTTATCAATTTTTTATTACATTTATGAAGAAATTATACAGATAAAAACAAAAACATTACTAACAAGAAAGATACAGACAGGTATAGTTTTGAGCCCATGTCACAGATATAAAATAAAATAAGTAAAACATGAATCACATACATAGATTTTAGGATCAAATTTTGTGCAATGACTCTAAAGCGTGTATGGACGCTAAGTTTAATTTTGATTCACCCTCATCAGTTATTCAGAACTAGATGCAATAGGTACTTGCAAATCTCATTAAAAAATCCTAACTCAACTGACAAAAGCCGACATTGCTAGGTTGGACGTCATCACTAGGGTTCAAACACTAGTACTCACGGTTGTGAGTGAGTTTCTAGTGATTATGCACCACTTCGTCTACAGACCCAAAAACGTCTCAATCAAAGATACTTTGGAGTTCTTTGATATAGATTGCACATCCACTATCAAGCATATTATTCGGTGAGAGTTTAAAGAACAATAGCTCCCTAACTCCGATTTGCGCACAAGTGTAAGGAATCAAGATGAACCACTTACCGAGGACAAGCCCATTAAGACGACTAAGGCTTTAATTGCTCGATAATTTCTCCTCATCCCCCAACATTTCTCAAAACATGTAATTTCTCCAGATTTCAGAACCCGAACATGCAAAAAACACCCTCCTTTTCCACACCCGGATTGTATAATATGGACAAGCAGTGTGTTTGAGAAATGGTGAGGAGAAACTATCTAGCTTCTAGGATTGGGTCCGATCCAAAAGGAACAAAGTGGGATCCGAATGGTTCAACAACTAACAATTGAATTTAAGACAGCAGTGAAGAGTAAGAAGAGAGGAAATCATTCATGTTCAGGGTCGTCCACAAGGCCCACGAATAAGGTCTAATAACAAGCATTGAATAGAAAAACACACAAAACAGAAGGATCTTCATTCCTGCCAAGGCGCCAAATCGCACGGGGATGATTTTAACCGCCCGTACTATATAAGGATCAGATCGTGCCTTTTCAAGTATTCAATTCATTCCCACTCTCATACTACTTTTCAGTAACTTCGGCATTGGAGTATTAACCATGCAGGTCCACCTTTTCGAGAAGCTTGCTCCATTGCACCAAAGGCTTTATTTCACCACTTCACTACACATTCTGGTTCCTTAACGGAACAATTCATAGTTTTGATTTTAACAAGAGTCTAAGATCAGAAAAAAAAATTTCATTCTCCTTCTACATTTAGAGTTGCATTCAACAAGTTACATTTTTTAAACACATCCAGTCATGTTCTTTAATTCTACTATTAACAGTTAAAACATCCAAATTAAACAAAATATTCATTTACAGTTAAAACATCAAAATGAAACAAAATTCTCATACCTGAACATGTGCTAAACCTTGATCAGAAACCTTAACAGGACCAATCCAACTACTATAATCATAATACCAACTCATACTCAAATTACAACTAACCCCAGAAGCAACAATAAAAATCCCACTCTCTCCAGGCTTAACAACCGATGAAGCAACATCAATTTGATAAATTGTAATATCAGAAAGCACCAAGTAAACATTACCCAAAAACGGAATCTTTACACCCTTTTCAATATTCGGTAAATGGAGTGAAATTATGGATGAAATAGCCTTTTTCACGAGAAGGTCTTTCACAAAATCAAGGCCATTTTGGGTGATTAACATGGAGATGAAACCTTGGGTTTCGGGTAGAGATTGTGCGTGTCCGTGAATGAAAGATGTGGCGAAGAGAAGGAGAAGAAAGAAAGGTGGCATTTTGATTTGTGGGTTGTGGAGATTGGAGGTGTCGTTGATTCATCGGATTAAAGACAGAGACAACGTAGGGGAACATGTAGAAGGAAAGTTGCCCCAACAATACTCTAAACTGTTGAAGATGATGCGAAAAAGACAAAACTGCCCATCTTCGGTTAATTTCACCATTTGGTGGTAGGTAACTAACCATGTTTTGTTTTGTTTTGTTTTGTTGATTTAATGAATTTTATGATATACATTAAAAATTTAATTGAATATCTCTACGGATATCTTCACAAAATTATAATTTATAATCTTGGATCAGTTGTGCCAATATCGTGTCCACAGAAATAAAATTTTATTTATTATATAAATTTTTGTTCAAATATTGCTAAGTTTGTATTCATATTTAGGGTTGTTAAAGGGTTAATAGAACCGAGAATTGGTCCGAGAATCAGTTCGGTAGAGTCGGCTAAGTGGACCGATCAAAATGGTCTTTGGTCTGATAATGGATACGTTTGGTATCCGTATCTAGCAGAAATAACTGTATCCAACTATCCAATAAGTAACCGGTACAAGTGACATATAAATTCCAAATTTTTAGGTTTTCCTCATTTTTCCCCTTATTTCTCAGACACGCTCTCAATATCTCTCAGTCTCTCTTGCTTCCAGTTTCTTCCATTTGTCTATTCCATCTGCATCCACTATCCATCTCCTAGGGTTTCATCTTAAGTCTGAATATCATCATTCGTTCATCAGTTTTGAGTTTCAGTGACAAAGTGTGAACCGTTTTACTGTGGAAAGCTTTAATACTGAAACGACTGTGTAATGTCTCTGAAATCCATTGCAATTTTTTTGTTTTATGATTTTTTGTACATAGTTTACATGTTTGATGTATTAAAGTGTTATATTAGTCGTATAAATGTTGACCTAGTTTACATGTCTATTACGAACTTATGATTGCATAATGGTTTGAGTTCTTAAGTTTTTGACGTAAAAAGTGTTAATTTAAAACACAATTTTGAGTTGGGTTATGATTAAAGGGTTCGGTTTATAAATTTTTGTTGCTGAGTTGATGGATTATTTTGATATAGGGTTTTGAATAAAAGTCCCGTTGCGTTGCTAAGGTTGAAACTTGTAATAAAAAGTGACTTGGTTTTGTCTTAGCTTCATATTCAAATATTGTTTTATTGATATATTTCTTTGTCATGTCTTATCAAGATTCTTCTTTGACTCCAACAATGGATGGTCTGATTGATATCAACATGTTGCTCGATGGAGAAGAGGAGACAATGGATGGAGGAAATATAGAGATTGGTGAGATGATTGACATGAGAGATCCCTTTTCAATTCCAACAGAAGTAACCACTAAAAATACATCCACTACCCAAAATACTAACTCAAAATAAAGAAATGGAAATGCAAATGGTGTGGTAAACTCATGATGTGAAATGGAAGAGCACTTCTAATGGTAAAAAATATCTAGAAAATTATATGCAAAGGAAACTTAGGTTGGGAGGTAATACTAACAAAGAAGTTGCACAATCTAGGTTATTTGTTGGATCTGACAGTACTCCTAGTTTGGAAATTTGGACACATAACCATGCTAGGGTTAGAGAAGTTGCAACTCATATGATTCTAGGTCATGAATTTCCTTTTTTGTTATGGAAGGTGTTATTTTTAATGAATTTCTTAACACAATTTATCCATGGTACAAAAAGATTAATATGCAACGGGTTAAGTTGGATTGTGAGACTTTTTATGATGCTGGGAGAGTTAAGATGAAAAGGTCTATGTCAATGATTAATAGGATCAGTCTTACAACTAACATGTGGTGGTCTGGAGAACAGAAAATTGGTTATATGACTGTGACTGGCCATTTCATTGATTCTAAATGACAACTTCATAAAAGAGTTTTATCTTTTAAGAATGCGCCACCACCACATTCTGGTGAAGTCTTGTGTATGGAATTGATTAAGGTGATGGATGATTGGGGCATTAGGGATAAGGTGGTTTCTATTTCTGTTAATAATGCTAGTGCAAATGATAATTGTATTTCTAGATTGAAGAGAGATTATTCTGGTAGGAGAAATATTCTATTGGATGGTAAACTGTTTCATTTCACATGTTGTGAACACATTTTAAATTTGTTGGTTCAAGATGGTCTTGATATGATTAAGGTGACTGTTGATAAAATTAGGAATTGTATCAAATATTTGCTTAATTCTGAAATAAGGTGCAAAGCATTCAAGAAATTTGTTGATGAGTAGTAACTTGAAGGAAGGATGCAATTGTTGGATACTAAGACAAGATGGAACTCAACTTGGTTGATGTTGTCCACTGCTTACCATTACAGAGAAGTATGACCTAGATATGCTGAAGAAAATGGAGCATTTCTCAATTTTTTTCCTGATGCAAATGATTGAGAAGATGTTCATAATATTTGCAAGTTTTTGGAGGTTTTTGCTGATGTGACATCAATTATTAGTGACACATCTTGCCCTACTGCTAATTTATTTTTGGCTGAGCTTTATAGGGTGAAGGTTTTACTTTATGAACCCTCAAACATCTCAAACAATCCTCAGTTGCAGGCCCTTGCTAATGAAATGAAGTTGAAGTATGACAAATATTGGTCAGAGTATAACACATTGATTTCTATTGGCGCAGTTCTTGATCCAATGTATGCACATCTTCCAAGTTGATAGTATAATTAGTTGCCATTGATTATACTTTAGGTAACTACTATTTTGCTTGGTGTTGCCTTTGTGTTGGATCTGTTTATGTCTCTCTGTTTATGTAGCCTATGATGACTTTGAGACTTGTGTTGGATCTGTTTTATGTCTCTCTGTTTATGTAGCCTATAATGACTTTGAGGCTTGTGTTGGATATGTCTGGTTTATATCTGTATGGTTTATGTTGAGGCTTGTGTTGGATCTATTTATGTCTCTCTTTTTATATTGCCTATGATGAAATTGAGGCTTGGGTTGTGAATCTGCTTTCTAGTTTATGTTGTCTGGTTTATATTGTGTTGTGTGACATAAATTGTGCTTGGGGATAACATGATGTTGCCTTTGTTAGCCTGTGATTTAATTGTGCAAATAATGCTTTTGTTATGAATTTCTGTCTGTTTGAGGCAAATTAAGTTACCTCTTTGTGTGGCATTAGTTGTCTGTCTCTAAGTCCAATCATGTTACCTCTTAGTTGCCACTTGCCAATGATGAAATAAGTTTTTGAGGCTACTAATACATTGAAAATACTTTAGTTGGTTGACAACTCATCATGTTTAAATAGGTATAAAATGATCTTCATCAAATGGGTAAATCCCTTCTTGTATCCAAATGCTACTCAAGCCACTGCCTATGAACAAGAGTTGGCAACCAACTTAAAAACTCTATTCCAATTGTATCAAGACACCTATGGAGTTAATGATGCCCCTATATCTGAAACTCCAGAAATAGGAAGTAGTTCTGGATTAGGAAGGAGAAGTTTTGAGATGTTCTTAGAAACTGTTGTTGGTAGTTCTAATGCAAAATCAGATCTTGAGTTGTATCTTGAGGAGTCTCCCCAAACACCAAGTTTGATGTTTTAACTTGGTGGATGGGAAATGAGGCCAAGTATCTTGTTCTTAGTAGATTAGAAAAAGATATCCTAACTGTTCTAGTTACAACTGTTGCTTCAGAAGCAACTTTTAGTGTTGGTAACAGGATTATTGATCCAAAACGATCTTCAATAAAAACTAAGACAATGGAAATGATGCTTTGTGGGGGTGATTGGGTGAAGGAGAGATACAATATTAAAAAGGGATGCACTTCAAGTGTTGTAAGTATTTAATGGTTTATGATCTATTTAGATGGATTATTACATCTATGTTGCATTGTTTAGCTTCTGATTCTATTTTTGTATCTTGAGGAACCTCAAGATGAACCTCTAACATATGATTTTGGTCAGCAATAGGATTTGGGTTTCGCTTCTTAGAGATGTTGTTTTGTTGCTATGTAATGTTAAAACTTCAATGCCAATGATGAATATGTTCTGAGGCATCATTAGACAATTGTAACTCATAAATTGTTATAATTTTCTTGCTTTTGCTAGTTTTTGTAATTTTGAATTCTTCAGAATTTTTATGAACATGTTGTATTTTTGAGTTGAATTCTGATGAAAATATTGTATTTTTAATTTGAATATGATGAACAACTTGTAATATCTATAAAAAAAATGAAATTCTGCATTATATTGTATTTATTTTTACTAAAAAAATATGTAAAAAAAATGTTAAAAATTTGGATACTTTTTTATTGGACTGAGTATCCGAACCGGTTATCTGGTCCGGTTTCGGTTTACCCGAAATACTCAGATAAATAACAGTTCTAATTTTGGTTTCATCACTGTTCTGGTCCGGACCGGTTAGACCCAACAGGATTATCGGTCCAATAACCGGGATTTCACATACCCGGTCCGGTCCAGACCGAAAACAGCCCTATACATATTAGACTTCAACTAACTGACAAAATACTTAAAAATGCTTAACCAACTATGTTACTTGCAATGCAAGTTATCTAATAATTTTGATAAACTCAACTACCAACTATATATATATATGAAAAGCAAATCATCAGAACAACCATCTCATTCATTGCATTTAATATTATATACTGTACCGAATACAAGTTATACAAACAGAATGATAGAATTAGAACCTAAATGAAAACCCAACCATTAATTACATCTCAATATTAGACACACTAGTTAAATTTATTTAACACATATTAATATTAATGCAACAACTTTGATTTGAAGTCACTCATTATAAACCTCTAAGGGTGCTAAATATCCTTTTTGTTCATCTTCTTAGTAATACTATTAGACACACATAATTAGTTGACTTTATTTGGTAGATTAATTACAATAAATCACTCATTAGAAGTTTTGAGAGTGCTAAATGTCATTTGACTCATTTCTGTTTTGCTTCCATCTTGCTTTAGTTTTTGCTTAGTATCCTTACTAGCATTGTTTGAACCATCTTTAATGCTTACCTGCAACAACATAAAAATCATATTTATAAAATGTACTATGTTTCTGTAGCACTGTCATTTTTGAAAAATTATGTGTCTGTGTCTGTGTCGCTGTCGTGCTTCCGGTGTCTGTGCTTCATACTAATAAAGAAATTCTAACCTTTGAATGTTCATCTTGAAATGGATAACTTGGCACAGTTTTTCTCCTGGACACAATTCTCCTAGCTTTGAAATTAGTCTTTGTAGTTGATAATTTGAAGTTGCTAACTTTTTCTTCTTGCGAACTTATCGAATAATTATCAAAATGAATCGGTACTTCATTCGATCCACAACTCTCTTTCTCTTCGCCACCAGAGCCATCTAAAAATCTCGTCTTTATAGTAAATTTGTGGTCATTGGTGAAATTTTCATACTGATTCATAGCATGGCTTTCAACCGATGAAGTTTCGTGAAGTCGAGTTGCCATCCATCTTTCGAGCCAACTCCAGCTCATATTTTGTTCCATGTCGTTATGTTTCGCTAATTTTCTCTTTGAACATATTCGTAACTACAACGATACAGATAAACAACTTAATTAAGCGCTTATTACTTAAACACTTATCAACTGTTTTTTGTTTATTACCTGTTGTGAGAAAGCATAAGCCAATGCTCTTTCTCTCCTTGTTGTTGCCTCCATTCTGTTCTGCATTCTCATTTTCGAAACATTGCTACTCAAAGTGCTGTCATCCCAATCTTCCTGAAAATTTTCAATATAGCTTAAAACTCCTTCCGTTTCATATTATAAGTCGTCTAAATTTTGACACACGAGTTAAGTACGATTTCTTAAACTCGTAGTTTTTCTCTCATATCGAGCTCGTCCCTAGCTGTGAAAATGTCTTATGTGGAAGATATTTGACTCTTACCAGGGCCGTCTTAAGTTTTGTGAGACTCTGTAGGATCGTCACGACGTGAGAAAACAAATATGTTATAACTTATACCTTTTGCTTTATTCCTCTTGTTCTATTCCTGTTCTGAATATGATTGTAAATGCTCATTTTTTCTCCTTCATGTGAGAAAACTTCTGTGGAATTTCCTGTTTGGACTTCAACTGATGTAGCCATAGATTTTCTATCAGGACTTTCCGTCACAAGATCGAGCTTCTCTTCGTGAGTTTTCAACCTTCCGATTTCTTCATTTTTAGACCTTAACTGAAATTGTAGCATAACAGATATTAATTCCTTATGCATGGCTTAAACATACTAAAAATTGAAGTAATGGTAATTAGTTAATGATTAGTGATTAACCTTGAAGCTTCTATATGCTGATTGAATGATAATAGCTGCTTCTTCTTCATTCAATGACTTCGGGTTCGAATTTGGTTTTTTCTCAACGGTTTCTTCACTCTTTGTATCTTCTTTATCGGTCGCAAAATCTTCTTGAAGAGACTGTGTAACTGTGACTTCAGAACTCTTAAATGAAGCTGAATCTTCCTCTGCAAGTACTGAATTGAACTCGTTTCCGCACAAGTATGATTTAACAGAAACCCATCTTCTATTTTCGGTTGAATTGCGTCGCATTATCTGTTAGCATGAGATAATTCAAAGCTTCTTTAGAATTCTTGAACTGCAACATCAAGATTTTGTATGCTCCGTGGCCTAGTGGCCTAACGCGCACGTTGAGGCTACATCAGATGCATTTGTCTGAAATTCTCGATAATATAAAAGTTATCGTGAATTCAGACAAATGCAATTTGAAGAGAAGAAAGAAAGACTTACTTTGCTTTCATGAGATCTAATAGCATGGTTTCTTGAGAAGACATTTCTTACCAAACCAACTGTGAAACCCATCTAAGTTTTGCCAATTCCAAAAGAGAAAACTTTCACAATGACATTAATTGTACTCAACTATATAATATATATGCCAATGCACGTTTGATATAAAGGTTGTTACATTATTAGAATTGGATATAAAGTATAAAAGTCAAGTGAAATTCTTGCTTGATCCAACAATAATATAAATTAAAATAAAGCATGTTCTATTTTACTTTTTAAAATTTGGCATACGATCTGATGTTATTCTATGCCGGCCTGATATCCAATAATAAGGAAACTCTGTCATCAGATTAAAGTCATAAAATGTTGAAGATACAATATAACTATTATCTTAAGACTCACACTCGATTCACTGTATTCACTGTTAGATATTATTTAACGCTTTCCTTATCATCAGACATCTCTTATTCTATTCTTTTTTAATATAGTCAAATTTAATTACTTTAGTGATAACCTTACAAGTTCATCCTTTAGAGATATGTGACTTGATATTTTTTGAATCTTCGTTTCTTCTTAGTAGGAGTTCGTTTGAGTCCAAATATTTGATTTATTATATAAGTATTTTAGACCTAAAAATAAAGTAGAATAAATGACATGTGTTAAGTAGAAATTAAATATTGATGATGATCTGTCTGCAAAGCTGGAATGGTACCACTAAGTAAGAAAATAATAATAGAAAGAAAAAAGAGTATGGAATTGAGTGCAATGTTTTTATTACTTTTACATCATATATATACTTTTTGCACATGGTTTCTAGTGGATAAGCTTTTATAAAGCTTGCTTGTTTCTGGGGTTATGTCTATTCCTTTATGGTTAATATGTCTTCTGTCAAATGTGTTTTTTTTTTTCCTTTTTCTTATATGCTACTTTATTTTGATCCCAATAGCTTTGGAGACAGGTAAGGAAGGTAGCCATAAATAAATTTATTGGGAATTTTTATTATTAATTTCTTGATGCTTTTGCAGGTTGTGTTATTTTTTGTTATTATTTTGGATTAATTCATATATATAAAAGGTAAGATACAATGAAATGCTCATCACTTATGTAGTTTTTTTATAAGTTAGGTTTTTTTTTTTTCATGCGGCGTGCCTTTACAAAGAAGTGGATAAATAAATTAAGGATCAATCAAAATGATCTCTTATTTGTGCAAATTAAAGGTATGAGTGAGTGGTAATGACTTGATTTTTTTTTTTTTTTTTTTTAAGGTTTCAGAATCAAATTCCATTAGATATAAACAGATTCTTATATTAGATTATATGCCTATACAAAGTTTTACATAATAAAAACTGTAAAATGTTATTAAAGTTATCAATGATTATTCTTTGACCGACATGCAACAACCGCCTCCTCACGAAGGATAAAATGAGTCGTTTTGGAATGGCAAATGACAATTTGTTTGTATTTTATACAATGCCTGAAACATGCCAACACTTGCGGTTTGATTGCGGTGTTACAAAACCTATTTAGGCTAATCTAATTAGGTGGATTGGATTTGAACATGATCCGGTCAGGTGGGATACCGAAGTTGATTGGATTGTGCAAGGTACTAAAGGAAAATGATGTATAAGGAGCCTTCTTAGATTGACTTTAGCTAAAGCCGTCTATAAGGTGTGATTTGTGAGAAATATAATAATTTTCCAAGGAGATAGAAAAGAAGAGTTTCAAAGTGATGCTATTAAAGATGTGGCTCCTAGAAGTGTAATAGGAAGTTTTTTTTTATAGAGTGATATCCTTCCTTCCGTACCGACTAATCCACCCGAGAACTTTTGCCCCATGTAGTATTCGAGAATTGATCATAGGTTCCTTCGAATTTAGGACCTCAAGGGGAACAAACCTTTGAGACCCGAGCTCCGTTTTTCGTTCAGTAAGTTGCAGAGCAAAGTAAGCTTCAAAGAAGCTTCATTTTTCAGTTAAACCATTTTTCAAAGAAGCTTCAAAGAATGATGCCTCGAGATCTACCATGGACCACTCTTCTCATAACCGTTATACCTCTTTAAATCTCTTCTTCAACTGATACTTTTTTACTACCTCCTTCATGTGTCGAATGATCATCATGTGGATTATCTTCATTAGTGGCCATGTCTAACCTGTAATAAAGAAACCAAGGAGGATCAAATATAACTTATAATTAAATCAATTGAAAACAAAAAAAATAAAGAAACCATGCATGATCAAATATAACTTATAGTCAAGAAACCAAGGATATAATTGCATAATTTACCTCTTTCACTAACATCTCTTTCTTTTCTTTATTGGAATATTAATCACTTGTTTCTTAGCAATGCGTACGAATGAATTGATCTAAATTCCCTCATTATGATCGTTTCTTATATATGACTCATCCGCTATAAGATCATCATCTTCATCATTTCTATTCAACTCATTCCGTCTAATGCATGACTCATTCTTAACATTAATATCACATAGATCGACACCGCTATCATCAACCACTTTGTTAGAGAAAAGCACTATAGACCATTTTGTACTCGTCGGGTCATTCACATAGAACACTTGTTTAGCTTGAGATGCTACAATAAAAGGTTCATCTTTGTACCTCACCCTAGTAAGATCAACTTGCAAAAATCCAGACTTATCCATTCGTATGCCACTACTATTTACCCATTTGCAACCAAAGATGGGAATCTGAAACTTCTCCTAATCAAACACCCAAATGTGCTCAATAACTCCAAAATATGACAAATTTGCATATTTGGGATTTAAGTCCTTCATACTTGATATATGCATTGCTTCAGCTAGCACGGTGACACCACTATTTTGCATAGTACTCTTATCATCTTGTTCTTTGGTATAAAATGTGTATCCATTAATTGAGTATGCGCTATGAGAAAACACATGCAAACTTGGACCATATGCCAAACATCTCAACCTTTCTATTACCGAAGAAGGATCTGAAGAGCGCTTCGAATAAATATGATCCTTTAACCATTGTATGAAACTTTGATTGTGCTCTCTAACTATCCAATTTTCATTTCTGTTCGGATTTAACCTTCGGAGTACATCCTTGTGCATTTCAACATATGGTTCAACCTCATTATCATTGTGCAGAACATACAAATGAACTTGATCCCGTTCATCCCTTGATATTGTCACAATTTTATTTCCAATTAATTTTTTACCTTCCAATTTTTCGAAAATCTGAACTTTGGGGAGTCCAATCGATTGAAAGTTAGACAAATATTCAGTACAAAATTCAACAGCTTCTTTAACAATGTATCGTTCAACAATATAACCCTCTGGTCGACTTCGGGATTTCACGTACCCTTTTAATATTTTCATATACCGTTCAGCAGGGTACATCCATCTCATATAAGCTGGTCCACACAACTGTGTCTCTTTCACAAGATGAACAACTAGATGAACCATTATGTCAAAAAAAGACGGAGGAAAATACATTTCAAGCTCACACAAGGTAATTACAATCTCTTTTTGTAGTGTTGGTAAGATCTCGGGATTGATCACCTTACTACAAATTGACCTAAAGAAAAAACACAATTTAGTTATGGAACTTCTTACTTTTTCTGGCAAAATAGAACGTATACCTATCGGTAGAAAATGTTCCATTATAACATGGCAATCATGTGTCTTCAAATTCTTCAAATTGAGGTCTTTCATAGAAACAAGTCTTCTGATATCTGATGAGTATCCTTCTGGAACCTTAACTTCACTCAGAGACTTACACAAATTTTTTTCTCCTTTCTAGATAAAGTAAAAGCAGCAGGTGGTAGATATGTCCGTCTTCCTTTCTTCACGAGTGCTAATTCAGTTCTCATTCTCATTTTTAACATGTCCTCCCTTGCTTTAAGGTCATCCTTAGACTTGCCTTTTATATTGAGTAATGTACCAATAACACTTTCAAATAATTTTTTTTCAATATGCATAACATCGAGAAAATGTCTCACGTACAAATACTTCCAATATGGCAATTCAAAAGATATCGACATTTTCTTCCACCCATCTTTGACAACCTTATGTGCAAAAGGCTTGCCAAACTCAGTACTCACATCTTTCACCTTTTCAAAAACTTGGTCACCTGACAATGCAGGTGGAGCTTTACGCTGTTCGGTGTCTCCATTGAATGCTTTTCTCCACCCACAGTAGTGATGTTTAAAATGTAAGAATCTACGATGACCGAGAAACACATTCTTCTAACAAAGTTCCAATCAAATCGTATCGGTTCCGTCTTCACAAACAGGACACGCACGTTGACCTTTAATGCTATACTCAGATAGATTCCCGTATGCTGGAAAATCATTAATTGTGCCAAACAACATCGCCCTCAAATTGAAACTTTCTTTCCTATATCCATCATAAACCTCCACACCGTTCTCCCACAAAATCCTTAAATCTTCGATCAAAGGTGTCAAGTATACGTCTATGTCATTCCCTGGTTGTTTAGGCCCAGAGATTAACATAGATAACATCAGGATAATCATTATCAATCTTCGACCACTGTGGTGAATCAGTCGGATGCCGATACTTTCCATCAATAATTCTTTCATCTGCATGCCAAGTCAGATGTCTTGCATCGGTTTCACTACGAAACATGCCCCTAAATCTCGAAATTATGGGAAAATACCATAAGACTTTTGCGGGAGACAATCTTTTTTTATATCGAGACAAACCACATTTAGGGCACTCAGTTAACGATGCATATTCGTTACGAAACAAAATGCAATCGTTAGGACAATCATGTATCTTATCATAGCTCATGCCAATAGAGCACAACATTTTTTTTGCCTCAGAGGTTCGATTAGGAAGAACATTATCATCCGGTAGCATTTCTCTCATAAGGGCCAACAACTCTGTGAAACTTTTATCCGACCATCCATTGTCCGCCTTTAAGTTGTACAACTTTAATACCGCAGACAATATTGAGAATTTAGTGCAACCTTTGTACAACGATTTCTCTGCATCGCTTACCATCCTCTCAAACATTTCAGGACAATCATGAAGATCTTCTTCAAGTGCTTCTACAATCTCTTCAACTCGATCACAATCGTATGTTTCTGTGTCTTTGTCGTATGAAGCATAGGTCGTACTACCTTTTCCACTCGGTTCAACATTCTCGTTAATTTTCTCACCATGAAATATCCAACACTGATAACTTCGATCAATTCCATGCCTCAGTAAATGCGATTTCAATCCATCTGCGTCAACCTTACCAATATAACAACAGTGCAAGCAAGGACAATGCATTCGTCTGGGTTTTTTAGCGTGTTGAACAACAAACTTAACGAATTCCGCAACCCCATTCTCGTACTCTTTGGTCATTCGATCGACACAGATCCATGTTTTATCCATGGTTTTCCTACTTATTAAGGTAAACAATCAATATCAACTTCAATAACGTATACATAACCAATGTTAATACAAACGACAATACCTATAACCAATGAAGCACCGATACTTTAAAATCTATGTCGTATCGTATCTGATACGCTGATACACCGATACACAGCCGATACCTCAACTTTAATTACCTCATCACTTTCATTTTTTCTATTACAAGAATCAAAGTTTTTCTTCAATTACTTTTCTCTTAACTTTAATAATTTGTCTATTACAATATACCTATAACACATCGCTTTTTCTATAACTAACTTTAATTTTCTATTACAATATACCTATAACTATACCTATAACACATTAACACATTAATGTTTTATGACAATATACCTATAACTAACTTTAATAATTTTTATATTACAACATTATTATTTATCAAACATGACAACAACAATGTACCTTATGAGTCAAAACTCAGTTTCTAAAAAAACGGTTTTATACTTAACTTCTAAACTCAGTTGCTAAAAAAAGCTACAAATGAATCAAAACAACTTCAACAGGAATAATACACTAAACTCAGTCAACAAGATTCTGCACATTCTCAAAACAACTTCAACAGGAATAATACACTAAACTCAGTCAACAACATTCTGCACATTCTCAAAACAACTTCAACATAAATAATACACTAAACTCAGTCAACAACATTATGCACATTCTCAAAACAACTTCAACAAAAATAATACACTAAACTTGTTCTAAACTCAGTTTCTGCATATTCTCTACAAGATTCAACAAAAATGATATGAAACGAAGAACATACCGCAAGAAGAACAAAGAACACCAAAAACCAAAAAAGAAGAACGAAGAACAACTTCAAAATGTACGTTCGCAGGTGATGGAGTCTTAAAAAACATCTTCAATGATCGAAACCGAAAATGGAAGTGGATTCAAGGTTTATGGAGTTTCTGATGTTTAGGTTAATCGCGTTCGCTGGAGGGAAAATGAAAGAACAGAAATAACAAAATAGAAACTAAGTATGATATTTAAGTTTAATTAGACCTTAGACAACACTTTTGAGAAAAACGCTTTCTAAGGGGGGTCTTAGACAACGCTTTTTAAAAGCGCTGTCTAAGGTTGACCTTAGACAGTGCTTTTGATTTTAATTTTTTTTAAAATTGAAAGACTTTAGACAGCGCTTTTGAAAAAGCGCTGTCTAAGGCCTACCTTAGAAAGCTCTTTTTCAAAAGCGCTGTCAAAGGTAGGACTTTTAGCAGCACTTTTTTTATTGTTTTTGAACAGTTTCCGTGTTTTGCTTTTAATTTTAACCTTAGACAGCGCTTTCTTTATAAAGCGCTGTCTAAGGTGCGCTGTTAAAAGTCAATTTTGGCATAATGCGTATATATATATATATATATATATATATATATACGCATTGAGATATATTATGTGCATGGAAGCAACACATGAGACTGAGATTTCCACAAACAAAAAAGATCAAAGATGTCATCTTTTACATCATCAAGAACGACCAACCATGTCTTTCTCTTTCACTGACGGTTGCAAGAAGAGAAAACGATGGCACAAGATTTTCCGACTAAAATCCTTCGCAGACACTCGGTGTCTGATTTCACCTTCAGGCCCTTTTTGTGAAAATGTTCAGTTATTTCTTCAAGAAGCTGGTGAACCTGAAGATTACACAATTTTGGGTTGGTGTGACCAATCAGATCTCAGAGAGTCCCACTTAACAACTGTTAAAAGGATCTTCAAGTATCTGAAAGTAGAGCTGTCAAAATGGGCTTGACCCATTGGTCTACCCCATAAGCCCTAAATTTTAGAACGAGTCGGATCATAGAAATATTAAAAAAATACAACCCTATCTTTTTGGCCCAACCCATCGGGACGATGTTTTTTATTGGTCGGGCCGGGTCGGCCAAGCGATTTTACTGAAGTAAATATTTTCTGTGTATATTCTTTATAAACACACATAAAGTTGTTGCTCGTTATTGTGTTATATTTTATTTGTATTAATCTTGTGTTAATTTGCTTTATTAGAAGAATTCTTTGTAAAAACAACTTTTAAATCTCAATATTGTTTGAGTGGTTTCCTTGAGTGACTAGGTTTTAGTCAGATAGACTCAAGAAGATCAATTTCAATTATAGTGGATTAAGTACTTCTTGAGAAGGCAAAATTACCTTGGTATGTTGGACTGAAGGTAGCTTTGTTAACAGCGAGCCGGTATAATATTTTTATTATTATTCGTGTTTTGCTTGATTGAGTTGGTTTTGAAGAAACTTTTGTTTTTAGAAACCCAATTCAACCCTTTTTCTTGTGTTTCTCACCACCTTTAAGTAATACTACAACACTGTAAAGCTAAAGTTTTATGGACATTGGGAGAGAGGTGGCCTAATCTTCTATGCCATATATCAGAGCTATTAATATAAATAGTATTACAAGTAAAGGAAGATAGAGAAAGGGAGGGAATGACCTAAGCTTGAACGAAATAGAGTTCTCCATATCGTTCATCTAAACCAGTCATTTTTGTAGAATTTTTATGAAAAATTAAACACTCTTTATTAGTGAAAGCAAGAGCACAAGTAGATGAGTCTATGATTTTTTTTAGCGGAAATTAGATTAACATGAAAAGTGAGATAATATTAAGGAGTTATAAAGATACATAATGCCAACAATATTGGTTTGAACTATTGTGCCATCAAGAAGTTTTATGTTAATGGATATAATAGAACAATGAAAATGGAAATTATTTAAATTCAGAGTTATGTGATGAGTAACACTTGTATCCATTACCCAATACACATATGGCTTAACATCCATAGAAGGAGAAACATAATTGATATTAGGAAGAGAGGTGATACTCTTAATGCTGCTCTGGGTTGGCTGTTGTTCTAAACTCCGAAGATAAATGTTCTTTCCATGCCCTTTTCCAAATTATGGCAAAAAGGGGGAGTAATATGGTGTTGCTGAGGTAAAATGTTTTTTTTAATACTGACCATCTGGGTAAGTACTAATGATGTGCTCACATGTTGGAGCATCAGGCGAGACATATGGCCCTTTTGGAGTGAGCTTTTGTGTTTGTAGTATTTTTCATATCCTGATATTAACTACTAATTATTTGTGTTATGCATGACTAAGTATGTGAATATTTGCATACTAATTATTATTAGTTGGTAGGATTCCATGCTACTAACTATTAGTTGACTGAGTGCCATTCATGACTAAGTTGTGAATGATTGCATGTGTGTCTAATTGATTTTGGAGCATTATTTTGTGTGGCATGCATCTATGATGAATCTTACGGATTTTCCGCTACTGTGCTACAACTCTGATGAATCTTGCTTCTAATGAAATTTTAGGTTATGATAGTCTTCTGCTGAATGTCCCTTGTTCTCATTGAATGAGTGTTATCTATCTTGAAGAGTTGCTTTGCCATAGCTTGCTAAAAGGGGAGATTGTTGTTCCTTTTAAATTGGATGCATTTTGAAAAAAAATAACATGGAGAAACATTCAAGTTTTCCAAGCTACTTCAAGATGATTTTTTGGTGTAGAAGGGACACATGTTATGCGCATTGTCACATCATGTGGGTAAAACATCTGGGTCTTGCTCAACAGGCTAGATTGCTGCATTTTGCACGAATTTTTTGATGACAATTTAGTTAGATTTTATTACTTTTATTTAGTAATATGATTACATGATTTGTTGGACAACTGTGAAGATAAAATCAAATTTAAATGTGATTTAACTTTGAATTTGAAATAAATCAAATCATATCTTTTTGTTGGAGATATTTATGGAACAAGTCTTATCCAATAGATTGTGCAAAGATTTAGGAAGAAATTAAATCAGAAATCCAAAGGAGAAAAACCCATTAGAAATTGGTATTTAAGGAGACTCAAACCTCACATTTGAGGTGTGCAAGGCGTGCAGGTTTTGAATATACCTAGTGTTAGGGTTTATCTTTTGAGTCTTTGTTTGTGCACCACTCTAGCGCCTCCTTTCACATCATAAGGCATACAATTTGGTTTTTATTATGTTGTAAACATTGTTCCAAGATGTTAAGTCTATAAGCTTGAGAACATTGTGTTTCTTATATAATATGTTAATGTCATAACCTGATTAGGGTTGCATCTTTGTGTACACCTCAATATTTCAGTAACTTGGCATAAAAGAGTTGTCTCATTTGAGTTGTAACAATCAACATTTTTATTGATTTGTAAACACCAATCACGAGTTGCGTGATCGAGAAGAAAGTGAGTATATTCTCACATTTAGGGGGAGTCCTTAAATAAAAAGACACTAGGATTAGGAAGAAGCTTTAAACAACATAGAGTTTGTTGGTTCTTGTAAGACTAAAGGTACTTATTCAAAGTAGTAGATTTTCTTTATTGGGCTGAGTGCCCCCAGATGTATGTGTGATTTCATTGCTTTTCTGCCTCATCATCTTGAAAAGTTAAACAATCATATCTTGCTTTCAAACTGTTTTTATGTTTTTGGTTTACAATGTCCTAGACATCGTGTATGACATATGTCCCCAGAAGCTATTATATGTCATAATCTAGTAGTTCATGTTGTACCAGACAACTAATCCAACATTTGTCCCCCATTGAACATAATTTTCAGCGTTTTTAAATGGTTACATACATGTGGTAATGTACGATAGTTTTATCCAAGAGGTAATGTAGGTTGATCAACCTTATAGATTCAAATATTTCTCTTATATTAATCATGTCTTTAAGCTGGAAAAAAAAAGACTCTTCACAATTTAAAACAAGCCCCCTTGCTTGGTATGTCTATTTGGGCAAGTTTAATGTCATTTTACTAGTGCAAAATAAATTAATGAAATCATATTTGGTGCTATTAACGAATCTTTGTGTAAATTTTATTATAATATGAAAAATTAGTTAGAAATTTCTATGTCGGTAAACTTTGGTACTTCATTAACTTGAAAATTCATCAAAAAAAAGAAGGCACCATCATTAATCAAGATATATATTGCAAAGAGATGTTAAAGAAAGTAGGAGTGGAAAAATCAAAACCAATTTTAACTCCATGCAAATTCTTTTGCCTTAGACAAAGATGAGGGAGAAAAATCAATAGAGAATAGGAAAAATCGAGGTATGATCAATTCTCTTCTCTATCACACTACATATCGTCTTGATAATAGGTGAACAAAAAGAAATGGTCTGAAATTGTAACATAATAATTGTGGAGCAAAATATTAATATTAATTTGATTTAATTTACATTATAACTTCTTTTTTTAGTTTAAGGGCGAAAATTCATCTTTTATAAAGACGAATAAAGTGGAATTTCGCGAATTTAAATCCAAACTTCTGCTGACTTAATAGGACAAATTATATTAATACTTAAAGTGAGTTTTTTGGATTTTTTTTAAAATACTACAGATAAAATAGAATACATAAAATCAAATAAAAAAACACAAATGATTTCAATTTGAACATTAATTAAAATGTTGATCACATGATAACTCTACACTTTCAAAGGATAAAGCAACTAAAATGATATGGATCATGAACTATGTAATACGAGGTACAAGGTGGAGGATAGTTTTGCTCACAACAAGATAAATTTTCTAATGGTGTACATATTTCAACATCTTTTTTTTCTTCACCAGCTTCACTACCCTCATTACTAGTAGTGGGAGCTTTTGCATCTTCAACACTTAGAAGATTAGCATAACAAAATTTCTTTCTCAACTTTTTAGCCAAACAAACACAATCTATTTGTTCTCCAGTTACTACTACTTGATCTCTGGTTTCTCCTTCTAATGACACTGAAACCACACCTACATGTAGATTCATACATAACATTGTAATATAAATGAAGTTACAAATGAAAATAATTAATGGAAGTATGGGTTACGGATTTGTTTGTTTTAGTTTAAATTTTTTTCTTTGTATTTTTAAAAATGTATTTAATAAAAATGTTTTATAAAATATAAAAATATTAAATTAATTTTTTAATAAATTAAAATATTAATTTTAACATTCTATAATATAAATATATATTATTAAAAATTAAAACATTGTTAAAAACACAATTAAAAAAAAAGACGTATCTCAAAAATAATTTTTATGAAAAATTATTTAAAATAATTTCAAATTTAAATAATTCTTTTTTTATTTAAATTTTAATATCTAAAAAGAGTTATTTTATTTAAAATAACATTTTCTGATTAACTATTTAAATAAAATTTTATTTAAAATATTCTTTAGAATTATATGTAAATAAAAATGTAATTCTATAAAAATTATTTAAAAAAAAAAAACGAAAGAAAACATGTACCTTGAAAAGCTGCAGCTATTTGCAAGGCTTTGCTTCTGAGTTTGTCATTTTCCATATGCATCTGGATAACTATTTTCTGCGGTAAATTAAAATATTATTATTAATTATCAAACAATAAAATAAATAACTTATTATTGAAATAAGCTTATATATATATATATATATATATATATATATATATATATATATATATGTCTCACCTTCATATTATTTTTCAAAAAGTTGATATTTTCAAATGTTTTAATGCTAATTTGAGGTTAAGGTGCAATTTATAGTCATTGAACTCTCAGACATATATATACCAATAAAAATAAACTACTAAGTGATTGTTTGTATTATTTTTGTTGACTAAGGTAAACGCATATTGCGCATATGCATGACAAATGGTTGGTTTTGGAATTTTAACTTCACTTTTCTTTCTTTCTTTTTCCGTTTTTACACTAATGGTGGGAAATTAGGTGTCTATAATGTTAAAATATTGTGTTTGGTAGGAAATAGTCTGTTTTCCTTTTCTGTCCCGTTCCGGGTTATTGCTAATAAAAACATAAATATCTTTAAAAAAAAATGATATTTTTATTAGGTACTATTACACCTAATGATAACACCCTTACCATTCCTATTCACATCTATATTGTCCATTGCTATGTTTACACCCCTTACACCAATATATTGTATGTATTGTTTACAAATACACTAAACAATATCGTAGAATCATCCGTGAATAATGCTATATTGATGAATAATACTCGTGATCAGTATTTTGTAAATAGTTCATGAAAAATAATTTTTATTAGTAAAACAAAGTTGATTAATGAAATATAAAAAATTAGTTAATGAAGTTATAAAGTTGGTTAATAATTGTCCAGTTATAAAAATAATCTTAGTAGTAAAACAAAGTTGGTTAATACAATATAAAAAACTGGTTAATAAAGATATGAAATTGGTTAATGAATACTCAGATATAATTTTTTTTTAATATTTTATTATTATAATATTTTACTGTTCACCGTATTGGTGAACAGTAAACTACATCGTAGTGTATGTTTTAGTGTAGGAATAACATTTCTCTTAATAATAGGCATAATTGGTCCAGAGGTCCTTAAGTATGAGCGAAGTTTTGCTTTAGTCTCCTAAATAAATTTTGTTACACAATGATTCCTCAATTTCACTTTCGTTAAACATTTTGGTCTTTGACGTTAGTTTAGGAGGGAAACCGTCAAGTTATGATGAGTTGACAGACATGTCAGCAGACGATGTGTTATAAGCATATCCAGGGTTTGATTTCCATAATACAATAGTCTCATTTCTTCAGTTCCATCGTTTTCATCTTCTTCTACATCTTCAATCTTCATTCTTCCTTTGTCTTATTTAAAATAGGGTTCTTCCTTCTTCATACTTACTTTATCCTCTAGAAATCTGGGTTCAATGTCAAAGGTTGCAAGCAATGCTTCTTCTTCAAACTCACAAAGCCATGGTAGACCTGGATCTGTGCTACGTAGAAACAAGAGAATTGTTTGTTTTTTTTCCAAGATGAAAATGTTCTTCAATCTGTTAACAATGTCAATAGTGGCGACTATGGGAGAAAAATTGAGGTTCTAGAAATTACCGAAATCAAATGAAGAAGGGTTGTAATTTCTTCAAGTGGTTAGGTGATGAGGTTGTTGATGAAAGGGATTTAAAGCTTGAAAGACAACATAATAAAATCAACAAATTGAGGAGTGAGGTTATATACATTAGAGGTTGGTTGAAAATGTGCCTTATTGTTGGGATGATGGACTTAGGGTTGAACCTTGTTTTTGTAACAATTTATTTCAAATAGATTTAGAGTTGATCAATGTATTTTCATTTTGGTTTAAGGAATCAAGTTAGTGTCCATTTCAATGTATTATGAAGTTTGTTTAATGAAGAATGTTAGAGTTTATTTCTATAAGTTTCAAATGTTTGTTCATTATTGTATCTTCATTATTCTTTATTATTTTAATAGTATTATGACATGTTAGCAATTGCAGCAAAAAGTTTAAACTAACATATGTGAAGTATGACACATAATTAACAAAAGGCCATTATAAGGCATTAATATATCATAATCCATCTAAAGGCAATTACAAAATGTTAACAGAAATGATAGACCATTGTCAATAAGCCATCTAAAGGCAGTACGAAATGTAAGCATAAATGATAAAAAGCATCAAGGTTGACTTGAAACTGGTTTTCCACCCTTGTGAATTTTTTTTTGGTCTTGGGTGGTGGCTAACATGAAACAATTATTGGCTTCACTTGACTTGGGACACTTGGTGTAGGAGGGTGAACTTGACCTGCAACACTTGGTGTAAGAGGCTTAACATTACTTGCATCAGTTTGTATAGGTGGTTGAAATGTTTGACATTGAGTTGGTTATGGCAGTTTACAAGTTGCCTTGTTGTGTCCATCTTTGTCTCAACGACTATAGTTGATACCATATATTTTCCTCTTCATGTGTGTCTCATCCCTCACCAGTTCTCCATCATCCCTATTCCTATTTTTCTTTGGCCTTACAGGCTATCTCTTTATTGGTGGTGGTTAAATATCATCAACATCAGTCTTTGCCCATAATGCTTCACCATTGACCGAATAGATAACAAATACATAGCAAGATGCATAATGTGCCTTATTGTAACAGTATGATACATAGACATCAATGTCTAATTGTTGGTCTTTCATGCAAGATATTGCATGACAACATGGAAGTCCAGTCAACATTCATACCCTACATGAGCATTCCTTCTTTTGAAGGTTGACAACATATTTTTCTCCATTGAGTAAAATATGCCTCACCTCATAATCATATTCACCTGCACGCCTGTAAAAAAGATATACAATATTATTTTAGATAATATTTCAATGTTTTTAACCTCAATGATGATTAAGGATGTTACTTGACAATCTAATTATTGGTTTTCATTGACTCCTTTTCCATCCTCTTCTCGATGTTTGGTAGTATGGCGCCATCATATTTTGAAATCTTTCGCCTATTGGATTCCCACCTTTGCATTAGATAAACTCTTATTTCTTCATTCATTGTCACAATTGGTTTGGCCCAAGCAGCAACAAACACAAAATTAAAGGCCTCAGACATGTTGACTAAAGTGTCACATCCTCCTCTTGCTTGAGACCTTGATTTACTCTAGAATCTTGGTGGTATCTTGATGAGATGTTTGATTTCCTCTTCATTAACCCCCTTGATGTCAAGCATAATTTTCTCCCAAGCATTGAGATGACTTGCATATGCTGCCCTCCATATTAATTCCTTCAGTTTTAGGCCAGGGAACTTCTTCCTGAAGTTACTATATAAAAGCCTGCATGTGATCAGTTTCATGTCATCAGTTTCAAGTATTTCCTCTAATACAGAATTTACAAATGATAACATACCTAACACAAAATCTTTGACCCACATTACCAAGTAATTCATCAATAGCTCACAACAAACACTGCATTAATCATTTAGGCATCCAAAATAAGTTATGCAAGACAAAATAAGTTATCACCAAGTAATTCATCAAGTGATTCATCAAAATTCAAGACAAAATAAGTTATACAAGTAATTCATCTTTGATCTAAAATAAGTTATCACCACCTTCATTCATAACAATTACCTTCTCCCTACCTTTTCCTTTCTTCTTACCCTTCCCTTTACCCTTACTCTTACTTTTGTTCTTACTTTTATGTTTACCCTTAGAATTTGAAACCACATCAGCCTCATCAATATCTATCTCTCCATCAATGCCCATATCATTTTCCGAGTCTTCAAAGTTGACATTCAACACACTATCTTAACTTATATCTTATTTTTGATAGTTAATTCCCTCATCTTCTTGTTGGTTACAATTCAGTCCTTCATCACTTCCATCTACCTCAACATTCATCCCTTAACCAACATATTCCTCACTGACACTTTTGCCCCCCACATCCAACTCAGTCTCCACAGTTGGAACATCCTCTTCAGTTTCCTCAATATTTGTTCCCTTTACCCCAAAATTTTCATCCAATGTGGTCCCAACCTCTTTATTATCCAATTCAGACCCATTATTGTCGCCTTCACCCATCACATCTTTAGGTCGTGATAGTATTGGCCCATCAATAACATTCGGTTCAGATACATGATGTGTAACATAGAGATGATATTCCCCAGTTAATACTGTTATTATTTTCATTCTACTATCCCCTTGTCATTTTCTAACATTACTATGTCATCAACAAACATGTCATCATAATACCACAACTTGTCTATAGTAGGATAACCAACTCTTTTAACTTGTCAAGTATTTCAAAGCAGCTCCAATAATCAGGATTAACATCCCAGATTTCCCCTAACCCTACATAATCTGACTTAGTAAAATTTGGAAACCCCCTAGAAAACTCATCAGAATGATGAACAACACACTTAAACCTACTTTCCATAACCTAATAATACCTACGATAGTAGAAGAAAGAAGATGGACATTCACTAGTACGAAAAACCCATTTAAAAACGGCTGGGAAAGACATATAATGACACGGTCGAGGTGTTGTTATGTAGAGTGTTGTTGTATATGTGGTACTTATAATGGCAGTTATGGGACCGTTGTTGTATTCTAGAAAGCGTGTGCCCTATCACTACGGTTATTTTAAATACCCGTTGTTGTATAGAACTACCTATCACAATGATTATTTTAAATAACCGTTATTGTATGTCTTTTAATAAAAAAATGCAGCAACAAAAATATCAAGAACAACAACAAGAACGTCAAGAAAAACAACAAGAACAACAACAAGAATAATAACAACAACAACATCAACAACAATAACAACAACAAAAAAGAAGAAGAAAAAGAAGAAGAAGAGGAAGAAGAAGAAGAACAACAACAATAACAACAACAACAATAATAATAACACCAAGAACAATAATAAAAAAGAACAACATGAACAACAATAATTAAAAAAGAACACCAAACTAACATTGCTAAATCGAATCCATATTTTCCTTGGAGTTCTGAAATTTGGTTTAGATTTCAAAATAGAGTATCGTAAATGATAGATAATGTTTGGAGGTAGAAGATGTAATTCGTCTATTAGGTTTCACACAGATCACTAATAGTTGTGTCTTGGCCGTTGATAATCACTAAATGGATGCTCACAATTTGTTTATGGACAGTGAAAAAACTCAATAAGCGTGCCACCTATAATGTTGGTGCTGGAACTTGGAAAAATAAGTAAAAAAACAAAAACATGTTGGTGTTGAGAGTTGAACCCATGACCAAACGCTACCTATGATCACGATCATTTTAAATACACATGCTGAAAGGTCTGTTTGCATTTTGAAAAAATAAGTAAAAATTGCTACCTATAACAACGATTTTTAAATACTTGTGGTGAAAGGTCTGTCAGCATTTTGAAAAATTGTGAGTAATATGATTAAAATAAATTAAGAAATATACATAAACAACAAAATATAATCTAATTAAGTAAAATAAGAATTTTGAGATTTTTTTTTGGAATTTTTTGAGACTATGAAAACAGTAAAAAAATCATTAAAAATGGAAAAAAGACGAATTTGGGGTTTTGAGGGTGATGTCCCGTAACTACTTCGTAGTACGGGATTATTGATCTCACGATTTTTCTACTTCAAATGGACGAAACATATTTAAAAAAGGAGACGATTTCCCCTAAAATTGGGTTTTCTGACCAACAACTAAACTACAGGCTATAACAACAGTTGTCTGATTTAACCGTTGTAAAATCATTTACAATTTAGTTTTTAAATAATGGTCTTAAGTGACACACGCTTAATGTACTCTACAAAATAGAAAAAATGTAGTTGTTGCAGGGAATCGAAACTTGCTAAATTTCATGTATTACAACAATTTTAAAGACAACCGTTGTTAAATCTGTATGTATTACAACTGTTTTTAGTTTAACTATCGTTAAATAAGGCGTTATAAATTTGTATGTATCATTCGTTTTGATAACACTTATCTGATACTCCTCCAGTTATGTGTGTCGTTTTGACAATTTTCATGAATTTGTTCTTGTACACTCTGATTGTTTCAGAGGTATTTTCATAATTTGGTTTCATTCCACATCTAGTACTCTTCCAGATGTTTTGGATGTTGATATCCAAATTTTGTACTTATGCATCTAAAGCTTTGTTAGATGTCTTTAATACTTTTTTTCCAGGGTTTAACCCTTTTGATTCCAAGTGTTCCTGACTATTCTTTGTCGTTCAGACAAATCTTCAGAAATATATTGTTTTCCCCAGCCAGTTTTCTTACCATACCATTTTTAGTATTATCTCTTCATTCAATCATTTCATCAACCCCACAGACTTTATGCCTCATATCATATTGCATTCATATACATAAAAATCCCCAACAATTGCATTTGTACATGCATCTCATATTTAACCATTGCATTTTGCATCAGACAAATTTTAGATCTTCTTATATCTAATTGACTTTTACCCTAAAAGAATCGAACGCCTTGCAGTTGTTCACTTTCTCGGGTTCGAGACAATTGGATAAGGGCATCTGTCATACCCCAAATTTGTCCTACCAACATATTTATTTTTATTATTCAGAAAAATAAAAAAATGTAGGTTTCAGTTTGAGCTAGGTTTTCATTCAGGATCGGCAAGTCGAGTGTGTGTGTGAGGCGGCTAAAGTTCAGGTTCGGTGCAGTGACAATTCATTCATATTTAGATTTCGTATCCATTTTCACATCATTATTCATTTTTATTATATTTTAAAACCATTCTTTTTCTTTTATTATTATTATTATTATTATTACAATTTTCTTATTTTTTAAATTATTCTCCATTAAATTACATTTTATTTTATTCTTATTATTCATATTATTATTCTATATTATTTTTTTTATTATCATTATTATTTTCATTACTTATTATTATCATTTCTATTTTTCTTATTATTATTATTATTATTAAAATAATAATAATAATAATAATAATAATAATAATAATAATAATAATAATAATTATTATTATTATTATGTATCCCAATCCAAATGAGTCATCCCATTTCCACCAAAATTTCATAAAACGCACCACCACCTCCATTTTTCATGTGAAAACCGGCCCAATCCATCATTAAAGGACAAACACATACCGTAGAAATTGTAGCAATTTGAAAGGCAAGTTGATATAACCATGACCCCACCTTATCAAGCAAAAACGCAACACAATGTACCAAATTCCTGGACCACCTCCACCAAATTCCATAACTCAATACCAGTGCAGCAACGCAACGCAGCTGTCAACATTTTTCCTCAAACTTTCTCCCCAATCTTCCATTTTCCCCTCCATAATTCATCCTATAAATACACCCTCATTCTCTTCGTAAATTCAAGCTTTGATAGTCTCTAAAACCTCTGTAAAAAAAATCTCACAAAAAACTCTCTTAATCACTCAATAAATAACTCTTCACATAAACTTCACAAACCAAATACTAACCTCTTCTTATTCTCCCTTTTTCTGATATTCACAACCGCAACCCATTCTCCATTATTCAAATTGCAAAACTCCTTCAACACACCCAAACAATAATAGACAGTCTCCTTCCTTCACTCATCATTCTCTCTGCCTTTTCAACCTATATACATAACATATCACCACCATTATTCTTCAAATCGCCATCCAAAACTCAAACAGAACATCATCACCATTCTTCCTTCACCTCAACGAACCATCACCAACAATAAGCTTTCACTAATCAACATTTGTGATATAAATCAAAGCGTAAACCACCACAAATATCACAAACAAAAAAACAAAAAAGAACGAGATTTTTAGAGAGTGAAGGTCGTAGATCTGAAATCGAGATCGTGAAAACTCGCTGTGAGAGGTGAGATTCGTGAGACAGAGAGTCTGAAATAAAGAGAATCTGAGAACAACAAAGGAAGAACCGAACCGAAAAGGAAACAAAGTGAGATATGTGAGAAAACTGTGACGGAGAGTTGTAACCGATACGCAAACGAAGGAGAGGAGTCAGAGATAGTTGATTTTTACCGAGGTGGAATCTTATTTCTGATTATTTTATTAACCGTGTTGTAAAGGTGAAAGAGGAAGATGATACTACTTTTTTGATTCCTCATTTCATTTGATTTAATTTATTGGCTTGTCATATGAGCTAAACCCATTCTTGGACTGATATGCACACCACCTCAGCCAGCGCTGAACCCCTCCCCTTTATATGTTCATGTTATTTTCTTTTATTATTATATTTTTTTAAGTTCATTTGCTTTTGTTTAATGTTATGATTTTTGTTTTGTTTTATTTTTTTAGATCTTCTTTTTAGTTAGTTTGTTATTTGATTTTCATTTCTTTATCCGCCTTTTGTTTTATGGGTCGATGATATAATACATGGTTTATTGATATTCAATTTTGTCGATGTTATCTAAACCAATATGAGGTCATTCTTTCCGTTTCTTTATCATTTCTCAATTTCTCGATTTATTTTTATTCGGCCAATGATAAATGGTTAGATATTCGATTTCGAATAAATCGACATTATCTAAACATATATGAGGCCATTCTTTAATTTTCGTTATTATTTTTTAACTTTACTTTATTTTATGGTCGATGATATTATCACCCGATTTTTAGATATTCGATTTCTTAAAATCGACGTTGTCTAAATCGATATGAGACCACTTTTATTTCTATTGTTCTTTATAGTTTCTAATTTATTTTTTAGATCCTTTATCATCTCTCGATTTTATTCGGCATATGATAAAAAGTTTAGATATTCAATTTCAAATAAATTGACGTTTTCTAAACTAATATAAGGCCATTCTCTTTATTATATTTCTTATTTCCCGATTTATTTTTATTCGGCTTATGATAAAAAGTTTAAATATTCATTTTCGAATAAATCGACGTTATCTAAACTAATATGAGGCCATTCCTTTATTTTCGTTATTATTTTTTGACTTTACTTTATTTTATGGTCGATGATATAATAAACGATCTAAATGTTCGATTTCTACAAATCGACGTCATTTAGATCAATATGAGACCAAACTTCTTTTTATCGCATTTCTTTATTTTTTATGGTCGATGAAAGTTAAAAAAACATGATAGTCAACAAATCATGATTAAGACTAGTCCATTAGTTTATTTAATAATTGTTCGATTATTCGATCACTTTTGCATCACGATTTCAAAGTTAAAATTCAGTTTAACTTTCGAATACCATTTGGATGCATAAAGCGATGCTCGACTTTTCATAGAATGATTCTAACATTGAATCGATTCTAAGTTAGTTAAAGAGCTACATTTCGACGCTTTCGATTTAATCTCAAGCTCCAACAGCTCCGCATAGGTTAGGACACTTCACACACGCTTCCTGTTAGGAAAATACAATGAAACCCTTTTATTTCGTGCAATCTCGTGTAACTTATTTTGTACCCTCTCCCGATTCCGATGTATGTCATTTATTTACTTGTTTTCACTTCTTCCGCGAACCCTTGGTCCAACGCCAAGTGGTTTTACTCGTACACTCGCACTTCCCTTAGGTTTTAGTTTCACTTATTAGGCACCTTCCTTAGGACTAGGACTCGATCCCACGTAACCAATTAACCTTTACACTCCATTTGCATTCACCTTTGTCGATCGCTTTATGCCTTACAACCGACCTACCCTTTGACCAAGACATTACTTTTAGATCCAAACCCTTGATCCAACGTCAAATGGTCTTAGGTAATTGAAATACTAAATAATTATCGAAACAAGGTGAAAAAGAAGTACATCGAATCTTTGGTAGGTTTCCTCAATTGTTTGGTTGTGAGTTTCCTTACTCAGGTGTAAGCAATTGACACCTAATAAAACAAACAATTGATCAACCGTAAGTCTCTGACTTTCCCATAGCACAAGGGAATACGTAGGCACACGCATCTTAATCCTTGCCGAGCACCCTAGGAACAAAACCACCCCTTTTCCGTATCGTTTACCCTTAAGAAGACAATAGCATAGATACCACTCAATTGCAAACTAGACTAAGAGGTTCCCGTTGAGTACAATCTACGTAAGGAGTGCTAATACCTTCCCCTTGTTTAACCGAATCCCAAACTTAGATTTTGGTTCCATCATCCATGACCTTTCCTTATTTAGTTTTATCAATATCTCCCTTTTCTCTCGTTAGAATATATAGAATTAGATGGTGACTCTGTTGTTTTGTTTTTTTCCGCGGTCAGCACGAGGATCGTAGCCATTTCTGAGGTATGACAGCTTGGCGACTTCACTGGGGACATGCCTTGTGCATAAGAGGGTCGAGCCTAACTTAGGATAGTTTGCACTTGAGTGGTCGCTTTGATTTTTCGTCTTCTTTTATGGCTTATTTGTTTTCTTATTTTATATCTACACTATTATTGTTCATCCACATTATTATTGTCATTGTGGGGATTCTTTGTTCATTGGTTTTGTGTGAGATAATCTCACTACCCAAGCCTGAGAAAAACCATAGGACTAGAAGATGGTTGTGTAGTGGAGGACTGCGGGGGGCATCCCTCGTGGGACGACGCAAAAACCATCTCTCAGAGTATATTCTCTTGGGAATATTGTGGTGCGACAAGCCTTTGTCGTGTGACAATTTTTCTAAGTTGAATTGTCGACTCTGGGGACCTTCAAACCAATTCATCGTGGTTAGTAGCATTAACTTATGAGATCTTTGTGACTCATTGGGTTAATGCGAAAACCACAACCAGACTAGATCCTTTTAACGTATTACTATCTGACAGTAATATTTTTAATCTCAATCGACGATGTCTGAGAATCCCATTTTTGAAACTTGGGATCGATGGTTGTGTAGTGGAAGACTGCGAGGATCCTTTCTCGTGGGACGAAACGAATACCTTACCTAGAGTCGATTGTTTCAAATATATTATCGTGTTATGAGCATTCTTCATGGGATAATGTCTTTGACAAAGATCCATGACTCTAGGAACTTACCTTTTAAACCTACTCGTGGGGCCTTTGATCAGGGATACCTGTTGTCTGACTCAATTTTACTTGTGATCCTGTGGATTGTAGAAACTTATTGCATCTCATTTGCATAATCATTGCATTCATTCTTACATTCATGAGCTCATTTCATTTTTTCTCATCCTCATATTTGTTGAGTCTTCGTCAAGCTGATTCCTAAGCACATATCCGGAACTAAAGCCAACATCGAAAGAAGAATGGAAAATCAAGAGCAACATAACATGAGGGTTAGAGAAGACCTTGATGAGTTGAAAGGAAACATGAGCAGACTCACGGGAATGATGCAAACTTTGATGGTGAGAGAAGCTCTTCCACAAAGGAATGATTGTCAGTATCAAACTCGCGATCTTAGGCCTAGAACTCAAATTGATCCTATTCCCATGAAATATGTTGAGCTATACCCTTACTTGGTTCTGAAAGGTCTTATCAGACCTAGACCACTAACTCCTCCAAATACTCTTCTATATGGGTTTAGGACTGATCTCCATTGCCCATTCCATGAAGGAGCTGTAGGTCATGATATTGAGCACTGTTATGCCTTCCATCATTGAGTTCAAGATTTGGTAAGAGGAGATGTGCCTACCTTCACACCGAGAAGGACTCCCCAGTTTGAAAGAAATCCCATGCTAGAACAGAGTGGTTGTAAACTTTGTCATAGAATCACAAGTTACTACCTAAAGCCAGTGGATAAGACAAGAAAGCTCATCCTTGATGCTGATTAGACACTAGGCCTTGTTTCTTTTCAGTTTTTAATTTCCTTATTTGTATTCTGTGAATTTGCTTAAAGACTTGTTTTTCTTCAATGTTAATGTTAGTGAAATGAGCATCGCAAATTTTGAATCAATTCATTCACTTTCATATTTGTGCATATTCATGTTTTCCCTTTTCAAAAATAATTAAAAAAAACATTGTTTCTCTTATTCATCTTTCTTTATCAAATTGTTGTTTTAGCAAAAATTGGAGGGAGGATGAAGAAAACGAAATACCCAAGTTGTTGAATGGTAATACTTTCAAAATAAATAAAACCTTGCTGATGATGTGCAGACATTGTTTCAACTCCCAAACACCAGAGAAATAAGGAAGTTAATCCTTTGTTAACCTCTTTGAGCCTTGAAGATGGAGTTTCTTTCTACATAAAAAAAACCCGGAATCTTAACCAGGGGCGGGGTAGTTCTCAATTAATTCGAATGTGCATTCAATTTTAGGAGAATCATTTCATACACCTTTCAATAAGGGTTTCAAGCCCAAATTTTCCTTTGCACACATTAAAGAGTTGTCGAAGAAGCTGATGACAGTCATTGCATTTCCACAAAAAAAGAAGAAAAAAGCCGCTAAGTCAACACCCAAAAGGCGACTTAGGCAAAAATCAAGTCATCTGGATCAAGAGAGGTCACCGAAATCCTCAACAATGACAAAGATAGGTCACTAATATTCCTCAACAAAGACAAATATGAGTTGATCCAAAGTCCTTATTAAAGATAACTAAATGTTATGAAGAAGCAGTGACTACTATCCAATAATCCATTGGCTCTTGAGCCATCATCACCACTGCAACTCCTAATAACCCGAATGCATAGAATTGATTAGTTGAGCGTAGGACTGGAGATAATCATGGAGATTGGGTTGGGTAAAAATTAAACTTTGAGCCTATATCCTTTATTTTTAAAATCATGAATCAGACCGTGGTACAACCCTTTTAAGAACTAATTGAAGCTAGGTTTGTTTTGAAAGCATATCACAACAAGGTTGCGTAAACTAACTCCCAAGAGATTTGCTAATCATCTGTTTTGGTATCATTATTATTTTTATTACTTATTATTATCATTTCTATTTTTCTTATTATTATTATTTTATTCTCATTATTTCTATTATTATTATTATTATTATTATTATTATTATTATTATTATTATTTATCCCAATCTAAATGAGCCATCCCCTTTCCACCAAAATTTCATAAAACGCACCACCACCTCCATTTTTAGGTGAAAACCGGCCCAACCCATCATTAAAGGACAAACACATACTGTAGAAATTGCAATAATTTGAAAGGAAAGCTGATATAACCATTACCCCACCTTATCAATAAAAAATGCAACACAGTGTACCGAATTCCTGGCCCACCTCCACCAAATCCCATAATGCAATACCAGTGCAGCAACGCAATGTAGTGTACGTACACAACCTCACACAGATCACAACAATTGTAACAACCAATTTCACACCAGCCTGTCAACATTTTTCCTCATACTTTCTCCCAAATCTTCCCTCTTTTGCCCTACACAATCCATCTAATAAATACACCCCCATCCTCTTCATAAATTCAAGCTTTGATAGTCTCTAAAACCTCTATAAAAAAACTCTCACAAATAACTCTCTTCATCACTCAATAAATAATTCTTCACATAAACTTCACAAACCAAAAACTAAACTCTTCTTATTCTTCCTTTTTCTGATATTCACAACCGCAACCCATTCTCCATTATTCAAACTGCAAAACTCTTTCAACACACCCAAAGAATAACATACCGTCTCCTTCCTTCATTCATAATCCACTTCTTCCCTTTTAAACCTATAAACATAACATATCACCACCATTCTTCTTCAAATCGCTAGCCAAAACTTAAACAGAACATCCTCACCATTCTTCCTTCACCTCAATGAACCGTCACCAATAACAAGCTTTCACTCATCAACATCTGTGACATAAATCAAACCGTAAACCACCATAAACATCACAAACAAACAAACAACAAAAATGGACGATATATTTAGAGAGAGTGAAGGTCGTATATCTGAAACCGAGATCGTGAAAACTCGCCGTGAGAGGTGATATTAGCGAGACATAGAATCCAAAATAGAGAGAATCCGAGAACGAGAAAGGAAGAACCAAACCGAAAAGGAAACAGAGTGAGATCCGTGAGAAAACCGTGACGTAGAGTTGTAACCGATACACAAATGAAGGAAAGGGGTCAGAGAGAGTTGATTTTCATCGAGGTAGAATTTTATTTCTTATTATTTTCTTAACCGTGCTGTAAAGGTGAAAAAAGAAGATGATGCTACTTTGCTGATTCCTCATTTGATTTGATTTGATTTAATTTATTGGATTGTCATATGGGCTAAACCCATTCTTGAACTGATATGCACACCGCCTCAGCCAGCGCTGAACCCCTCCCTTTTATATGTTCATGTTATTTTCTTTTATTCTTATATTTTTTTAAGTTCATTTGCTTTTGATTAATCTTATGATTTTATTTTTGTTTTATTATTTTTAGATCTTCTTTTTACCTAGTTTGTTATTTGATCTTTATTTCTTTATTCGCCTTTTTTTATGTGTCAATGAAATAATACATGGTTTATTGATATTCGATTTTGTCGACGTTATCTAATCCAATATGAGGCCATTCTTTCTGTTTCTTTATCATTTCTCAATTTCTCGATTTATTTTTATTCGGCCAATGATAAATGGTTAGATATTCGATTTCGAATAAATCGACATTATCTAAACCAATATGAGGCCATTCCTTTATTATCGTTATTATTTTTCGACTTTACATTATTTTATGGTGTCGCTCCCGGGATTTTCATCCTAGTACAAACACGAAAGTGGCGCGGAAAGGGTAGAGTCGCCAGCCAGACATTTTTATCCGAAAGAATGGGAAAGGTAATGTTGCACAAACCTGAGGAAGAAGGAAAGGACAAGGTGTTGCACCCCAAAATTTGCCCTCACAATACAAGACTTTGTGTTCTTGAAGGTTCACAAGGTTCACAAGTTTCTCAAACCTTTCATGAGGTTCATGAAGTCTACAAGTTACTTCTTGAAAGTTCACAAGGTTCACAAGTCCCACAATGCTTTCAAATACCTTTCATGAGGTTCATGAAGTCTACAAGCCACTTCTTGAAGGTTCACAAGGTTCACAAGCTTCTCAACATTTACAATACCTTTCATGAGGTTCATGAAGTCCCTAGGTTGCTTCTTGAAGGTTCACAAGGTTCACAAGTTACACAATGATTATAAAGCTTCCCTGAGGATCATGAGGTCTACAAAGCCACTTCATGAGGTTCACAAGGTTCACAAGATTCACAATACCTCCCATGAGTATCACAAGACATTTTATGAAGATTCACAAGGTTCACAAAGTTCACAATTGGTTAAAGAAGTTGACAATTCCCTCAGACAATGCACCTCCTAAGCAGTGCATCCAAAACTAGGGTTTTGACTTTAATCAGGCTAAATGGACTTCCAATACCTCAAGTGAGTTTCACAACATCTTATATGTATGTAAGAAACCCCATGACAAGTTTCAAGACTTTTCTCAAAAGTTTGCTCAGTCAGATGATCAGATGAGTCAAAATCAGTCAATGCATTAAAAAAGTCAAACTGAGGTCAACTATGGTCAAACCAAAGTCAAACTTCATGATTTTTTGCCAACATCAAGTATATGAAGTAAAGTTCATCATTTGATCAAGGGTTGATCATGATTCATCAAGGAGATTCCAGATCATCAATAATCAGGAGTTTCTAAATTAGGGTTTCCTCAGTAAAAGTCAACTGAACTTTGACCAGGCATAACTTTCACATACTTCATCACCAAGTCTCCATCCAAAGCTCATTTTGAAGGAAATTGAATTCTCTACAACTTTGTGTCTCACAAGCCAAGCCCAGAAATGCTTCATTTGGAAGGTATGAGCTAAGACATTATAGGTTCTTTTGAAAGTCAACAAAAAGTCAACAACTTCAAAAGGGCATAACTTGAGATTGGTAAATGATATGGACCTGAAACCAATGGGGTTGTTTATAGGACTCTTCAAGCTTTCCAAAAAGTCCAAGAACACCCTCATACCTTTAAAATTGAGGGAGATGTGCCCTTGCAAAGTTGGACAATTTTGTGATGGTTTATGTTGAAAATGGGGGCCTAAAAGCAATTTTCTCCAAATGGGCTGGCCAATTGGTGACCCAACCCATACAATAATACCATGCACGAAATTTCCATGATATTTTCATATTTTTTATTTTATTTAATTAATTTATTATGATTTATTACATTTTAAATCATTTTAAATTTAAATAAAATATTAAACATGAAGATATATTGTTGTGATTGAATTTAGAAGGTCTTAAAGAGTGATTGGAGTCAAAAGAGAAAAGAATCATGTGAATTGTCCAAATATAGCAAGTATCCATGAGTAAATATTTGAATTTCATGACACCATCTTTTCCAATCTTTTTAAATCAAATTATTCACATAACCATTGAATTTTCTGACCTAGATTGATTCATCTATAAGTAGTGATCACAAGCATAACCCTAGGGACGATTTTCCAGCAGCTTCAAGGTAAGTTTCAAAACTCAAATTTCAAGCAAAAAAGTGAGATTCGGTTTCTTCCATACAAGAGATTTCAAGGTAAACTAAGAACGTAGACATGTTCTATGGACATCCCTGAAGCTAATGCATCACACATATGCATCTCATGACCTCTGTATTGGCCAACCCGAAGCAAACTTTGGCTTGAACATATTTTTTTCGATTCTAACAATTCATTGTGTATTACTGATTTTTGATTATGTAAACTTGTTTGTCCATGCCTATAGATGAAATCTGGATGATTTGGTGAAGCTCCATGGCCTAAAACAGAATTCACCATTATTAGGGTTTGACCTTCGAATTAGGGTTGTTTGATTTGCTCACTATAAATGAATTTGGTTGATGAAATTGGACTGTACAGGTTATGAGGAATCCAAAAATGCTCTCAATTTGATGAAACTGTATTGTTTAATGGTACTTTGAAATTCGTAGGTTTTAAGAGTGCAGGAAAAATCGCAGGTATTGTTGCATCAAAATTCGCAGCAAATTTCAAAATCCATAGGTTGAAGACGAAGCTTGGTTGGCGCGAAGTTCATATTCAAATTTCTGATTTAAAATATTATTTTATGTTTCTGTTTGTTATCACAACTGTGTAGTTGGCCCAGTGGAAGGAGGCGTAGGTATGCTGGCCATGTGACTTGTGTTCGAACCTTGCTTGGACCATTGTTTTTATTTTATTTTGCAGGAATAAAAGACAACATAATATATAATATGTTGTTACCGTTTCATGACCAGAAGGGCTCTCCCAGCCAGGCGGTCAGGCATGCGCATGAATATCCTTAAGGTCCTGGGTTCAAAACCACCCCAGGCCTTTTGTTTTTTCTTATTTTTCTGGAATTTTGCAAGGCAAGGCATAAAACAAATTTGATTCACTCTTCTTTCACTTGCGTCTGGATGGCCCAGTGGTCTTGTTGCTGCTTGCAAGGGTGAAAACCTGGGATCGAATCCCACCAGGTTCCTTTTCCTTTTCCTTTCTTTTGTTTTCATGTTTAAATTAATTGTTTTAAATAATTAACATATTATTATATTATAAAATATGTACATAGGTTATATAGTTTAATTAATGTTAAAATAATTTTCTAGAGAAAAATATAAAACTCTTGTTTTTTTTTGTATAGTTTATATTAATTAAAATAATGTTATGTGATTATTAAAAATAAATTTTTGTATATATATATAAACCCTAATTCTTAAACCCTAAAAAATATAAAAACCTAATTTTCCAATCTTAAAATATTTTTCTAAATAACATTTAATTCTGTTTTTTTTTATTAATTCCTAATATAATTATAATTTTTCATAAAAAATTTGTATTTGTAATTTAAATTAATTTTCTTTTAATATTTAGAAATAGTTTAATTTATATATTTTGTATATGGTTAAAAATAATTTGTAAATATATTGACCAATAGAATTAAATTTTAATATGATATTTAAGATCTATCTTTTTCTTATAATATGTATAAATATATGTTTATGATAATTAAAATTTTGAAATCATAATATATTTGAAAATAATTTAATAATTAGTATATGAATTAAAAATTATCTAGTTATGTATGTTAATTCTTTCTTATATTATTGATTTCTATCATTATTATTAATTAATTTTTGCTTATTATAATTTTATTAACTTTGTAATTAATTTTTATTACTAACCATGTTATTATTTATTTTTTATGTTTCTAACTTTATTTATTCTAATTATTCTTATTATCATTTTACTAACCATATTATTTTGCTTTATTGATTTTATATTATTATTAATTTTTATTATTTACTAACCCCTTATTATTTATTATTGCTTATTATATTTTTATTTATTTTTGTTATTTAATTATGTTGCTTATTATTCTGTAATTGTTTCTTGGATGTAAAGTTGTTTAATTATTTAATCATTATTATGGTTAGTAATTAGGGAGTGCAAAAACATGTATGTTATTAAAACAAATTTAGATAATTTTTAATGTAAGATAATTAATTTAAACACTTCACACACGTAAGTCGATTTTAATCGCCGTCTCACTTTCTAAGGTTATCCCTCAGGTTGCCTACGAATAATGGTTAAGTGGGGTGTATAAAGCAAGTCCCTCGAAAGAAAATCATCAAAGTCCCTTATGGTTGCCTTTACGAATCGAGTCCCTTTCGAATGAATGATGATAGTCCCTTATAAATGCTTATTACACCCCACCATTGCCTTCAAGATCAAATTGTCCCTCACATGTCCCTTAACATCCAAAAGTAAGGACTACCTACTCCATTATAGTAGGGATAGTCTTACTAAGGAAAGGATAAAGAATAAGAAAGACCTTAAACATTAGGGTAGGTTACTCCTAGGTGCTTGCTCACTTCAAAAATTTTCCAAACACTTAACATTTTCAAACAAATTTTCAAACAAGTTTTTTACACATCCATACACGGATTATTATTAAACTATTCTGAAATTCTTTGCTATTCACACACTACACTTTCAAAACAATTCAAAAGTGAGCTTAAGTACCTAAGAGCCCATGGATAACCATGGATGAAAAGGGTGCTAACACCTTCCCTTTTCATAACTTACCCCCCGGACCCAAAATATTCTCTAAGGTCTTTCCTGTTCTTTTATAACCTTTCCTTATGGATAAAATAAAAGTCGGTGGCGACTCTTGCTATCCGCAACATTCCCTAAAGTCAGTTCACCGGGTTACAGAACTGGCGACTCTGCTGGGGACAATAATTTAAGAGGGGTACCCTTAGGAATTAAGATCACTTTAAATTGTTTGCCTTGTTTGTTTTATATTACTTGTTGGGGTGCTCTTATGTGTGAAAGGTCCTAACCCGGATCTAGTGTACCTTAGGTAAATGGCAATAGACCAAGGAAACTGTACGACGTATATCGATACGGTTGATCTGGTGGCCATAGTTAGTGCGACTTCTTGGTTGGTGCTTATATTCCTTAAGTCAAGTTGAGGATAATATTGAGGCTGCCATATGTTGTCAATGCACTAACTAACTTTTAGAACCCTAGTTAACTCATCTTAGCCTTTAGAAAAGTAGTGAGGTAACCGGCTTTGGTGCAAGATTGAAGTTGGTTGACACTCGATGCTACACTCATTGAGATCTTAAACTTGGAGGGTTTTGGTTGGCAAGTAAGTTGCCTTCTGAACAACCACCCTTGTGAAGGATCAATGATATTGAGATCCCTTAGAACCCAGTTACTTTTGTAGGACAGGATGAACCATCTAACTTCAGGGGAGGGTACCTACCTTAAACCTCATGCAAGCCTTTAAACCTAGGGCTATGGTGTGACTTGTTTGTGTGTGCCACATGTTTGTGATTGAACATAACATCATGACATCATCATGCATCATGAGCATATCATTTTCCCTAACCATTTCAAGGACCAAAGGATTTATCTTTGTTCTTTGTTGCAGGTCATGGCTTCAACTCGTAGAAACACCATCAGGATCAACTTTGTGGGGATACCTCCCAAGCTTAAAGAGTTGGTTTCTCAAGTGTCTGATCACTCCCGGTTCATCAAGAGACATGGTCACCTATTGGATCTAGTCACTTCAGGGTTCAATGAAGACATGATGAGTGTTTCGTTCCAGTTCTTTGACCCTAAACACCACTGCTTTACATTTCCTGACTATCAGCTGGTTCCAACCATGGAGGAGTTCTCTAAACTTCTGGGTATCCCTGTTCTTGATCAAAGACCTTTCACTGGCTTAGAGAAGGAACTTAAACCAGAGGTTATTGCTGCAGCTCTACATCTGAAGAAGTCTGACATTGTTCTAGAAACGAGAAGTGGAGTCAAGGGTATTCTTGCCAAGGTATTAGTGGATAAATCTCAAATGTTCTTGAAGGCCATGAGCTATGATGCTTTTGAGGAGATCTTAGCCTTGCTGATATATGGCTTAGTATTGTTCCCCAATCCAGATCAGTTCATAGATGTTCATGCCATCAACATTTTCCTGAGTCACAATCCAGTGCCTACATTGCTTGGAGACATCCTGCATTCTCTTCACACCCGTACTACAAGGGCAAGAGGAACTTTGATGTGTTGCATACCCTTACTCTCCAGGTGGTTTATTTCTCACCTTCCTCGCTCAGTAATGAAGAATGAGCAAGGGTTCAGATGGTCCAAGAGGATCATGTCACTCTCGCATTCAGACATCCATTGGTGCTCCAGATCTATGGAGAATGTCATCATCATTGACCGTTGTGGGGAGTTTCCTAATGTGCCACTTCTAGGCATAAGAGGAGGCATCACCTACAACCCCTCTCTAGCTTTACGACAGTTTGGTTACGCCCGAAGTGATGGTCCACATGACATGTTGATTCAGGGCATTGTGTTTGACTACGACAACGATCTTCAGGGTTACCATCAGAGATTCATACGAGCTTGGGGAAAGGTAAACAGGGTTGACAGCAAGACACTGGAGCCTAAGTACACTATTCCTATGGAGGCTTATCTCAGATGGGTACGATCTCGTGCTCAGACACTCATGATGCCATATCCTGCCATCCTGCCAGTTACCATGGAACCTGTTGCTGAAGGAGACACAGCTTATACCATCCTTCACCCAGACATGCCCACTGATAAGGAAGACTTGCAGAGATCATGGATCCAACTGAAAGAGCAAAGGGATACTTTCGAGGCTCATTACAAAGCAAGCCAAGCAAGAATCCTAGAGCTCACAAAGCAACTTCACGAGGAACGAAACCTCAACTCATACCTCAACACAAAGAGGAAACGTCCATGGGAGACTTAAAACCCCATCTTTTGTATTTATTTCATTTCCATTTCTGTAAGCCTAAAAGGCAAAACAAGTTATTACTAATAAAAAGTTACTTTCTTGTTTGTTTAAGCAAATTTAAATCCTGCGGTCCTTGAAAACATTGCATATGCATTCCCATATCATTTCATTGCATCACAGGTTTATAATTGTGCACAGGTTTCTCATCTTCTCGCTGTTTATTTCAGCAATGGCTCTTGAACAGTCAGTTAAGGATCTTCAGGCACAGAATGCACAGTTCCAAGAGCTGATCTTGAACCTGTCTAAGGGGCAAGATGATTTGAAGGCACTGCTGGCCAAGAAGACTAAGAAGACTAGAAGGTCTGCTGGGTTGCTCAACATGGGAAGAAGGTTCAAAGGTCCTGTCAAGACCAAGGAACAGCTTGATGACTATGAATCTGAGGAATCTGAGAAAGAGGGAGGCAGTCTCCACAACACTATGGGGGACTCTGATTCTGAGGCTAATTACTATCATGAGCCTAATGAAGACAAATTCAAGAGGTTGGTGGATAGGATGGATGCTATGGAATTACAGAAATCATCTGGGCTGGATTTTGAGGATTTGAGTTTGATATCTGGGGTTGTGATACCCATTGGTTTCAAGGTTCCTACCTTTGTTGTTTATGATGGGGTCTCTTGTCCCAAGCTACATCTGAGGTCTTATGTCAGAAGGATTCAACCTCACACTGCTGACAAGAAGTTGTGGATCCACTTTTTTCAAGAGAGCTTATCTGGAGCTCAGTTGGAGTGGTATTATCAGTTGGAGAGTGTCAACATCAGAGACTGGAATGATCTTGCTGAAGCTTTCTATAGGCAGTACCAATACAATGCTGACTTAGCCCCCACTCGCATGCAGCTTCAAAGCATGTCTATGGGTGCCAAAGAAAGCTTTAAGGAGTATGCTCAGAAGTGGAGAGACTTAGCTGGAAGAGTTCAACCCCCTTTGACTGACAGGGAATTGGTTGACATGTTCATGTGTACGCTGAATGGTCCGTTTTACAGTCATCTCATTGGAAGCTCATCATCTGGCTTCACTGAGTTGATTATGACAGGAGAGCGGGTAGAGAATGGTATCAAGAATGGTAAGATCCAAGTGGGTGCTTCTTCATCAGGTGCTGCAAAGAAGCCTCCCATTGGGAAGAAGGAATCCAATGCTGTTTATGGTCAACCTGATCGTAACAGAAGGCATCAGTCTGTTAGTGCAGTTCATATTTCAAATCCAACTCCTGCAACAACAGAGCAGCCTCAAGGCAACCAACAGAGGGCTAGAAGACAGTTCACGAAGATCAATATGTCAATGGCTCAGGCATTGCAACACTTGTTGAAGGCTGAACTTATTACCCTGAGGGAGGCTCCTCAGAATCCCAATGTTACCTCTCCAAAGTACAATCCCAATGCACGATGTGCATATCATTCAAACTGTCCAGGACATGATACTAATAACTGCTGGGTCTTGAAGAACAAAATTCAAGATATGATTGATGCTGGAGAAATTGAATTTGATCCACCAAATGTGATTACAGCACCACTGCCAAATCATGAGAAGACTGTCAATGCCATTGATGGAGACATTGAGGAGGATCTGCATGTCTATTCAGTTATGGAGTTGAGCACACCATTGTCTGTTATCAAAAAGAGGTTAGTACAAGCTGGGTTTTTTCCAGGTTGTCGTGAAGATTGTCTGTATTGTACCTATAAGCCGGATAGTTGCTTCATTTTGAGAGATGGTATTCAACGTCTCATGGATAAGTATACTATAGTGTTTGAAAGAAGACCGGCATCTGTAGAAGATATGGTAGATCGTCTGACTCAGGGTAAGAAGATTGAAGAGGTTGACATGGTTGACAAGGTACCGGTGAGAATCACTTCAAAGGGTCCTATTAAAATCACTCGTCAGGGCCCAATCAAGATTACTGCTGAAGGTCCTGTGAAAGTTGTTGCTGAAGCCAGAGTAGCTCCTCTGATCATTACTACTCCTGGTCCTATTCCTTATACATCTGACAAAGCTGTGCCTTGGCACTATGGGTCTGATGTTTACATCCATGGTGTCAAGCAGGAGCCTTTACCTGATATGCCTGCTGACATTGATAATATTGCTGGATCTAGCAAGATCACTCGTAGTGGAAGAGTCTTCTCTCCTCCAGTTGCTTCTAAGAGTGCAGTTACTCCTGCTGCTACTACCACCACTGATGCTCGGGGCAAAGGTCCTGTTATCGAGCCTGTATCTACTGATGTGCCAGCTGCTGATGATCTCTCTAAGCAGATGGAAGAAGTATTGAAAATCATTCGCAAGAGTGATTATGACATTGTGGATCAGTTGGGGCATACTCCCTCAAAGATTTCTATGTTGTCCTTGTTGCTGTGTTCTGAGGCTCATGCCAAGTCTTTGATCAAATTTTTGAAGTCTGCTCATGTGCCCAGTGCAATTTCTGTTGATCAATTTGAGAACTGTGTTGCTCACCTAACCTATGACAATGGGTTAGGATTCTCTGATGCTGATTTGACCCCTGCCAAGAGGGACCATAACAGGGCCTTGCATATTTCAATTGAATGCAGGGGCACTACCCTGTCACATGTACTGATAGACAATGGTTCCTCTCTGAATGTGTTGCCCAAAGAAGTCCTGAATAAGCTGAGTCCTGAAGATACTGTGTTGAAGCCCAGTAATATTGTGGTAAAGGCTTTTGATGGTTCTAGAAGAGTAGTGCATGGGGAAATTGATCTTCCAATCAAGGTTGGCTCTCAGATGTTTACTGCTACATTCTATGTGATGGATATTCGTCCTTCGTACTCTTGTCTGCTTGGTCGTCCCTGGATCCATGGGGCAGGTGCTGTGACCTCTACATTGCACCAAAAGCTGAGATATCCGGTGAATGGAAAGGTTGTTACTGTCTTTGGAGAGGAAGAATACTTTGTCAGCCATGTAAACACTTTCAAGTATCTGGAAGTGGAAGGTGAATACATTGAGACTCCGTGTCAGTCATTTGAAGTGGTTCCCTGGGTTGGTAATGATTGTGTGACTCCTCCTGCTGTGAAGAAAGTTCCTGTGGTCATCAGAAAATCTCCAACAATGGCAATGGCCTCCCTCAATGATGCAAAAGCTGTGGTGGATGAAGGTGGTTGTGCTATTTGGGGTCAGCTTCCTGATATTCCGTACAAGTCTGACAAGTTTGGTTTGGGTTTTACTGCAGAGTCCCAGAAGGCTGTTCGTCGTGCTCGTGCTGCTCGTATCACCAATCAGGGGGTGATTAATGCTGTGGGAGATCAAGATGAAGACTACAACTTGGATGCATGGATTTTTCCTACTGTGGGTGCTGGACTCAATAATTGGAAAGCTGAAGATGTTATCCCTATCTCCTTTAGTCAGGAGTAAATACTATTACTGTGTTATTGCTTTTTAGTTTGTAATTTCTTGAACAATAGAACTTTCAAGCCATGTGCCTTACCCGGGGCATAATGGTGTGCTTGTTACGGGATGTCATTTCATTTGCATACTTCATTCAATAAAATCAGTGGACGTTTCGTTTTCGTAAATATTGTGTTCCTTGTCTTTCTTTTCTTTATTTTTTTCTTTATCAGCTATGTGTTCTTACACACACCCACATCACTAAATGCAGATCCTCATCCACTCTGGATCCTGTTGATAACAGTTCTACTATTGCCAATTACAATTTCGAGAATCCGATCTATCAAACTGAAGACGGAAATGAGGACGATTGTGAAATACCTGTAGAGCTTGCTAGGTTGTTACAACAAGAAGAGAAAGCTATACAGCCACATGAAGAGCCAGTCGAAGTTGTGAATCTGGGAACTGAAGAAGGCAGAAAAGAAGTCAAGGTAGGGGCTGATTTAGAGGACAGTGTTAAGAGCAGGTTGATTCAGATGTTACGTGACTATGTGGAGATCTTTGCTTGGTCTTATGAAGATATGCCAGGGTTGGATACAGACATCGTGGTTCACCGTTTGCCAGTGAAAGAAGATTGTCGTCCAAAGAAGCAGAAGGTTCGTCGTATGCGTCCTGAAATGTCAGAAAAGATCAAGGCAGAGGTAATGAAACAGTTCAATGCAGGGTTCTTGGCAGTAACTTCTTATCCCCAGTGGGTTGCAAATGTGGTACCAGTTCCTAAGAAAGATGGTAAGGTACGTATGTGTGTAGACTACAGAGATTTGAACAAGGCTAGCCCCAAAGATGACTTTCCACTTCCTCATATTGATATTCTGGTAGACAACACTGCTCAGCATAAGGTATTCTCTTTTATGGATGGTTTCTCTGGCTACAATCAAATCAAGATGGCACCTGAAGATATGGAGAAGACAACATTTGTTACACAGTGGGGCACTTTTTGTTATAAGGTGATGCCATTTGGTTTGAAGAATGCAGGGGCAACATATCAGCGTGCTATGGTGGCTTTGTTTCATGATATGATTCATCATGAGATAGAGGTATATGTGGATGATATGATAGCCAGGTCTCAGAATGAAGAGCAACATCTTGATCATCTGCACAAGTTGTTTGAGAGGTTGAAGAAATACAAGTTGAGATTAAACCCAAACAAGTGTACTTTTGGAGTTAGATCTGGAAAGCTCCTGGGTTTCATTGTCAGTGGAAAAGGTATTGAAGTGGATCCTGCAAAAGTGAAAGCTATACGAGAGATGCCAGCTCCCCGTACTGAGAAGGAAGTTAGAGGTTTCTTGGGAAGATTGAACTACATTGCAAGATTTATTTCCCAGTTAACTACCATCTGTGAGCCAATCTTCAAGTTATTGAAGAAAGATCAGGTGATGGAATGGAATGATGAGTTCCAGACTGCCTTTGATGAAATTAAAAGATATCTGCTGGAACCACCAATTTTGATGCCACCAGTTGATGGAAGACCCTTGATTATGTACTTAACAGTGTTAGATAATTCAATGGGGTGTGTGTTGGGGCAACATGACGAGTCTGGTCGAAAAGAGCAGGCAATATACTACCTTAGCAAAAAGTTTACCGACTGTGAAACAAGATACTCACTGCTTGAGAAAACTTGCTGCGCTTTGGCATGGGCTGCTCGCCGACTAAGACAGTATATGTTGACCCATACTACCTTATTGATTTCGAAGATGGATCCAATCAAGTACATATTTGAGAAACCTGCTCTCTCCGGAAGAATTGCAAGATGGCAAATGATCTTGACAGAATATGATATACAGTATACTACTCAGAAGGCCATTAAGGGAAGTGTTGTTGCTGATCATTTGGCTCATCAAGCAGTAGATGATTACCAGTCAATGAATTTTGAGTTCCCTGATGAAGACATTATGACTGTTACCAAAGAACCTGGACAATATGACGGACCTGAACAAGGATCCCGATGGACTATGGTTTTTGATGGTGCCTCTAATGCACATGGTAATGGTGTTGGTGTTGTAATTAGTTCCCCTGAAGGTTGTCATACCCCGATTACTGCCAGACTTTGTTTCTATTGTACCAATAACATAGCTGAGTATGAGGCATGTATCATGGGTCTTAAAGTTGCTATTGATATTGTCGCGGTGAGAATCGGATACCAAGCTATTAAGTGAGCTTGAATCGCAAAACTTTTATGTTCACCACCGACTTTAATTTAATCCAAAGGGAAAAGGGAAAAAGATCGTAAAAACCCTAAATGAGGAGAAACTAGGTTCGGGGGTTGATTATACCTAGGGAAGGTGTTAGCATCCTAAGCATCCGCAGTATCCTACGGGAACCTCTTGTTAATATTTGTGTATTTTTGTTGTTTATTGCTTGCTAAAATTATGGGAACCTAAGGTTTTATTTCTAATGGTGCTCGCACAACATCGCATCGATGCCTACGTATCGGGTATAGAATCAGAGCACTCGTAGTTCTCCTAAGGATTAACGAACACTTGGTTACGCTCAAGGTTCGTGGGGGAAGGTAAGTGTTATGGCAAACACTCACGTGACTTTAGCAAAGTCACAAAAAGTTGTAAAATAAAAAGTCCTAATGGTTAAGGTTGAAAAGGAACTAGGGATGGCTAAACTTCCTATGACATTGAGTCAACTGCAGGAGTTCTTTCCCTCTTGGATTGAAAAGCATAAGCGAAAGTAAATAAATGAGGGTGCAAGCTCCTAAGTCTAAGGCATAGGTTGCTACTTGCAAAAATGAACTGAATGAAGTAAATGGAAATACAAGATAAAAGGCTTAGTAACCGGGCTATGACTCGATATATGGATCGAGAATGCGGGGTGGAAAACAAGCGTAGTGCGTTGATTTGCTTAGGTTAGAAAGCTGTGAAGTGTAAGGAACTGTGCAGATGGCGATCGTAAACGACCGACTTACGTGTGTGAGTGAAGTGTATGTGAAGTTCACTTGGCGTTGGACCAAAGAATTCTTATTTTTGAAATGAAGTTAGCATGGTGTAAAGACGTGAGAAATAAATAAATAAATAAGTGAAATAAATTATGGAATAAATTAAATGGAATAGATTAAATTAAATAAAATAAACAATGAAATAAATGAAATAAGAAATAAATAAATATATGAAATAGAAATAAAATACAATGGCCTCATATGGGTCACGATTAATCGGAAACGATTTATCGTGACCTTTGTCATATCATCGGCCCTAAAAAAGAGAAAAATAAAATATAAGTCGAGAAATCGATAAATGATAAAGAAATAAATAAATAAATAAATAAATGGCCTCAAATTGGTTTAGACAAAATTGACAAAGTCAAATATCAATAAACCACATGTTCTTATCATAGGCCCTAAAAAGAGAAAAATAAATGGATAGATTATTAAATAATTATCTAACATATATTTCTTTTTTTAATAATTTTTTTTTAAAATAAATTGAAAATAGAATAAATTAAATAGAATAAAATAAATAGAATAAAAATAAATAAATGAATGGCCTCATATTGGTCACGATTAATCGGAAACGATTTACCGTGACCTTTGTCATATCATCGGCCCTAATAAATTAAGATCAATTGATTCACTAATATTTTTTTTGAGTATTTTCTCTTAATATGTTTAAAGATAATAAATTAATCTAGAAAAATGAAAAGTCTAATAAACTAAAATGTTTAGATCAAAGTTAAATATTTTGAATTTTTTAATACTATGAGATAACAACTAATTAATATAATAGAAAAAAAAATAATAAAAGAAATAAAAAGTTGAACGATTTCTTCTTACTGGTTTCCAAACACATTAAAAATTAACAATAAAAAAAGACTAAATCAAAGTGAAACAAAAACCTCTCATAAAGTGGTGACACATGGCGCATTAATTAAAAAAATAAAAAAACAAAAAGAAAACTAAAACCTAGCATCCCTCACGTTCTTATCTGATAAAAATACCTATTGAATTTCAATTAGTAAAATAATAAAAGAAAACAATAATGGCATTAATGACATTAAATGAGAAATAATATTCCCCCTTATTCTTGTTCACTAAACACGTTCTATTCACAGTCAATTTTCAAAATTCAGAAACAACCAATATTCTTGTTATTAAATAAATAAATAAAAAAAAGATACACAAAAAAAACTCACAAATCAGATAAACGAAAACTCATCTCTCCCTTGGTTGTTTGTTTCGAGATTCACCCTCGAGATCGTTTTCGGTATTGCAGTGCTCACGACTTCTCCGGTTTTCCCTCACCCTCGCTCACGACGGATTTGGTTGTTTTCGGTTGTCGGATCTCAGGTATCGTTTTCTGCATTTGGATTCGTGGTTGGATTCGGTGGTGATGAAGCGTTTGGTTTCGGAGGAGGTCTTATGGTGTTTGGGATGACTCGCGGTGGCTCGCGGTGAGGCTTTTGGTGGTCCGCGGCCGGAAGTGTTTATTTGCGGGTTGTTTTGCGGTTTAGATTGTAGTGAAAGGGGGTGATTGGTTTGATGAAGGTCCGGCAACAAACACAGTGGAAGCTACGACTTAATCAGAGGTATCAAATCCTTCTTCTTCTAGCTTCTTGTTTCAGAATTTGGATCTCAATATCTCTTATACTCTGTTCAATTTTTTTATCTCCTTTTTTTTTTAACTTCGATTCCTCTTCATCTTATTTCCGATTTGTGTTTGGAAGGGTTTGTTAGTGATGAAGTTGAGTTTGACGGGTGGTGAATGATTTTGGGGATGGTGGATGATGATTTACAGGGAGTGGAAGGCGACGGTTTCGTTATGGCTGTGCTCGTTGTGATGGTTTTGACTCTACTGGTTCGGCGACGGAAGGAGGAAACATGGCGGATCCTTTGGCTGATCATACGAAGGGTGGAGGAGTAGGTAGAATAGCTGAGGGAGGGGTCAGAGTAGCTGTCAATCAAGCAGGTAGTAGGGAGAGGTTGTCGGCGTCAGTACTTTTTAAAATCCATTGGAAATAAAAAAAAGTTATTTGTCCTATGGATAATAGGGAAAATGGTGTTGGCTTAATTGATAAAGTCATCAGTCAATGCAATGGTTTGGTGGAGGGCAATAAAAACGTAAGCAACTCATTTAATGCACATGATTCTATCTCTTCTTTTTCAAATACGGATGGACGGGTGGCGTGAAAACAGGCTATCCATTGTGAGGAGGCATACCCTTGTAATAAGAAGGGTACTTTAGTGCAGATTGAAAGGTGGGATAAAGGGGTGTGAGATTGATGTTTGTAAGCTGTGAAAGGAGTAAATGGGAGGTTTATGTAATCTGAGTGGTGTTTCTATTTACAAAAGCTGTTGTTGAAAAAAAAGTTTAAGTATTTTATTATTTTTTTTTGAAGTTTTATCATAAAGTTGTTTTGCTTTGTGAATGCAGGATGAGAAGCAACAGAATGAATTTAAAGAAGTAACATGAACAAAATGCGAAAAGAGAATGAAGGAAATAAAAATATACCGACCCGAACGTTATCGGGGTGAAGGATCCACAAGTAAGCCTCCTATCCCTCTGAATTTGCGTGTTTTCTCCCTTTTCTCCTCTTTCTTTTGTGGTTTTTGGTTGTGGAATGCTTGCTGAATTTTTGTTTTGGTTGTTGAGTTTTTGTGGTGATTTTGGTGGCTATAACAGGGCTGTTTATGTTGTATTTTGATGCTGATTTTTCTGTGTGATGTTTGAATGTAACAGTGGTTAGGGCTCTTTGTTATTGCTGAGTTTTGATGAAATAAATAGCAGTATATATATGACAGGTTTAGGGTTTGGTATGATTTGAATTTTGAAAACTTGTTGAGGAAGTGTTGGGGGACAACATCTGAATTGTTGTTGTAGAATGGTAGTGGAGCAGAGCCTGTTTGTGTGCTGTTTGTACTATTTTTCTGCTGTTCTTGTGGCTGATTTATTTGTTTGCTAGTGAGCCATGTCTTGCTGATTTTTGTACTAAATTTCTTGACATTTTGTTATGAAAAAAAAGAACTTACAATATGTAAAAAAAAAGAACTAACATGAAGGCTGAATTTTTTTGTAGGGGACTTAAAGATTGAAGTTGATATTGAAGCATGGAGCAATGGCATAAAGAAAAGAAACTTGACATGAAAATTGTATTCTTGCTAGACTTAGAATTTGTACCTCATAAATTAGTTCTTGTATCAATTGAGTTATGAATGTAAATGAAAGAAACATGTATGAATCAATGCTTGAATGTAATGAACAATAATGTGTTGAATATGAATGTAGTGAGTGAATGAAGGTTATGGAATTCTATTATTTATTTATTTTTAGAAAAGGCTATTGTAACATGGATGAATGTAAAGAAATTCTATATATTCTTTTTTTAAGATTCTATTGTAACATGGATATGGAATCATTTTTTTTGGAATTAAATGAAAAAAATAAAATAAAATAAAAAGTCTTGGAATTAAAATTTAAAATGAATTAAAATAAATAAAATGAAGTTGAAATTAAATTAGAAATGAAATCTTCAAACAAAAAATATAAAATAAAAATAAAATCACATTAAGAAATAAAACTTTGAAAATAGAAATAAAATTACACATTTTTGAAAAACTTAAAAATTGGAAATAAAATTACATTTTTATTTAACAAAACTTTGAGAATAGAATATAGATAAAAATTAAAATTGACGTTAAAATTAAAAGCACGAAAATGAATTAAAATGTTAGAAATGAGAAGTAGAAATTAAAATTAAATTAATGAATAGCTTGAAAAATGAATTGAAAACAACAAAAAATTAAAAAACCGGAAAAACTCCGCTAAATGCGATGAAAGTATGATGCGAGCAATTAGGGGTAAAATTTGGGGTGCGACAGATATGAAGATTCAGTTCCTTGATGTGTATGGAGATTCAGCCCTGGTAGTGAGTCAGATTAAAGGAGATTGGGATACCAAGCATGATAATCTCATTCCTTACAGAGAGCATGTGTTGTCTTTGATCCCACATTTCAAAGAGATTACCTTTGGACATATTCCACGAAGAGAGAATCAGTTGGCAGATGCATTGGCCACCATGGCATCTATGTTTGAGATCAGCTGGGATGATGAAGCTCCCAAGATTACTATTGATAGATTTGAAAAGCCTGCATACTGCAATGAGATTGATACAGAAGGGGCAGAGGAGAAGCCTTGGTTCTATGAAGTGAAAAGATATCTTGAAGCTCAGGAGTTCCCTGAAGGGGCATCTGTCAAAGATAGGAAGTTCTTGAGAAGGTTTTCTGCTAAGTTCTTTCTGAGTAATGGCATTCTGTATAAGCGCAATCATGATTCAACTATGCTTCGTTGTGTGGATAAGAAGGAAGCTACAGAAATTATGGAAGAGATGCATGATGGGACCTTTGGCACTCATTCTAGTGGTCATACTATGGCAAAGAAAATATTGAGAGCAGGTTACTATTGGTCTACCATGGAAGCTGATTGCTATCAACACTCCAGAATTTGTCACAAATGTCAAATCTATGCTGATAAGGTTCATGTACCTCCATCACCATTGAATGTGTTGACTGCTCCTTGGCCCTTTGCCATGTGGGGCATTGATATGATTGGTGAGATCAAGCCTACTGCTTCTAATGGGCATCGTTTCATCCTGGTGGCTATTGATTATTTTACGAAGTGGGTAGAGGCAGCTTCATATGCATCTGTGACTAAGAATGTTGTGGCTCGGTTCATTAAGAATAATCTCATATGTAGGTATGGCATCCCTGAAAGGATTATCACTGACAATGGCTCTAATCTGAACAACACTATGATTACTGATCTCTGCACGCAGTTCAAGATTAAGCATCATAACTCTTCTCCGTATCGTCCGAAGATGAATGGGGCAGTTGAAGCTGCTAATAAGAACATTAAGAAGATTGTACAGAAGATGACTGTTACTTACAAGGATTGGCATGAGATGTTACCATTTGCTCTTCATGGGTACCGTACCACAATACGTACTTCAACAGGGGCAACCCCATTCTCTTTAGTCTATGGTATGGAAGCAGTTCTGCCCATTGAAGTTCAGATCCCCTCCTTGAGAATTATGAAGGATGCAGGCTTGGATGAAGATGAGTGGATTCAGACTCGACTGGACCAGATAAATTTGATTGATGAGAAGAGGTTAGCAGCAGTTTGTCATGGCCAGATGTACCAAAAACGGATGATCAAGGCTTTTAACAAGAAGGTTAAGCCAAAGGTATATCAGGCTGGTGACTTGGTAATCAAGCGTATCATATTACCACAGGGTGATCCTAGGGGCAAGTGGACTCCAACATATGAAGGACCATTTGTAGTCAAGACGGTGTTCTCAGGAGGTGCCATGATACTGACTACAATGGATGGAGAGGACTTCCCTCAGCCTGTAAACGCAGACATAGTTAAAAAATACTACGCATAAAAAGAGACCCGCTAGGTTGACAGGCCTAGGCAAAAATAAGGGCATCCCGGCAAACCAAAAGGGTTTGGGCAAAAATTAGGGATATATATAAAAAAAGAGGTACACCCGGCAAGTCGAAAACCTGAAAAGGCGGCTTGGGCAAAAAAGGGTATCCCGGTGGATTGAAAACCTGAAAGGGCAATCCAGGCAAAAGTTAGGGATTAAAGCGTATGACTATGTCTCGTTTTGGATCACTCATGAAACTGCAACCAGTTGTACTACTTATTCAAGCTCGAACAGATAAAGCTCAATTCAATCGTTTCCGTCTCAACAGCAAGAAGATGAGATACTTGAGTGGCAATAGTAGAATTGAAACTCAATAGGATTGTTTCCCACATAGCTGATTCTCTTTTGTAAAACTTTATGACAAAATCCTCTTACTAGGGTTTATGTCTCCTTGTACAAACTTACCCGTGTATGGGTCACTTTTTGATATAAATAAATTCCATCTTTTGAATCCAGATTTACTTTTACCCTATTTACATAAGCGAAACGTCCATTGGTTGTGTTTGAATGTATGTATGCTTTTGAATATGATTGATGTTTACCAGAAATGCATGTATGCTTTTAATATGATTAATGTTTACCAGAAATGCATGAAAATGCAGTAATAGTATTTACTAAGGACGAACGAGGGAAGGATTTCAACGAAGCTTCGCCGGTTCACCTTACAAGACAGTTACAAACCCTCAGTAGGACTAATCCATCTTTATAAAGTCTCATCTCCCCTGGAATTTATATCCATCTCTTTTATCCTCATACGGATATTCGGGAAATTACTTTCCAATAAGGGTACGACGAACGAAGACGGGATGTTATGCTTATCCTACTAGCAAACGAAGACGAAGGTTATATATACCTTACTATCCCCAGCATACGGGAGGTTATCTATACCCTGTGATCCCCAGCAGACAGAGGGTTATATATTCTTCAACAACGAATCGGGATTTATTTTCCCTGGCCAGCAGTTGTTATACGAAGATATCCAGACGCTTCCGGCAGTGTCATATCATACATACATCATTTATATCATACCATAGCATACATATCCATAGACATATAGTACATAACCTAAGTGCATCATATCATACATGCATACATAAAGCATAAACTAATATTATTATACAAAAGCTACCTTGTTTCAGGTTAATTATCCAACAAACAAACTTATGGTCTCCAGGACTGCTTTATTGTAACCTCAAGGTTACTTTATCCTCCTGATGAGCTTCTTTTTACTTTGGGACTGCTTTATTGTAACCTCAGGGTTACTTTATCCTCCTGATAACTTCTCATGACTTCAAGACTGCTTTAGAGCTATCCAGTGCTCTATCCTCCTGAAGACATATCACATTATTATTTCAAGACTGCTTTAGAGCTATCCATTGCTCTATCCTCCTGAAATTATATCATTATTTCAAGACTGCTTTAGAGCTATCCATTGCTCTATCCTCCTGAAATCATTACTTCAAGACTGCTTTAGAGCTATCCATTGCTCTATCCTCCTGGAGTCATATCATTATTCCAAGACTGCTTTAGAGCTATCCATTGCTCTATCCTCCTGGAGTCATATCATTATTCCAAGACTGCTTTAGAGCTATCCATTGCTCTATCCTCCTGAAGACATATCACATTATTATTTCAAGACTGCTTTGGAGTTGTCATTATTGATTGCTCTATCCTCCTGAAATCATATTATTTCCTCAAGACTGCTTTAGGGTTATCATTATTGATTGCTCTATCCTCATGAAAACTTGCTGTTACATCAGAAGAACTTTCCCCCCAGTGGCATCTTTAAGCCCACTCAATCATGTTCAACCAACCATCAATATCACTCTAATGCACTGGTGAGTGCAAATTTTTGGGTTTTTTGTGTTCAATCCCCTTCAACCTTCCAGGTCACGACTGGCAAATATACCAATCTAACCCCTCAGGTTTCAGAAAATTGAACAGGGGCAGCTGTTGCACCCCAAAATTTGCCCTCACAATACAAGACTTTGTGTTCTTGAAGGTTCACAAGGTTCACAAGTTTCTCAAACCTTTCATGAGGTTCATGAAGTCTACAAGTTACTTCTTGAAAGTTCACAAGGTTCACAAGTCCCACAATGCTTTCAAATACCTTTCATGAGGTTCATGAAGTCTACAAGCCACTTCTTGAAGGTTCACAAGGTTCACAAGCTTCTCAACATTTACAATACCTTTCATGAGGTTCATGAAGTCCCTAGGTTGCTTCTTGAAGGTTCACAAGGTTCACAAGTTACACAATGATTATAAAGCTTCCCTGAGGATCATGAGGTCTACAAAGCCACTTCATGAGGTTCACAAGGTTCACAAGATTCACAATACCTCCCATGAGTATCACAAGACATTTTATGAAGATTCACAAGGTTCACAAAGTTCACAATTGGTTAAAGAAGTTGACAATTCCCTCAGACAATGCACCTCCTAAGCAGTGCATCCAAAACTAGGGTTTTGACTTTAATCAGGCTAAATGGACTTCCAATACCTCAAGTGAGTTTCACAACATCTTATATGTATGTAAGAAACCCCATGACAAGTTTCAAGACTTTTCTCAAAAGTTTGCTCAGTCAGATGATCAGATGAGTCAAAATCAGTCAATGCATTAAAAAAGTCAAACTGAGGTCAACTATGGTCAAACCAAAGTCAAACTTCATGATTTTTTGCCAACATCAAGTATATGAAGTAAAGTTCATCATTTGATCAAGGGTTGATCATGATTCATCAAGGAGATTCCAGATCATCAATAATCAGGAGTTTCTAAATTAGGGTTTCCTCAGTAAAAGTCAACTGAACTTTGACCAGGCATAACTTTCACATACTTCATCACCAAGTCTCCATCCAAAGCTCATTTTGAAGGAAATTGAATTCTCTACAACTTTGTGTCTCACAAGCCAAGCCCAGAAATGCTTCATTTGGAAGGTATGAGCTAAGACATTATAGGTTCTTTTGAAAGTCAACAAAAAGTCAACAACTTCAAAAGGGCATAACTTGAGATTGGTAAATGATATGGACCTGAAACCAATGGGGTTGTTTATAGGACTCTTCAAGCTTTCCAAAAAGTCCAAGAACACCCTCATACCTTTAAAATTGAGGGAGATGTGCCCTTGCAAAGTTGGACAATTTTGTGATGGTTTATGTTGAAAATGGGGGCCTAAAAGCAATTTTCTCCAAATGGGCTGGCCAATTGGTGACCCAACCCATACAATAATACCATGCACGAAATTTCCATGATATTTTCATATTTTTTATTTTATTTAATTAATTTATTATGATTTATTACATTTTAAATCATTTTAAATTTAAATAAAATATTAAACATGAAGATATATTGTTGTGATTGAATTTAGAAGGTCTTAAAGAGTGATTGGAGTCAAAAGAGAAAAGAATCATGTGAATTGTCCAAATATAGCAAGTATCCATGAGTAAATATTTGAATTTCATGACACCATCTTTTCCAATCTTTTTAAATCAAATTATTCACATAACCATTGAATTTTCTGACCTAGATTGATTCATCTATAAGTAGTGATCACAAGCATAACCCTAGGGACGATTTTCCAGCAGCTTCAAGGTAAGTTTCAAAACTCAAATTTCAAGCAAAAAAGTGAGATTCGGTTTCTTCCATACAAGAGATTTCAAGGTAAACTAAGAACGTAGACATGTTCTATGGACATCCCTGAAGCTAATGCATCACACATATGCATCTCATGACCTCTGTATTGGCCAACCCGAAGCAAACTTTGGCTTGAACATATTTTTTTCGATTCTAACAATTCATTGTGTATTACTGATTTTTGATTATGTAAACTTGTTTGTCCATGCCTATAGATGAAATCTGGATGATTTGGTGAAGCTCCATGGCCTAAAACAGAATTCACCATTATTAGGGTTTGACCTTCGAATTAGGGTTGTTTGATTTGCTCACTATAAATGAATTTGGTTGATGAAATTGGACTGTACAGGTTATGAGGAATCCAAAAATGCTCTCAATTTGATGAAACTGTATTGTTTAATGGTACTTTGAAATTCGTAGGTTTTAAGAGTGCAGGAAAAATCGCAGGTATTGTTGCATCAAAATTCGCAGCAAATTTCAAAATCCATAGGTTGAAGACGAAGCTTGGTTGGCGCGAAGTTCATATTCAAATTTCTGATTTAAAATATTATTTTATGTTTCTGTTTGTTATCACAACTGTGTAGTTGGCCCAGTGGAAGGAGGCGTAGGTATGCTGGCCATGTGACTTGTGTTCGAACCTTGCTTGGACCATTGTTTTTATTTTATTTTGCAGGAATAAAAGACAACATAATATATAATATGTTGTTACCGTTTCATGACCAGAAGGGCTCTCCCAGCCAGGCGGTCAGGCATGCGCATGAATATCCTTAAGGTCCTGGGTTCAAAACCACCCCAGGCCTTTTGTTTTTTCTTATTTTTCTGGAATTTTGCAAGGCAAGGCATAAAACAAATTTGATTCACTCTTCTTTCACTTGCGTCTGGATGGCCCAGTGGTCTTGTTGCTGCTTGCAAGGGTGAAAACCTGGGATCGAATCCCACCAGGTTCCTTTTCCTTTTCCTTTCTTTTGTTTTCATGTTTAAATTAATTGTTTTAAATAATTAACATATTATTATATTATAAAATATGTACATAGGTTATATAGTTTAATTAATGTTAAAATAATTTTCTAGAGAAAAATATAAAACTCTTGTTTTTTTTTGTATAGTTTATATTAATTAAAATAATGTTATGTGATTATTAAAAATAAATTTTTGTATATATATATAAACCCTAATTCTTAAACCCTAAAAAATATAAAAACCTAATTTTCCAATCTTAAAATATTTTTCTAAATAACATTTAATTCTGTTTTTTTTTATTAATTCCTAATATAATTATAATTTTTCATAAAAAATTTGTATTTGTAATTTAAATTAATTTTCTTTTAATATTTAGAAATAGTTTAATTTATATATTTTGTATATGGTTAAAAATAATTTGTAAATATATTGACCAATAGAATTAAATTTTAATATGATATTTAAGATCTATCTTTTTCTTATAATATGTATAAATATATGTTTATGATAATTAAAATTTTGAAATCATAATATATTTGAAAATAATTTAATAATTAGTATATGAATTAAAAATTATCTAGTTATGTATGTTAATTCTTTCTTATATTATTGATTTCTATCATTATTATTAATTAATTTTTGCTTATTATAATTTTATTAACTTTGTAATTAATTTTTATTACTAACCATGTTATTATTTATTTTTTATGTTTCTAACTTTATTTATTCTAATTATTCTTATTATCATTTTACTAACCATATTATTTTGCTTTATTGATTTTATATTATTATTAATTTTTATTATTTACTAACCCCTTATTATTTATTATTGCTTATTATATTTTTATTTATTTTTGTTATTTAATTATGTTGCTTATTATTCTGTAATTGTTTCTTGGATGTAAAGTTGTTTAATTATTTAATCATTATTATGGTTAGTAATTAGGGAGTGCAAAAACATGTATGTTATTAAAACAAATTTAGATAATTTTTAATGTAAGATAATTAATTTAAACACTTCACACACGTAAGTCGATTTTAATCGCCGTCTCACTTTCTAAGGTTATCCCTCAGGTTGCCTACGAATAATGGTTAAGTGGGGTGTATAAAGCAAGTCCCTCGAAAGAAAATCATCAAAGTCCCTTATGGTTGCCTTTACGAATCGAGTCCCTTTCGAATGAATGATGATAGTCCCTTATAAATGCTTATTACACCCCACCATTGCCTTCAAGATCAAATTGTCCCTCACATGTCCCTTAACATCCAAAAGTAAGGACTACCTACTCCATTATAGTAGGGATAGTCTTACTAAGGAAAGGATAAAGAATAAGAAAGACCTTAAACATTAGGGTAGGTTACTCCTAGGTGCTTGCTCACTTCAAAAATTTTCCAAACACTTAACATTTTCAAACAAATTTTCAAACAAGTTTTTTACACATCCATACACGGATTATTATTAAACTATTCTGAAATTCTTTGCTATTCACACACTACACTTTCAAAACAATTCAAAAGTGAGCTTAAGTACCTAAGAGCCCATGGATAACCATGGATGAAAAGGGTGCTAACACCTTCCCTTTTCATAACTTACCCCCCGGACCCAAAATATTCTCTAAGGTCTTTCCTGTTCTTTTATAACCTTTCCTTATGGATAAAATAAAAGTCGGTGGCGACTCTTGCTATCCGCAACATTCCCTAAAGTCAGTTCACCGGGTTACACAAGGCCTTGCGAACCAAAGATCTGAGTTCGGGAGTCGGTTACGACCTGGGAAGGTATTAGCACCCCAAATCGTCCGCCGTACCCGACGGGATCCACGCTTGCTTGTTTGTTTCAAAGGGTGAGAAATAAAGTGCTGCTGAACAAATGAACCGCTAACTGGAATGGAATGGAAAATGAGAAAGGAATTGGAAAAGAAAATGAAAGGAAAGGAAAGAGGGGGAAATGTAGGGAAAATAAAGAATGTGCTCGAACGGGCCCTACCCCGCTGCCTACGTACCTCATCGGGATAATGAGGATCAGAGTCGACGTAGTTCGCCTAACTAAGGCGGGAACTATTTGTTTGTGTTTTTATACTGGAACTGCGTATGTCTATGCTCAGGTGTTGCAGGCTCGTCTGGTACGAGTGAATTTACCGTCTTGCATGAAAGACAAGTCGTCGCGAGTTCGCGTTGTGAGTGAATGAGATGAGAAAAGAAGTTCCCGCAGGATAGTCGCTTATTGTTTGTTCTTTTTGTCTTTTATGAGTTTTTATATGAATTTGGCACAAGGAAGTGAATTCAAACTCTTTTCCGTGGAATGTACACTTGACTCTACATTCCAAGATGGAATAATAGAACAAGCATACCCAGCAAGGAGAATTTATCCAAGACTGGTTTCCTAGGATTAGGGCTTAAGTTCACTGGCTTGTTGAACTTTATTAAGTGTTTTTGTTGCTTTTGTGAAGAAGTGTCTTTTAAGTTTTTCTTTGTGAACAACTCCTTGATGAGACTTGTGCATCATGATAGACAAGCTTACACCACTCCAAGATGGAATGAATGCAAGTGCTTCATGGAATAAGGCTATACACAAGGAATCCTTTCATTTATTTGTTAAATGTTTTTTTTTGGATTTTGTTTGAAGATAAGAAGAGAATGACTCAAATTGCAAAAAGGGAAAAATCTAAGGGGAACTAAGACACAACCCTAATTTTGTTTATTTACAAAGGGGAGATCCTATGGTTAATGAGGTATTCTAATCCTAATGAGAAAAAAGAAAAGAAGAAAAAGAGAATTAGAAACTAACTTACTTCCTAAGGAAGTTAAGTTGTCTCTAAAGAAAGGGAAAACCTAAAAGCAAAGCACAAGGTGCGAAGGCAAACACAATTAAAATGCATAAGAGATAGGAATGAAGTGAGACTTACCTCAATCTTCCCCCCTACAAAACAAAAGTTAGCATGACAATGCATATTGAAAGTAAAATCGAAGCATGAAAGCGATTAAGTACCATAAACGTCCTAGAATGGAACTAGGGTTCAAAATAAGACCTAAGTCTAAAGGTGAAGGTACCTAAAGGTTACATGACTTATAAAGTTAGTAGCTATATGTTATAGGTCCCTAAGTATTCTAGGATACCTCATAAATTCAAACTATGTCAAACTATGTACAAAAAGTTCACCTAAGTTCACATAAATGCAAATTAGGGTTCATGGATGAAGTATGAATGCGTATGGCTTACAAGCATGAATTAATACATGAAATGAACATAAAAGTCAGTAGTGAATGCTTATTAAGATGGATGAATGAATATACAATCATGGATGCAATGGATTAGGCATATGGAGCAAGGAGAAGAATACATGAGAAGAAACGAACAAAAAATCACATAAGATCGCAAATGATGCAAACTAAGGAAGAATGGCATGTGAATATGAATGAAATGATTATGGGTCAGTAGCATACAAGGTATGAGATGTAATTAGAATGCATTAATAGGCATTAATGATTTCCATATAATTCATGTTATTATTTAGAGGAGAAGAGAAGCTAGTTTAAGTTAAAGTATGTCCAAATAACTATGCACTTTAAAGCACCAAAACAAACCAAATGGTTATGGTTCAAAAAATGACCTATGACTGGAATTAAAGACATACAAATGACCTATAATCAACTCCTAAAAGCTACCAAAAATCCCCTCAAGAAAATGGCATGAATGCCTTCTTAACATTTAGGTTATGCGACATATAAACACATGAATCAACCTAGGATCTAGGTGACATGGAAAAATAGCAAAAAGCCTTAAAAAATTATGAAATTAAATCCCTGGAATAATAAAATGATTATCTCACATGGTCTAAAAGGATTCTACAAAATTATGCACCGAAGTGCCAAAACAATTCCTTGACTAGCAAGGTAACAAATCACGATCATCGAAAAACAACTCCACAAAGTGGATCAAAAAAGGCATCTAAAATTATGAAAAAAAATGCCTAAGGAGCAACAAAATGTCACAAATTACAGTGATTAATCACACACAAAAAATAGGTTTCACGCCTATGGGGAAAAATCGATTTCGGTCCCTTATGCCAAAACATTCCTTTTTGGGACAGCTTATGATCTAAAATCCAAATTAATTATTAAAACCACCCAAATCTGGAAACAAAAAATATGAAAAATTATTTAAGAGGATGAGGATCACTCATGAATTTTTCCAGAATTTTATCCCACCTAAAACTATTTTTAATAATTGCGACGAAACGGGCAAAAAAGTGGATTTTAAGGGGAAGTGAAAGGAATCGAATTCTCTAATCCGTAACCTAATCCCTAAACTCCGAAATCGACACATATAAATATATATCACAAATAAATCCAATGCCTCGGGTGGGAGGGCTCAATATGCACCTTAAGTTATATGGTCCTAAGCCGCATACAACTAAAATGATGCTTAAAGAACCCTAAAACGTCGAAATTACTTACTTGAATGACGTGCCGATTCTTCACATAAAAGAAATCCGAAAAATTAATGAAAGCTCTTGTGATCTCCATAAGAAAAATAAATGCTTATCTTCCATAATTGCTTGGCGAAAATCCACCATTATTGAAATCGATCCAATATCGATCAAAACAAAATCCATGAATCCTTTAATCCAAAATTGATTCTAAACCATAATTAAATAAATGACAAAAAAATCTAATTAAACTTATTATAGAATTAATCAAGATGTTGATTAATAAAAGTTAATTATCAGAAATTAAACGCGATTAACAATAACAAATAACCAATTAACAATTTCTAAAAAAAGTAAATAATAAAGAAAACAGGGAGGTGCAATGGAAATTGTGGCTTGCAGCCAGCAAACATGGCCCAAGGCCCATTCTCTTTGATACCCGTAGGGGGGTGTACATAGAGAATCTGGGAGTGTCCACAGGAAAGCCATGGCCCAAAGGGCCCAATCCGCATAACAACTAGCCTGAGGGGTGTCAAACGAAAAACTGATGGTGCAGATAGGAAATTATGAAAGAAAAGCCCAAGTTAGCTTCAGCAAACCCTAAATAACTTTTGCCAAATAAAAGACCCGTTGATGTCTTCTTCTCCCATGTGCTACGGCGCCGAACCCTCCTTGTTCTCCCTAACTCTCGCCAGAAAAACCTTCACGACGGCGCCTTTCCTCTATTTGGCAACCATCGCAACGCGACTCTCATTCCTCTTCAACTATCTCCGACGAACAAGAATTTCAGTGAACCCCCTTCTACCATGCCGCCGTCGCCGGACTCACCTCAACAACCCTTTGCATCAAAGTCTCGAAAACGTATCCCTCTCCAAGAAACGCGGCGTGAATCAACACTCATCTTCAGATCAGAAACTACAAGATATGTACGAAGCTGCTCCACGATTTCGTCTCGTACCTTCGTTTCAAAACCCATGTCGATCGGAATTCCTCCTTCCCCGGCGATGACGGCGAAATCAAAGTTGAAGAAAATACATCATCGGCTGCGATAACCGACACTCAGGTACGACGCCCTAGCGCACTCTTCTCCCCTCAAAACAAGATTTCCCTATTCTTTTGGTCTTATTTATTTCGAACCTTTACGATACACAGACTACTGTCGTGACGATGCTTTGCCGTGTGAATCGTTGAACTAATTGAAGAATGTTGAAGCTGTTCTTGATACGTTTCTTGTGGTTTTGCGGGTGTTGGTTTGACGAAAACAGTGATGAAGAGTGAGTGAAAGAGAAACGTAATTTTGTTGCAGAAGATTCTCGATGGGGATTCAGAGAGGGATTAGGGATTTATGAAGTCTGTTCCTATTGATTGAAGAAGAAGGAGATTTGGAAATGTTGAATAATGGTGATTTTGGAGATTGAGGAGTTAAAGAATTTGAGATTTTTCTGTTCTTGATCTTCGGAGGGTAATCGAGAAAAAATTGATGATGGATGATGAAGAGCTTCCTCTGTTTAAGATATTGAAACAGGTTGTTGAAGTAAAGACGAATTTTTAGAATTGATGAAGGCTTGGTGTGAAGTTGTTGAGAAAAAATTGAGAAAGAGTGATGCAGATAATTAGAGAGTGATCCCCCCCTGTAACTATTTTTTTTCATGATTCTATTATATCAGTTGGGTGAACCCCAACAATTTTTCTAACTGAATTTTGGGTTTTCTGTTATATCAGTTGGGTGAACCCCAACAATTTTTCTAACTGAATTTTGGGTTTTCTGTTATATCAGTTGGGTGAACCCCAACAATTTTTCTAACTGAATTTTCTTTTTCTGATATGTCACTCTATTGCTTTCGAATCCAAAGACCTTATTTTAGCGTGGCCTATTAACACGGTGTGTTACGTATTGCTTTTGCTTGGCTGCTTGTGTAACATAACTTCGGTCTCTCTTTTTTTTTTATCAATCTTGGTAATAATAAGTGCTCCAAAAAGTGGCAAAGTATTATTGTGTTAATTGGATTACAAAACATTGGGCCAAAATGATAAAAAAAGGTATATTTCGTTGCAATGAGGATTAATAAGTAAATGAATACTTGGATTAGCGAAAATGGCGAGAATGGGCATGGTTTATGGATTGAACTTTGAATTTGACATCTGAAGTAACTTGGATAACAAAATGGATAAAAAATGGAATAAAATGTTGACGTTTGAATTAGAATCCCTTGGGAAATGGCATGGATCAAAACTAGATATAGAGTGCCAATTGGAAAGAGTTTGGGAATAATGAGAAAAATTGAAGTGTGAATTAGCAAATGGTTTTAGAATGAACTAGATGGTTTATTGGTGTCAAATAGAAGAACGAAATTGGGGCCCAAAAATGAAATAGTGATTTATGAACATGAATTGGATGTTACACTTAAATTGTCTAGTGGTATCAAAATGAGCATAACGAACATGGTACGGGTGTGTACTGATGCTTGTATGATGGCTTCCAAATACACCAATAGTCGTGCATTCTCCTTTAATCTGAATCAAATCCTACAAGACAATCCACCTTCAGGAACTTCGATGCCATACTAAAATCCACACCATCATGAATTATTATTCCACAAACAAAAGGATCCAAACCAAACGTTGATACAATGAGCCTCCATTGGCGAAGTTCCCTTCAAATTAAAATCACGACCAAGAACTCCAAATTCTCCTTGAGATATTCAATGATGGGGAATAGAACTTGAGACGTTAAGAAATAGCCAACACTCTTACCCAAAGCAGATCTGATCAGACACCTCAATAATGGGTTGGATGCACCAGTGAATATTCTCCACAAGTAAAACCCCCAAAGGCCATTTAATCAAGGAAATAAACCCTAGTTTCATACGGAAATGATCACATGCCTCATGAGCCAATGCAATGCATGATTGAGTGTCCTAACCTAATGAGAAATGCAGATGAATGCGAAACGATAAGCCAGTTGAGGTAAAAAAGAAAAAGGGCAAATTTTGAGGTATTACAGCTGCCCCTATTCAATCAACTGCAGACCTGAACGGATAATTGCAACAGCTTTTAGACGTTCAAGGTATGGAGTGATTGAATACCCGAATAAAACCTGAAAATTTGCACACTGAGGGTAATGGAAATGCCATCTGCCCATTTATTTACTTACGTATTATTTTTTGTTTTTGACCTCTGAATAGGTAACGAAAATAGAACCAGGTGGAAATGAATCAATGCAATCACTGCGACTACTGAGCGAATCAAAGCCACAACGAGGGTGCCTGTTGGCGAAACATGACTTAACGCAACATCAACCGATTTGCGACTCAAATAAGATCAACCGATCTAACACGGAAATGGTATCAACCGATCCATTATCTTCGCACTGAAACGAGACCATTGTACTTAAATGGAGACTCGAAAGGAACGGGATCATTGTACTTAAACGAGAGCCCAAGACGTGATCATTGTACTGAAACGGAGACACGAACAAATGAGACTGTTGTACTGAAACAAGACTCAAAGACGAGACCATTGTACTTAAATGGAGACTCAAAAGGAACGGGATCATTGTACTTAAATGATAACCCGAGACGTGACCGTTGTACTGAAACGGAGACGCGAACAAATGAGACTGTTGTACTGAAACAAGACTCAAAAGACGAGACCATTGTACTTAAATGGAGACTCGAAAGGAACGGGATCATTGTACTTAAATGATAACCCAAGACGTGACCGTTGTACTGAAACGGAGACGCGAAAAGATGAGACTGTTGTACTAAAACAAGACTCGAAAGGAACAGGATCATTGTACTTAAACGATAACCCGAGACGCGACCGTTGTACTGAAACGGAGACGCGAAAAGATGAGACTGTTGTACTAAAACAAGACTCAACTGGGAATAACAATGAGACTTGGTAGAAGTAACCACCCTGGGAAACGGAGTTGCATTCTGTGGGGAATACTTCAATCTGATTGGAGATGTAACGGGTCTTATGTAATATACCTCAAAACTGGCCCATGCTGGTATGCATATGTTTGGATTTATGGCGTAATGCTCCACGAGGATGGAAATGCTACGCTTTGGAGGATGCAAATGTGATGATGATTATGCGTATGCAAATGCAAAGATATCTCCTGATAAGGAGACTGCAGGTATCCCAGATGGCTTGACTGGGGAGGAACTGATGATCACTGCATTGATCTAGTTAATCCTTGTGAGGAGGAAACAACTCTGCGGGGAAAGCTGTCAATGATACATTGGCTCTGAACTGCCGCCATTGCCAAAAATAAATTGGACTTTAAGATGGGAAAATGAAGACTTCCTGACTTGGATGAGAACCAGAGGCATGACACTGCTGAGGAAGCAACTTGCTTGGGAGGCAAAAACACTCCTTATACTGCTAGAGATTGCCCCTGTCTGAAGGGAGACTCCTGCTTGGGGATGACACCCACCTTCTGCTACCTTACTGGGAGAAATTTCAACTTCCACATTACTGGGGATGACGGGTGATGTCAATGATAAAGCTTCCTGCTGAAGATAAGAACTCAAGCTGCCACTTACTGGGGATAAGAGATAAATCCTCTCATGTTGGGAATGAGAGATGTAAGGCGTCTCATGCTGGTGATGAGAGACGATGATACCCTTCTTCTCAAGAAATAAACTTCCATGAGACTTGCTAAGGAACCTTGATCGATGAAGTCCGCAGATGAAACAACTCTTGCAGTACTGTGCAAACAATGGCTTTGCCCCTAGCCCTGGGTTGATAGGTTGCCAACTAATCATGAGTGAACAATGATTCTTTGCAATTTTCAACTCGCCTCAGATTAAGGTCCGTCAGAAGTAAATGTCTCAAGAGGATTTTACAGAAAACATGGCATATGAAATGCCTCAGTGTCTTCAAACTCTTGGAGAGATTCGTCGGATCTCGAAATAACTGCCCCAGACTGCATGGTCTGTGCAAGAATTTGCCTCGCAAGGATTCATGAAAAGCCTCATATCACTGTGAGATATTCTGCCCCAGTATTTTGAACTTCAGATAGGCGCTTTGAATTGACGGTCTTCGGGAGAGTGTGACTTCTCATGCCCTTGAAGTGATCATCTATGACTGATTTGTGCTTTGAAGAAAACACCCAGATCAACTATTCTTCGGGAGATTGAATCTCGAAGTGATTGCCCCAGTTTGGCTGAAATTTGAATAATGCTTCCGCCTGATGGCTCTTTGAGAGATTTGAATCTCGAAGTGATTGCCCCAGCTTGGCTAAATTTTGAAGAGATTGCTCGACATGATTGCCCCGGATTAGTTGGCTCTTACCAGGAATGTTGGGAAAGTCCCTACTCGATGGAGTTTTCTTAAAAAGTGCACCTCGACAGATTGTCCTTCGGAAGTTTCAGACTTCTCAACTTGGCAAGATTAAGCTTCTGGACTGAAGTTTCGTATGTGAATTTTTATGATGCCCAACAAATATATGTAAGCAGAAAATGTTTATTCTAAGAATGAAAATTCTAATGCAACACACATGTTAATCTTGAAGTTTTACTGTAAAAAGATGTCGCCAACCTTTGTGAGTGAATCACTGGTTAAGATACGACATTGATTTTTGATGAATGAAAGCATGCACATGCAACACCAATAAAGAACTTTTAGCACAACTCATAGGAGTCAAGAACGCGATCTTGTGGTAGTACGCTCTCAAAAATAACCCTGTTTCAGTTAGGACTTTTAAGGGTTGTATCGTGGCCTGGTTCACGGTTATAGAAACAAAGAATATAGGCTCGAAATTTATTTGTGCCCACCCATCTTCGTGATGTTCTCCATTTCTATTTTCAGCTAGCTTTCACAAGCGCTCACTTCTCAAAAAGGGTTTTGTGATGGTTGAGGAACCAATTACACTAACAGTTTAAGCACCAATTAGGTTGTCATTTGGAGTCAGTCACCCCTCTTATCTTTGGTGTCTGTGCCACACGACTTTGTACTTGTTCAAGGATCTTTCTGGTGTAATCCTTTTCGTCTTTTGCTTTTGCATTATTTTTCTTATCCCTAACTTTTGCCTGGACTGATTCTTGTGAATCTTTGATTGTGAAGTCCAGCGGGATGCCCTAATTTTTGCCTAAGTCGCTTGTTTTCAAGTTTTGACTTAGCGGGCTTTCTCATTCATTTTTTTGAATAAATCGTGTGACACTGTTTGTCTTGAATGCTTTGCGAGGGTCGTGACTGTCTCACTTCTTGGTTGACGAAGGATAACCCTTGTGGTTTCCGGTCTCTGGACCTCTTGCTTGGGATAACCATTGTGGTTTCTGGTCATTGGACCTCTTAATTTGGTACAACGAAAGGTAATTGATCCTCAGATGTGCACTCCTTTTTGAAATTTGAATGATCGGTCCAACTAGCTGACACCTACCCTGCCCATGGGTTAAGTGCGAGGTTTTTTTCATGCAAAAAGAAACTCCTACTTCAAGGCTCAAATGGGTTGGCGAGGGTCTATCTCCCTTATATCTCCGGTGTTTAGGATTTGGAACAATGCCTGTACATCGTCAACAGGGTCTTTCTCAAAAGCACACAATTAGAGATTTTTGCATTTTCAGTTCGTCAACCTCCCTGATAGAGTTTAAGCACGACAGTTGGTATTGCAATGCACATACACAAAATCATGAGTGAATACGAATGGATTACTTCAAGAAAAACATGTGCATTTTATTATGGTTATCATTCAAAAACAAATAAGTTTCATGCATGCATACAAATGTTTAAACAAACAATATAAACTACAAATGAAAATGCAGTAAAGAAACTGAACATTGCCGTCATTGAGGAGACTTGACTCCGTCTGGACTTATTTCTTTTGGAGACTTTCGGCAGTCTGCAGTCTGGATGTGAACACAATAGTCTTGAAGTCAATCAAATTCGCGACCTTGTCTTTACATTTGCCTCTGAAAGATTTGCAATCTTCAATTAAAAGGCCAGGTGCCCCAGAATGGTAGTCATACTTGGCATTGAAACCCCAAAGGAAGCTTAATTGGAGATGATCCTGATGCGACTAACTCAATCAGCTTGAATCTGAGCCAATGAGGAAACTTGTTGCGTGTACGACCTCGGAATATGATCAAACTTCTTCTCAAGTTGTTCTGGCCTTTACCCTTATGCTCTACCTCTAGAATTCTCTTGGGGAAGCTGAGGTTGAATGCTGACAAACGACATCTGGCGGGAAGAGGTTGATAAGGTTAATAAATAAGGTTGCTCGGAAAGATCTCATGTGATCTCCTGCCTACGTATCTCCATTTACCAATGGAGAATCAGAGCAGCGTAGTTCCCCTCAATAGGGATGAAAATAGCTTCGTTCAAAATTCCCATAACCAAACTCATCTGAGTTTTCATCTGGTTGACTTCCTCTTTCAAAAGTTTCTGATTCTGAAATAAAGTTTATAGCTCTGCCCTGAATGGCCTTAGCTGGGTCTTCCTTCGATTACCTCCGCCCGGAGTTGCTTCAAATATATACTTTGATGAATGTGATTCAAATTGTCCATCGTGAAGGGAAACCAAGTCAGGATAATAATCAGTCTCTGAACACCTGTCAAGAATGCAAAGATGTATGCAAATGCCATGTTCAATTATTTCTGAGGAATCTATCTGCTTTGATTCAAGTTTTGACACAGAAAAATCTAACAGCATGATTCAGATATGTGATCCTCGGAAATAACTGAACATGTGTGCAAAAATGCTATGATTCCATGTATGCAACAGGCATGTGATCAATGATCTGATGTTGGTGTCGGTGTTGAGCAATGAGTCAAGTGTCCGAATAGAACCATAATAGTAGCACCATCTCTGTATAGAACCCCATAACTGAGAACCCAATAACTGTAAAACTGGATCACATAATAGCATAATCACTGATGGTGTTGAAGCTGAACAACGAGCCAAGTGTCTGTGGAGAGTCATAATAACAGTCACAATATCAGGGTCACTATGGTAATCACAGTAACAATCTCTCTGAATAGAAATCCCGGATCTCAGAATCAAAGAACCATATAGCACCAGATAATATCATAAAACAACACTGGCAAAGCGGGTATGTTGAAGTTTAGGGTTCCTGCAAACCTGTAAACCCCTCCCAATCTCACGGGTGTGCTACTCGGGTCAACATCACGGACTCTCAAAGCCGAATAGCAATAATACGTTCACCATTTCCGAGAAATGGCTCATGACCAAATCAGGGAATCGGTTTGGCATTATGTACTACTCAGGGAGGCCTCAGCTGAGTCCAAGGAAACAAGCATCCCTCATAAGTTCCCGACTTCCAGCACTGAAGTCGAGAAACAATAGTACATTCATCCCGAAGGGTACAATACTACCGTCATACGACCAGTTGCTTTAACCCGGTTCCTACGAGAGAACAAGGTCATCCTATGCGATTTCCTAGTGGGCCCTCGGGTGCGAATGGGTTTGCCACGAAATGTGGTCTGCCACTGTCACCACTGGAGAGGGTTGTTTCCACTAAGGTCCTCGATGATCGGTTCCCAGTGTTAGTAGCTCAGGTTGGAACATTCTATGGTCTGCCTAGGCAGTATAGAACATATCCCAAGAGAGTCTGATCTGGGTGTGGGACTCGTGAAAACTACACGTGCTCAAGACCATGCAAGCCACACGACTGCCCACTCTAAATTCTATGTGTATACTCAAGCCGGGTATTTGGCTTATCTCACAGTAACTCCCATCCCGCAGAAAAAATGAAAACCAGCACAGCCAGACAGTCCAATATAATATGATGCATGGAAAATAAAATACTGAAAGCGGTAAATAAATGCGATAAAGTAAAGCTGTAAATAAAAGCTGTAAATGAAAACAACAAAGCTAAACTAAAGCACACATCAATAAGCATATAAACACCCAAAGAAACGAAACCAAACAGGCGCTAGGATTGACTCTACAAGGGAAACCGGAAGAATCAGGTTAGTCCCCAGCAGAGTCGCCAGCTGTCGCTCCCGGGATTTTCATCCTAGTACAAACGCGAAAGTGGCGCGGAAAGGGTAGAGTCGCCAGCCAGACATTTTTATCCCGAAAGAATGGGAAAGGTAATGTTGCACAAACCTGAGGAAGAAGGAAAGGACAAGGCCTTGCGAACCAAAGATCTGAGTTCGGGAGTCGGTTACGACCTGGGAAGGTATTAGCACCCCAAATCGTCCGTCGTACCCGACGGGATCCACGGTTGCTTGTTTGTTTCAAAGGGTGAGAAATAAAGTGCTGCTGAACAAATGAACCGCTAACTGGAATGGAATGGAAAATGAGAAAGGAATTGGAAAAGAAAATGAAAGGAAAGGAAAGAGGGGGAAATGTAGGGAAAATAAAGAATGTGCTCGAACGGGCCCTACCCCGCTGCCTACGTACCTCATCGGGATAATGAGGATCAGAGTCGACGTAGTTCGCCTAACTAAGGCGGGAACTATTTGTTTGTGTTTTTTATACTGGAACTGCGTATGTCTATGCTCAGGTGTTGCAGGCTCATCTGGTACGAGTGCATTTACCGTCTTGCATGAAAGACAAGTCGTCGCGAGTTCGCGTTGTGAGTGAATGAGATGAGAAAAGAAGTTCCCGCAGGATAGTCGCTTATTGTTTGTTCTTTTTATCTTTTATGAGTTTTTATATGAATTTGGCACAAGGAAGTGAATTCAAACTCTTTTCCGTGGAATGTACACTTGACTCTACATTCCAAGATGGAATAATAGAACAAGCATACCCAGCAAGGAGAATTTATCCAAGAATGGTTTCCTAGGATTAGGGCTTAAGTTCACTGGCTTGTTGAACTTTATTAAGTGTTTTTGTTGCTTTTGTGAAGAAGTGTCTTTTAAGTTTTTCTTTGTGAACAACTCCTTGATGAGACTTGTGCATCATGATAGACAAGCTTACACCACTCCAAGATGGAATGAATGCAAGTGCTTCATGGAATAAGGCTATACACAAGGAATCCTTTCATTTATTTGTTAAGTGTTTTTTTTTGGATTTTGTTTGAAGATAAGAAGAGAATGACTCAAATTGCAAAAAGGGAAAAATCTAAGGGGAACTAAGACACAACCCTAATTTTGTTTATTTACAAAGGGGAGATCCTATGGTTAATGAGGTATTCTAATCCTAATGAGAAAAAAGAAAAGAAGAAAAAGAGAATTAGAAACTAACTTACTTCCTAAGGAAGTTAAGTTGTCTCTAAAGAAAGGGAAAACCTAAAAGCAAAGCACAAGGTGCGAAGGCAAACACAATTAAAATGCATAAGAGATAGGAATGAAGTGAGACTTACCTCAATCTTCCCCCCTACAAAACAAAAGTTAGCATGACAATGCATATTGAAAGTAAAATCGAAGCATGAAAGCGATTAAGTACCATAAACGTCCTAGAATGGAACTAGGGTTCAAAATAAGACCTAAGTCTAAAGGTGAAGGTACCTAAAGGTTACCTGACTTCTAAAGTCAGTAGCTATATGTTATAGGTCCCTAAGTATGCTAGGATACCTCACAAATTCAAACTATGTCAAACTATGTACAAAAAGTTCACCTAAGTTCACATAAATGCAAATTAGGGTTCATGGATGAAGTATGAATGCGTATGGCTTACAAGCATGAATTAATACATGAAATGAACATAAAAGTCAGTAGTGAATGCTTATGAAGATGGATGAATGAATATACAATCATGGATGCAATGGATTAGGCATATGGAGCAAGGAGAAGAATACATGAGAAGAAACGAACAAAAAATCACATAAGATCGCAAATGATGCAAACTAAGGAAGAATGACATGTGAATATGAATGAAATGATTATGGTTCAGTAGCATACAAGGTATGAGATGTAATTATAATGCATGAATAGGCATTAATGATTTCCATATAATTCATGTTATTATTTAGAGGAGAAGAGAAGCTAGTTTAAGTTAAAGTATGTCCAAATAACTATGCACTTTAAAGCACCAAAACAAACCAAATGATTATGGTTCAAAAAATGAACTATGACTGGAATTAAAGACATACAAATGACCTATAATCAACTCCTAAAAGCTACCAAAAATCCCCTCAAGAAAATGGCATGAATGCCTTCTTAACATTTAGGTTATGCGACATATAAACACATGAATCAACCTAGGATCTAGGTGACATGGAAAAATAGCAAAAAGCCTTAAAAAATTATGAAATTAAATCCCTGGAATAATAAAGTGATTATCTCACATGTTCTAAAAGGATTCTACAAAATTATGCACCGAAGTGCCAAAACAATTCCTTGACTAGCAAGGTAACAAATCACGATCATCGAAAAACAACTCCACAAAGTGGATCAAAAAAGGCATCTAAAATTATGAAAAAAATTCCTAAGGAGCATCAAAATGTCACAAATTACAGTGATTAATCACACACAAAAAATAGGTTTCACGCCTATGGGGAAAAATCGATTTCGGTCCCTTATGCCAAAACATTCCTTTTTGGGACAGCTTATGATCTAAAATCCAAATTAATTATTAAAACCACCCAAATATGGAAACAAAAAATATGACAAATTAATTAAGAGGATGAGGATCACTCATGAATTTTTCCAGAATTTTATCCCACCTAAAACTATTTTTAATAATTGCGACGAAACGGGCAAAAAAGTGGATTTTAAGGGGAAGTGAAAGGAATCGAATTCTCTAATCCGTAACCTAATCCCTAAACTCCGAAATCGACACATATAAATATATATCACAAATAAATCCAATGCCTCAGGTGGGAGGGCTCAATATGCACCTTAAGTTATATGGTCCTAAGCCGCATACAACTAAAATGATGCTTAAAGAACCCTAAAACGTCGAAATTACTTACTTGAATGACGTGCCGATTCTTCACATAAAAGAAATCCGAAAAATTAATGAAAGCTCTTGTGATCTCCATAAGAAAAATAAATGCTTATCTTCCATAATTGCTTGGCGAAAATCCACCATTATTGAAATCGATCCAATATCGATCAAAACAAAATCCATGAATCCTTTAATCCAAAATTGATTCTAAACCATAATTAAATAAATGACAAAAAAATCTAATTAAACTTATTATAGAATTAATCAAGATGTTGATTAATAAAAGTTAATTATCAGAAATTAAACGCGATTAACAATAACAAATAACCAATTAACAATTTCTAAAAAAGTAAATAATAAAGAAAACAGGGAGGTGCAATGGAAATTGTGGCTTGCAGCCAGCAAACATGGCCCAAGGCCCATTCTCTTTGATACCCGCAGGGGGGTGTACATAGCGAATCTGGGAGTGTCCACAGGAAAGCCATGGCCCAAAGGGCCCAATCCGCATAACAACTAGCCTGAGGGGTGTCAAACGAAAAACTGATGGTGCAGATAGGAAATTATGAAAGAAAAGCCCAAGTTAGCTTCAGCAAACCCTAAATAACTTTTGCCAAATAAAAGACCCGCTGATGTCTTCTTCTCCCATGTGCTACGGCGCCGAACCCTCCTTGTTCTCCCTAACTCTCGCCGGAAAAACCTTCACGACGGCGCCTTTCCTCTATTTGGCAACCATCGCAACGCGACTCTCATTCCTCTTCAACTATCTCCGACGAACAAGAATTTCAGTGAACCCCCTTCTACCATGCCGCCGTCGCCGGACTCGCCTCAACAACCCTTTGCATCAAAGTCTCGAAAACGTATCCCTCTCCAAGAAACGCGGCGTGAATCAACACTCATCTTCAGATCAGAAACTACAAGATATGTACGAAGCTGCTCCACGATTTCGTCTCGTACCTTCGTTTCAAAACCCATGTCGATCGGAATTCCTCCTTCCCCGGCGATGACGGCGAAATCAAAGTTGAAGAAAATACATCATCGGCTGCGATAACCGACACTCAGGTACGACGCCCTAGCGCACTCTTCTCCCCTCAAAACAAGATTTCCCTATTCTTTTGGTCTTATTTCTTTCGAACCTTTACGATACACAGACTACTGTCGTGACGATGCTTTGCCGTGTGAATCGTTGAACTAATTGAAGAATGTTGAAGCTGTTCTTGATACGTTTCTTGTGGTTTTGCAGGTGTTGGTTTGACGAAAACAGTGATGAAGAGTGAGTGAAAGAGAAACGTAATTTTGTTGCAGAAGATTCTCGATGGGGATTCAGAGAGGGATTAGGGATTTATGAAGTCTGTTCCTATTGATTGAAGAAGAAGGAGATTTGGAAATGTTGAATAATGGTGATTTTGGAGATTGAGGAGTTAAAGAATTTGAGATTTTTCTGTTCTTGATCTTCGGAGGGTAATCGAGAAAAAATTGATGATGGATGATGAAGAGCTTCCTCTGTTTAAGATATTGAAACAGGTTGTTGAAGTAAAGACGAATTTTTAGAATTGATGAAGGCTTGGTGTGAAGTTGTTGAGAAAAAATTGAGAAAGAGTGATGCAGATAATTAGAGAGTGATCCCCCCCTGTAACTATTTTTTTTCATGATTCTGTTATATCAGTTGGGTGAACCCCAACAATTTTTCTAACTGAATTTTGGGTTTTCTGTTATATCAGTTGGGTGAACCCCAACAATTTTTCTAACTGAATTTTGGGTTTTCTGTTATATCAGTTGGGTGAACCCCAACAATTTTTCTAACTGAATTTTCTTTTTCTGATATGTCACTCTATTGCTTTCGAATCCAAAGACCTTATTTTAGCGTGGCCTATTAACACGGTGTGTTACGTATTGCTTTTGCTTGGCTGCTTGTGTAACATAACTTCGGTCTCTCTTTTTTTTTTTATCAATCTTGGTAATAATAAGTGCTCCAAAAAGTGGCAAAGTATTATTGTGTTAATTGGATTACAAAACATTGGGCCAAAATGATAAAAAAAGGTATATTTCGTTGCAATGAGGATTAATAAGTAAATGAATACTTGGATTAGCGAAAATGGCGAGAATGGGCATGGTTTATGGATTGAACTTTGAATTTGACATCTGAAGTAACTTGGATAACAAAATGGATAAAAAATGGAATAAAATGTTGACGTTTGAATTAGAATCCCTTGGGAAATGGCATGGATCAAAACTAGATATAGAGTGCCAATTGGAAAGAGTTTGGGAATAATGAGAAAAATTGAAGTGTGAATTAGCAAATGGTTTTAGAATGAACTAGATGGTTTATTGGTGTCAAATAGAAGAACGAAATTGGGGCCCAAAAATGAAATAGTGATTTATGAACATGAATTGGATGTTACACTTAAATTGTCTAGTGGTATCAAAATGAGCATAACGAACATGGTACGGGTGTGTACTGATGCTTATATGATGGCTTCCAAATACACCAATAGTCGTGCATTCTCCTTTAATCTGAATCAAATCCTACAAGACAATCCACCTTCAGGAACTTCGATGCCATACTAAAATCCACACCATCATGAATTATTATTCCACAAACAAAAGGATCCAAACCAAACGTTGATACAATGAGCCTCCATTGGCGAAGTTCCCTTCAAATTAAAATCACGACCAAGAACTCCAAATTCTCCTTGAGATATTCAATGATGGGGAATAGAACTTGAGACGTTAAGAAATAGCCAACACTCTTACCCAAAGCAGATCTGATCAGACACCTCAATAATGGGTTGGATGCACCAGTGAATATTCTCCACAAGTAAAACCCCCAAAGGCCATTTAATCAAGGAAATAAACCCTAGTTTCATACGGAAATGATCACATGCCTCATGAGCCAATGCAATGCATGATTGAGTGTCCTAACCTAATGAGAAATGCAGATGAATGCGAAACGATAAGCCAGTTGAGGTAAAAAAGAAAAAGGGCAAATTTTGAGGTATTACATATGGTCGATGATATTATCACCCGATTTTTCAGACATTCGATTTCTTAAAATCGACGTTGTCTAAATCGATACGAGACCACTTTTATTTCTATTATTCTGTATGGTTTCTAATTTATTTTTTAGATCCATTATCATCTCTCGATTTTATCCGGCTTATGATAAAGAGTTTAGATATTCGATTTTGAATAAATCGACGTTATCTAAACTAATATGAGGCCATTCCTTTATTTTCGTTATTATTTTTCGACTTAACTTAATTTTATGGTCGATGATATAATAAACGATCTAAATGTTCGATTTCAACAAATCAACATCATTTAGATCAATATGAGACCAAACGTCTTTTTATCGCATTTATTTATTTTTTACGGTAGATGAAAGTTAAAAAATCACGATAGTCGTGATTAAGACTAGACCATTTGTTTATTTAATAATTGTTCGATTATCCGATCACTTTTGCATCACGATTTCAAAGTTAAAATTCAATTTAACTTTCGAATACTGTTTGGATGCATAAAGCGATGCTCAGATTCTCATAGAATGATTCTAACATTGAATTGATTCTAAGATAGTTAAAAAGCTATATTTCGATGCTTTCGATTTAATCTCGAGCTCCAACGGCTCCGCATGGTTTAGGACACTTTACACACACTTCCTCTTGGACAAATACAATGAACCCTTTTATTTTGTGCAATCCCGTGTAACTTATTTTGTACCCCTCTCCCGATTCCGATGTATGTCATTTATTTACTTGTTTTTGCTTCTTCTGCGAACCCTTTGTCCAATGCCAAGTGGTTTCACTTGCACACTCGCACTTCCCTTAGGTTTTGGTTTCTCTTACTAGGTGCCTTTCTTAGGACTAGGACTCGATCCCATGTAACCAATTAACCCTTACACTCCATTTGCATTCACCCTTGTCGAGCGCTTTTGTGCCTTGCAAACGACCTACCCTTTGACTAAGACGTTACTTTTAGATCCAAACCCTTAATCCAACGTCAAGTGGTCTTAGGTAATTAAAATTGGAATAGTTATATCATGTTTGTTATGGAGGTTGCTTGTGAGTTACAGATCTGTTCAATAGGGCGAGAGTTATAATATTTAGATTTCAATGACTATATTTATCTGTATGTTTTTGGGGAAGTGATAACTCAAATAGGTGAAATATGTGAGTTTTGAATTTGTTCAATAGGGAGAAAATGCAAAAAATCGTAGGTAGAGATATAAGGGAATTGACCGCCTTATTTCATGCGTAACTTGAGTTTTGCATGTCTGTTTGAGGTGTCGTTAACTGCCTTAGAAAGTTAACGCAATAAATTGATACATACATGATGACATTTGCATCATTTGCATATCATAACATGCATTTCATCCCACATAATACCTAAAATTAGAATTTTAAATATATTAAAATTAACATATCCAAAAATTACAAGACAAATATGTAAGCATGAATGGTTAGTGCTTGATGATTTACATTTTACATTTTTTCTAATAGTAAGCAGTTTTTCGCACCAATCAAATTTTTGGGATAAATAACATAACACCCGCTTTATCCACTGCTAACATCTTGATAAATAAGTATCTAAATTAATAAATAAATCAATAATATGTAGCGTCGACTACTAGGGACTCTATTTTCTTACAAATAAATAAATATATCATTACAAACATTTTATGGCTTGTGAAATAATTAGCGTCTAGTAGACTGTGTCTATAAAGTCAAATAAAAATAAATAAAAATAATGAAAATAAGTAGCCTCAATTGGGTCGTGTCTAATTAATCAATAAAATTAATATAAGATTGAAAATAAAAAATGACTTGTAACATGGACTTAGAGTGGACGAGGTGGCGGCTACTTAAGCTACTTAACGTAGGTGTTGGTGGCCGATGCTAAATCAGGGCAGCTAAAATTCAATTTTGTAGTAATGTGCATAAACCTACTAATGGAAACTTTTTTGATGTGAGAGATATACAAGTAGATGATGAGAATGTAACCTATGATCAAGAACCTTATCATGATGATCAAGTTGAAGAGGCTCTAGTTGAGTCATTGGTTGAACCTAAGTTGAGAAAATCTACTAGAGAACGTCAAATTTATCAAAGATATTCTCCACACGAATATATGTAATGATCATTGATAGTGGAGAGTCAAAATAATACCAAGAGACCATTTCAAATATTGATAAAAAAGTTGTTGAAGGTTATGCAATTAGAGATTAATTTCTTGAATGAGAATCCAAGATTTGAGTTGGTGAAATTTTCTAAGGATATAAGTGCACTCAAGAATAAATGGGTATACAAGATAAAGTCTTGAGAGAATAAATCTCAACCAGGATGCAAAGCAAGATTGATTATGAAAGGTTTTAATCAAAGAAAAAGATATTGACTTTGAAGTAATTTTCTCACTTGTAGAAAAGATGACATCTATTTGAGTTGTGTTTGGATTAACAACTAGCTTGAATATAGAGGTTGAATAGCTTGAAGTGAAGATTTCTTTCCTTCATGTTGATTTAGAGGTAAATATCTATATGGAGAAACCTGAGGGCTTCGAAGTCAAAGGTAAATAAGATATTGTTTGTAGATTGAAGAAAATTTTGTATGGTCTCAAGAAAGCTCCGGGACAATGACACAAAAGTTTAACTCTTTCATGGAAATATATGGTTATGGTATAACTATTATTGATCATCGTGTGTTTGTGAAGAAATTCTCTAATGATGATTATATTATTTTCTTGTTATATGTTGATGACATACTTATTGTTGGTCATGACACTAAGAAAATTCAAGGCTTTAAGAAAAAGTTAAACAAGTCTTTTCCAATGAAGGACTTGGGTTATGGATGACAAATCTTTGGTATGAGAATTACTCGTGACATGAAGAAAGGTAAATTATGGTTGTCTCAACGCAATTACATCAATAACGTGTTAAAGAGGTTTAACACGATCCATTCAAAATCTTTGACTACTACACTTGTTAGTTATTTCAAATTTAATTCCTAGTAATTTCATACAAGTGAAGAAAACAAAGAAGATATGAAGAATGTTCCTTATGCATCTCCAGTTGGTAGTTTGATATATGTTATGGTATACACAATACTAGATATTATTCATGTTGTTGGTGTTGTTAGTCAATTTCTATCTAATCTTGGCAACTTTGATATATGTTATGGTATACACAATACTAGATATTATTCATGTTGTTGGTGTTGTTAGTCAATTTCTATCTAATCTTGGTAAAGATAATTGGCAAATATTGATGTGTATTATCAAACATCTTAGAGGTACTTCTAGAGTGTGTGTATGCTTTGGGAGCAGTGATCCAATGTTTGATGGCTACACAAGTGGATATATGGCCAATGATATTGACTCTAAAATATTCACTTCTGAATACATGATGACTTTTGCAGGGGGAACAGTGTCTTAACAATCAAGGTTGCAAAAATGTATTGCTTTATCTACTATTGAGGTTGAGTATATTACAACAACATAAATGTTTATAGATGAAGAAATTCTTACAACAGTTGTGTGTTGAGCTAAGAGAAATTTGTTTTGTTCTATGATAGTCATAGTGCAATTCATATTGGAAAGAACCCAACATTTATTCCAAATCAAAGAACATTGAGGTTTAGTGTCATTGTATACAAGATGCATTGGAAATGAAGTTGTTTTCATTTCAGAAGATCCATAATAATAAGAATGACTCAAATATGATGATACCGACTTTCCCTATGATAAAGATAATTAAATGCAAAAAGAAAGCAACGAAGGTGGTGCAACTCCTTCTCACTTGAGTTGTGAGGGAGATATTTTTAAAACGGATACAACTTAAAGTGGGTCTCACTATTTACTTAGAAAATAACTTTAAAAATAAAATTAAAGAAAAATTATCATGTGTATCGTTTATTTGAGTCAAACCCATTTGATAAGTGATTAAAAGATAATTTTTTAATCCTAAAGCAACTTTAAAAAAAAAACAACAAAACAAGGGTTTTAAAAAACAATAAAAATAGAGAAGTGAAAAAGGCAGGACGATTAGAAAAAGCGATAAATGCCTATAGCAAACTTTATTAGTTTGAACTATAAATTCATTCAGTATATTGCTCATATCACTTAGTTAATTTTATTTATATTCATGTTGAATAGTTTTACATTCTGTTATAGTTGTTTTGGTATAGACACAGTTGTTTGGAATATGTTTCTCACATTTATTATTTATTTATAGGTGAAAATTGTTATTTTCTAATGTTATTTTGAAAGATTGTTGTATACTCTTTATTTAAATAGTGAAAGATTACTGAACTATATCCCGTGATTTTTATTCTCTTTTAGAAAAGCTTTTCAGGTTAAAAAATTGGTGTTCTAACTATTTTAGTTTTCTTTTATTATTACTGTGCTTTAAGAGTTGGTTCTACTGATTATTTTTTAAATTGCATAAATTTTAAAAAAATATTCCGTTTGAAAAATATTCAAATTATTTGATTATTTGCTAATTGGATGAAGCTAATTTTCTTTTGTCTTTCCCAACAAGGTTTTCATATTGATCTTTTAATACACCAAAATTTCGAGTTAACTGGTGCCAAAACAGACGGCCAGAAAACAACTCATGAAGCTCATTTTTCTGATTATGTTTATGAATTATAGCTGGCTTTTCATGATTATGTATAAATTTAAAAGGAACAATGATGATATTTGATATATAACACATTCACCACTTTTACTGGAAATCGAACTCATCATCACATATACATAGTGATTTATCTCTACTCTTTTGTTGAACACCCAACATTATTTATTCATGATTATACATAGTACGTGCATGCATGGTGACATAATCAGTTACCGTTGTTGGAACTACCACCATGTCCACCTCCACCACGATAACCACCACCACCTCCATGGTTGTATCCTCCTCCTCCACCGTTGTATCCACCACCTCCATGGTTGTATCCTCCTCCACCACCATTGTAACCACCACCTCCATGGTTGTATCCTCCTCCTCCACCATTGTAACCACCACCTCCATGGTTGTATCCTCCTCCTCCACCATTGTAACCACCACCTCCATGGTTGTATCCTCCTCCACCACCATTGTAACCACCACCACCACCATGGTTATAGCCTCCTCCACCACCGTTGTAACCACCACCTCCATGGTTGTAACCTCCTCCACCACCGTTGTTGTAACCACCGCCGCCACCATGGTTGTAACCTCCACCGTAATATTTGGCATCATTTAATTCATCTGACTTTTCAACAACCTCTGCATATACAATATTGTGTGAATTTAATTACTAAACAGCACATGTACTTATATTTTAGAGAATAAAATAAAAAACATAATTTACCATCTTTGGTGTTAGTTGAAGTCTCGGTTAAATCCCTAGCTGAAACCTCTGAAGAAATAAGAACAACCATGGCCAATAGACCAAGGATGAGAATTGCTATTTTGGAATCCATTATACTCAACTAAAGCTCAATCGAAATGTGATATTTAGTAGTAAAGGATGAAAATAATAATAAGAGAGTGAGGTCTATTTATAGTTGAAAGAAGGATGAAGCAATACGGAAGTCTTACTTGGTAGTTGGGATGAAGCTAATATGTATTAATTCAATTTTGTCTACTTGCTATTAGCTGAAAGAGACAGTTTTGAAATCATACGACTAGTCAACACTTGCTATCTCGTGCTGCCTCGTGGAGCTGCTATCCGAATAATCTACACATCTTTATAATATTGTTTATACACATAAAAAAAGTTAAAGAAAATCTATGTAGTTTCTGAGTGTAATAGGTATTATAAAGCATTTTAGTTCTCAGCTAAATTTTCACTACACAGTTTACTTTATAAATTAAAGTTTTGAAAAAAACACATAAAATATTTACAATCTTACACACCTTATGGTGTATTGGTGTTAGATTTTGGAATTGAACCATTTATTGAGCAACCGTTTATCACCTTTTCCCGGATTCCTAGTTCTAAGAGTTTAGTTACCAGACCAAATGATTCCAAGCTTCACCACTTATCATGGAACATGTATTACTAACCTTATGTTTCTTTTATTTCCTGTTTGAAAGAAGTAGTCGCTGCAACATATAATATATTTTATGATAAAATTTTAACTTTAACTAAAAAAAGTTGAGGTATAATTACCGGGTGTTCCACCTTTAAAATTATTAACTCGGTTGTAGAAGACGGATCATAGAAAAATGACTCAGAGATCACGCTTCGAATCTCAACTCCTACCATTTTAAATTTTATTTAATATTCAAATTGCACCTTTGGGATTTTTTATTTCTAAACCAATCTATTCCCTCATATGTATGAACCACACCATAGGAAACTCTTAGAAAACGCTTTTCAAAGAAAGCACTCTCTAAAGTGTATCATATGTTAACCTAAGAGAGCGCTTTCTCAAGAAAGCGCTCTCTAAGGTAATCTATTAAATAAATGTAATTAATCAAAATAAATTAATTTTAAATATTTAAAAAAGTAAATCAAATATTTTATTTAAATGTCTTATTTGATTAATTTTAAATATTAATAAAATATTTTAAGGAATTTAATCAAATATTTTAAAGAACTTAATCAATTATTATTATTATTATTTAAAATATTTAAAATGAATCAAATAATAATATTTAAAATTAATCAAATAATAATATTTAAAAATTAATCAAATCATAATTAATTGAAAAATAATTGGAGAAAGTCATATATTTAAATTTGTATTTTAATCATTGGATGTATCACCACCTAGTGGTTAAAATGCCTTTACAATGCCTTTCCATATCACAAGGGCGTGGGTTCGAAACCCCCCCCCCCTATATTTTTTGGTAAAAACTAACCAGGTCGACATATGCATCAACCAGGTTGACGCAATTTAGTAAGTTTCAAAGTAATAAACTCTCTGGAGTCATCAGGTCGACGCATACTTTAACCAGGTCGATGCAGTTTAGTAAATTTCAAAGTAATAAACTCTCTGGCTTCATCAGGTCGACCTACCTTCTCAGGAGGTCGACCTGCCCTTTTGGGCCAGCCTAAGAAAGCGCTTTTGAGTGAAAGCGCTCTCTAAGGTTACCTTAGAGAGCGCTTTATGGTTAAAGCGCTCTCTAAGAGTTTTTATAAAATAAATGTAATTGAAAGCGCTCTCTAAGGTTATTTTTAAATTAAAATATTTTAATTAATCATTGACCTTAAAAAGCACTTTCTATGAAAAGCGCTTTCTAAGGTCAAAGATTTTTTAAAATATAAAACTTCGCCATTCATTTTCATAAACCCTTTCATTATTTTCGCTCTCTTTTTTCGCTCGTTTTTTCTGAGAAACTTTTCAAAAATTTATTGCAAGGCCTAGGGCTTTGTTTTATTCTTTGGCTGGATTGCCATAGCAAATTGTTTACAAGGGAGCGTCTTAAGAGTTTCGGTATGTTGATGGATGATACTTCTAACTTCTGTCTGTTGGTGGAAACTATTGAGCATTTGTTTTTCACATGCCTTCAATTGAAGAAAATTTGGCAGCATGTCCTCAGTTGTTAGTTGAATATTATGCATAATCCTAGTGGTTGGCAAGAGGATCTCCAATGGATTAGCAAGAACGATAAAGAAAAAGACAAGAATGCTTGTTTAATCCGAAGTGCTACGGCGAAGACGATTTATTAAATTTGGAGACATATGAATAATACTAGTTTTGACTATAATGTGAATAATATAGATATTGAAGGTGTAGTGATTAAAACTCTTACATATAGAGGATGGTGTAATCCTATAATTAGGAAGAATCTAGCTATTCTAATGGTGGATTAGAGGTTGCATTGTTTTGTCTCTTTGTCTTGGGTGTTGGTTGGACTTTTATGTCACCCTGTTTATTCTTCTATTTTTTGTCACTAATTTAATCACTAAAAGCGAAATATCTAGTAGTGATGCAAAGTTTAAGGCCTATTATGGTGGGCTGGATGATGTTGTAAAGGATGTTATCTTTGGTGTAACTTCAATTGTATAGGGAGAGCTCCCCTTCAAGTATCTCGGTGTGCCTCTAACTAGCAAAAAAACTATCTATTCATCACTACATGAGCTTGGTTGATAAAATTGTGCAACAAATCAAATATTGGAGTTCAACTCCCTAGTTAATGCTGGGAGAGTCCAATTTATCAACATCATTATATCAACTATGTCTCCTTATTGGATGCAGTGCCTCCCCTTCCCCAAGAAGGTTATTCATGCCATTGATGTTGTGTGCAGATCCTTCCAGTGTAATGATTGTGAATCTGTTTTGAAAAAGTATCATATAGCCTGGAAGCAAGTGTACACTACTAGAAGCCATTATGGTCTAAATACTCTTTCATTGTCTTAGTGGAATAAGGCTAGTCTGACTAAATTACTATGAAATTTGAGAAAGAAGAAGGACATTATGAGGGTGAAGTGGGTCCTCTCGATCTATTTCAAAAGGGAGGCATTTATTAAATGTTCTGAAGTGCTACAGCGAAGACGATTTATTAAATTTGTAAACATGTGAATAATACTAGTTTTGACTACAATGTGAATAATATAGATATTGGGAGTGTAGTGATTAAAACTCTTACATATAGAGGCTGGTGTAATCCTAGAATTAGGAAGAATCTAGCTAATCTAATGGTGGATTAGAGGTTGCTTTGTTTTCTCTCTTTATCTTGGGAGTTGGTTGGACTTTTGTGTCACCCTTTTTATTCTTCTATTTTATGTTTAGTAAAGTTTTCTTTATTAAAAAAAAGAACAACATCAACAACAACAATTACAATAAAGAAAAACAATTTCAATAACAACAACGATAATAAACAACATCATCAACAACAAAAAGTATATATAATATATATTTTAAAACTTTTAAAACTCACTAAGCATATTTGACTAAACTTCATGAACATTAAAAGTATCCATAATGGTATGTTTGGATGGAGCATTTTAATGAGAGAATAAGTTTTTGAGGGAATTTGAAATAACTTGACCAAAATCTATTGTTTGGATACAAAATATGTAGAATTGTTTAAATGATGTAAATTTATGAAATATTTTTTCATGTTAAATTTAAGGAATTTAAAATGACACTAAAAAGTAAATAATTTCACATTTCTTCGTAACTCTAGATAATATGAATATTAAATTGTTTATTACTAATTTTTCAAATTTTGCAAGAAGGTCCTCATATTTTATAAAAAATTCAAACTCACCCCAAAATTTTCAATAATATTGCAAATAAGTCCCTAATAATTTTCATATTTTACAAATTGGTCCTACAAATTTTCAAAAATTGTAAATTTATCTATATTTTTCATATTTTAGATTTGATCCAAAAAATTTAAAATTATGAAAATTGCCCAAAAAAATTTACAATAAATCATTTTAATAATCTATCCAAACAAAAGAATTTAAAATTGAATGAATTCTAATTGAATCATTTGAATTACCTAAAATTCAGAATTCCTTAAAAATTCTCAATTATTTCATCCAAACTCACTCTAAAAAAAAATTTAATAAGTATCATTTTCAATTGTCCTTAAAAGTATTAATGATGTTGAAATTGCAAGCAATGATAAAGATAGTCATCCACTTATTTAAATTTTTCTTCTTTTCTTTTTCTTTCAAATTTAACAATATTTATGCATTTAGTATTTCTTGTTTTTTTCTATGGATACAAATATGGGGCGATCAGCATTTAATGTTAACAATAATTTTGACAAATTACATTGCAATTCTAAAATATATAATAATTCAAGAATTTTCATCCATCCATGGTATTAACAAAGGTAACGTTGTTGCCCACAGTAAATTAGAAAGAAAATAATCTTGTAATAATGAAACCACTCCAAATGACTTTTTCAGAATTTCTCATGCATTCTTTATTGATTTTGCATTACTAATTTTTTCAAAGTTATCTGGATCAATACATTGATGAGTTATAAAAGAGAGCTTTATAATCTTTCGTCTTCAGTTCTTTGTGCGCAAATTTTTCTTGATCCGTTGCGTTCCCTGCAACCGTTGTTACTCCTTCCTTCATAAGATCTCATAAATCTTGATAACAGAAAACAACATTTATTTGCTTGCACCAATTCTCATAATTATCTTTCTTGAAAATTGAAAGGTTTGTCAAAAAGTACCCATTCAGATGATTCATCGTCATCAGTTTTGCTTCCCACAGATCGTTCAAACCGAAGCTCTATTTACCAGATATTGGAATTAACCCAAACTCTATGGGAATTCAAAACCTTTTGGGAGAGATAAAGTTTGTTACCCACAATTGTGGAATTTTTCTTTCTATTATTATTCACTCTGCAACTGTAGATCCGTGAGTGTAATGTTGTGATGTTATTTGATTACAAGAGAGATACTTTCTATTTATAGAAGTAGGTTTGCTTGCACTTCAAGGCAAAAGCCCAAAAACTATAAAAGCCCCAAAATAACTATTTTGGAACTAAATAAAATCAAAATCTAAAACAAAATCTAAATCTAATCTAAATCAAATATGACATAATGAATTACACTTTCAACAAAAATGTTATAAAATTTTCTAAATTCGATATTTTAAAATTAAAAGGCGCGTTGATTTTGATTTTGTATCTTAAAAATGATTTTTATGAAAAACTATTTGAAATTGTTTTAATATTAAGTGTTTTTATTTATTTGAAATTTAGCTATAATTTTCATTAAGACATTGGATTGGGTATATTAATCTTCTCATTTATAAAATTCGCAACCTCCACTTTTCAAGCAATGTGATTTCTGTTAACGAAAAACGTGTATCTCTACAAAAATCTCACATAAAGAGATAAATAACTTAAAAGAGATATGAGATCTATAGAAAGAATTAAAAAGCATCATAGTCATACTACACTTCTACAAAAAACACATTTAATATCGGCCGTGAAACACATTTAACCTCGGCTACAAAGGCGAGGTAACAAATGGCGTAATGAAAAGTGCACACTTTACTTCTTGGTTTTAAAAAAATGACAGTTAAGTGAAAATTTCATGGGTTCGATCCCCAGGGATATCGTTTTAGAATTCTAAAATGGAGAAAACACATGTCCCCTCGGTTTTGTAATTTCACCGACGAGTATATCACATTTTCACCTCGGTTTTCTCATAAAACTCGGGGGTAACACAAGTTTGAGTTTATTAAATCTAATGTGGATTTCTTATTTCAATAAACCATATATATTAAACATTTAACTTCTCAAAATTAGTTTGGAAAATAATTATATAAATAATTGTGTTATATTTGAAGATGAATTTACATTGATTAGTGAGTTTGATGCATCCTGAAACTCCTCATTCATCTCACGCTGTTTTATGGCTAAAATATTTCAAGTTCTTTATTCAATACTTCTTTTTAAACTAATTCATTCTTGAAAGCTTAAAACTTAATGCTTTTAAAAATAAAAAATATGGAAGATAGTTGAACAAAAATTAGAAATATTAGAGAGATTTTAACCATAAAACAACGTGAGATGAACAATGAGTTGTAGAATGTTAAAAAATCATTAATACGTGTAAGATAAATTTCAAATACAATATAATGTTGCATATCATTATTTCCAAAATTATTTTACTAGGTTATATGTTTAAAGAGGGGTTAGTGAAATAAACCGTCGACATTAGATATAATGAACTCAACTCAAAGGAACAAGATGATAATTTCACAAAGAATCACAAAAACAAACATAATCTCAATATCAATATCAAAAACAAAAACAACAAGAAAACAACAACAAAATCAATATCAACAATATTAGTTTTGCTGATGACTTACTGTTATTTGATCGTGATAACAATAAATCTATTGAGCTTCTCATGGCATAGGTGAAAGCATTCTCAAAGGCCACTAGTTTATTTGTGAATCTTGCAAAGTGTAAGGCCTATTATGGTGGGATCGATGATGTTGTAAAGGGTGCTATCTTTAGTGTAGGTTCAATTGTAGAGGGACAACTCCCCTTCAGGTATCTTGGAGTACTTCTAACTAGCAAAACAATATCTATTCACCACTACATGAGCTTGGTTGTTAAAATTGTGCAGCAAATCAAACATTGGAGTTCAAAACTCTTTAGTTATGTTGGGAGATTCCAACTTATCAACCTCATTATCTCAGTTATGTCTTCTTATTGGATGCAGTACCTTCCCTTCCCCAAGAAGGTTATTCATGCCATTGATGATGTGTGCAGATCCTTCCTATGGACGGGTAGTGAATTTGTTTCAAAAAAGTCTCATGTAGCTTGGAAGCAAGTGTGCACTACTAGAATCCATCATGGTCTCAATATTCTTTCATTGTTTGAGTGGAATGAGGCTAGCCTAGCTAAATTATTATGGAATTTGAGCAAGAAGAAGGACAATCTGTGGGTGAAGTGGGTCCACTCGATCTATTCCAAAGGGAGGGATTTATTAAATGTTCAAGTTGTGCCAAGTATTTCGAGGATCTTCAAGGCCATTTTGAAGTAGTATGTGAACATACAACTATGTCTGGTTGACCTCTTATAACATTTAAATACTACACCGAGAAAGTTTATCTTCACATTAAGGAAGTTGGGCTTAAAGTTAATTGGAGATTCCTCTTTCAGAAAATTATTGCAAGGCCCAGGCCTTTGTTTATTCTTTTATTGAATTTTCATAACAAATTGGTTAAAAGGGAGCGTCTTAAAAGATTTGGTATATTGATGGATGAAACTTGCAACTTCCGTCTGCATGTGGAAACTATTGAACATCTGTTTTTCACTTGCCTTCAATTGAAGATAATTCGGCACCAGGTCCTCAGTTGGTTGAATATTGTGCATAATCCTAATGGTTTACAAGAGGAGCTCCAATGGATTAACAAGAACGGTAAAGACAAAGATTGGAAGCTTTGTGTAATTCGATATGCCGCGGTGGAGACGATTTATGAATTAGGAGACATATGAATAATACTAGTTTTGACAACAATGTGACTAATATAGATATTGAGGGTATAATGATTAACACTTTTACATATATATAGAGAGGCTGGTGCAATCCTAGAATTAGGAAGAATCTAGCTAATCTAATGGTGGATTAATGGTGGCTTTGTTTTGTCTCTTTGTCTTGGGTGTTGGTTGGACCTTTGTGTCATCCTTGTTTATTCTTCTATTTTTGGTTTAATAAAGTTTTCTTTATTAAAAAAAAAATCAACAACAATATCAACAACAACAATGACAATAAACAACAACAATTTCAATAACAACAACGTCAATAAACAACCTCATCAACAACAACCTCATCAACAACAACAAAAACAACAATAAAAACTCTGGGGTTTCGGAGTTAACACCACCACCACCACCACAACAACAACAAAAACAACAATAAAGCAACATAAACAATAACAACAACAATAATATTAGTAGTGATGTTTGACGTTCTAGATCTCTGAAGAAGTAAAAGAAAATGATTTGGATCTCTGAATAAGAAACGAGAGCACTAAACACATAACATCTTCGTATTGAAGATGTTATGTGTTTATGGCTTTTCATTAGGGTTCTATTTGTGTTATATCAGAGAAAAATACTCACCTCAATTGGAATGAAAATCGAGGTGAAAAATAAGTTACGTTTGTAAGGTTAAAAATAAAATATTCAAGAAGATGATTCTAGATAAAGATATATGTATATCAGAGAAACATTTTCGCCTCGGTTGAAAAGAAACCTGAGGTGAAAGTAGCGTATTTTTAGATTAAAATTAAAATATTCAAGAAGGTGCCAATTTTAATAAGATAACAACAAAAACTAAGGCTAATAGTATTCAAAGCATGTACACTGAATATGTTTATCCACTGGTTTAAAAAAAAACGATCGGATTATATTGAATATATATTTTTATAAACAAATAGGATGCGCCAAGGAATTATACTTTGATTTTACAATAACTGAGGGGAAAACTTCGTCAAAAAATATAATATTTGTAGTAGTGCAAAAGATCCTATACAACAAGAAGATCACCAAACTTACATGCTATACACAAATGGGAAACCAATTCTTCCCCATAGCATGGTCAATGTAAAAAATTTAAATATCTTTAAAATAAAAGATAATCATAAAAAAAAATATCAATTATGATTTCCTGACAAAATAAAATATATATTTTAATACTGACGAAGCATATTTGACTAAATTTCATGAACTTTAAAAAGTATTCATAAAAGAAAATTAAATCTATGTATCATTTTCAATTTTCCTTAAAAGTACTAATGATGTTGAAATTGCAAGCAATGATAAAGATAGTCATCCACTTATTTGGATTTTTCTTCTTTTTCTTTTTCGTTCAAATTTAACAATATGTATGCATTTAGTATTTCTTGTTGTTTTCTATGGATACAAATATGGGGAGATTAGCATTTAATGTTAACAATGATTTAGACAAATTATATTGCAATTTGTGAAATATATAATAATTCAAGAATTTACATTCAACCATGGTATTAACAAAGGTAACGTTGTTGCCGACAGTAAATTAGAAAGAAAATAATCTCGTAATAATGAAACCACTCAAAATTTTAGAATCTTTTGAGCAAGACCAAATTATTGCTTTAAATCGTATAATTTATGGCTTAACAAAACGAATTTATACATTATCTTTATGAATTGATATGTTATCCACTAATATTTTAACCAAATAGTCTTATATGAATTCAAATATGTGGAACCCAAGAAAGCTACAAATATTTAGATGTTGATATCTCCTTTACCAATTGCATCTTTAACATGAATAATGTCTTCACAAGATTTTATTGGTGAACAGACAAATCTTCTTGTTGATCTTTTGCTAAAATATATATTAAGTTAACGACAGGGTTATGACTTAATTACAAAGATAAACATTTTATTTATGATATTAATCTATGGACTCATCCTTTTAGTTGTTTAGGGGAAAACAAGATTTGTACACAATAATAATATGAGAAACAAGATCATCCGACTAAAGTGATTTATAATTTAAAACATATAGCAAATAAAAAACATATATTTTATAATTCAGTTTGGTGCAACGCCATGAAGAGTTGCTGTTTAAGAGAAAGGAAAATCTCTAATACAAGTAGTCAATGGTACAAAATAATCTTATCTAAACTCTCTTAATTCAATTCCTTTTTTCTAATATTATCAGTGAATTTTAGGATTGTAGATTCATTATTGCAAATAAATCCTGATAAAACAAATCAACCCTGAATACCAATAAAACACAAAGAAAGCTTCTAAGAAATTTACAGAGATTGAGTAGTAAAGTCTCTATCAGAGGCAGTTTCAGTTTCGTTTATGTCATCATCACTATCATTCTCTCCTCAGCTAGACATATGTTCGATTAGATCTACATGTGCATCATCTTTTTTAAAATCAAGAACAACAAACACTATACCAAACAAGGGCTAAGACACCGTTTTTTTTATACCTTTAACAACGCTTAAGAGCACTGTCTAAGGTGACAATGTCATAAGAAAAGACAACGTTTTTTTAAGGAAAAACACTGCTAAATGTCTACTTTAGAAAACACTTTACCTTTAAAAGCGCTTTCTAAAGTAGGCATTTATCAGTGTTTTTTCCTTAAAAAGCGCTCTCTAAAGTGGACCTTTAGACATCGCTTTTAAAAGCGATGATTAATGTATACGTATAAAATTTTAATGAATTTTTTATATATATCTTTAGAGAGCGCTTTTTGAGGATAAAGTGTTTTCTTTTGCCCCCCTTTAGACATCGCTTTTGAATACCCTCTCTAATGCATACCTATAATTTTAATGAATTTTTTAAATACCTGTAGAGATCGTTTTTTAGAGAAAGCGCTTTCTTTTGTGGACTATAGAGAGCGCTTTTTCTTAAAAGCGTTGTCTTTTCTATACGTATAATTTTAATGATTTTAAAAAAAATCTCATTTTAACCATTTTTTATGCAGAAACCTGTATAATTCAATCCATTTCAATAAATATAATTCACATTTCAATAAACACGTATAAACCACAAATACCATTATAAACCATTTCAATCCAAAACTATACAATTCAAGTCATTTACATCTCAAAACTAATACCATTTCACTAATATCACTGATACCTTTTCAATCCAAAACTATACAATTCAAGTCATTTACATAAACCACGAGTCAATAACATTCACATAATCTCATTATCTTATACCTTAAACTATTCTTTTTTCAATAATATATTCGCACAATTCCTCCATAATTTCACCAACTTTTGAGGGCGTGTAATGAGAACATGCGAATTCATCAAAGCACTACATAACAAAACAAAATATGCATTAGTTAGTTTAAAATAATAAATTATGACATATCTGATAAATATTAAAATAAATCCTAAGTTATAAATCCATGCATACCGGAATAGGAATCTTTAATCGATCCAATTGAAGGATTTCTCTCATAAACCTCAAAACGTAATACCTACAGTCTATGCCATTTTTCTATTGAGAACACTATATATAGACAAACAAATAAGACTTAATATATAGTTGTTTTGTGTTATCAAGTAGAATCACTAATAAGCAACATTGTGAAAATTAAATTAATATAACTGCACATGGACCAATGGAATAATGCTTACTTTAGCCCGTGCTACTCGAGCATCTTCTTGTGCTCGATATACTAGTATAAATCTATAAAAGAAAAACATAAATTTAGAACAATCTCATAGAAATAATTAAATATACAAATACACATGAATATTTTGAACAATCTCACTTACGCATCAAACACTTTCTTCATACTCGGATATGTTGATCAATCAGACTCCAATGAATTCATATAATAGACCACTTCTTTTGTAGGATTAATGGAAACCAACAACCAGTGTCCATTGTAAAATATAACAAAAGTTTAGATAGATAATTTCTACACAAAAAATACAAAGATTAGAATGAAAATCTTACTTGTGTCCAGTATTATACGGTAAAAAAATACATCAATATCCTTCAAAGGCAATGACAACAACATCAAAACTTTCAACATTATACTTTCAACATCAACAATGGCAGCGACAACAACAACAACATCAGAACTTTCAACATTATTCTTGCTGAACATCCAAATCACAAAAAAAAAATGTTCCCTAACAACAACAATGGCAGCGACAACAACAACACCAAAAAACAAAAATGTACAACAACAATGCACCCTAACAACAACAACATCCGCAAGAACAACAAGAACAATGTATAACAACATACTTCTTCTTCTTCTTCTTCACGAACGCACTAAACGAAACAACAAGAAAAACTTGAATGAAACAGTCAACAATGGCAGTACCACAGAACGAAACAACAAGAATAGTGTAAAGCTTGAATGAAACAATGTATAACAGAATGAAACAGCAAGAAAATCTTGAATAAAACAGTCGAAAACAGCAAGAAAAGCAAGAGAAGCAAGTGAAAATGATTAGAAATGAATAATATAGGATTTCTGAAAGTTTTATATTTTAATTAATAATTGACCTTAGAAAGCGCTTTCTTAGGTTTTCTGAAATATTTATTTATTTTAATTAATAATTGACCTTAGAAAGCGTTGGCAAGGGGGGGGGGGTGTCGAATCCACACCCTTGGGGTAGAGAAAGACGTTGTATACGCACATTAAACCACTGGGGTGCTGATACACCCAAGAATTAAACTGCAAAGATAACTATATATTGGTTCCTGGAAAGAATATTATTAATTTTAATATTTTTTTTATAGATTATTTTTCAATTAATTATTTAACAACTCAAAATAAATCATTTTTGAATAATTTTTTGCCCTTATTTATTCATACATTCAAAATATTATTTTCACAAAAATAAATAAAAAAATATTATTTGATTAATTTTAATAATTTTAAAGAATTTTAAATAATTATAATATTTGATTAAATTCTTTAAAATATTTTATCAATTTCTGTAAAATATTTTAAATAATTTTAAATCATAATATTTTTTTAAAGAAAATATTTAATTAATTTCTTTAAAATATTTGATTAATTTCTAAATAAGAATAATATTTGATTAATTTAAAATATTTTATAGAATTTTAAATAATAATAATATTTGATTAATTTCTTTAAAATATAATAAAGAATTTTAAAGAATATTATTATTTTTAATATTTTTATTTATTTTAATTAATAATTGACCTTAGAAAGCGCTTTTTAAAAAAATATTTTCTTAGGTCTACCTATAAGAGCGCATTTTCCTTAGAAACCCCCACGCCCAATGCCCTTGAGGTAGGGAAAAATATTGTATACGCGCATTAACCACTGTGGTGGTGATACATTCAAGAATTAAACTGAAACAATAATTATATATTGGTTTTTTGGAAAGAATATTATTAATTTTAATATTTGTTTTGATTATTTTTCATTAATTATTTAAAGACTCAAGATAAATCATTTTTGAATAATTTTTTGTACATAATTTATTTATATATTTAAAATATTATTTTCACAAAAATAACAAAAAATTATTATTATTTGATTAAATTTAACTATTTTAAAGAATTTTAATTAATAATAATATTTGATTACTTTCTTTAAAATTTTTGATTAATTTCTGTAAAATATTTTAAATAATTTTAAATCATAATAATATTTGATTAATTTTATATATTTAAATAATTTTAAGGAAAATATTTGATTAATTTCTTTAGAATATTTTAAATTAATCATATTATAATATATTTTTTAAAGAAAATATTTGATTAATTTCTTTAAAATATTTGATTAATTTCTTTGATTAATGTCTTTAAAATATTTTAAAGAATTTTAAATAATAATACTATTTAATTAATTTTAAATTCTTTAAAGAATTTTAAATAATAATACTATTTGATTAATTTCTTTAAAATATTTAATTACTTTCTTTAAAATATAATAAAGAATTTTAAAGAATATTGTTATTTTTAATATTTATTATTAGTTAATATTTAATAAAAGAGTTCTTTAAAATATTTTAAAGAAATTAATCAAATATTATTATTATTTAAAATCCTTTAAAATATTTAAAATTAATCAAATAATAATATTTTAAAGATATTAATCAAATATTATTATTATTTAAAATTATTTAAAATTAATCAAATAATAATAATTTAATGTTCTTTTAGTGAAAATAATATTTTGAATGTATGAATGAATTATGTGCAAAACATTATTAAAAAATGATTTATTTTGAGTGTTTAAATAATTAATTGAAAAAAATATATAAATATGTATTAAAAATAATAATATTCTCTTCAGGAACATCAAGGGCGTGGGTTCGACCCCCTTTTGCCACTTTTTTGTGATTCTGAAAATTTTATATATTTTAATTAATAATTGACCTTAGAAAACGCTTTTTAAAAAACATTTTCTTAAGGCTACCTATAAAAGCACTTTCTAAGGTTGGGCCTTTAACAACGCTTTTTAAAAGCGCTTTCTAAGGTTACTCTTTAAAAGCGCTTTTTTAACAACTTTTTTTGAAAACATATAAGAGAATTTTTGCATAAAAGCGTTGTCTATGTTGCACTATCATAACTCAATTTTGGCGTAGTGAAACTAAGATGAGGAAGCTCTAACAATTTAAGGAATCAACATCTCAATGATTTGTACACAAACACTTTTCATAGAAGTGGACGTAACACTAGTTTCCTTGAAAGGTTTTGTTTAATGAGTTAACGTCTTAAGTATATGACTTCTCATTAGTCCAGAAAAGGGAGCCACGTCCTACATATCTTCATCAATAGCAGAAACAATATGAATGACAATGTCAGTGACATGTTCCACAACTAAAAGCTTACAATTAAAGTTCAACACACTAAGGGCAACACTTGTAAATCTATGTTCTTGCAAGTATAATATCTTAAGTAGTAAATTGGCCTATATGATTTTGATTATGACAACACTATGAGGGGAAGTCCTCATTTGAAGTGATAATCAAGTTGTTATTTGTAAGGGGTCAATTTTCCATCATTCAAATCAAATAAAACAAAACATATTATATGATATTATAAAACAAATTTTATGAAACATACTAGCTTAAAAGAAATCAAATTCACAAAAATAATTATTTTACAAATATCTTTATGTATGATTATGCATGCTCTTAAAACTACATGATCCAAATATAATCACTCCGCTACTAAGGCAACACATATAAATCATTTCATATCAATGGGGAAAATAACCTGCTACTAAGGCACCACACAGAAACGCATATTCCATGTCATGCCATGATAATAAAATGCAACTGCGCCACTAAGATGACCTACCTCACAGGAAATCCAACACATATGCAAAATATGTATATGTCATAAACTGCATATAAATTTCACAAATTCCACATACTCTCATTAACATAAATCATTTGAAAATTTATTTTTCACCAAATAATCCATCTCCAAACATAATCGACCAAAACATAATAAAAATCATAAATAAAACAAAGTTTCATCAACATCACATCATCATACCCAAAAATACAATATATAAAACTATTATTCATATCACATATAATTGTATTTCAATTCTCTTTTCTCTTCAAAACAAATATGCATTATATCATTTTATTCAATAAACCCTAACAATTAGTCTTGTTATAATAGTATGAGAAATTTACATTAGACGTTTTACTTCCCATCCGAGATATATTTTTCTCCTACTAAAATCCACATGTTCCTTTGACGAATATTAGCTCTCAATGTCGCACTTGAACCAAACACATTGACAACTTCACATGTCTTATGATCCCACAACTATGCCAGAATACTCTCATTCACCCATGTTTATGTCTCATAGCCACAAAGGTAAAAATAGGACAACCACACAATTTCCCATAGAGAAGAAACAACGAAAACACGATTAGGACTAGACATCAATCACATTAACTGGCACAAAATTTAATATCAATTCATATTTTTCACACTAATTTCAACGTGAAAATATTAATTTTTTTCAAACTATTTTCAAAGTAAATTATGACATTTTTTTTATAAGTAAAGGGAATTATATTGAAAAGTCAATAGGGGTGCTTAACCCAAAGATACAAAAAAAGAAAAAAGAGGCAAACCCTACAACAAACAAACCACCCCCAAAAAGAAAATTACCTAAGAAAATTCGTCAGATCAATGTTCCAATCCGACCAAAATATATTATTCTCAAGCCTAAAGAACACAACAAAGCATTCCCCCGAAAGAAGCTTAATCAACCCCACACCATCAAAATTTATCAAGATGGTACTTTTAAAAAGGATTTCATTCCTACATTTCCAAATCACCCAACAAATAATCAAACCAAAAATCCAACCCACATCCAAAATAAAAGCGGACTTACAAGATGTGTCCAACCAAAGAAGATGCTCGAAAATCGAGCAATCCAGAAAGGAGTCATCCACTCAAACCAACGACAAATCTCTACCCATCAATTTTTGGAATTACGACAACCAAAAAACCAATGATCCAAATCCTCTTCAACCCCAAAGCACAAAAGATAAACCAAAGAATGAGGTCCCAATAAAATACCTCGCTTTTCCAATTCCAACTTCGTGGGAAGTCTATTCCAAACCAACCTCCAACAAAAAATATGAATTTTACCAGGCAATTTGTTTTTTCAAATACAAGGTAAAACAATGCAAATGTTACCCTCTAACATCGGTCTCCCAACAACATCACAATTGATCGAAACATAAGCATTACTAACCGAAAAACTAATTGGGTTTCTCCACCACACAACCCGGTTATTAATCAAGTAAGAAAGTCGAATAGATTGTAAGGACAACAAAATCTCCCTCAATTTCACGATTGTTTCACCATCCTTAATCGGTGACTGAAAATGCAAATTCCAATTCCAAACTCCCCCGTTTCAATTTCCCATTTCCGGAACCTTATAAAGGCTAGTTTCTGCCAAAAGAAAAAGATCCGGAAAGAGGATATTAAGTAAATTCATACTCATCCAACGATCAAACCAAAACAACAAAGAAGATCTCGAACCAAGTTTGTAAGAAATAGATGAAGATAATTTATTGCCATAAAGACTCGAATTAGAACAACCAACTGCACAAGGATCCCTCCATCAAAGAGAAACTTTACTCCTCACATTAAAATATGAGACCTCAAACATTGCTCTTATAATTTCACCATACCTACTAGAAAGAAAGTTAAACTATAAAACATTCTCTTCTTTTAAAATTCGCTACTTCCATTTGCTAAGAAGAGCAAGATTGAACTTCCCACAATATTTCACACCAAGACCCCTCCTTCTTTGGAAGACAAACCATATCTCAAATAATCTTCCTTTTCACATCGTCACCACCCCAAAGAAAATATCATTGAAGCATGATAATGATAGCCTTAGGTGTCTTATAAAAGAAAGGGATATAGGTATACAACGGTGACAGTTAGTTTCACGTGAGAAGAAAACATGCATTGAAAAAAGAGGAAGAAAAGAAATTTGTTGTGCTCTTTGTCTCCTCTTGTGTTTGTACGTGTTAAAATGGGTTTCTTCTTAAGCACAAATTCAGTGTAACACAAAATGCTTAAGCACGCCTCCTAAATTAAATGGTAACCCATTTTTTTAAATATAAATATAAATAATTATTTTCTAATAAACCTAATATCATCAAGATAAAATTTATGAAATTTAAAATATAATATAAATAATTATTGCACTCATCTCTATTAAAATTAAATCTAAATAGAATTATAGAAATTAAATAAATAAGACAAAACAATTTATATTTATAGTCACACTCTAAAAATATTTATTCTTTTAAATTATAAAATAAAATAACAAGGAAAATAAATACTCTTTTCACTTTTAAATTTTAACAATAATATATACTTAAATCTAATAAATAATAAAGTATACGGGTTTTACAATAGCTCACTCGAGCTTGATTCTTCAAACTCATAAAAAAATCTCAAAATCAAAATAAACATTATAGTGAATGATTTCATGGTCGTCAAAATGAGAAAAAAAAATCAAAATGAAGCATATTTAGAGGAATAAAAATTAGAAAAAAATTGATTAAAACATACCTTTGATAAGTATCTTTGAAACCACAAGCAACATTCAAACATAAATCAAGAATTGCCACATATGCGCAACTTAACATTTTTTCAAAAAATTTAATAAAAGATTGCAATGAGAAAAATGCTAGAGAAAGAAACAGGAAGAGAAAGAGGAAGAGATATTGGAAATGAAGAGAATAGAAGGGAAATGATAAGATTGCATGAGTAAATAAAAATAAGTGGCTAGTAAACGTGAAAAAATTAAGTGGCTTGCCAAACATAAATAAAAGTAGTAAGGGAAACATAAGTTGCGTGCTGATTTAAAAGTGATATGAGAAACATAAGTTGCATGCTGATTTAAAAGACTAACCTAGTGACATGAATTTCACGTCGCAATGCCCAACTTATATATTTTAAATTTCAAAATTACGAAGTGACAAATATGTCACTAATTTGTGAATTAAAGTGCACATTACTAAATTACAACGGTCAAAACTTTTGTCAGTCCCAACCTGCATATCCTATACCCCATCACTTTATCGTCATATAATTTTTCCCTCTTAAACCTTGCGACGTGAATAACACTTTACAAGTAAAAATTTGAAATTTTCAAACTTCCCTCTTCTGTACGGCATATGACCCTTTTAATTTTTTTAATTAAATTTTAATTTTGCAATATGATTTTTACGGCACAACCATTTTTTATAAATAAAAATCTCATAATCCATGCACGATATGTAAACGTATTATTTTTTAATGTTAAATATGTTAGTGACGTGATAAACACGTCGCAAATGCTTATCTTTTTGCCATATATTTTTCCTTCACTAATTCATATGTCTAGATACAATATTTCTTGTTGTGAAACATATGCTATATGTTTACTTTTAACCGTAGTTAAACTGTTGATTATAATATAATAGAGTGCGGTTTTTTTTATGAAATTTATAAAGTGTACTGTATGCATAAGTTTTAAATAATAATTTCAAATCTGCGACTTATTCCTATTTTAAATCGCATATTTTTATCCGTTGATAAGTATTGTGTGACTTAAACTCAAATATTGTTGTGGGAAAAAATATTGGATAAGATATACAAAATATAGTTGTTTTTTTATGCAATTATACGAGTGTAAGAGAATTGAATGATTAAGCATTATTATTAAAATTATATTGTTTGGTTATGTGGATTGTGGAATATGAGTGGTAAAAAGGTTACAACTTTTACTATTGTTTTGATCAATATAGCATGTCTAACCTTTGAAATTTTTTGGATCTGTTTATGAAATGGTGCCATGTATTTCCATAGAGGGTATCTCCTTCTTAGTGAAGCACATTTTCTTGATAATTTTTTAATTTATACATGGCTTTCTCATTACTATTATTTTATGTGCATGAAGCAGTTTCTTTTAGTCTCACCTTAGGTTAACATTTGCTTGTTCTGTCAATTATTTGATGAATTTTCTTAGACAAATCAGCAGTATGGATATAAAAGAAGGCAAAAACTAACAACGATGATATTTGATTTATTACACATGATGACACATTAACCACTTTTACTCAGAAATCAAACTCATCTTCACATATAGATTGTGATTTATCTTTACTCTTTTGTTTATCACCCAACATTATTTATTCATGATTACACATAGTACGTGCATGCATGGTGACATAATCAGTTACCATTGTTGGAACTACCACCATGTCCACCTCCACCACGATAACCACCACCACCACCACCATTGTAACCACCACCTCCATGGTTGTATCCTCCTCCTCCACTGTTGTAACCACCACCTCCATGGTTGTATCCTCCTCCTCCACTGTTGTATCCACCGCCTCCATGATTGTATCCTCCTCCTCCACCATTGTAACCACCACCTCCATGGTTGTATCCTCCACCACCACCACCACCATGGTTGTAGCCTCCTCCACCACTATTGTAACCACCACCTCCATGGTTGTAACCTCCTCCACCACCGTTGTTGTAACCACCGCCGCCACCATGGTTGTAGCCTCCACCATAATATTTGGCATCGTTTAATTCATCGGACTTTTCAACAACCTCTGCATATACAATATTGTGTGAATATAATTATTAAATAACATATGTACTCATATTTTGGAGCATAAAATAAAATAAAATAAATTACCATCTTTGGTATTAGTTGAAGTCTCGGTTAAGTCCCTGGCTGAAACCTCTGAAGAAATAAGAAGAACCATGGCCATTAGGCCAAGGATGAGAATTGCTATTTTGGAATCCATTATACTCAACTCAAGTTCAATTGAAATGTGATATTTAGTAGTGAAGGATGAAAATAATAGTAAGAGAGTGAGGTCTATTTATAGTTGAAAGAAGGATGAAGCAATACGGAAGTCTTACTTGGTATAGTTGGGATGAAGCTAATATGTATTAATTCAATTTTGTCTACTTGCTATTAGCAGAAAGAGACAGTTTTGAAATCATACGACTAGTCAACACTTGCTATCTCGTGCTGCCTCGTGGAGCTGCTATCCATTTGGAAGAATGTGGGAGGCAAAGGGACTGATTTAGATTTGCTAAACGTTTCGACTTTTTTCTTTACGGCCTTCCCAGATTCGTATGAGGCTAAACAAATGTACGAGGTTTTTAAGGATTACGGTTTGGTTCTGGAAGTTTTTATACCTACGAGGAAAGACAAAAGAGATAGAAGATTCGGTTTTGTAAGATTTCGTAAGGTCGATAACGAAAATCTTTTACCCATTAAACTTGACAATATTGTCATTAATGACAATAAGATTTTTGCCAATACTCGACCATATTCTGGTTTAGGTGGTGTTAATGGTGCTGGTAGTTTTATTCGTGGTCAAGGTCAGGCATTGAGATCAAAGTTTATCCATAACCCGAATTTTGAGCACTTTGTCGGGGGTGTATCCTTTGCTGACATTACAAAACCCGGTTTTGATCGCAACATTAATATGATACAGCCTACTAAGAAAAAATTGATGGCGGATAAACCAAGCTTTGCACATCTTAGTTTCAACATTGGTAACGAGGATATGGAAAGATTTGAATAAGCCTTTGTAGGTGTTTTAGAGGTTCCCAGTTCGACTTTTGAGGTTAAGGAAGCGTTGCAAAGAGAGAGATATTTTAACATAAAATCCACACCTTTGGGTGCGAATTTATGCCTCTTAGAAGAAGAAAAATCAGGTAGTATCAAACTTTTTATAGATAAAGATCGGGAGTGGATTGCGAAATGGTTTTCAAATATTCATTTGTGGTCTCTAGAGGATGTGGATAAGGAACGACTTACCTGGATTAAGTGTTTTGGTCTACCTTGCCATGTTTCACTACGGCAAAAATGCTTTTTAACAGCGCATCTTAGACAGCGCTTTTAAGAGAAAGCGCTGTCTAAGGTTAAAATTAAAATTAAACACGGAAAATGGTCCAAAAAAATAATGAAAGCGCTGTCTAAGGGGGGGTCTTAGACAGCGCTTTCAAAAAGCGCTGTCTAAGACCCCCCCTTAGACAGCGCTTCTAGAAAGCGCTTTTATATATTTACCTTAGTCAGCGCTTTTGATAAAGCGCTGTTTAAAGTTTTTAAATTAAAAAAAAAATAAAACCAAAAGCGCTGTCTAAGGGGGGGGTTTAGAAAGCGCTTTTGGAAAGCGCTGTCTAAGGGATACCTTAGAAAGCGCTTTAACCAAAAGCGCTGTCTAAGGTCTAATTAAAATTAAATTTCATACTTCTATTTTCATTCTCTGTTCTTTTCGTTTTCCCTCCTGCGAACGTTTCCAGACGAACCCTAACATCGAACGTTTCCAGAAGAACTTTGTCGTCATTGAAGTCACTGAAACTTGTTTGAATCGTTCTCCTGTCTTCATCGCGGTATGTCATTCACGTTTTCATTCATTCACGTTTTCATTCATTCACTCATGTTCTTCGTTCACGTCATTGAAGTCATTTCTGTTTTCGGATTTCAGTCTGGATTTCAGGCATTGCAATAGTTTAATCGGTCATTTCTGAAAGTTGTTGAAGAATCTCATTACGGTATGTGTTTCAGTTTTGATTTTATTAGGAATTGTTCATTTCCCTGTTTTAGCATGCTTTTTGTTCTGGTTCTGGTTCTGGTTGTGGTTGATTTAGCATGCTTTTTGTTACCACTTATCATAGTTGGAAAAGCTTGTTCTGAGAGAGTGTTCTTTGTGTGTGTAAAATGTTGAAGCAAAAGTGAGGAAGATTGAAAGAGGATGCAAATGAAGTATTTATATAGATATTTATCTTTTCAATGACTGACACATGGTAGACACATATTTGAAGTGAAATGTTTCATTTCTCATGGAGGGGGAAAGTTCATAGTAGTTAAGGAATTAGTGAAGTCGTGCAAACCCATGATTTCCTAGAAAGTGAGATTAATGATGAATTTCTAAAAAGATCTTTTGGAAAATGAAAATTTGCATTAAAGTTGTAACGATGACACTGATGTCGGCAAAAGAGTTAGAACAGTGTCAAAAATAATTTCAAAAATGACACTTTTCTCCTTTCTTATTAAAAGGATAGTTGAAATATAGCATTTTGGGGCAATTAATATATAAGTAGTGTTCACTAATAGTTTTAAAGGTTCGCAATCATACATAAATTTGTCTCAAAGTATCTGTGTGTTTGTTAGAAAAGAGTCATAATGTACGTATATGTGCTCCATTTTATAAATAAGTCTTTACTTTCAAATCACTTATTGCTTTGAATTTAATTTCGATTATTCTTTTAAGTTTCCTTTAGATTTCTCCCATAAAATGATTGAACGAACTCTTATATAGTTATAGGTATAGTTATAGGTATATTGTAATAGAAAAAGTTTGATTCTTGTAATATAAAAAATGAAAGTGATGAGGTAATTAAAGTTGGTATATTGGCGTATCGGATACGTCATTGAAGTTTATATTAACATTGGTTATGTATATGTTTTTTAAGTAGGAAAACCATGGATAAAACATGGATCTGTGCCGATCGAATGACCAAAGAGTACGAGAGTGGGGTTGCGGAATTCGTTAAGTATGCTGTTCAACACGCTGAAAACCCCAGACGAATGCATTGTCCTTGCTTGCGTTGTTGTTATATTGGTAAGGTTGACGCACATGGATTGAAATCGCATTTGCTGAGGCATGGAATTGATCAAAGTTATCAGTGTTGGATATTTCATGGTGAGAAAATTAACGGGAATGTTGAATCGAGTGGAAAAAGAAATACGACCTATGCTTCATACGACAAAGACACGGAAACATATGATTGTGATCGAGTTGAAGAGATTGTAGAAGCACTGGAAGAAGATCTTCATGATTGTCCTGAAATGTTTGAGAGGATGGTAAGCGATGCAGAGAAACCGTTGTACAAAGGTTGCACTAAATTCTCAAGACTTTTTGCGGTATTAAAGTTGTACAACTTAAAGGCGGGCAATGGATGGTCGGATAAAAGTTTCACAGAGTTGTTGGCCCTTATGAGAGAAATGCTACCGGATGATAATGTTCTTCCTAATCGAACCTATGAGGCAAAAAAAATGTTGTGCTCTATTGGCATGAGCTATGATAAGATACATGCTTGTCCTAACGATTGCATTTTGTTTCGTAACGAATATGCAACGTTAACTGAGTGCCCCAAATGCGGTTTGTCTCGATATAAGAAAAGATTATCTCCCGCAAAAGTCTTATGGTATTTTCCGATAATTCCGAGATTTAGGCGCATGTTTCGTAGTGAAACCGATGCAAGACATCTTACTTGGCATGCAGATGAAAGAATTACCGATGGAAAGTATCGGCATCCGGTTGATTCACCACAGTGGTCGAAGATTGATAATGATTATCCTGAGTTTGGATCAGAAGCAAGAAACCTTCGATTGGCATTATCTACTGATGGAATGAACCCACATGGTCTTCAAAGTATTTCACATACCACATGGCCTGTGATTCTTATGATTTATAACCTACCTCCGTGGCTATGTATGAAGCGTAAGTACATGATGTTATCTATGTTAATCTCTGGGCCTAAACAACCAGGTAATGACATAGACGTATACTTGACACCTCTGATCGAAGATTTAAAGATTTTGTGGGAGAACGGTGTGGAGGTTTATGATGGATATAGGAAAGAAAGTTTCAATTTGAGGGCGATGTTGTTTGGCACAATTAATGATTTTCCAGCATACGGGAATCTATCTGGGTATAGCATTAAAGGTCAACGTGCGTGTCCTGTTTGTGAAGACGGAACCGATACGATCCGATTGGAACTTTGCCAGAAGAATGTGTTTCTCGGTCATCGTAGATTCTTACATTCTAAACATCATTACCGTGGGTGGAGAAAAGCATTCAATGGAGACACCGAACATCGTAGAGCTCCACCCGCATTGTCAGGTGAACAAGTTTTTGAAAAGGTGAAAGATGTGCGTACTGAGTTTGGCAAGCCTTTTGCACATAAGATTGTGAAAGGTGGGTGGAAGAAAAGGTCGATATTTTTTGAATTGCCATATTGGAAGTCTTTGTACGTGAGACATTTTCTCGATGTTATGCATATTGAAAAAAACGTATTTGAAAGTGTTATCGGTACATTACTCAATATAAAAGGCAAGTCTAAGGATGGCCTTAAAGCAAGGGAGGACATGTTAAAAATGGGAATGAGAACTGAATTAGCACCCGTGAAGAAAGGAAGACGAACATATCTACCACCTGCTGCTTTTACTTTATCTAGAAAGGAGAAAAAAATTTTGTGTAAGTCTCTGAGTGAAGTTAAGGTTCCAGAAGGATACTCATCTGATATCAGAAGACTTGTTTCTATGAAAGACCTCAAGTTGAAGAATTTGAAGACACATGATTGTCATGTTATAATGGAACATTTTCTACCGATCGGTATACGTTCTATTTTGCCAGAAAAAGTAAGAAGTTCCATAACTAAATTGTGTTTTTTCTTTAGGTCAATTTGTGGTAAGGTGATCGATCCCGAGATGTTACCAACACTACAAAAAGAGATTGTAATTACCTTGTGTGAGCTTGAAATGTATTTTCCTCCGTCTTTTTTTGACATAATGGTTCATTTAGTTGTTCATCTTGTGAAAGAGACACAGTTGTGTGGACCAGCTTATATGAGATGGATGTACCCTGCTGAACGGTATATGAAAATATTAAAAGGGTACGTGAAATCCCGAAGTCGACCAGAGGGTTGTATTGTTGAACGATACATTGTTGAAGAAGCTGTTGAGTTTTGTACTGAATATTTGTCTAACGTTCAATCGATTGGACTCCCCAGAGCTCAGATTTTCGACAAAATGGAAGGTAAAAAATTAATTGGGAATAAAATTGTGACAATATCAAGGGATGAACGGGATCAAGTTCATTTGTATGTTCTGCACAATAATAATGAGGTTGAGCCATATGTTGAAATGCACAAGGATGTACTCCGAAGGTTAAATCCGAACAGAAATGAAAATTGGATAGTTATAGAGCACAATCAAAGTTTCATACAATGGTTGAAGGATCATATTTATTTGAAGCGCTCTTCAGATCCTTCTTCGGTAACAGAAAGGTTGAGATGTTTGGCATATGGTCCAAGTTTGCATGTGTTTTCTCATAGCGCATATTCAATTAATGGATACACATTTTATACCAAAGAACAAGATGATAAGAGTACTATGCAAAATAGTGGTGTCACCGTGCTAGCTGAAGCAATGCATATATCAAGTATGAAGGACTTAAACCCCAAATATGCAAATTTGTCATATTTTGGAGTTATTGAGCACATTTGGGTGTTTGATTACGAGAAGTTTCAGATTCCCATCTTTGGTTGCAAGTGGGTGAATAGTAGTGGCATACGAATGGATAAGTCTGGATTTTTGCAAGTTGATCTTACTAGGGTGGGGTACAAAGATGAACCTTTTATTCTAGCATCTCAGGCTAAACAAGTGTTCTATGTGAATGACCCGAAGAGTACAAAATGGTCTATAGTGCTTTTCTCTAACAAAGTGACTGATGATAGCGGTGTCGATCAATGTGATATTGATGTTGAAAATGAGTCATGCATTAGACGGAATGAGTTGAATAGAAATGATGAAGTTGAGGATCTTATACCGGATGAGTCATATATAAGAAACGATCATAATGAGGGAATTTGGATCAATTCATCCGTACGCATTGCTAAGAAACAAGTGATTAATATTCCAACAAAGAAAAGAAAGAGATGTTAGTGACTTAGGTAAATTATCCATGGTTTCTTTATTTTATTTTTTCGATTGTTTTGATTATAAGTTATATGTGATAATGCATGATTTCTTTATTTTTTTTTGTTTTCAATTGCTTTGATTATAAGTTATATATGATAATGCATGATTTCTTTATTTTTTTGTTTTCATTTGCTTTGATTATAAGTTATATTTGATATTTGATGGTTTCCTTGGTTTATTACAGGTTAGACATGGCTGATGATCAACCTGAGGAAGTTCCTAAAAAAGTATCCGCGGAAGAAGAAATTCGAAGAGGCATCACAGTAATGAGAAGGGTGGTCCAAGGAAGATCTCGAGGCATCATACTAGATGTCTATTGGAGCACCCAGGGACAGCTTATAGAACCTAATGGGCATACCTTAACTAGTTTTATCGGTGCACTAGTAAGGAATGAAATTCCCATTACATGTGATGATTGGAGAAACAAAGAGCTGAAAGAGTCCAAAGATAAAATTTGGAGTGAGATAAAGGTACAATCATTTGGCCCTTAATTATACGGAATCAATTATGTTTTTTCAATTACCGATACTAACTATCAATCTTTATGTTTTTCTTAGCGATGTTTTAACATCGAAGAAGAAAGAAGAGGCTTTTGTATGAAATTGGCCGGAAAGCTTCTAAGAGGGTTTCGGACATTTTTATCATCCAAGTTCCTTAAGGATGCGGATGGTAATTTTGTGGATGCGGAGCTTCCCAAAAAATATGAAAGTTTGATATCGGCTGAAGAATGGGAAGCGTTCAAATCCAAAAGACAAGACCCGGTTTTTCAAAGAATAAGTGCTACAAATCGGGAAAGAGCATCAAGTCCCGCATATCCGTACCGAAAAGGACGTGTCGGATATGGACGGTTAGAACAATCCATGGTAAGTATTTATAAATTGCGATAACAAATTTGTTCATCATATATTAGTTTTATCTGATCAAATTGTATGACTTAATGTGTAGCTGCAGAAGGAGGAAAGTTCAGAATCATCTCTTCCTGCACATGTTTTGTGGAAGGAAGCCCGTGTGGGCAAATCTGGAGTTCCTCAAGAAGAAGTTTTACAAGTATACCAGAAATGTGTAAGTATAACATTTTTTCATTAATTGAATAACATTTTTATACACAAATATTTGACAAGTGTACAATATTCATCTGATTTTTCAGGAGGAGCTATCTCAGTCTTTATCTCCCGATGATACTAGGAGCATACTTGGTCGGGCATTAGATGTCCCTGAGTATTCTGGTCGGGTGAGGGGTAAGGGATTTGGAGTCACTCCGACCTCCCTGAGTATTAAAAAAGCAAAGGCTCCTAGTAATCGGGAGCTTCATGCAAGAATGGAAGCCATGCAAGCTGAGCTTGATGCATTGAGGAGAGAAAGAGAGGCTAGCGCCTCAACAGTATACAGAGATGCTTCAGACAAAGACAGTATCAACTGTACCTTTCAGCCGAACATTCCAGAGGTAATTACATATAATTGTCTTAAATTGAACTATTTTCTTAAATTATGTATTTGACATATATACACATTAACGATTTCTTGTTATTATTGGTTTTAGGGCATTTCCCATTGTCAGCTGTATTTGTCGTCACCATACTATCGGATGGTTGGCAAGGGAAAAGTGCATAACGTTAGCGGAGTATTACTCCACACTAGAGAGCTCCCTGCTGGATGTTTGAAGGTATCAGTTGATATTGCAGTTGAGCCGAATGCAGCATTACCATATCCTAGCGATGATTCGGATGCAACAACGGTGCACGAAGCAGTAGGTTCGTTTGTTGCATGGCCGACAAACCTCATATGCGTAGGATATGAGGTATGATTAAAACTTATGTTAACTTTCCTTGGTATATTCAAAGTTTAAAATTTATGCTTAAAATTGTACTTTAATATTTTCCTATGTTAAATAGACTCCCACACAATCCAAATCAAAAGAAACTGCGATTCCACGACATACCGAGTCCACGGTTTCAAGAAAAGAGGTAATATACAATTATATGACATATATTCATGGAAGTTGTTACATTCTTAATTAGATCTAACTATTTATATGACATGTAGGTTCAAGAAAATGAGGCTAGCAATGCCTCCGCACAACAAAAAAAGGAGGTTAGCAACGCCTCCGCACGGGTACAAAGTTCTGGTGCTAAGAAGTCCGTAGCTAGGAAAAAACCTACCACCAAGTATAGGTCGTGCCTCAGGACATTTCTAGAGATGACCGATATACCGACCGGAGGTGCTCGGATTATACCTATGGAGGTAGGGATTTTCGGCTTTGATTACGAACAAATGATTGGTAATGAGGACTTCATGCAAGTTTTTGGTCGTGAAGAAATCGGCGTCACCGTTGTCAATACATATGTTAGGTAAATTCGGACTACTTTGTTTTATTAATTAAACAACTTATTTTAATGATGTTTACTTTATGTTAATGATGTTTTTATATTAGGTTTTTGTATGACAAATTGATGCGCCCCAATGGTTTGGACGTGTCATTCGGATTCTTAGCACCCGCGACCGTCAGCTATAGTTTAATGATAAGTAGACCGGATACCGTGACGGAGTACGTTCTTCGGATCCTCGTGGAGAATAAAAATGCGGAGAAGTTGTTTTTTGTACCGTTTAATACCGGGTTAGCATTTCATTCTAAATTCATCTATTATAATTATTTTCCAAGTTACCATCTAACATTTGCCTAATCATTACAGTGGACATTGGTTGTTGCTCGCAATCAATCCTATCCGAGAAATTGTGTATTATCTTGACTCGTTAGGAAATGATTGGACAACATACCCGGTTATGAAGGACCTAATTGACACGTAAGTGAGAATGTTCAAAATTTTTCTTAGTTTATGTGAATTGTTCTAATTGCTTCATTTTTATTTTATTAGCGTCCTACAAGCTTTTCGTGCCCAACGAGTTATCCAGACCTCAAGGAGGGGCGCCAACTCCATTTCATGGATTAAAGTGGCGGTATATTTTTAATTACCGCGTTTTTTATTATATTAGTGATGACTACACTTGATAAAACTTAGGATTTATAATTCATATTTTTTTTTCATATGTAGTGTCCTCTTCAACGTAATCAAATAGATTGCGGGTATTTCATGTTGAGGTTTATGCGAGATACTCTCATGTTGGGCCGATTAGAGATTCCCACCGATGTATGTATTTCTAACTTATGAGTTATTTTTATATTTACACATATCTTATATAATTAAATAGTCGGAATTAATTCAAAATATGTTATATTATTATGTAGTACTTTGATGAATTCAAGTGTGCATCTTATACAAAGGATCAAGTGGACGAAATCAAAGAGGAGTGGTGTCAATACATGATAGAGCTCAAAGTGTGTAATTAATGTGTACATTTGTAGTAGTATATGTAATGACTTATAAATGTAAACATAAATTTGTATATATTTTGATACATTTATGGCAAATTTGGTTTGAATTGGTTTGAATTGGTTAGCCAAATTTTGGTAAAAAAAGGCCAAAATGGCATATATAAAATGTGATAATTGACTGCAAAAATCTGGTTGAAAACAGGTACCAATTCTGGTTTATAAACCTGGAAAAAATGTGGTTACAAACAAATCCTACAAAAAATTTCGTATACCTTAGACAACGCTTTTGCCAAAAGCGCTGTCTAAGGGGGGGATTAGAAAGCGCTTTAGGCAAAAGCGCTGTCTAAGGGGGGGGGGGGCTTAGACAGCGCTTTGTGAAAAGCGCTGTCTAAGGTATACCTAAAAAAATTAAAATAGGAGGGGCTTAGACAGCGCTTTTGGCCAAAGCGCTGTCTAAGGTATGGGCTTAGACAGCGCTTTTCAAAAGCGCTGTCTAAGGTGTACCTAAAAAATTTAAATTAAGAGGGTCTTTTAAAGCGCTTTTGGCCAAAGCGCTGTCTAAGGGTGGGGGATTAGACAGCGCTTTTCACATTTTAAAAAGCGCTGTCTAAACCTTTAGCAGCGGAGGTTTAGACAGCGCTTTAAAGCGCTGTCTAAGGCTAAAAAAAGCGCTGTCTAAGGTCTTGTTTGTTGTAGTGTTTGGGGAGAAAAGTTTTTTAAATTTCTGTTTGCTAGGTTGGGAAATTTTGTCAGGATGAATGACGATACTCAAAAGCAATCTAGAATGGATGTTGCACGAGTGTTGGTTCGTACTAGTTTTGCTATGAATTTAAATGAGGTGTGTAATATCGAGGTGAACAAGAAGATCTATATTGTTAAGCTTGTTGAAGATTCTTTTGGCCCTTACCAAAAAGAGACAAGGCGAATCGGAAATATACGAATTCCGCGGAGCATAGTTCAGAGGTGGTTTCGTCTGATTCAGGTGAGGAGATTAGCAGCTGGGGAGAGGAAGCACTTGGAGGTGAAAGTCCTCCTTCGGTTGGTCTGCAGGGTGGGGTCTGGAGAAGTCTGGTGCAAGAAATTCTGAAGAATTCATTTCTCATGAGAAATATATATATATATATATATATATATATATCAGAGAAAGATTTTCACCTCGGTTGAAAAAAAAATCGAGGTGAAAAGTTGTGTTTTTAGAGATAAAAATTAAATATTCAAGATTATGTCAATTTTAATGAGATAAAAATGAAAATTGAGGCTGATAGGATTCGAAGCATGTACACTGAATATGTTTATTCTTCTATTTAAAAAGAAAACAACAAATTATATTGAATATATTTTCTTATAAAAAAATAGGATGCGTCCAGGAGTTATACTTCGATTTTTATAATAACTAAAATGAAAGTTTCGTCATAAAATATAATATTTGTAGTAGTACAAAGATCCTATACAACAAGAAAGCCGTCAAACTCACATTCTACATCCAAACTGATTATTCCCTATATACACAGTTGTTATAAAAAAAATTAAATATCTTTAAAATAAAAGAAATTCTAAAAGTATAATGGTTATGATTCACTGCCGGATAAAATATATGTTTTAAAACTTTTTAAACTGACTAACCATATTTGACTTAATTTCATGAACATTAAAAAGTACCCATAAGAGAAAATTTAATCAGTATCATTTCCAATTTTCCTTAAAACTACTAATGATGTTGAAATTGCAAGCAATGATAAAGATAGTTATCCACTTATTTGAATTTTTCTTCTTTTCTTTTTCTTCCAAATTTAACAATATTTATGCATTTAGTATTTTTTTCCTATGGATACAAAAATGGGGCGATCAGCATTTAATGTTAACAATAATTTAGACAAATTACATTCCAATTGTGAAATATATAATAATTCAAGAATTTGCATCCATCCATGATAGTAACAAAGGTAACGTTGTTGCCGACAGGAAATTAGAAAGAAAATAATCTTGTAAAATTGAAACCATTCTAAACGACTTTCCCAAAATTTTCCATGCATCCTTTACTCATTCTGCATCACTAACCTTCGCAATGTTATCTGGATCAACACATTGATGGATTATAAAAAGAACTTTATAATCTTTCGTCTTCAATTCTTTGTGCGCAACCTTTTTTTGATCCGTTGCATTCTCTACAAGCGTTGTTACTCATTCCTTCACAAGATCTCATAAATCTTGATAACAAAAAACAACGTTTATCTGCTTGCACCAATTCACATAATTATCTTTCTTGAGAATTGAAAGGTTTGTCGGAAAGTGCTCAGATGATTCATCGCCATATGATCACTTTTGCTTCCCACAAATCGTTCAAACCAGAGCTCTAGATACCAAATGTTGAAATTAACCCAAACTCTATGGGAATTTCAAACCATTCTTGATGAGCAAGAAGGGTTCTTGCGCAACAACAATAACAATGAAGAAATTTTGAAAGAGGAAATTTTGGGAGAGATAAAGTTTGTTACCCACAACTGTGAGATTTTTCTTTCTATTATTACTCACTCTGCAACTGTAGATTCGTGAGTGTAATAATGTTGTGATGTTATTTGATTACAAGAGGAATACTCCCTATTTATAGAATTATGTTTGCTTGCACCCCAAACCAAAAGCACAAAAACTATAAAAGCCCAAAAATACCTATTTTGGAACTAAATCAAATCAAGATCTAAAATAAAATATAAATCTAATCTAAATCAAATATGACATAATGAATTGCACTTTCAACAAATATGTTATAAGTTTTTATAAATTCGATATTTCAAAATGAAAAGGCACGTTGATTTTGATTTTGTATCTTAAAAATGATTTTTATGAAAAACTATTTAAAATTGTTTTAAAATTAAGTGATTTTTTTTTTTGAAATTTAGATATAATTTTCATTAAGACATTGGATTTGGTATATTAATCTTCTCATTTATAAAATTCGCAACCTCCACTTTTCAAGCAATGTGATTCTGTTAACGAAAAACTTGTATCTCTACAAAAACCTCACATAAAGAGATAAATAGCTTAAAAGAGATATGAGATCTATAGAAAGAATTAAAAATCATCAGAGTCGTACAACACTTCTAGAATAAAACACATTTAACCTCGGACGCGAAACACATTTCACCTCGACTACAAAAGCGAGGTAACAAATGGCGTAATGAAAAGTGCACACTTTACTTCTTGGTTTTAAAAAAAATGACAGTTAAGTGAAAATTTCATAGGTTCGATCCCCAGGGATACCGTTTTAGAATTCTAAAATGGCGAAAACACATGTCCCCTCGGTTTTGTAATTTCACCGACGGGTATATCACATTTTCACCTCAGTTTTCTCATATAAATCAGGGATAAATCAAGTTTGAGTTTATTAAATCTAATGTGGATTTCTTATTTCACTAAACCCTATATATTAAACATATAACTTCTAAAAATTAGTTTGGAAAATAATTATATAAATAATTATGTTATATTTGAAGATGAATTTACATTGATTAGTGATTTTGATGCATCCTGAAACTCCTCATTCATCTCACGTTGTTTTATGGCTAAAATCTTTCAAGTTCTTTATTCAATACTTCCATTTAAACTCATTCATTCTTGAAAGCATAAAACTTGATTCTTTTAAAAATAAACAAATACAGAAGATAGTTGAACAAAAACTAGAAATATTGAAGAGATTTTAACCATAAAACAAGGTGAGATGAACAATGAGTTGTAGAATATTAAAAAATCATTAAACGTTTAAGATAAATTTCAAATACAATATAATTTTGCATATGATTATTTCCAAAATTAATTTACTAGGTTATATGTTTAAAGAGGGGTTAGTGAAACAAACAAACGACATTAGATATAATAAACTCAACTAAAAGGAACAAGATGATAATTGCACAAAGAATCACAAAAAAAACATAATCTCAATATCAATATCAAAAACAAAAACAACAAGAAAGCAACAACAACATCAATATCAACAATATTAGTTTTGCTGATGACTTACTGTTATTTGCTCGTGATGACGGTAAATCTATTGAGCTTCTCATGGCATAGGTGAAAGCATTCTCAAAGGCCACTAGTTTACTTGTGAATCTTGCAAAGTGTAAGGTCTATTATGGTGGGGTCAATGATGTTGTAAAGGATGCTATCTTTAGTGTAACTTCAATTGCAAAGGGACAAATCCCCTTTGGGCATCTTGGCGTACTTCTAACTAGAAAAAGATTATATATTCACCACTACATGAGCTTGGTTGATAGAATTGTGTAGCAAATCAAATATTGGAGTTCAAAACTCTTTAGTTATGTTGGGAGAGTCCAACTTATCAACATCATTATCTCATTTATGTCTTCTTATTGGATGCAGTGCCTTCCCTTCCCCAACAAGGTTATTCATGACATTGATGATGTGTGCAGATCCTTCCTATGAACTGGTAGTGAATCTATTTCAAAAAAGTCTCATGTAGCTTGGAAGCAAGTGTGCACTACTAGAAGCCATCATGGTCTCAATATTCTTTCATTGTTTGAGTGGAATGAGGCTAGCCTAGCTAAATTACTATGGTATTTGAGCAAGAAGAAGGACAATTTGTGGGTGAAGTGGGTCCACTCGATCTATTTCAAAGGGAGGGATTCATTAAATGTTCAAGTTGTGCCAAGTATTTCGAGGATCATCAAGGCCATTTTGAAGCAGTATGTGATCATACAACTATGTCTGGTTGACCTCTTATAACATTTAAATACTACACTGAGAAAGTTTATCCTCACATTAAGGAAGTTCAGCTTAAAGTTAATTGGAGATTCCTCTTTCAGAAAATTATTGCAAGGCCTAGGCCTTTGTTTATTCTTTGGTTGGATTTTCATAACAAATTGGTTAAAAGGGAGCGTCTTAAGAGATTTGGTATATTGATGGATTAAACTTGCAACTTCTGATTGCAGGCGGAAATTATTGAGCATCTGTTTTTCACCTGTCTTCAATTGAAGATAATTCGACAACAGATCCTCAGTTGGTTGAATATTGTGCATAATCCTAGTGGTTTACAAGAGGAGATCCAATGGATTAGAAAGAACGGTAAAGACAGAGATTGGAAGTTTTGTGTAACCCGAAGTGCTGCGGTGGAGACGATTTATGAAATATGGAGACATAGGAATAATACTAGTTTTGACAACAATGTGAATAATATAGATACTGGGGGTATAATGATTAACACTTTTACATATAAAGGCTGGTGTAATCTTGGAATTAGGAAGAATCTAGCTAATCTAATGGTGGATTAATGGTGGCTTTGTTTTGTCTCTTTGTCTTGGGTGTTGGTTGGACCTTTGTGTCACCTTATTTATTCTTCTATTTTTTGTTTAATAAAGTTTTCTTTATTAAAAACAACGTCAATAAACACCCTCATCAACAATAACAATAAAAACTCTAGGGTTTCAGAGTTGTACACCACCACCACCACAACAACAACAAAAATAACAATAAAGCAACATAAACAACAACAACAATAATATTAGTAATGATGTTTGAGGTTCTAGATCTCTGAAGAAGTAAATGAAAATGATTTGGATCTCTGAATAAGAAACGAGAGTACTAAACACATAACATCTTCGTATTGAAGATGTTATGTGTTTATGACTTTTCATTAGGGTTCTATTTGTGTTATATTAGAGAAAAATACTCACCTCGATTGGAAAGAAAAACGAGGTGAAAAGTAAGTAACGTTTTTTAAGGTTAAAAATAAAATATTCAAGAAGATGCTTCTAGCTAAAGATATATGTTCACCTTGGTTGTGTCGCACCTCGAAAAATACGATCCTAAAACAAAACAACAGAGTCGCCACCTAATTCTATTTATTCTATGAGAGAAAAGGGAGATATAGACACAACCTAAATAAAGGATAAGAATGGTCAACGAAACCACTAATCTAAGTTCGGGAGTCAGCTACGCAAGGGGAAGGTATTAGGCACCCCTCACATCCGTTGTACTCAACGAGAACCTCTTAGTCTAGTTTGCGCTTAAAATGTTAACTTGTTATTATTGTCTTCTTTTAATGATTAATTATCGATATCTATTTATTATTTGCTATAGGGAAAGGTTAAGTTTTTTATTATTGTGACGGAGAGATAGTTAATTTTTATTTATTGTGAAGGAGAGAAAAGATTGAGTTTTTTATTATTATGCTCGCGAAGGATTAAAAATCCCCGTGCCTACGTATTCCCCTGTGCAATGGGAAAGTCAGAGCTTCGTAGTTCGTGCTACTACGATTTGTGCTTTTTTATGGAACGACTGTTTAAAAAGATTTCTACCGCTAAGCGTTGGCTTATCTGCTCGTGAAAGGAGGCTGAAGCGCTAGCTTGTTTGCGAGATAGAAAGATTTAAACAATGTTCATTTTGAGAAAAGATGTTTGATCTTTGTTAAGGGTGTTTTAAAACGAGAGGACGAATGAACCACGCGTGGGGCTAGCCCATGTTGCGGTTGCATCCAAGAACGTGCGGAGTGCGAGACTCCGGAGTTCAGTTACTCGCTAATTAATTATGAAAATGATTTGAATTGGTTTGTAAGTTTTAATTGTATGCGAAAGAAAGAGACAAGTCGTCGTCTTTAAGAGAAGTATCTCCCCTATTCCACCACAAACGTTTGAGAAATGTAAAATCGAAAGAAGCTTTAAACTTGGATATAAGATCGACAAGCAATGCCACATTCTTTCTTTTGAGAATAAATAAAATCAGAAGAAGCTTTAAACTTGGATATAAGATCGACAAGCAATGCCACGTTCTTCCTTTGAAAGTAATTGTTTGTAAGATTTTGTTTGTGTTTGTGGGGATAGGAGGAACAACTTTCCGATGGAGATGAATCATGCCTGATCCTTTAAGATTGTTGAATTGTTTTTGAATACGAATGGTGATTGAACCAACGCGTGAGGCTAGCCCATTTGCGATTCAATCCAGAACGTGTGGAATGCTAGACTCCGGAGTTCCTTTTTTCCATAAATTAATTTAAATGAATTGAATTGTTTTTATACGAATGGTGATTGAACCAACGCGTGGGGCTAGCCCATTTGCGGTTCAATCCAGAACGTGCGGAATGCTAGACTCCGGAGTTCCTTTTTTCCATAAATTAATTAAGATGGATTGAATTATTTTTTATACGAATGGTGATTGAACCAACGCGTGGGGCTAGCCCATTTGCGGTCCAATCCAGAACGTGCGGAATGCTAGACTCCGGAGTTCCTTTTTTCCATAAATTAATTAAGATGGATTGAATTATTTTTTATACGAATGGTGATTGAACCAACGCGTGAGGCTAGCCCATTTGCGGTTCAATCCAGAACGTGCGGAATGCTAGACTCCGGAGTTCCTTTTTTCCATAAATTAATTAAGATGGATTGAATTATTTTTTATACGAATGGTGATTGAACCAACGCGTGGGGCTAGCCCATTTGCGGTCCAATCCAGAACGTGCGGAATGCTAGACTCCGGAGTTCCTTTTTTCCATAAATTAATTAAGATGGATTGAATTATTTTTTATACGAATGGTGATTGAACCAACGCGTGGGGCTAGCCCATTTGCGGTTCAATCCAGAACGTGCGGAATGCTAGACTCCGGAGTTCCTTTTTTCCATAAATTAATTAAGATGGATTGAATTATTTTTTATACGAATGGTGATTGAACCAACGCGTGGGGCTAGCCCATTTGCGGTCCAATCCAGAACGTGCGGAATGCTAGACTCCGGAGTTCCTTTTTTCGTAATTTAAGTTATTTTGAATGAATTGGATAATTGTTTTTTTTAGATGTTTTTAGAATAGATGCGATTAATAACGAAGGAGTGAACGAACAATACGCGTGGGGCTAGCCCATTTGCAGTTCGTTCTAGAACGTGCGGAATGCTAGACTCCGGAATTCTATTCCTTGTTAAATTAATTTGTTTTGAAAACTTGATGAAAATCGTAATCGTTTTAAGGGATTTAGGATTTAGCATTGGTTCAAGTAATCAGACAAACGTAAACGTGGTATCAAGATTTGTAATGAGGCGCGAAAGAGATAAAATCGAGTTCTTAGTTGTACCTAACGGAGGAGGTCCGTTGCCTCTTCAATGCGTACCAAAGGAATCGAGAATACTTTCCAAACAAAATTTAAGAATATTCATCAGAAACTTCACCATTAAGTCCCAAGTGTCCAACGTCGTGAGTCCGCATGGTTAGCTCAAACAAAGTTCTAACAAGAAAATCAACAAAATCTAACAGAAGGATCAACTAGAACTCAATTAAAGTCCAGAGAGTTCAATTAAAATCTAATTATATACAAACAAAGATTAATAGGAAATAAAGCCAAGATTAATTTAAAATTAAAACCTAAATAGTTAGATCTAACTAAAAGTCTTACAAAAAGATGCACTTTAAGTTTATGCAAGAAAATTAACCTAAAAAAAACATAAATAAATAAATAATAAGATCTAATATTAACCAAATAAAAATAACATGAACCAAAAGTTAGAAAAGAAAAAAAACTAGTAGGGGGTGCAAAAAAACGCTGGATCCAATGGTGGGTTAAGAGATCTCAGGCGCTGGGCCTAAATCCTAAGCCCAAGTTAAAGTGTGAAGGGTTTTCAAAAAGAAAAAGGATAACACAAAAAAAAAACCAGTTCTAGCTATTTTAAAGGAAAAATCATAAAAAATAAATAAATAAACAAAACTGTACATTTCTTTTTCGCAGAATAAAAAGTTTCTCCTGCTTTTCCAGAAAAAATCGCGAAGGAACTCAAAGTCTACAACGATGGCAACCTCACTCTCTCCCAAACCTCTCAACGCAGCGCTCTCTCTCTCGCATGGCTCGCGAAGGTTTCCGCGTGGGGGAGGTTCGGAGGTCAAGGGTTTCGGTCGAAATCTCAGCGACAACTGTGGTGGCCGTGATGGTAGACGGCTTAAGGTGGTTGCGGATTCGATGGTTGAGATGGAGAGGTCTGTTTGATGGTGATGAAGGAGGGGTTCGGCGGACGGTAAATGATTTTGGGGATGGTGGATGATGATTTATAGTGAGTGGAAGGCGACGGTTTAATGGATCTGCGGATTGAAGGTGATGACGAAATGGGCGGTGGATTTATTTGTGAAAAAGAGTTGTTGGTGGCGATGAACAACAAGAAATGGAGATGATTTTTCAGAAGTTGGTGATTGATTAAGGAAGGGTATGTCACGAGTTGCTGACTCTTAGGTGTGGGTTTGTGAGCTTATGCGATGGTTCTGGTTCGCTGTTGTCTCTCGCAGTTGGAGTGCGAAGATGGAGTGGTTTCGCGATTTGTGTGGTTTTGTCTCGGCCTTGGGGTGTTTTGACGGCGGTTTGGGTCTGTTTATGGTTTTTTTGCGGTAAGAAAGTTCCTCTGTGAAGTATGGTTCAGGTTGGGAGCACGCAGGCAGGTTGATGGTGTTGGGAAATTTGCGAGTTGTAGTTGTTGGGGTGGAAGCCTTTTTTTTGTGTTCTGGTTTTTGAGGTCCCTTTAGGATTGATGAAGGTTTTCTTTTTGTTGATTCTGCTTCTTTTGTTCTGCAGGTTTTTTCTGAATCCCCTTTTTTGTGTTTGCCAGGAAAGGTGTTTTTGATGAGCCTTTTCAAAGTTCAGGTCATGAGCCCCCCTTTAGTTCAATGGTTTTTTCTTTTTTCCTGGTGTCAAAATCCTTTGGCTCCTTTTGTTGATCAATTGCTCTTTTTTTCAGGATATGGCAGTGTGCCATTGTCATGAAATGTATTGTCATTTTCGACAATACAATTGCAGAAAAAAAAAAAGGGTGCAGTCCACAGACATTGTGTGTACAAGCAAAGTGCTATTTTGGTGTTTAGTCTATAGCTGCTAGTTTGTACGGTTTTAGGGATGAGCCAAAGGATAAGTCATTTTCATATTGGCTTGTATCATTGCTGTGATTTTTGTGGCTTGGGATAAGTTACAAATTTTGGATTTTTCAGACAAATACAAATCATAATACAAACTTAAACTATAAAGAAATATACTATTAAAAATAAAATTAAAACTAAATTAATCTAATAAAAGAAAATGAATAAGTTACAAATTTTGGATTTTTCAGACAAATACAAATCATAATACAAACTTAAACTATAAAGAAATATACTATTAAAAATAAAATTAAAACTAAATTAATCTAATAAAAGAAAATTAACTGTGACCAAATTAAATTCAAGGTGAATTATATAAAAATGATATTATGACTAAATTAAAATACATTAAACTTATCTAATTAGAAAATTTAAGATATAAATTAAATTTACAAAAATTAACTAATCAAACTAAACCAATCAAGAGTTCAAACTAATATTAATCCTAAATAACTCTAATATATATTTTTTAAAGTAAACAAAATATAAATGATTTTTTTGAAAAAGAGACAAAAAATATAAATAAGTTCCGAGATCAAAAATGAAAAATAAAAAAAATTACTTTGGATAATACAATTGACTAAAAAAGTACAATCTAAAGAATAATGAGACGTAAAAACTAAGAAGTTAAAAAAAGATTGATTTCCGACGTATTAACGAAAACGCGTAAAAATGAACAAAAATTTGAAAATTTCTGGTCAAAATTTAGGGTATGACAGCTGCCCCTATTTAATCATCCTGAATCTGAATGTCTGAGTAACAAAGAGATTTTTTTGTACATTCAAGATGAAGGAGGATTAAATATCAAAATACCTAAAATTTTGACCAAAAAATGCAGATGAAAATGATATGATATGCAATGCAAAAAATGCAAGATGAAAGCTACAACGCTGCCGGGGAGAAAAGTTGACCCTATTGGGGATTAGACACACATGACTGGAGTACAATCCACATGAGAAATTTATCTTGAGCGAAACCAGACGACAACTGTCTACGAATCCCAAGATGACTCGAAATCTTTGAACAACCATTCCACTTTGAGGAAATCTACTGCCGAGATTTAAAACCTCATTTGGAAAAACCTTCTGTTGGTGTATCGAAACGAAACAGAAATCTACTGCCGAGATTCTGAAACGAAAACCAAATCTTCCGAAGTCTACTGGAGATCTGACTGCCGAGATGACCAGAGATTCTAAGAATGAGATACCTTCTGCCGAGGTATCAAAATGAACCAACAATCTACTGCCGAGATCTTGGTAAGAAAACAAATTCTGTTGAAGTCTGCTGGAGATCTACTGCCGAAATTACCAGAGATTCTAAGAATGGAATACCTTCTGCCGAGGTATATTAAATGAACCAAAAATCTACTGCCGAGATCTTGGAACGAAGACAAATTCTGTTGAAGTCTGCTGGAGATCTACTGCCGAGATTACCAGAGATTCTAAGAATGAGATACCTTCTGCCGAGGTATATAAAATGAAACAAAAATCTACTGCCGAGATCTTGGAACGAAGACAAATTCTGTTGAAGTCTGCTGGAGATCTACTGCCGAGATTACCAGAGATTCTAAGAATGAGATACCTTCTGCCGAGGTATATAAAATGAACCAAAAATCTACTGCCGAGATCTTGGAACGAAGACAAATTCTTCTGAAGTCTGCTGGAAATCTACTGCCGAGATTACCAGAGATTCTAAGAACGAGATACCTTCTGCCGAGGTATTAAGATAAAATTCCTAATGCCGAGGATTAACTGAGGATACACCTGTCGCCAAATCTTCTGCCGAGATTTAATTAAGGGTGTTATTGAATAGAACTCTCACCATACTTCCCTTCTTCTGAAAGGGACAGCCATATGACGGAGAAACAACTTCACGCTCAAACTTCTCGACCTGTATGGAAGAGATAACCATTTGACGGAAATTGGAAAATTCACAACAAACTTCTCAACTTGTCTGGAAGAGATAGCCATTTGTTGGAAAAATAAAAGAGATTCATATCAAACTTCTCGACTTGTATGGAAGAGATAGCCATTTGATAGAACATTCATCATACTTCCCTTCTTCTGAAAGAGACAGCCATATGACGAAGAAACAACTTCACGCTCAAACTTCTCGACTTGTATGGAAGAGATAGCCATTTGACGGAAATTGAAAAATTCACAACAAACTTCTCGACTTGTATGGAAGAGATAGCCATTTGTTGGAAAAATAAAAGAGATTCATATCAAACTTCTCGACTTGTATGGAAGAGATAGCCATTTGATAGAACATTCATCATACTTCCCTTCTTCTGAAAGAGACAGCCATATGACGAAGAAACAACTTCACGCTCAAACTTCTCGACTTGTATGGAAGAGATAGCCATTTGACGGAAATTGAAAAATTCACAACAAACTTCTCGACTTGTATGGAAGAGATAGTCATTTGTTGGAAAAATAAAAGAGATTCATATCAAACTTCTCGACTTGTATGGAAGAGATAGCCATTTGATAGAACATTCATCATACTTCCCTTCTTCTGAAAGAGACAGCCATATGATGAAGAACAACTTCACGTTCAAACTTCTCGACTTGTATGGAAGAGATAGCCATTTGACGGAAATTGGAAAAATTTCAACAAACTTCTCAACTTGTATGGGAGAGATAGCCATTTGCCGAAAATTGGAATCACGACAAACTTCTCGACTTGTACGGAAGAGATGCCATTTGCCGAACAAACTTCTCACCTTGTCTGGATGAGATGCCATTTGTTGAAAATTGGAATCACGACAAACTTCCCACCGTGTCTAGATGAGATGCCATTTGCCGAACAAACTTCTCACCTTGTCTGGATGAGATGCCATTTGTTGAAAATTGGAATCACGACAAACTTCCCACCTTGTCTAGATGAGATGCCATTTGCCGAACAAACTTCTCACCTTGTCTGGATGAGATGCCATTTGTTGAAAATTGGAATCACGACAAACTTCCCACCTTGTCTGGATGAGATGCCATTTGCCGAACAAACTTCTCACCGTGTCTGGATGAGATGCCATTTGTTGAAAATTGGAATCACGACAAACTTCCCACCGTGTCTAGATGAGATGCCATTTGCCGAACAAACTTCTCACCTTGTCTGGATGAGATGCCATTTGTTGAAAAATAAATTCATACCAAACTTCTCCGCTGAACAGGGGAGATGCCATTTGATAGAACGGAAACCTTGCTGAGGATGAACAAACTGCTCGAAAAGAGAATGCCATCTATTGATTTACTGGGAAATCTATGGATAAGAAACAAGCTTCTCAAATAAGGAGACGGCCACTTGTTGATTCCGATTAGAGATCCAGGGATAAGAACAAGCTTCTCCAATAAAGAGACTGCCACTTGTTGTCAGGTATAAGTATTCCAAGAGGATGTTGCAACAACACTGCTGGAAAACAAAGTTTGTCTTCAATGGAAATCTTCAATAAATTTCTTCTGGGAAACTAAGCATCTGAAGGTGCAAAATGAATCCACTTTCCATCTGGAATTGCTGGGGATGGATCGACTGCTCGGAAAGAGACTGCCATCTGTTGATTCCACTTGGAAGTTTTTAGGACAAAACAAGCTTCTCGAAAAAAGAGACTGCCACTTGTTGTCAGGTATAAGTATTCCAAGAGGATGTTGTAGTAACACTGCTGGAGAGCAAAATTTGTCTTCAATGGAAGCCTCCAACAAATTCCTTCTGGGAAATTAAGCATCCATAGGTGCAAAATAAATGCACTTTCCAATCAGTAGTTCAATCATCAACATCGTCAAAGACCAAATTCAATCCAGGAACGAGCTGGAAAGAAACTGTCAAGCCAGACACTAACCCATGAGGAATGAACTCAATTGGGTATTTATCCTATCCAAGTGTGGAAAGGAGAACTGAAGCAAACATCTTCCACGAGGGTAAGAACTCAGTGGGGAATTAGAAAGAATGTACATTTTCTGCCTAAGGCTGACAACTCTATTTTGAGAGAGACACATCTCTCGGGGATAAACGCGACCAAGGTGAAGGAGGTATGCATTAATGAATGCGACATGAATATGCATATGAATATGAATTCAAATATGATGTACATGTATGTATATGCGTTATGTTTATGCTGACAGACAGACAAAACAGACACAAGAGGTGAACTGGTGATGAAATAAACATCATAACCAACGGATACTCGACCAATCTCGTCAAAGTGTACGCAATCACTGAAGATAGGGTAATGAGCCATCCATGGAACAAAGTCATGCTACAAAGTGCAAATCTCTTTAAGGACAGAAAGATACTTCAATCGGGAAATAAGACTCAAGCAAATCTTCTAACTTTAATGTCCATCAGAGGGAAACAAACATACAAACAATGTTTACTTAAGATGAAGTAAATTTGTACTCCGTTGGGGAGAGAAAATCAGATTCAGATGGAGAAGCTTGAATCAAAGCTCAATTGGGGATACTAGACTTAGTATCTCACTGGAAGCACTAAGTAGTAAAACATCCACGAAAGTACTAAGTCATGCCCCTGACATATCAAAGCAACTTAGTGTGAAGACCCCGTTGTCTGGAGGTACTTGCAAGGTATATCCCAAGAGCATCTTGCTTTGGGGAACACGTGGTCATGCGCCCACAAAATGATTTATGAGAGGAGATCATCTCAAGAGGATTTTATAGAAGACTTGGCATTCAAGATGCCCCAGTGTCTTCAAACTCTTGTAGAGATTCGTCGAATCTCGACGTCACTGCCTCAGATTAACTGCGTTTGGCACAAATGAGTCTTCAATACTTATCCTTTTATGGATGATAAGAATGTGTAAGCACAAATTGGGAAACGACTTGCCTCTGTTTAGCGAAGTCTTCAAGCAACATGCCCATATCTGACAAAGTATTCCAACAACATGCCCCTGTCTAGCAGAGTCTTCAGGAAAAATGCCCCTGGCTGGCAAAGTATTAAGGCAACCTGCCCCTGGCTGGCTAAGTTTTCAAGTAACTTGCCCCTGACTGGCAAAGTATTCCAACAACGTGCCCCTGTCTAGCAGAGTCTTTAAGCAAAATGCCCCTGGCTGGCTAAGTTTTCAAACAACATGCCCCTGGCTGGCTAAGTTTTCAAGTAACTTGCCCCTGACTGGCAAAGTATTCAAACAAACTTCCCCCGTCTGGAAAAGTTTTCAAGCAACATGCCCCTGGGGGTGATCATTCGCTGAAATGGTTGTTCAACTACTCATCAGAGTTTCAAATATCAAGAGATTAAGCTCATCACTGGTGCTCATACATAGGTTTCTATGATATCAAGCAAACGCTAACAAGCAAAAAGGTTAACGTTAAGACTGCTAATGCAACATACGTGTTTGTCTCGAAGTTTTTTGTTTTTTGAAAAGATTTTCACAATAGCCTGTGACCGAATCACTAGCTAAGAGGTGATATTCATTTTTTTTTTATAAAGCCAACACAAAATTATTTTTTTTTTAGCAAAGCTCATGGGAGTCGGGAAACACTTTTTCATCGAGTGTGCTTTCGAAATAAACCCTACTTCAATTAGGACTTTTGATGGTTGTAATGTGGTTTGGTTCACGGTTTTAGAAACAAAGGATAAAGGCTCAAAGTTTATTTGGTGCCCACCCACTCTCCGTGATGTTCTCCAATCCTAGGTTCAGCTAAATCGACACATACATTTGTCTTGATAGCGTAGAGATGAAGATCCAAGGTTTGCTTGAAATGACAGTCATCTTATTTATTCTTCGTGGATATTGGTGACCCTTTGATTTTGGTATGGCGGTCACTAAATCTTATGTATTTGAGGTTGAGGATTTGAGGACCTCTCACGAATGACTTATTATATTGATCTTTTTTGTCTAAGTCCTTTTGTAGGTTTGACTTAGAGGGACTTTCTTTTCCTTTTTTCTTTTCTCATTGGAAGGATGAAAGCTGTGACTGTCAAGTCATTGATTGTAGTGAATTCCCTGATGGGATGTTTCATCTTATGATTTTATTGTGTAACCAGATTAACTGAACACTACCCTGCCCCAGGTTAAGCGTAAGGATTTGAAATATCTGAAAGAAACTCCTACTTCTAGGCTCGAAGTGGTTGACTAGGGATTAACTCCTTATTTCTCCAGTGTTTGGGAATTTGAAACAATGCCTGTACATCGTCAGTAGGGTTTTAATCAAAAGCGCTCAACTAGAGGATTTGTGTTTTAATTTCGTCATCCTCCCTCCAGTTCTCTGCCTAGGCAAGAGATGGGATAATATTGGCATTATAAAGTTGAAAAAGCATTATGAGTGAATACGAATGGATTACTTCAAGACAAACATATTCGTTGCATTAATCATTCAAAACAAATAAGTTCTTACATGCCACAACAAATGCATTAACAAAACATAGCAAAATACATATGAAAAGCAACAAACGAGCTAAACATCTGAGAGGATAGCTCCAAAGCATCGAATGATCAGGTGTATGGAGAAACTGGTCCCAGGCTCCAGTAACAAACTGATTTGGAAAGGACTTTCTTGAGTTTTCTATTAGCACAAAGGCACTCCGTCCACAGATGGGATTCCTCCATTAAAGTTCAACACCCCGTAGTCGATCATCTCTTGAACCTTTTCCTGGAAGACTTTGCATTCTTCAATCGGATGCCCCAGTACACCATTATGAAACTCACAATTGGTATTTGGATTGATCCCACAGGGCCGAGACCTCGTGGCTCTGGTCTTTCTGGGTGTCATTATTGAGTTCTGGGCAAAATGAGACCACAATTGACTGTAAGTCATTGGGATTGGGTCAAACTGATGGGCCGCTCCTTCAGGACTGTTTGGAGGCCTCCGATGATTCTGACGTCGCTGACGAGTAGAGGTAGAATTTGACCGACGCTGAAAAATGACCAAATCTTTGGCCAAAGAAATCAGTCGCCCTCTATCAATCTTCAAGCTGTGAATCTCTTCCTGGAGTTCAGTGTTCTCCTGCACAAGGCTGTCTATTAGAGTCTTCATCGTAGTTGAGAACATTCCCATACGATTTCTCAACATGGTGACCTCGTTTCTAAGCTCCCTGTTTTCCTGCTCAAGTTGGTCCATATTTCTCTGGTGACTGGTCGAGTACAGTTGACTGACGGAGAATAAGACATGGGTGAGTTGGATTGTTGGAAGATGATATGCAATGCAAATGCAAATGCAAATGAGATGCGAATGAATGCAAAGCTCAGAATGCTCAAATACAAACAGTTCTAGCATGAAGGCAAGATGTTGGGTCCAAGGTACAAGAAACTTCGGAACTTCCTGACTGGTAAGCCTTAAGTGGAGAGTTCTAAATTCTTTTACCCATAAAGCCCACTCACAAGGTAGCTTCTATGGTGATAGTATAGGGATACTCAAGGTCACTGACGTTTATCGTACTAACGCCCCGCCGCAGGCTAGCTGCATTGTGACGATAATAACGATAAGGTCTACCTTGAGTGGAGTTCTCATGCTAAGCGTGCAAGGAGCGAGTCATTGGAGCCTAACATTACACAACTACCAAAATTGAAACAGGTTCTAGGGGGGTCCCAGAATCACAGCCCTTTCATGAATCAGGTCCCGCGACAGGCTAGCTGCGTTGTGACAAGATCTATGAAAAGTCTAACTATCTGGGGGAGCTTTCATGCTAGGCGTGCAAGGAGCGAGTCCTTGGAGACTAACACTAATAACATCCAATTCTAACTTAGGTGTTCCCTCTTCTTTTTCAAAACTCAAGTACAAATTCATACCCGTGATATCCCGAGATCCAACAGGCAGATATAATGAGCAAATAATAAAGAAGGAAGCAATAGATAGAATATCAACAGTAAATAAATAAGACAATCAAACAAGTCATCAAACAAACGCAAAATATCCTAAGCTAGGCTCGACTCTCTTATGCATAAAGCATATCATCCCCAGCAGAGTCGCCAGCTGTCGCACCTCGAAAAATACGATCCTAAAACAAAACAACAGAGTCGCCACCTAATTCTATTTATTCTACGAGAGAAAAGGGAGATATAGACACAACCTAAATAAAGGATAAGAATGGTCAACGAAACCACTAATCTAAGTTCGGGAGTCAGCTACGCAAGGGGAAGGTATTAGGCACCCCTCACATCCGTTGTACTCAACGGGAACCTCTTAGTCTAGTTTGCGCTTAAAATGTTAACTTGTTATTATTGTCTTCTTTTAATGATTAATTATCGATATCTATTTATTATTTGCTATAGGGAAAGGTTAAGTTTTTTATTATTGTGACGGAGAGATAGTTAATTTTTATTTATTGTGAAGGAGAGAAAAGATTGAGTTTTTATTATTATGCTCGCGAAGGATTAAAAATCCCCGTGCCTACGTATTCCCCTGTGCAATGGGAAAGTCAGAGCTTCGTAGTTCGTGCTACTACGATTTGTGCTTTTTTATGGAACGACTGTTTAAAAAGATTTCTACCGCTAAGCGTTGGCTTATCTGCTCGCGAAAGGAGGCTGAAGCGCTAGCTTGTTTGCGAGATAGAAAGATTTAAACAATGTTCATTTTGAGAAAAGATGTTTGATCTTTGTTAAGGGTGTTTTAAAACGAGAGGACGAATGAACCACGCGTGGGGCTAGCCCATGTTGCGGTTGCATCCAAGAACGTGCGGAGTGCGAGACTCCGGAGTTCAGTTACTCGCTAATTAATTATGAAAATGATTTGAATTGGTTGGTAAGTTTTAATTGTATGCGAAAGAAAGAGACAAGTCGTCGTCTTTAAGAGAAGTATCTCCCCTATTCCACCACAAACGTTTGAGAAATGTAAAATCGAAAGAAGCTTTAAACTTGGATATAAGATCGACAAGCAATGCCACATTCTTTCTTTTGAGAATAAATAAAATCGGAAGAAGCTTTAAACTTGGATATAAGATCGACAAGCAATGCCACGTTCTTCCTTTGAAAGTAATTGTTTGTAAGATTTTGTTTGTGTTTGTGGGGATAGGAGGAACAACTTTCCGATGGAGATGAATCATGCCTGATCCTTTAAGATTGTTGAATTGTTTTTGAATACGAATGGTGATTGAACCAACGCGTGAGACTAGCCCATTTGCGATTCAATCCAGAACGTGTGGAATGCTAGACTCCGGAGTTCCTTTTTTCCATAAATTAATTTAAATGAATTGAATTGTTTTTATACGAATGGTGATTGAACCAACGCGTGGGGCTAGCCCATTTGCGGTTCAATCCAGAACGTGCGGAATGCTAGACTACGGAGTTCTTTTTTTCCATAAATTAATTAAGATGGATTGAATTATTTTTTATACGAATGGTGATTGAACCAACGCGTGGGGCTAGCCCATTTGCGGTCCAATCCAGAACGTGCGGAATGCTAGACTCCGGAGTTCCTTTTTTCCATAAATTAATTAAGATGGATTGAATTATTTTTTATACGAATGGTGATTGAACCAACGCGTGAGGCTAGCCCATTTGCGGTTCAATCCAGAACGTGCGGAATGCTAGACTCCGGAGTTCCTTTTTTCCATAAATTAATTAAGATGGATTGAATTATTTTTTATACGAATGGTGATTGAACCAACGCGTGGGGCTAGCCCATTTGCGGTCCAATCCAGAACGTGCGGAATGCTATACTCCAGAGTTCCTTTTTTCCATAAATTAATTAAGATGGATTGAATTATTTTTTATACGAATGGTGATTGAACCAACGCGTGGGGCTAGCCCATTTGCGGTTCAATCCAGAACGTGCGGAATGCTAGACTCCGGAGTTCCTTTTTTCCATAAATTAATTAAGATGGATTGAATTATTTTTTATACGAATGGTGATTGAACCAACGCGTGGGGCTAGCCCATTTGCGGTCCAATCCAGAACGTGCGGAATGCTAGACTCCGGAGTTCCTTTTTTCGTAATTTAAGTTATTTTGAATGAATTGGATAATTGTTTTTTTTTTAGATGTTTTTAGAATAGATGCGATTAATAACGAAGGAGTGAACGAACAATACGCGTGGGGCTAGCCCATTTGCAGTTCGTTCTAGAACGTGCGGAATGCTAGACTCCGGAATTCTATTCCTTGTTAAATTAATTTGTTTTGAAAACTTGATGAAAATCGTAATCGTTTTAAGGGATTTAGGATTTAGCATTGGTTCAAGTAATCAGACAAACGTAAACGTGGTATCAAGATTTGTAATAAGGCGCGAAAGAGATAAAATCGAGTTCTTAGTTGTACCTAACGGAGGAGGTCCGTTGCCTCTTCAATGCATACCAAAGGAATCGAGAATACTTTCCAAACAAAATTTAAGAATATTCATCAGAAACTTCACCATTAAGTCCCAAGTGTCCAACGTCGTGAGTCCGCATGGTTAGCTCAAACAAAGTTCTAACAAGAAAATCAACAAAATCTAACAGAAGGATCAACTAGAACTCAATTAAAGTCCAGAGAATTCAATTAAAATCTAATTATATACAAACAAAGATTAATAGGAAATAAAGCCAAGATTAATTTAAAATTAAAACCTAAATAGTTAGATCTAACTAAAAGTCTTACAAAAAGATGCACTTTAAGTTTATGCAAGAAAATTAACCTAAAAAAAACATAAATAAATAAATAATAAGATCTAATATTAACCAAATAAAAATAACATGAACCAAAAGTTAGAAAAGAAAAAAAACTAGTAGGGGGTGCAAAAAAACGCTGGATCCAATGGTGGGTTAAGAGATCTCAGGCGCTGGGCCTAGATCCTAAGCCCAAGTTAAAGTGTGAAGGGTTTTCAAAAAGAAAAAGGATAACACAACAAAAAAAACCAGTTCTAGCTATTTTAAAGGAAAAATCATAAAAAAAATAAATAAACAAAACTGTACATTTCTTTTTCGCAGAATAAAAAGTTTCTCCTGCTTTTCTAGAAAAAATCGCGAAGGAACTCAAAGTCTACAACGATGGCAACCTCACTCTCTCCCAAACCTCTCAACGCAGCGCTCTCTCTCTCGCATGGCTCGCGAAGGTTTCCGCGTGGGGGAGGTTCGGAGGTCAAGGGTTTCGGTCCAAATCTCAGCGACAACTGTGGTGGCCGTGATGGTAGACGGCTTAAGGTGGTTGCGGATTCGATGGTTGAGATGGAGAGGTCTGTTTGATGGTGATGAAGGAGGGGTTCGGCGGACGGTAAATGATTTTGGGGATGGTGGATGATGATTTATAGTGAGTGGAAGGCGACGGTTTAATGGATCTGCGGATTGAAGGTGATGACGAAGTGGGCGGTGGATTTATTTGTGAAAAAGAGTTGTTGGTGGCGATGAACAACAAGAAATGGAGATGATTTTTCAGAAGTTGGTGATTGATTAAGGAAGGGTATGTCACGAGTTGCTGACTCTTAGGTGTGGGTTTGTGAGCTTATGCGATGGTTCTGGTTCGCTGTTGTCTCTCGCAGTTGGAGTGCGAAGATGGAGTGGTTTCGCGATTTGTGTGGTTTTGTCTCGGCCTTGGGGTGTTTTGACGGCGGTTTGGGTCTGTTTATGGTTTTTTTGCGGTAAGAAAGTTCCTCTGTGAAGTATGGTTCAGGTTGGGAGCACGCAGGCAGGTTGATGGTGTTGGGAAATTTGCGAGTTGTAGTTGTTGGGGTGGAAGCCTTTTTTTTGTGTTCTGGTTTTTGAGGTCCCTTTAGGATTGATGAAGGTTTTCTTTTTGTTGATTCTGCTTCTTTTGTTCTGCAGGTTTTTTCTGAATCCCCTTTTTTGTGTTTGCCAGGAAAGGTGTTTTTGATGAGCCTTTTCAAAGTTCAGGTCATGAGCCCCCCTTTAGTTCAATGGTTTTTTCTTTTTTCCTGGTGTCAAAATCCTTTGGCTCCTTTTGTTGATCAATTGCTCTTTTTTTCAGGATATGGCAGTGTGCCATTGTCATGAAATGTATTGTCATTTTCGACAATACAATTGCAGAAAAAAAAAAAGAAAGGGTGCAGTCCACAGACATTGTATGTACAAGCAAAGTGCTATTTTGGTGTTTAGTCTATAGCTGCTAGTTTGTACGGTTTTAGGGATGAGCCAAAGGATAAGTCATTTTCATATTGGCTTGTATCATTGCTGTGATTTTTGTGGCTTGGGATAAGTTACAAATTTTGGATTTTTCAGACAAATACAAATCATAATACAAACTTAAACTATAAAGAAATATACTATTAAAAATAAAATTAAAACTAAATTAATCTAATAAAAGAAAATGGATAAGTTACAAATTTTAGATTTTTCAGACAAATACAAATCATAATACAAACTTAAACTATAAAGAAATATACTATTAAAAATAAAATTAAAACTAAATTAATCTAATAAAAGAAAATTAACTGTGACCAAATTAAATTCAAGGTGAATTATATAAAAATGATATTATGACTAAATTAAAATACATTAAACTTATCTAATTAGAAAATTTAAGATATAAATTAAATTTACAAAAATTAACTAATCAAACTAAACCAATCAAGAGTTCAAACTAATATTAATCCTAAATAACTCTAATATATATTTTTTAAAGTAAACAAAATATAAATGATTTTTTTGAAAAAGAGACAAAAAATATAAATAAGTTCCGAGATCAAAAATGAAAAATAAAAAAAATTACTTTGGATAATACAATTGACTAAAAAAGTACAATCTAAAGAATAATGAGACGTAAAAACTAAGAAGTTAAAAAAAGATTGATTTCCGACGTATTGACGAAAACGCATAAAAATGAACAAAAATTTGAAAATTTATGGTCAAAATTTAGGGTATGACAGGTTGAAAAGAAACCCGAGGTGAAAAGTAGCGTATTTAAGATTAAAAATAAAATATTCAAGAAGATGCCAATTTTAATAAGATAAAAACAAAAACTAAGGCTGATAATATTCGAAGCATGTACACTGAATAAGTTTATCCATCGGTTTAAAAAAATAATCGGATTATATTGAATATATTTTTTTATAAAAAAAAGTAGGATGCGTCAAGGAATTATACTTCGATTTTACAATAACTGAGAAGAAAACTTTATCAAAAAATATAATATTTATAGTAGTGCAAAGATCCTAGAAGGTCACCAAACTTACATGCTACATACAAATGGGAAACCAATTATTTTTCCCCATATGCATGGTCAATGTAAAAATTTAAATATCTTTAAAATAAAAGATAATCTTAAAAAGAAAATATCAATTATGATTTCTTGACAAAATAAAATAAATATTTTAATACTGATGAAGCATATTTGACTAAATTTCATGAACTTTAAAAAGTATTCATAAAAGAAAATTAAATCTATGTATCATTTTCAATTTTCCTTAAAAGTACTAATGATGTTGAAATTGCAAGCAATGATAAAGATAGTCATCCACTTATTTGGATTTTTCTTCTTTTTCTTTTTCGTTCAAATTTAACAATTTGTATGCATTTAGTATTTCTTGTTTTTTTTCTATGGATACAAATATGGGGAGATTAACATTTAATGTTAACAATGATTTAGACAAATTACATTGCAATTTGTGAAATATATAATAATTCAAGAATTTACATTCAACCATGGTATTAACAAAGATAACGTTGTTGCCGACAGTAAATTATAAAGAAAATAATCTCCAAATAATGAAACCACTCAAAATTTTAGAATCTTTTGAATCGTGCTTTAAATCGTATAATTTACAGCTTATCAACTCACATGATAAAATTAGATCTTTTACAAATCGAATTTATACATTATCTTTATAAATTGATACGTTGGTGTGTTTGTTTGATGAATTAAAATTATAATTTTAGGAATATTATTTCTAGAAATATTATTGACAAAAATTTTATTTTCATTAATGTGTTTGACAAATAAAAATAATTTCTAAGAATAATTTTAAGTTTTATTTTAATTAAATTTAAAAATTTAAAAATTTAAAATTAAATGTGTTAATATAAATGAGAGTGAAAAATTATGGTTGATTATTTTATATCTTATGGGAATGTAAGATTCTCATCCTTTGACGTGAGAATAAAAATGAAAAAAATCATGAATAAAATATATTCCTGGAAATAAAATATATCCGGGTATAAATTATCAAATATCACATTTCTGAAAATAACAATTGTATCAACGAAACAAACACCCAATAATATTTTAACCAAATAGTCTTATATGAATGTAGCCATAAAATTGGCATATATGAAATTTACAAAACCGCCTAAAATAATTCCTTCAATAATGGAAAGGAATTCGTGGCAATGGAAGATAAATATGTGGAACCCAAGAAAGCCACAAATATTTAGATGTTGATATCTCCTATACCAATTGCATCTTTAATATGAATAATATCTTCACAAGATTTTATTGGTGAACAGACAAATCTTCTTGTTGATCTTTTGCTAAAATATATATTAAGTTAACGACAGGGTTATGACTTAATTACAACGATAAACATTTTATTTATGATATTAATCTATGGACTCATCCTTTTAGTTGTTTAAGGGTAGATGAATCTATTTTGAAATTCTGTCGTGTGGAAAACAAGATTTGTACACAATAATAATATGAGAAACAAGATCATCCGACTAAAGTGATTTATAATTTAAAACATATAGCAAATAAAAAACATATATTTTATAATTCAGTTTGGTGCAACGCCATGAAGAGTTGTTGTTTAAGAGAAAGAAAAATCTCTAATACAAGTAGTCAATGGTACAAAATAATTTTATCTAAACTCTCTCAATTCAATTCCTTTTTTCTAATACAATCAATGAATTTTTAACTTAGAATCCTTTTGAATTTGATATCCTCTCACTTTCATCCAAACACTTTTTCCAAGTGTTTGCTGATAGTTTTAACATAATCAGATAAATATAAATTATAGCATATTATTATATAAAAGCGATTAAGAATAATAAGAACAATGTACCTTGTTAAATTGATGAGATTATCGTCGAAGATCGTGAGTATAAGAGGATTATTACCCTCATTTCCGTTTAGGGTTTTCAGAATATTTTAATTGTCTAATGGGGCGACACTTAAATAGTTAAAAGGCTGAGGGCAGAGACCTCTTATTGGACTTAACTGAATGGTCCAACCCATCCGGTCCATACAAGCACAAAACTCAATCAAACAATTCATCTATTTAGTGTTTAATAAAAATAGATCATACTATAATTAATTAATAATTAATTATGTCAATCCATATTTGATTAATTGAAATCACAATTACAAACAAAATACCCCGTCTCTCTAAAATATGAATGACTCTCTAGGATTGTAGATTCATTATTGCAAATAAATCCTGACAAAACATATCAACCCTGAATACCAATAAAACACAAAGAAAGCTTCCAAGAAATTCACAGAGATTGAGTAGTAAAGTCACTATGAGAGGCAGTTTCATTTACGTCGTCATCATTATGATTCTCTCCTCAACTAGACATATGTTCAATTAGATCCACATGTGCATCATCTTTATTAAAATAAAAAACAACAGACATTATACCAAATAAGGGCTAAGACAACGTTTTTTTTTACCTTTAACAACACTTAAAAGCGCTGTCTAAGGTGGCACTATCGTAAGAAAAGACAACATTTTTTAAAAGGAAAAAGCGCTGCTAAATGCCTACTTTAGAAAACGCTTTACCTTTAAAAGAGCTTTCTAAAGTAGGCATTTAGCAGCGCTTTTTCCTTAAAAAGCGCTCTCTAAAGTGGGCCTTTAGACAACGCTTTAAAAGCACAACCTAATCTATACATAAAATTTTAATGAATTTTTTATATACCTTTAGAGAGTGCTTTTTGAGGATAAAGCGCTTTCTTTTGTCCCCCTTTAGACAACACTTTTGAAAGCGCTCTCTAATGTATACCTATAATTTTAATGAATTTTTTCTATACCTTTAGAGAGCTCTTTTTATAGAAAACGCTTTCTTTTGTGGACTATAGGGAGCGTTTTTTCTTAAAAGCGCCGTCTTTTCTATATGTATAATTTTAATGATTTTTTTAAAAATCTCATTTTAATCATTTTTTAATGCAGAAACCTGTATAATTCAATCCATTTCAATAAACCTGTATAATTCACATTTTTATAAACCTATATAAACCATAAATACCATTATAAACCATTTCAATCCAAAACTATACAATTCAAGTCATTTACATCTCAAAACTAATACTATTTCACTAATACCACTAATATCATTTCAATCCAAAACTATACAATTCAAGTCATTTACATAAACAAAAAGTCAATAACATTCACATAATCCTATAATCCTATACCTTAAACTATTTTTTTTTAATAATATATTCGCACAATTCCTCCATAATTTCACCCACTTTTGAGGGCGTGTAATGAGAACACGCGCTTGGGTCTTTAGAGTTTTCTCCTCTCAAGGTCCCAGGTTTGAATCCTACTGGGTGCAATTAATCTTTAGAGTTTTCCAATTTTTGTGTGTGTAAACCGGTTATCACCTTGGTGCTAACCGGTTACACAGTAAAAAATTAAAAAAAATATTTTTTTCTTGTACTGCTGTAGTTTCGACTCGATTCTTTTGCTCGTCAAAAAAGGAATGGAAATAAACACATGGAACTTAGAGTTCATATTGAATAATAACCAATAAAACTTGGAAAATCCTTAATCAAATGAATTTGAATGGCTTGTAGATTAACTTTGACTTTGTTCAGATGAAATTGTCTGAGTTGAGGAGTTATTTTGATATTCTTTTTTTCTTCCTGAAAAGTTAATAAAAGATGGAAAACAAAAATATTTTTGGATTTTGATTAAAGGTTAGTAAATATAAACAAATAAAAAGACACACAAAAACAATGATGATCCCCTATGAGGCATAAATCTGCATCTGAGAAGGATAGAATAATCAATGCATGATCTTGTTTGTATGCAATGATGCAAATAAAAATATTGAAAATCTTAGGGGCAAAAAGTAGGATGCTACAGGAAGATATCGGAGGAGATGTCCCAGTAAAGGTTACTCGACATTTATATCAGTAACAGTTTTAGTAACTGTTATATTTGAACAAAATCACAGAATATTCAGGAGAATATTTGTGATTACAGCTGGCATCCAAGTGAGAAGATTTTCAAAGATTGAAGGCTTGAAGATTGCAAACCAGGGAGGATTTGATTTAGAAATTGAAGATTGAAAAGTTTCTATTTTCTTAGAGATATTTAGCAGATTTTGTGGGATCAAATGTTGTGAGTTTAAAGCCCAAATCTAGTGTATTCTTTTCTTATAAATATGTTAATGTAGATCTAGATTTATAATAAGAAAAAGAGAGAAATAATTGAGTAGAAAAGTATTAGGGTTTGTGCCTTTGTGAGCCTTTCTTATATCAAATGGATGCTAAGAATAAGAGAATTTTATTAAGTTGTGAAGTGTGTACCCTAAAGCTTTTAAGCATATAATGTGTTGTTGATCACGTAGTGAAGTTAAGGAATTAAGGGGGGCCTCAACCTAGGAAGTGTCTTAGGTAGAAATATAACACAAGTGGTGATCAAGTGACAAGTTAGAAACCAGAGGTTGTTTCACTTCGAATTAATATTATTTAATAGATTTCATTCCTGGATTGGTATCCCCTAGTGTAGGTGTGTTAGACCGAACTGGGTAAATAATTGATTGTGTGTTATTTACTTTCTGTATATTTAATTGTTCATATTGTTCATTGTTTGAGAAAGTAGAGATCAATTGCTCTGACATCTCATAAGACATTTGTGATCTATTAAACCAAAATTTCAAATAACAACAATTTTATTGATATTAATCAAATTAAACTAGAATAGAAGGAATTGATGCGATGAAGGACTCCGACCATTGAACCACATTCTATATGTTAAGGAGCGTAATATGAATGATGAGACAAATCTAACCTGGAAAACAGTGGTTTGTGTAAGTTGGGTTTCAAGAATCTACAACAATTTTTAAGCATAATTATTGTTAAGAACGTAATACCATATATATCACAATGATTGTTAAGCATACCTGTTGTGATATATCACACGCTTTCCATAATACAACAACGGTCCCATTACCGTGATTATAAGTAGCGCATTTACGCCAATACTCTACATAATAACACATTGATTTATGTGATTATATGTATTTTTCAATCATTGTTAAATTAGTTTTCCATAGTAGTGAGTGTCAGCCTTGTGTCGCGAACTACATTAGTGTCGGCTTGTATGAATGTTAAGGAGACGCTAATTGATGACCCTTTGGTCTACGCTAATTCTAGTATTAGTATCGACTATTACCGATGCTAACATATGCCACGTGTTAATGTGTGATTGAGTTGCCTTTCAACTAAAAAACATATCCCTCATCACTCTTACTTTGATATTTCAAGCAAAAACAAAAAGTATCATTAGAAATCAAAACCAATCCCAATCGACACTAAAAAAAAGAGAGTAGACTATACATCTAAAAACAACTTATGACAATGACATCATAGAATCAATGGAAAGAAAATAGATTAAGACAAATCGAAAATCGTAGAACAAATTAATTACTTTAGAAATAATATATTTTTTATGTACAATATTAGTTTTTTAAAATAATTTAATATGTTTTTAAATAATAATAAAAATAAAAGTTCTAAAGTGAAATATAAAATAATTAAAAGTTAAGTTAGTTATATTAATATTTAATATTTAATATAGAAAGATTGAATATAATAAAATCTCATTTTAATTAAAAAAGACAATTCAACTTAAACAGCACCAATAATTATATTAATATGATTTTTAGAATTTATAGTTATTGGATTAGCTGATATTTTTAAAGTTGGATTAAAGAAAATAGATTTAAATAATTAATTGATCCATGTAAATTAACATTATTTTCTTTCTTTTGCATGTATTTTTTTTTAATAAAAAAATATAATTTTATTAGATCCAAAAACAGATAATTCAAAAGCTTCCGAAAGGTCCCGCAAAAAAATAAGAAATTATTACAAAAATGAAAAGCACCTAAATCATCATCATTTTTTTTAATAAGTAAGATATTCATTAAGACGAGAACTAAGAATTCTCGAACCTTAATACAATAAAATCCAGAGAACAAAACACCTACCGGACAAAAAAGAAAATTATTATCCAATTGAGTCTATGAAATAAAATACATCTGATTTTTACAAAAATCATAGAAGTTACAATCGGGCTTAACAATTTCTCATAACATAGACCATTTCCGAGCCAAGATCTTTACATTTCAGACAATATCTAACACATTCCAAGTGTAGCATTCGAAAATAATCTCATTCCGAACCATCCATATATTCCAAACCATTGCCATCCAAAAAATACATACTTTCATTTTCTTCACTCCCTTAGACTTACAAAAACTAATTCATCTCAAAAAACTATCTTTAATTACAACACAAAGAGTAGTTCTCCCTATTATCTACAAAACCAATCAACTCCCTAATATCCTCCCAAATCACCTTCACCACATAATAACTTAAGAAGAAATGTAAATTCTTCTACGTGCAAGAAGAGCAAAAAACTCAACTTAAAGAATTTCCGGGAAAGGAAATATCTCAACAAGACAAATTTTCCTTTGTAGATAGTCTATCCCAAAAGACACGCCTAAATCATCATCATATGAGAAACATGTTCCTGAAGTTTTTTTAATAATATCAATAAATGTTGGATTTAATCTATATGAAATTTATAGGGTTCCTACAAATTTACTTACAAATATTTTAATTTTAGGAGTTAAAACAAAATTATTTTTAACTTTCAAAATTATTTTAAAAAAACAAATATAGAGATGAAAATAAAAAAAAACACCTCACTTTCCATTAAGCAATTGATTATTTAAACCAAAAACTCTGAATTTGTATTATGTACTTGTTGTCATTGAGGCTATGTCTATGTTAAGTTCATTTTCTTGATTATGTTTATGATATATTTATACATGACTTTTCATTACTAATAGATTGTTGATTAAAAGTAGGCAAAGTACCAACAAAAAACGATTTTATATATATATATATATATATATATATATATATATATATATATATATATATATATATATATATATATATATATATATTTGACATATTACAAATTACAAATGATAACACATTCATAATAACCACAATAGATTGATGACTATTTGTACCTCTTTTATTTTATAACAAACATTCTTCAGTCATGAAACTTATTACTTTGAATGTGCATCATCTATTATGGTTTCATCGGTTACCATCATCGGAAGTACCACCATGTCCACCATGGTAGCCAAAACTACCAGAACCGTAGCCTCCAGTACCACCGTAAGATCCATAGTGACTACGGTGGTCTCCATAGTAATATTTTGTATAATTTATTTCATCCGAATTTTCAACAACCTCTGCAAATAAAAATAATATGTGAATTTAATTCTTAATCTAATTCATTTTAGGTCTATTTGTTTCTGTAAGTAAAAAAGAAGTAAGGGGTTAACTTGTTTCTATTTATCAAAGACCCAATTTTTTTATATTTTATAATGAGCAATTGATTTGTAATTTTTTTTGAGCATTTTTGTCTTTCTTTTATAAGTAGGTTTGAGAACCTTTAGTTCTCATTTTCAATATAATTCTTGCTTATAAAAAAATTCAATATGTTAAAGAAGCATAGTGAGAAAACAAAAATTCTTTCTCATTTTCAATATAATTCTTACTTATAAAAAAATTCATATATGTTAAGAAGCATTGTGAGAAAACAAAACTTAAGAATTTTAATAAATTTTGATGAGATAAATGTGTACTTATATTTTGGAGACTAAATATCAAATATGTATAGCTAACATACCCTCTTTGGCATTGGTGGAAATCTCTGCTAAGTTCCTAGCTGAAACATCTGATGAAATAACAAGAACCATGGCCAATAGACCAAAGATGAGGAAAACGTTTTTGGAATCCATTTCACTCAAATGTGTTATACGGTAGTGAAGGATGAGAAAAATAGTATGAAAGTGTGCTCTATATATAATGGAAGGAAGTAGGAATCAATACGGAACACCTTTATTTGGTAGTTGGGAAGGAGTTAATCTGTATTAATTCAATCTTATCTTTAAATTTGAAATAATTGTTTGTTGATCTTGATTGATTTTGAGTAGTGAAGATTTGAGGCTATGAAATGAAGCAGTTTAATTATTATGTGAAATTAGAGGTACATACATTAAACACAAATAACCACCAACTAAAACAAGGACAATGATGGGAAAAAAAAAAAAAAAACCCTATATCTTCTAACAATATAAACGAAGCAAAAATTACAAAATCGAAGAGGATACAATATATCTTCTAACATAATCTTCTATAAACGTCAACAAACACTTCATCTAAAGAACAATATCTAAACTCTCAAAGACGATATTTGATAGAAAGTAATTTATTTATTAATTATTAGTTAGATATTTCAATTAGTACTTTTCTAGTTAATATTACATCTAGAATTTTTTTACGTATTTAAAATTGTGTCTCATACAATATATTTAAGCAATGTGTTATTTTGATAAATCAATTAAAAATTAATGAAAATTATTTTATTTTTTATTTTACTATTTTCTTATTTAGAATATTTATATTTATTTATTACAAATCAGAGAAAGCATACGGATATATTAGAAACCTACAAAGATAATATTTTCAAGAAAAGAAAATGATTTTATCTTGCAAATCCTTGATGTTTAGAGACATCCTTAAAACAAATGTTGTCATTCTAGTATTTCCAAATATGTCACGCTATTAAATATTAAATCATTAACCGTCCAACTCTAATCGTAAGACGCCCTAACAATATAAATCCCAAGAAAACAAAGGAAGATCTCAAGATGCGGCGAAAGATCACCCAAGCACTATTACAAATAACCCTTTTAATACCTCACACGAAAGAGATCTAACTTCGGTTACCGAGTCAATGTAACAAATGGTTATATAAAAAGATACCACTTAACACATTTGTTAATGAAAAATTGAGGGATAAAGTTATCTGCTCATGGATTTGAAATTCAATATGTGTATTTATATTATTTACAAAAATAGTGTCTCATACCTCTCGATTTATCCACAAAACCGAGGGGTAAGATAAATTGTTTATTTTTAATTAAAACTCAGTACATTGTTTACACAAAATATTAATAAAATAATTTGTTTATAAACTACAAAACTTATTTAGAATATTACATTATTTACACATAATTTTAAAATAAAAATTAAATAGTCCATGGAGATTATATATTAGATCTTCGAATCTGTCATATTTGGACAAGATCAAATGTTCGGTACAACTATATTCTCAATGGGTTTACCTTACATGAATTTGATTCTGATATAAAACAAAAAAAATGGTTGATAATAAAAGGTTAAATAAATAAACGATTTTTGCTCAAATAAATATTTAAGAACACAAACCTTAAATCGAAAAAATGTTCTACTCTTGCATTCATCTTATCGACCTTTTCGTGGCAAGTGGTCTTGCAAATCTTAAAGAGGTGGATGTAAGCGGAAAATATTATAATAGATATTATTCTAGAGAGAGGTCAGACCCTGACCTCTCTCTCTAGATTAAAGATTCATCAAACACCAACAATTTTTTTCTCTTAGCAACTGAGGGACTTAGTTACATGCAATGACCTGACAATCTTATTGTGATTTTTGGTTTAAACTCATAATCTTAGTTATGGGTCTTGGTCTCAATTGTGAAAATAAAATTCCTGAGGTAATTACCACATATTTATTTTAATTAAATTAACACATTTATTTTAATTAACCTTTATACACATTAACAATTATGCATTCACTATTGCTTCAAGGCATTTCCTTTTTTTGGTTGTATTTGTCGTTACCGACTTATCGCATGGTTGGCAATGGAAAAGTGAATAGCATAGTGGGAGAGTTACTTCACCATAATCTGCTCCCTCATGGATATCTGAAAGTGTTAGATGATATTGCTATAAATAGGGATGCAGTACTACTTATACCTGACATGGTTTCAGAGGTAACATTGGTGGGAGATGCAATTGGCTTGTTTGTTGCATGGTCGTCAGACCTCTTTTTCATAGATGATAAGTTAAGTTTAAAACCATTATGAATCTCTTACTATTCAAATGTCAATTATGAACCATTATGAAAATCATTCTGAACTATTACGTACATTTTTTTACAATATGGTAAAGTTAGACTCCTCAAAACCTGCATCTAAGGATAAATGGATTTTGCCGGAAAAAGAGTTTGTTGCATCACAACAAAGAGAGGTACATTTAAAGTGTTATTCTACGATCCGAATTCAAAAGTTTCATGATTTTATACTTTACCTAACTTATATGATTGTTAGGTTCATGCTCAAGCTTTACAATAGGTCGTGAGCAAGAAAAAGGTTCCTACAAGACCCATGTCGGCAAAAAGAGCTCCTATAAATCGCTTTCGGTTGTGTCTTGAGACACTTGTGTCAACATCAGATGTAATGCAAGGTTTTATTCGTCAAATAGACATGGAAAATGGTGTTTTTGGTTTTCCTCATTCCGAGATAATCGAAATAGAGGAGAAGAAGCAGATTTTCAGGCATCAAACATTAGGCATCATTGTTATGCATGCCTACATCTAGTACTCCGATCAATCTATTATTTATTTAGTTGAACAATTTATTTACACATTTCAATGAAAATAGTATAATGTTTATTAAATATGTTTTATTTAAGGTTCTTGTATGACAAAATCATACGCGGGACACAATTGTCAAATTGATTCTGTTTCTTTGCTTCCACCCGGGTCAATTAAATGATAATTAGTTTGAATGCAATTTCAGTAAGATACCACTTAATTGAGAGATTTACGGCGACCAATACAAAAACTTTGTTTTATTACCGTATAATACTAGACACAAGTAAGATTTTCATTCTAATCTTTATATCTTTTGCGTAGAAATTATCCATCTAAACTTTTGTTATATTTTACTATGAACACTGGTTGTTGGTTGCCATTAATCCTACAAAAGAAGTGGTCTATTATATGAATTCATTGGAGCATGATTGGTCAATGTATGAGAGTATGAAGGAAGTAGTTGATACTTAAGTGAGATTGTTTGAAATATTCGTGTGTATTTTTATATTTAATTATTTATGTGAGATTGTTCTAAATTTACATTTTTCTTTTATATATCTATATTAGTATACGGAGCACAAAGAGATGCTCGAGTAGCACGGGCTAAAGCAAGCAATATTTCATGGATCCATGTGCAGGTAGATTAATTTAATTTTCATAGTGTTGCTTATTAGTGATGTTACTATATAACACAAAATAACTATATATTAATTCTTATTTGTTTGTCTATGTGTAATGTCCTCAACAGAAAAATGGCATAGATTGTGGGTACTACGTTTTGAGGTTCCTGAGAGAAATCCTTCAATTGGATCGATTAAAGATTCATATTCAAGTATGCATGGATTTATAACTTAGATTTTATTTTATTTTTTATTGGATATGTCATAATGCATATTATGGAGGAATTGTGTTGTAGGGTATATGATTTATAAAAGTCTTTTAAGGTATAAGATCTATATTATGGAGGAACTGTGTTTATCAGATATGTTATAATGCATATTATGGAGGAATTATGTTTTATGTCATAAGACATATTTATCGTATATTATGCATATTATCGGATGCTAACTAATGCGTTTTTTTTTGTTATGTAGTACTTTGATGAATTCGCATGTACTCATTACACGCCCTCAAAAGTTGGTGATTATAGAGGAATTGTGCGAATATATTATTGAAAAAAATAATATTTTAAGATATAGGATTATGTAAATAAATGGAATCATTTATTGTAAATTACTTGTGGTATATAAATTAAATGACTTGAATCGTACCATTTTGGATTGAAATGATATTAGTGAAATGATATTAGTTTTGAGATGTAAATGACTTGATTTGTATAGTTTTGGATTGAAATGGTTTATATTGGTATTTGCATAAAAAATGATTTGAAATGGTTTATACATGTTTATTGAAATGTGAATTACATAGGTTTCTACATAAAAAAATTATACAAGTTTCTGCATAAAAAATGGTTAAAATGAGATTTTAAAAAAAAATCATTAAAATTATACGTAAAGAAAAGACATCGCTTTTAAGAAAAAGCGCTCTCTATAGTTCACAAAAGAAATCACTTTCTCTAAAAAGCGCTCTCTAAAGATATAGAAAAAAATATAATTAAAATTATAGATATACTTTAGAGAGCGCTTTCAAAAGCGCTGTCTTTTTTCTTGTTTGGTATAGTGATTTCCAGAGTCTATGAATGCCAAGGATTTATTCGAGGTTTACAAAATTTATGGGGTTATCTCAGAAGTTTTTATTTCTGCTAGAAGAGATCTTCAAGGGAGAAGATTTGGTTTCACTAAATTCAGGAAAGTCTGTAATTCACGTATCATGGTGGCCAAGCTCGATAGTATTGTGTTGAAGGGGAAGAAATTGTTCGTCAACATTCCCAGATTCGAGTCGACGACAAATAGAACTATCCCTTTTAGAGTAATCTAGAAGAGTGATGCTAGACATGGAGTCCAAATCAGGAAGAATGAGGCGGTTAAGCCAAAGTCTAGGTCGTATGCTAACGTTGTGGGGGGAGTTGATAGTAGGAGCTTAGCAAAGAGAGTAGATGATATTGTTCCATTAACTTTATCGTTTGACTTTGACTCTAATTTTCTCCTTAAGTTTGAGAGAATGAGGATAGGAGAAGTGGTGGAAGGAGGCAACACATTTAATATCCAAAGATTCTTGAATGAAGAAGGTCTTTTCCACATTAAAGTTATTCAATTGGGAGCATCGAAGTGTTTGTTGAAGGACACTTCATGGGGAGACATTGAAGTTCTCCTTTCGGAGGCTCGAGCTTGCCTGTAGAATTGGTTCTGTTCTATTCGTTCTTGGTCATCTTTAGAGATTGATCTTGATATATTTGCTTGGGTTAACTACTATGGTCTGCCTTGTTTTTCCTGGAATTAGAAAAAATTTCGTAGAATCATTTTGAAGCAGGGTTCATTCATTCAATGTGATGTGAAAACAATCAAGATGGAATGTTTTGATTTTGAGAGGGTGCTTATTAAGACTAAGAAACCAACTATTCTAGATGAAAAGTGAGTATTGAGGTTGATAGCCTTCCTTTTATTGCGTCTTAGACAGGGGATTTTTGCTTTGGGGTAAAAGGTTTGTCCAAGGAAGTGGAGGATGAGGAAATTAGTTTTGATTCTTATAATTCATCATCTTGTTCCGATGGAGAAGAAACGTGGGATTCAAAGGTGTCGTAGATGGAAGAGAAGACACTATTTTAGATCAGATCCCTGGCACAGGAAAAAAGGAGTCAGATAACATTTCCTATGTGGGTGAAAGCATAGATTATGGGGCCAAAGGTATAGGGGTAGAGGATACTTGCGACAAGTCCCTATCAGATGTTAGTATGTACCCTATTGTTGAGAAAAATGGTGGTAATTTTTTGGAGGTGGGATTAGTGGAAAAAGGGACCCTTGAAAAGGGATCACGTCACATCCTAGGTCAAAGACTAGTAAGGCATGCAAAAATAATAAAGATTTACAATTTAATAACGTTGAGGAGAATTTTTTTGAAAGGCAACTTGTTTGTGGACTTTTGGTGCTCAGACCCTATATTCAAGCCCCTAGGAGGTATTATTGGGATTTCTGTTTGGACCAAAATGAAAAAGAAAAAATTAATTCATGAGGTTTATGATTGTGTTAAAATCCTTTATGTGCCATCATATTTCTCCACACTCCTACACGCGGCCACGAAACCTCCAGTGTGAAAAGTTAGCTCTATTTCCAATCTTCTTAAGGTGGGCCCGTCAAGAAGGTTAGGTAAAGTTGTGCCTATTGTCTCGAATTCATCTTTGCTATGTGAAAAATCGATCACTGAAACAAACATGATCAAAGGAAGTTTTAGACGTAAGAAGATTTTGGACGAAGTCCTAGTTAAAATCTAGAACTCTTTAAAGATTTTTGGGGTGGAAGGAGATGAGGATGACAATGTATTCAAAGGAATACTTAGGAAGTTGGATAAGGAAGATAAAGTGGTTAGATCCAAGAAGAAGGTTGTAGCTGTTAGTGGTCAATGAATATAGTGACCTTTAATGTTTGTGGCTGCTGCAGTTCCTTGAAGAGAAGGATAATTTCTCAAATTCTTAGTCGAGGGAACACAAGCCTTTGTCTCATTTAGGAAACTAAAGTATCGAACATGGATGCGACTATTATCAAGAGCTTATGGAAGTGTTATGATGTGGTCAGGACGGTTTCGAATTCTGAAGTTCGTTCAGGGGGAATTCTCACAATGTGGAATAACAATTATTTAGTTGTGTCTGCTAGATTCAGTGGTAAAGGTTACCTTGGTGTTCAATTTATATGGAAAAACCAAGTTATCTTCATCGTTAATGTATACTCTCCGTGTGGGTTAGCATAGAAAAGAAGGTTGTGGCGACATTTTATTTTGGTTAAGTCTCGATACCCGAATGGTGGTTGGATGATTGAAGGAGACTTCAATTCAGTTAAAAATGGAGAGAAAAGAATAGGAAGGAGTGGGTCCAATTATGTAGAGATGTCAGAGTTCAACTCCTTCATTGAAAATATGAATTTGATAGATCTTCCTTTAGTTGGAAAAAGAGATACTTGGTTCAAATCTAACGGTTCTAATAGAAGTAGACTGGATAGATTCCTGGTGGACGACCATACCATCTCGATGCTTTCGATTGGTAATCAAATTGTGGGAGATAGGGACATATCCGACAATCGGCATGTATGGCTAAAATCTAAATTCTTAAATTGGGGACCTAAACCTTTTAGATCCTTTACTTGTTGGCTAGATCATAAAGATTTTCGATCGTTTGTGACTAAGTCCTGGAATACTTATCAATTCATAGGATCCTGTTACCATATTTTCCTTAATAAGCTCAAAACTTTGAAATATGATCTGAGAACCTAGAATTCCAATACCTTTGGGTGGTTAGACCTGCAGATTAAAGACCATGTGAATCATTTAAATAAGCTAGAACATGACTCGGTTGTTTTGGATTATAATTTAGAGGATGCTTCAAACAAAGACGAATTGCATATTGAGGAAGATATTTGGAAGAAACTTCGCTAAAAAGAAAGTATGATTAAGCAGAAATCCTGAATAAGATGGATTATAGGCAGTGATATAAACACATAGTTTTTCCATGACTCTCTTAAAGCGAGAAATCATTCTAATGCAATTACTGCTATCAAGGTGAAAGGTGTTATGGTAGAAGACCCTGTAGGAATAAAAGAATAAGCAAAAGAACTTTTTTGAAGCTAAATTTCAGCAACCCTACAGGCCTAACATTAGTTGCAAAATAGGCAATTGGTGTGCCTGGATTGTGAAGACAGATTGTTATTAGAAGCTGAATTTTCATTTGAAGATGTTAGGAGTGACGTGTTCGATTATAAAGGGAATATGTGTCCTGGTGTGGACAATTTTAATTTTAAATTCTATAAAGATTGTTGGGATTCAGTGGGCTTGGATTTCGCCAACTATGTTTTGGAGTTTTTTAAAACTGGTAAATTGCCAAAAGTTTTTGTGTCATCCTTCATCTCATTGGTGCCTAAGGGAGACAACCCTCAAAAGTTTGAAGATTTTACACCTATAAGCTTGGCTAGTAGTGTCCTAAAAATAATTTCAAAGATGCTTGCTAGTAGGTTGGATAAGATAATCCATAAGTTGATTTCTCCTACTCAATCAACTTTTATTCCAGGTCGTAATTTCCTTGATGGTTTTCTTATGGCTAGTGAATCTATTGATTTTTCTAGGAGACATAAGAAAAAAATGCTTGATGCTTAAATTTGATTTCGCTAAGGCGTACGACTGTGTGGATTGGATATTCTTGAAGCTATGCTTTCGAGGATGGGATTCGGAAGTAACTTGCTGAAATGGATTAGAAGATCCGTTTTCAACAGTTATTTGTCAATTTTAATTAACGGTAGCCCATCAAAGGATTTCAAAGTGTATAAGGGTCTTAAGTAGGGAGACCTTTTCTCCCCTTTATTATTCACCATTGTTGCGGAAGGTCTGGCTAGTCTGGCAAGAAGGGATATCACTCAATATTCAATGAAGGAATTAAAAGTCTATGGTATTTTGACAGTTAGTATTTTACAGTTTGCTGATGATACACTGTTGTTTAGGGACGGTTCGATCTCAAACATCTGGGCTTTTAAAGCAATTATGCGGGCTTTTGAATTGATTTTCGATCTTAAAATTAATTTTTCTAAGAGCTGTGTTTATGGGATAGGTTTGGATGCTGACTTTCTTGCTGCAGTGGAGCAATTTCTGAATTGCGAATGAAGAAATCTCCAGTTCAGGTTTTGGGGTCTTACAGTTGGAGGTAATCACCATCGTTACTCGTTTTGGAAGCCATTTTTATCTTGCATAAGAAATAAATTATCAAGATGGATAAGAAGGAACTTATCGATAGGTGGAAGAATGTCTCTTATCAATTATGTTATTACCAATCTTACAATCCACCAAATGTCCTTCTTTAAGATTCCTGGGAAAGTTGTTAAGGAAATAATATGTATTCAAAGACAATTTTTATAGGTTGGCTCTTCTACCGACAAGTACATTTTGTGGGTTAGTTAGAGGACGATATGAAAACTGAAAGCTTGTGGCGCTCTTGGCCTGAAACACATTGGACAATTTAATAGAGCTCTTCTTGCAAAGTGGTTGTGGAAATTTTCGGGCGAAGGAAAGGAAATTTGGAGGCCTATGTTGGAAAGGAGATACGGTAATTTGAGTTTGAAAATTCAGACTTTCTTGGAAGGTGCAAGTTGTCCCAATGACTCTTCTTCGATGAAAGATATCCTTGTTGTAGTTGTATCAAAATCTAATTTTGACGATTATTTTTCTTATATCTTGGACTATGTTGTTGGCAATGGTGAAAAAATAGCCTTCTGGCTGTCTTGGTGGTTAGGCAACTTTTTTATTGAAAAGCAAGTTTTCTTCATTGTTTCAGGCCAACAACACTAAATTCAGTTCTGTTAGTGGTATGGGTGATTGGGTTGATAGAATGTGGTGCTGGAATTTCAGTATTCCTGGCGTAGAAGAGAATTTTCAATTGGATGCAGAAATGTTGGAGATGCGTATGTTGTTGGATTCTAACCATCTATAGTAGTACAATAAGGATATTTGGTCTTAGAGCATAGACAGGCAATCGAGTTATTCAGTTAATTCCTATTATAGCTTCATTTGTTTATGCGATTCTTTGAATGAGATGGATGATACTATTGCAAAATTTCTAGAGCAAGTCTGGAATTCCTATTATGGGTGATTGGGTTGATGAAATGTGGTGTTGGAATTTAAGTATTACATGCGTAGAAGAGAATTTCCAATTGGAAGCAGAAATGTTGGAGATGCGTAGGCTGCTGGATTCTAACCATCTGCAACAGTACGATAAGGATATTTGGTCTTGGAGCATAGATAGGCTGTCGGGTTATTCGGTCAATTCCTATTATTGCTTTATTTTGTCTATGCGATTCTTTGAATAAGATGGATGATACTATTGTAGAACTTCTAGAGTAGGTATGGATTTCTTCTATCCCGTTGAAAGTTTAAGTTTTAGCGTGGAGAATGGCTCTTGATAGGTTGCCTACGAGGGAGAATCTGGTGAAGAGAAATATTATCGACAACGTGCACGAAAAGGTGTGTATGTTGTGCTTCTAAGTGGAATAGGATTCTAACCATCTCTTCTGCAATTGTAATAAGTCTAAGATGGTTTGGAAGAAAATTTACGAATGAGTGGATATAGGAAGAATTTTAGATTCCAATGTTTATTTCCATGCTAAGTTCTGGTCTAGGAAACTTCAAGGTCATTGTAAATCGGGTAATATAAACTCTATTTGGTTTATTACTTGCTAGAATCTTTGGAGTGCTAGAAACAACATCTTGTTTAACGGAGGAATTTGTAACGTAGATGAAATTGTTTTTGCAATTAAAGTTTCTTTTTGGAATTGGTTAGTTCTAGGAAACAGAATGAGAAACCATTGTAGTTTGTACGATTGGTTCAAATTCCCTTTCGATTTATTTTTGTGATTAGTCGTTAAGTGTTGTTTGTAGTTCATTGTTTAGAGATCTCCTTAATCTCCTTTTAATGAAATTTTGCTTATAAAAAAAGATAGTTTCAAGCGTTTTATGATGCTTCACTTGATTCTTCATATTCAGAAATATACTTTTATATTGAAAGATTTTTATGTTTCACGCGGATCCCTAATGGTAGTGTCTTGAGCGTTGATATGTCATGAAATGAATGTCATATATTTGATCAACATAATCAATAATGGTTTTTTATGTTTAATTTAGATAAAATATTTTAGCCCGCATTTTAATTGAAAACCGAGGTAAATAACCTTTTTTTTACATTTTATTTATTCCAAAGAATATTTACAAAAAAAAATACAAAAATAAAGGTTTATGGATTGTTGGTTCCTAGTTTTTTCCCTCGGTTATATGAAAAAATCGAGTTAATATGTGATTTTTATATTTAATAAAACAAAACATTGTGCCTTGGAATCATATCACTAGAATAGTAATGATCATTTCTATTCAAAACATAACATATCTTTTGCATGTCTCATTTCATTTCCATCTCTTTATGTACACTTCAAATCTAGTATAAAATTCTTTTCTTTTTATTCAAAAAAAGTCTACAAAAACCTTCAACGGGGATGAAAATCTTTTGGTCGTTATCAACGAAAAGTTTATTGATTTCGAAGTGTTGAAAGAATAAGATTTTGATCTAATGAAAATTATTTCAAAACATAAGTTGAAAGATTACTTTGACATACTTCATGGAACTATTTACACTAATCACGTAACAGAGTTCTGGTTAAATGTCTTTGTTAGGAGATTTGGTGAATATGTTGAGTCAATACAATACAATATATATGGCTTTCCTTTCACCATTATTACATCAATTATTGTTAAGTTAACAAAGTGTGAAGAGAAAAGTAGTTGTGTTAACATTATAGATTCAAAAATCTCTTCTCAAACCACTTTCTCCTAATTTATGCCAACTACAATAACCCCACCCATATGAAGGAGAGAAAAGTACACACGAAGTGGGGGTTGAATTGTGTTTTTGTTTTCTTAGTTCGCATGTGATCAAAGTTTAGAATCTAAACTAATGTTCAGATTCTAATTATACTTAGCAGCGAAATTTTAATAGAATTAAATAAATAATAACATAAGACACAAATATTTATATTGGTTCCTCTTAAATTGAGAGTAGTCATGTCCCCTTATTTCAAAAAATATTGTCACTATAATCAGATCATGATTACCATCGCTTATGCACTTTGCATAAGACTTTTACAATGTTCAGACCCTAAGTCTGAGACTTCTTGCTTAAACCCATAAAGCTCTAAACTTATTTGCTAATGTCCTATAGACTCGAGACTTTCTTGCTCAGCTCCTAAGAATCCAAGACGTCATGTTCAAGCCCAAGACTTCTTGTATAGACCAACGTTAAAGACTTCCTTGCTCAGGTTCCACGAAACAAAGACTTGCTGCTTAAGCCCTTCAGGTTCAAGACTTCTGCTCAGACCCTCATGTCGTACCTAAAAAAATATGACCCCGCGAGAAAAGCTTGCAGATTTCCTAACATAGAGTCACCATTGAACTTAATTTATTCCTAAAAGGGAAATGGAAAATATAGATAAAACCCACATATTGAAAGGATAGGACAAAGTCATTGTAACCATTGTTATAAGAGAATGATGAGGAAGAAGGTTAGTTTTTTGTTAGTGTGATCTCCAAGGATTAGGAACCTTGTGCCTACCTATTCTCATTTGGGAATGATGAATCAAAGTAACCATAGTTCGACTTAGAAAAGTTTGTTTTTTGGTTGCTTTTATACCTTGAAGAATGTTTGAAAGATAGCACAACAGCGATAAAAGAGTTTGATGTGTTGAAGTATTTTGATTTGATGAGAGAGTTTGAACGGTCGAGAACTACATCTGGTGTCATCCTTCTCAGGAGATGTTGACTAAACCTCACTCCTTTTACACCTTTATTTGAGAAAGGATTTTGATATTTTTAAGTGTTTTTGGAATTTGATTTAGAAAAAGCCACTTGGTGTTGGATCAATAGTTTATTTAGAGTTTAAGAAAATGTTTCGGGAAGGTCGATGGCAAGGAAAAATACACTCGACTTACAAGGGTGATGAAAATGGGCTAGACGTTGGATCAAGAATTGTTTGAAGATGGTTTGATATGATTGTGAATCGATGTCGAGAAATGATGGATACAAATAATAATATGAAGGGTGTGAATCGGATCGCAAGGGCGTGGGAATTCAAATGAACTTAAACACAAAGCGTAATTCGAATGCCACAAGTTCCGAATAAACATATTTACAATCTCTTAATAATAAAACTACAAAAAAGTAAACATACATAATATTTACACCCTACATCAGCTAAATTATTAGACACATGTACAAAACTGAAACGCAATGATAGATAAATATAAAACCACATATAAACAAATAAAATTAACCATTAGTTTGATACACTTGACGTGGTCATTGTAAGAGGAATTAAATCGTGCAAATTTAAATTTAATAAAAGGAAAAAAATAAGGAAAACGTAATTTTAAATGCTAAAAACCAATAACGATGTTGTTAACGCAAAAATACAATCATTGCAACCGGATCAAACCGACACTAATTAAATCCTAAATAAAAAAATTAATTGTATTAATAAAATACATATTTTTTTTATATATTAACATTATTGATATCACTTGATCAGAATGGACTTTCTATATTAGTGCAACTCCGGTGGTAGAACAGGAGAAGAGGGTGTATCAGCAAAGTACTTTGATGCCAAAGTGAAAGTGGGATCAGAGAGAAAGCAAAGCACATATTAATGGTAATAAGTGTCAGAATACCCGAATTCTAGTGAAAGAGAGTATTTATAATGTGCCATAAGTGTTGGGTCAAGGTCCTTATTGTGGACTGGATTAGCTAGGACCACAATGGAGACTACTAGGGTCTACGCAGATGCAGGGGAAGACCTAGCCCATGGTCTTCATCCTGGTCCAACTGCCCCTAAAGTATAGGAAGTAGGAGATATTTCTGTGGAAGGAAGTTGGTTGCACGTTTCTGACAGGCACATGAGGGAGGTTCCCCCACTGGCAATCAATTTGTGGTTCTCCTATAGTGGATCGTTACTAACTAGATTGGGTCATGCCCGCCATGGTTGGGTCTTGCCCGATGGTGGGGCTACCCAAGGCCCAGTCCAGAACAAGAGCCTCTCAAGTTGCAGCCCCAATTCGGGGTGATGACTTAAGGGCCAGTTTGTATCGGAATAAGGAGGTGTAGCCATGTCTCGAGCATGTTCTGGGGACAGTTCCTCGAGCCTTTAGTTTTAAGGAGGAGCAAGGTGGCTTGTACAACTCGAGGATGCGGGATGCTCGAGGGAACTCTTTGGAGTTGAATATCGCGAAGAGCGATGTATGAAAATGTTACTTGGCAAATTTTGTGTAGAGGAGAAAGGTGTGCTCGAGAAGCAACTGAGGTGTGGCGGGGTAGGAAACCGCATGCAGACGTATGTGCTCGACGACACTCTCTTGGTAGTATTTTGGTCGAGGAGAAAATGTGCTCGACGCATTGGGAAGTGGAGAGTCCTGATAAGGTGTGTGTGTGTTTTGTTTTCAATCGGTTGAACATATTGTCCATCTCTTCTTCTCGTGTTCAAAGGTTTTCGTTGTATGGAATAAGCTGGCATTTTGGTTGGGTATCCCGAATGTTTATGTTAGTTTTTATGTTCTTCATATTCAGGATTTGATAGCTTCTTTCAGTGGTAGAGGCCATAAGGAGGGCACATTTCTAATTTGGTTAGTGGCTTGCTGATGCATTTGGTGGCACAGAAACCAAATCATTTTTAACGATGCGATTTTTGATTCGGAGATCATTTTTTATAGAATAGTTTTTTCTTGGTTGTGGTTACGAAAGAGGAGTAAACAATTTCCAAGATGTTCATTGTTTGGTTGGATCAATCACCCTTCCGATTTTTTGTAATTTGATTTCATAGCTTCGGTAGGGATTATTCCGTTTGGAAGCTGAATTTTATTTATCGGATTGGAGTACACACACTCACGCACGCACACACAATTCAAGTTTTTCCCTCGTCACACTCACAATTCAAGTTTTTCCCTCATCATTCTTTGATATTTCAAGCAAAAACAAAAAAACATCATTAGAAAACAAAACTAATCCCAATCCACACTAAAAATAAACAAATAAAAAGGAGTAGACTATACATCTTAAAACCATCTTAAAAAGGAGTAGACTATACATCTTAGAACCAACAGAAAGGAAATAGGTTAAGACGAATAGAATATCCTAGAAAAAATAAATTACTTTAGAAAATATACTTTTTATGTATTATATTAGTTTTAAAAATAATTTAATATGTTTTTAAATACTAATAAAAATAAAAGTTGTAAAATGAAATATAAAATAATTATAAATAAAGTTAGTTATATTAATATTTAATATAGACAGATTGAATAAAATAAAATCTCATTTTAATTAAAAAAGACAACACTAATAATTATCTTAAACAACACTAATAATTATATTAATATGATTTTTAGAATTTATAGTTATTGGATTAGCTGATATTTTTAAAATTGGAATAAAGAAAATAGATTTAAATAATTAATTAATATATGTAAATTGACATGTTTTTATTTCTACCTGCGTGTATTTTTTTTTAATAATATCTTTAAATGGTGAATTTCAATTCTTAAAATTAAAAATCTACAAGAAAATTTATTGGCTTCCTACGAATTTACTTACAAAGATTTTAATTTTAGAGATTAAAACAAAATTATTTTTAACTTTAAAAAATTATTTAAAAATCAAATAAGAGATGAAAATAAAACACACCTCACTTTCCATTAAGCAATTGATTAGAATTAGGCAAAATACCCCAACAAACAAGGATGATATATATTTGACATATTACAAATGATAACACATTCTTCACTTTCATTTAAACAAGACTTATCAACACATATACAAAGATGATATATAATAACCACAACAGATTGATGATTATTTCTACCTCTTTTATTTTACACAAAACATTATTCATTCATGAAACTTACTGAATTATGTGCATCATCTATTATGGTTTCATCGGTTACCTTCGTCGGAAGCACCACCCTGTCCACCTTGATAACCACCCCCATTATAAGGACCGTAACTACCAGGACCGTACCCTCCATAGCCACCGTAACCACCATAGTATCCACCATAGTTATTTATTTCATCTGGTTTTTCAACAACCTCTGCAAATACAAATGATATGTGAATTTAATTCTTAATCTAAATCATTTTATTTCTATTTGTTTCTATAAGTAAGAAAGAAAAAAAATCTCCAAAATTATCAAATAGACTAAAAATGATCATGAAAATAATACATATTTTAAGAAGCATATCTCATAGAGGCTCGTGAAAAAAAAACTTAGGAATTTTAATAAATTTTAATGAGATAAATGTGTACTCATATTTTGGAGACTAAATAAAAAATATGTATAACTAACATACCCTCTTTGGCATTAGTGGAAGTCTCTGCTAAGTCCCTAGCTGATACCTCTGATGAAATAACAAGAACCATGGCCAATAGACCAAGGATGAGGAAAACGTTTTTAGAATCCATTGTACTCAAATGTGTTATATGGTAGTGAAGGGTGAGAAAAATAGTATGAAAGTGTGCTCTATTTATATAATGGAAGGAGGTTGGAATCCATACGGAACCCTTACATGGTAGTTGGGAAGGATTAGTATGTATTAATTCTTTCTTATCTTTAAATTTGAAATAATTGTTTGTTGATCTTGATTGATTTTGAGTAGTAAAGATTTGAGTCTATGAAATGAAGCAGTTTTATTATTATGTGAAATTAGAGGTACATACATTAAACACAAATAACCACTAATTAAAACAAGGACAGTGAGGATAAAAAAAAACCTATAACAATGCTCTACCCTGTGAAATAAATGAAGAAAAAATTACAAAATCGAAAAGGATACAATATATCTTCTAACAAAATCTTCTATAAACATCAACAAACACATCATCTAAAGAACAATATCTAAACTCTCAAAGACGATATTTGATAGAAAGTTTATTTATTAATTAGATATTTCAGTTAGTACTTTTCTAGTTAATATTACATCTAGAATTTTTTTACGTATTTAAAATTGTGTCTCATACTCATACAATATATTTAAGTAATGTGTTATTTTGATAAATCAGTTAAAAATTAATGAAAATTATTTATTTTTTTATTTTACTACTTTCTTGTTTAGAATATTTATATTTTCTTATTACAAATCAGAGAAAGCATATGAATATATTAGAAACCTACAAAGATAATATTTAAAAAAAAGAAGATTTTATCGTCCAAATCCTTGATATTAGAGACATCCTTAAAACAAATGTTGTCATTATAGTATTTCCAAATACGCCACGCTATTAAATATTAAATCATTAGTCGTCCATCTCTAATCCTAAGACACCCTAACAATATCGATAACACTTTTAATAACATACACAGAAGAGATGTAACATTGGCTACCGAATCGACGTAACATAGGGTTACATAAAAAGATGTCACTTAACATATTTGTTAATGGGCTCTCTCTCTAGAGTTTTTCCTTTTCGGTCTTCCCATTTTCGTTCGACCTTCTTCGGATTCAACTGCAACTCGCAACTGTTAGGGTGTACCAGGTACATTAATTTTGAGCTGCTCTAAGTTAATCCTAATCTCTGTCAAGTGAAAGGTGGGTTTCTGTTGGTTTCAAGGGTTTGGTTTAAAGTCATAATCCTAGGATTAGGGACCTTCATCCCTTGTATATGTTGGCCTTCTTTCTGCTTGGTAGAAAGATTTAGGGTTTTGTTTGTGTTCCGGTAGCTTCCTTGTGGTTGAGTGATCTTGTTCTGGTATGTGAGAGTTGATGATAAGGTGTTTTAATTTTAATTTTACAATGGGGACGAAAAAACAAAACGTTCAAAGTGGTTTCAGATTAAGAGGAAGAAGAATCTTAAGGAGTTGAATCTATGAAGATCTGTGTTGAATCTACGAAGCAAAAATTACAAAATAAAAAAAGATACATGACACTAAGAACCATCATCTACGTAGCAAAATCTTCCAAGAACATCAAGAAACACTTCATCTAAAGAACTATATCAAAACTCTCAAGATGATATTTGATAAAAAAGTTTATTTATTAGTACTTTTAGTCAATATTACATTCTAGAAGTTTTCTAAGTATTTAAGATTGTGCCGGACGAATGACTAAATATATTTAAGTAATGTGTTATTTTGAGAAGCCAATTAAAAATTAATGAAAATTATTTTATTTTTTATTTTACTATTTTCTAGTTTAGAATTTTATTATTTTCTTATAGTTTTGTTAGGTTTTTTTTATAATAAGCAACAATATATTAATAGGGATACAAAAGGGTATCTCATCCTGTATACAAAAAGGTCTCAACACCTAAATCATAATAGTTTACAAAAATTCACAAGGAACATTAGACCATTCAAAGTAGTTACAAAAATTTGCATTTCTATGTTTCTTGCCTAACCACCACCATAAAAACATAATAATTATATACGTTATCGTATCAAAATTCCAAAATTCTTCCTTGAACATAATCTTGTTCCTAGAAAACCACAAAACCCAACATATAATCATCCATAAACCAACCGCCTTTTTTACTTATACATTCTTCTACCCCAAACTAGCAATCCAACTATTAAGATGCCCAAAAATATTTCCAATATATATTTCCCTTATTCCAATCCAATTGCACACAAAATTCCAAATCAAAATAGATTTGCTACAATGAAGCAATAAATGCTCAGCCGATTTATCATGTCTAAAACAAAAAGGACATACCAACTCATGGACGTTTGAGATGATACCATGCCTATGCAAGTGATCCCGTGTCGGAATTCTGTTATGAAGCAATCTCCACCCGAAGACAAGAACCTTAAATGTGATAGGTGCTTTCCACAATAGTCGGAAAACCTCCCGCGAAGTATCATTCAAAATGGGTAGTTGTTGCCCATCCGTCGCATGATGATGAAGCCACTTGTACGCCGAGCTAACCGAAAAAACACCCGTTTCTATCAAGGGACCACGATAAAGCCGGGACACAATTTTCGTCCACCGAGAACCCCTGCAATAAAGCAAACATCTGATCATGTTGTCCCAAAACAACTAAAACAGCTCCCGGAACAGCCGTGAGATGCCTAAATACCGGATGCCAGTGCCACACGCCATCCTAAAAAAAGTCATTGTTTTCCACCAAGCTATCGTGAGCAACCGCCACCTATAATAAATCCGGAAACAACCCTGCAAAAGAAACGTACCACACCAACGGGAATACCAGAAAAAAGTATTATTATCATTACCAATTTTATGATGAACCTGGTCCGTAAAAAAAGAACCACCAAAATCAAACGAAATTTTGACCAAATCTCGTCACCAAATGGATGAGGACACTTTATACTTAGGTGTCTCACCTTTATACAAAGAAAACACATGATTCGGATACCAATTCTCAAGAATTCCACTCCAAATAATTTTTCCCCAGATATCAATTTCCAAATCCATTTAGCCAACAATGCCTTATTAATGGCGTGTGGCATTGACAACCGATATTTAGGCATCTCACGGCTGTTCTGAGAGCTGTTTTAGTTGTTTTGTTAGGGTTTTTGATTTAGCATTCTAACAATATTGGCCCAAAGAGAGAAAATGGTTTCCAACAAAAGAGAAAGCACATGAATATATTAGAAACTTACAAAGATATTATTTTCAAGAAGAAAAAAATATTGTATCTTTCAAATCCTTGATGTTTAGAGACATCCTTAAAATAAATGTTACCATTCTAGTATTTCCAAATACTCAACACTATTTGATATCAAATTATTAACCGTCTACCTCTAATCCTATAAGACATCCTTAAAATAAATGTTACCATTCTAGTATTTCCAAATACTCAACACTATTTGATATCAAATTATTAACCGTCTACCTCTAATCCTATAAGACATCCCCTCAATATAAACCCTAAGAAAGTAAATAAAGATCCTAAGGTGCGATGAAAGACCACCCAAGTACTACACTTCAAATAACACTTTTAACGTCGCATATGAAAGGAATGTAACCATGGTTACCGAAGCGTCGTAATGCATAATGACATGAAAAAATGTCACTTAACACCTCGATTAATGAAAAATTTATGGGTAAAGTTATTTGATTATGAGTTTGAACCCTAATATCTGTATTTTTATTATTTAAACAAATAGTGTCACTTACCTCTCGGTTTGCCTCACATGAATTTGTTTCTGATATAAAAAAAAGGTTGATAAAAAAAGGTTAAATAACTAAATGAGTTTTGCTCAAATAAATATTTAAGAACACACATCTTAAACACAGATAATTTTCTTCTCTTGCATTCATCTAAGTTGTCTTTTCTTGGATAATGATCTTGCAAACCATAAACAGGTGGATGTATATAGTTTCAATCACTTTGTGATGCTTCACTTGCTTCTTTGTATTCAGAAATATATTTTTATAATGGAAATTTTGTATTTTTCATGTGGATCACTAATGGTAGTGTCTTTGGCATTGATATGTCATGAAATGAACGACATATATTTTATCAACAAAATCACTAATGATTTTATATGTTTAATTTAGGTAAAATATTTTAACTCTCGTTTTAATAGAAAACTGAGGTAAATAACATTTGGTTTTTTACATTTCATTTATTAAAAAGATGATTACATATAAAAATAATAATGATAAAGAAAGGTTCCTCCTGTATTGTTGGTTCCTAGTTTTTTCCCTCGGTTATATGAAAAAATCGAGTTAATATGTGGTTTTTATATTATTTTTTTTAAAATTAAAACAATGCGCCTTGGAATCATATCATTAGAATGGTAATAATTATCCTTATTCAAAATTTAAGGTATCTTTAGATTTTTATGGAGCCTTGGAATCTAGTTTAAAAGTCTTTTCTTTTTATTCAAAAAATGTCAACAAAAATATTCTACGGAGATGAAAATCTTTTGTTCGTTATCAATGAAAAGTTTGTTTATTTCGATGAGTTGAAAGACCTAGATTTTTTTCTAATAAAAATTATTTCCAAGCATAAGTTGAAAGGTTACTTTGACATGCTTCATGGACCCATCGACACTAATCTCGTTACAGAGTTCTGGTTAAATGCTTTTGTTAGGTGATTTGGTGAAGATGTTGAGTCAATACAATCTAATATATGGCTTTCCTTTCACCGTTACTCCATCACTTATTTCTCAGACAATAAAGTTTAGAGAGAAAGGTAGTTATGTTGAACATTATAGATTCAACAATGTCTTCTCAAACCACCTTCTCCTAATTTATGTCAACTATATCCTAAATATTCAGCTAGTTATCTCCTAGTTATTTTAGAGGAAGGATTTAGGCAAGCATATTCATCTATCTCCTAAATATTTTTGCCATGTCTATGTGGTGCCTATTAGTGACCCAATTACAGATTGAGAGACCTGACAGTAGTTTTACACACTTAATCAAATTTTGCTTCAATTCATCCATAGATTCATGTAAGCTTCATGTTTACATTTTTTTATAAGCTATGATTCATTAAGTACAAAAGGGATACTTCAACCCACAAAAACAAGAGAGAGTTCAAAACTCTACACATCAAAACTCTACAGAACCTCAAATTCCAACTTCTAACACTAAAACAAAACACCTAGATAAAATCAAGAGGATGTTTTGACCAATCATACAAATTACATTTTACTCTTGAAGGAGAACAAATATCTAACCAACACCAAGAGGTAGTAACAATCATGTTGAACACAACGTCTTCATCCATAATTAAGTCGTTGAACAAAACTTGATTACGAGTCCACCATAAAACCCAAGCTGTTACAATCCAAAAGAAACCGGCTTTCGACTTCTGTTTTATCATAAGAAGCATCCACAAGGAAAAGGATTCGAGGACATTGTTAACACTCCTCTAAGATATACCCAACCAGCCCGCTACTTTAGCCGACACATATACCACCCGACTACAACCACAAAAGACATGATCCATATCCTCTACAAATTGAAAACAAAAAACACAAGAGAATTCATGAACGTTGGAGATTACTCCTCTGGCGGCTAGATTTTGTCTCGTAGGGAGCCTATAATGGAACAATCTCCATCTAAAGAGTTTCGCTTTAAACAGAACATTAGACACCCATAACACACGCAAAACGACCTTGAGACCAATCTCTATATCATCTTCTAGAGTAATAGAACATAAGTTGTTATAGAGCGAACATACAGTGAAACATAAACAGGTGTCAGAACTCCAAGACCAAATGTCACTCACTCCTTCAGTAGGCCGAATCTCTTAAAGTAACAGATAGAGTTCATCAAGAGATTCTTTGAGTGAGGGTGACACTTCTAATCCCATAACATTCAACCTATCCAACTTCCAAACCCATCTAGCTTCCTCTCATTTGCCCAACTCCCTAACCGAAAACCCTTTACCAACAGTAACATCGTACAAAGGTGCGAAATGGGAACTAAACGTAACACTTCTACCAAACCAACACGCATGCCAAAAATATAAGAGGGCACCGTCACCAAACTGCCAAGCAATGTTATTAATAAATGAAGCATTACTTGAAATATTACCAACCTTTTCAAGTCTTTCCACCAAAGAGACTCAAACTGCGAGTTTGAAAAACCAGAATTCAGAAAAACAAAATTCTCCAAATTTCCATACCTTGCAACTAAAAACGGCCTCCAAACTACATCATGGTCATTCACCAATCTCCACAGCCACTTGGATAATAGAGCTCTATTGAAAAGATTTAAGTTTTTCACTCCAACTCCCCCGTTTTCCTTCGGTCTGCACACCACTTCCCAACGGATCCACTAAATAAAAGAGGATTCCTTTGCACCAGCCCAAAAAAAAAATTCTTTGGATATAAATAATCTTCTTAACCACCTTGGAAGGAATGAGGTAGAACGAAAGAAAATGCACAGGCAAGTTATTCAAGTTCGAATTCAGGAGCATAACTCTTCCTCCCATCAAGAATAACCTATCCTTCCAAGACGACAATCTAGATTTAAGGGATTGAATGACCGATTGCCAAAACTCCATTCTTCTATGGTTACCACCAAGACTAAGGCCCATGAATTTCGAAGGAAAAATCCCAATCCTACACGCCATAAAATGAGAAGCAACAACTAGATTTTGACTATCCAGGCCCACCTCTAAAACTCTACTATTTGCATAGTTTACTTTCAAACCAGAAACCATTTCGAAGCCTCTCAGCATTGCTTTCATACCCCATATATTTGTGGTATAACCATTGCACACAAGGAGTGTGTCGTCTGCAAACTGGATAAGACTAACAACTCCCGCCCTGCAAACCTAAAAACCAGAAAAGAGTCCAATATTAGTTTCCCTATGAACAAGCTTTGTCAGTCCTTCTGCCACCAACATAAAGAGTAAGGGGGATAATGGTTCCCCATGCCTCAGACCCCTAGTTGCTTTAAAATCACCTATTGTACCGCCATTAATCAAGATCGAAATCCAATAGTTCATAATGGTACCATTCATCCAAGTTATCCAAATACTACTAAAGTTCATAGCTTCCATCGTTTGAATCAAGAATTTCCAATTTACTGTATCATAGGATCTAGAAAATCAACCTTAAATAAGAGACAATTCTTCTTTTTTTTCTCTTGGCATAATCAATAACTTCGTTCGCAAGGAGGATACAATCCAACAACTTCCTACCGGGGATGAAAGCGACCTGGGATTTAGAAACTAGTTTATGCACCACCAAACTAAGTCTCTTAGCCAGCACCTTAGAAATCAACTTGTAGACAAAACCCACTAGACTTATATATCTAAAATCCTCCATATCCAAATCCATATCTTTCTTGGGGATTAACACAAAAAACAAGGAGACCATAACTTTAGAGATGAATACAGACTTGTGAAAGTGATCAATCACATCCATGAATTATTTTCCCACAATCTTCCAGCAAGCCTTAAGAAATTCAACATTAAAACCATCAGGGCCAGGGATTTTATTCCCATCACACTCGTTGATAACTTCCAGGATTTCTGCTTCTTCGAACTTGGCCATAAGCATGGTATTGTCTACCACATTCAGCATAGGGTAATCCAACATCCTCATAACAGGTCCAGCAAGTGTTAGTGTTCATTCAAATGCTCATCGAGTCTTATTCAAGTCTAAAGAGGTCATATTTTCCTTTATTCGAGAGGATTCTCTTGAGAATAGGAGGATTGTTCATTTCGAAAAAAGGGATGTTTTTACTAAGATGGTTAGGGAGGTTGAAAAGTTTCAATGGTAGTTGGCTCTTTCAACGTTGGATGTTATAGGGGTAGTATAAAGAAGATAAATGTGAGGGAGGTGATCTAGGATTTTCATATACATTTTTTCCCTATTCAAGAGGTTAAGCTTTGGTGTGTCAATGATTTATTATTCAAATCTTTATATATATATATATATATATATATATATATATATATATATATATATATATATATATATATATATATATATATATATATATATATATATATATATATATATATAGAGAGAGAGAGAGAGAGAGAGAGAGATAGTTGGAGTTTATTCTAGGTAATGGGTATTGAATATATGACTATATACATAAAAGAGGGAGTTCAATTGATGGTTTCATAAAAGCTTGTGTTGAAAAATATTTAGAATTATTTTCAATGTTTAAATTCATTTAAAAGTGATTTTAGAAAAGTCGCGAAAAATAAAATGCATAAAGTAAAGAGTTAAGGGATAGATAGATAACACAAAGAATTATAGATGTCCGGTAAAAAAGAAAAGACTTAATCCTCTCCCCTAAGACTTGTTCTTGAAATTATTCAATAAAATTATGAGTTTTTAGCATGTTAAACTCTCGAACCCCCTTATATAATGAAATTACGTTTATTGCTAACCTCCAATCAAAGAGCAAAGAAAGAGATTAACGATGAGTCTTCTTCCAAACAAGACATGAAGTTGTTAGTCTTCAAGATTTAAATTGACATTTTACATGAGTTGATCTCGAACTTGGGTGAGATTTTAATACAGGAAGAACTCACAAACCGAACTAGGGTTTTGACAGGCTGACCTCGAACATAGAAGATTATATATCGGGCTTATGTCCAACATTAGAAAGATTTTAAGCAAGTTGAACTTACGAACCAAACTATGGTTTTTAAAAGAATAACCACACACCAATGTGAGATTTTATATGGGGTTGATCTCAAACCAATGGAAACTTTTATACGGGCTGAGCTTTCGAACTGAAACATTAGGCTCTATTTTATAAAATTTGCTAATAGCTAATAGTTTGTAGTTTATGACTCATACACAACAAGTGATATCTTGTGAATGATATCTAATAGTTGATAACTCGTGGTTGATAAGTTAATTTGAGTGTTTGATAAATTAGTTGTTACACAAGTTGATAAATACAAAATAAAATAAAAGGACATTCTTAATTCACTAGTGCAAAGTGAGGAATATAATTTTAAAATTTATACTCTTTATACTAAAATCGGATGTAAATAAGAAATACGGTGGCAAATTTGTAAATAAATGTCCTTTTAAGTAGTAGCACGTGACAATAGACACCTTATTTTTGAAAAAGTGTGTAAATTAATAACATTATTATAACAAATTAAAATCATTATTATAATAATATCTCTATTATTCATGTTAATAGAGATATTATTATAATAATGATTTTAGAAAGCACTTTACCTTTAAAAATGCTTTCTAAAGTAGGCCTTTAGCAGCGCTTTTAAGCGTTGTTAAAGGTAAAAAAAAAGTGTTGACTTAGTCCTTGTTTGACATAGTGAGGATGACATAGATGAAGAATTTTTGGAGGGTTTATATGTGATGAATTTCAAGAGGACTATATGGATGATGAATTCCAAGAAGAACAACTTGAATGAGTTGGATGATGTCTTTTTCTTGGCTAGTAGTTGAAAGCATTAAACTTGAACTATATTTCTTGTTATTTTTCCAGGGTCATACTTTAAAGTATTAAACTTATTATTATAAGTAATGTTATGTTAGACATTTCATTTATTAGCTACTATCTTGAATTAATGTTTGAACTTTTTTTTTTAAAATTATAATACAACTTTTGTGGATGTACAGTTAAAGTTGATCTTGTTTAAGTTATAATCTACATATTTTGAAGCTAGTCATCATTGACTATAATATTTAGAAAATAATTACAAAATTTTATATTCTATGGGGACACTATAAAAATAATCCTCCTGATTCAGAAGGTGGGGACACTGTAAAAACAATAATCTTGATTAAGAAGGTGGGGACACTATAAACACAATCCTCATGATTCAGAAGGTGGAGACATTGTAAAACAAGCCTCATAATTTTACGGGGACACTTTAAAAACACTCCTCCTGATTTAGATTTAAGACAATGCTTACTAATTATAGTCGCATATGACAACACTTAACAAACATCGCCTCAAAGACTACGAATAATTGTCTCATATTTCTTTTGTGGCAACACTTAAAAAACGTCGCCTTATAGGTCATAGATAATCGTCCCATATTCTCTTTGTTTAGGCGATGTTTTTAAAAATCGTGCCAAAAGATCATGAAAAAACGCCGCCTTAGACAATAAGTAACGCTTGCACAGAAGACACGTAGAAAATTTCCCAAATTCTTTTAGGCAACATTTTCCAGAATTTTGGCAATATTTTTCAATTGTTGTTGGAAAGTCTAAATGTTGTAGTGAATTATATAGCAAATATTCTATTGGGCCTGAACATCTGAATTGAAACCAAACAAATTTCATTTTAATGCAGATTTGTTTTTTATGCATAATTGATCTGCTATATATTAATTTCCGCCAAAAGATTTGTTCTCATTTAATTTAATTTGGTCTTGGACAATCTTTTTAGCCAATCTTTCTTAAAAATATATGCTAAAAGATATAACTCATAAATGATAAATCTTATTAGAAACAATCAAACTCACACACATATTTACTCATGTAACTTGACTTACTGAGATCGGATGTCGAACCTCATGCTGAAACCTTTGTTCCACATGATGTTTTTTCACATTTTAATTCTTGTGTTGATGATGTTGTTTTATCTAAAGCCGCCAATTAAAGAAACAACCATTTTATTATTATTTTTTATAAAAATATAAAATAATTTTATATGATATTTATTATAATTATTAAAAATATGATTAATATCATGTTACCTTCCAATAATAAGCTATTTCTAGTTTACTTTCTGTAAAAAGAAATTATGATTCCTTTATTGATTCCCAGATTTTATGTTCCTTTTTGACAAGGAATAAAATAATATTAATTCTAATATATATAATTAATTACTTTAGAAAAAATATATTTTTTATTTACAATATTAGTTTTTAAATATAATTTAATAAGTTTTTTAATACTAATAAAAATAAAAGTTATAAAAGTGAAATATAAAAAAAATAAAAAATTTAGTTATATTAATATTTAATATTTAATATAGAGAAATTGAATATAATAAAATCCCAATTTTTAATTAAAATTCAACTTAAACATAACAAATAATTATATTAATATGCTATGAGAATTTATTATTATTAGAATAAACAAATCACATGTAATTCATATGGATTAGTCATAATTGATAGCTCACATTTTAAAAGTTTTGATTAAAGAAAATACACTTAAATTATTAATTGATCCTGTAATTTGATATATTTATCTTTTTCGTACATGGATTTCTTATAAAATCTTTTAATGTTAAATCCTATCTAATTTTAATTATTAAAATTAAAATTTGCAGGAAATATATAAGTTTCCTACCGATCTTCTTACAAATTTTCATGATGTAGATTTTAATTTTAGAGATTAAAATCAAATAATTTTTAAACTTAGAAATTATTTCAAAAATTAAATAAAGGGATAAATCAAAATAAAAACACGTTATTTTATGCTAACCAATTGATTATTTAAAACAAAAACTCTAGGAATTTTGTATTATGTATGTGTTGCCATTGAGGCTATATCTATGTTCATATTCTTGACTACGTTTATGATATATTTATACATGGCTTTTCATTACTAAAAGATTGTATAATTATGAATTATACATGGCTCCTGCTGTCCATTAATCAACGAAATTTAAAAATATGCAAAGTTCGAACAAAGATGATATATATTTGACATATTACAAATGATAGCACATTCATCACTTTCACTTGAAATAAAATTCGTCATCACATATACAAAGATGATACACAATAACCACAACAGATTGATGACTATTTGTACCTCTTATTTTATAACAAACATTGTTCAGTCATTAAACTTATTACTTTGAACGTGCATCATCTATTATGGTTTCATCAGTTGCCATTGTCGGAAGCACCGCCACCGTTGTATCCACCACCGCCATGACCATAACCACCACCGCCATGACCGTAGCCTCCACCATAGCCTCCATGACCGTAACCTCCACCTCCATGACCATAACCACCACCACCATGACCATAGCCTCCACCATAGCCTCCATGACCGTAACCTCCACCTCCATGACCGTAACCTCCATGACCGTAGCCTCCACCATAGCCTCCATGGCCATAGCCTCCATGACCATAGCCAGAACCATAGCCTCCATGATTATAACCTCCACCACCATAATATTTGGCATCATTTACTTCATTTGAATTTTCAACAACTTCTGTATATACAACATTATGTTAATTTAAATCATAAATTTATTTTACATTACGGCTATAGATATCAACTTGTTTACATATAAGTTAGAAAGAAATCTTCAAGATCATAAAATACCCTAAAATGTTCATGCAAATATAACATATGTATTCATAATGATGTATAGCTTGCTCACCCTCTTTGGCATTAGTGGATGTCTCAGCTAATTCTCTAGCTGACACCTCAGAGGAAATAACAAGAACCATGGCCAATAGACCAAGGATGAGGAAAACGTTTTTGGAATCCATTGTACTCAACTCAAGACCAGTTGAAATGTGATATATGGTAGAGAAGGATGAGAAAAATAGTAAGAAAGTGTGCTCTATATATAATGGAAGGAAGTAGGAATCAATACGGAACCATTACTTGGTAGTTGAGAAAGAGTTAATCAGTATTAATTCAACCTTATCTCAAATTTGAAATAGTTGCTTGTTGATCTTGATTGATTTTGAGTAGCTTTGAAATCATACCTACTTGTAGTCAACACTAGCTATCTCGTGGAGCTGGACCAAGGCACATGCGCTCCTTTTGTTCTAACCATATTGGTATTCCAATTTCGGTTGATATTCAAAATACTATACACTTTTATGTTACGCGACTCAAGTGCTTCAAAAGCTTTTTCATCTCCGATCATCTCCCACCTCATTTCTCTCTAGCCCTAAGTTCATCCTATCACCTTTCTCACAAAAATCATGCATTCATGGTTGGAACTAGACAAGGAACCAACACTTATAGAAAAGATTAGAAAACTATAGAAGAACCCAAGCATGTAATTTACATAAATGAAAGGAGTTGTTCTAGGAGGGATGGAGTAACACCCTATTTCCCCGACTCGACATTTTAATAAAATAATTCAATGTAATTTAATAAATAGAATGTCATGCTTTTTCACCATAGCATAAAAGAACCAAAATTAACGCTTTTAAAAATAAACAGCAGAAAAACCAAAAATTTACCGTATATCTTGTTTAACTTTAGTTACTTTTTATATGAAGGGTGAAACTTTATGTTGGATTATGATAGGCAGTCCAGAAAATCCATTTGAAAAGTCATAAAACCCTTCTGACCGAATGATTATTTAATGGGTTAATTTTCTTTATTTGGATTTTTCTTAAATTTTATTTATTTTTCTTCAAGTGAGTTGAGTCCAGAGTTGTAGCCTAATTATGCATCTTGGTATTTAAGGACTGTTGTCCCTTGTATTGAGGCAAAAAATTAATGACAAATTATCTTTCCTTTCATTTTTTTTTGTGTATTTGTCTTTATGAGTAAACCCTAATTTCTTGGTAGTAGTAGAGCTAGCTATCATTGGTGCTTTTATCTTTACCCTAAAATGCCTTCCAAAATCACAAATCACACACCTAAAGACTTGGATGACACTCTCCAAGCCACTAATCAACGCATTGAAATCCTAATCTCTACCCATGAAAATCTTGAATCCTCCATGAAAGCTAATAATCATGTTGTTGCTTTACAACTTGGTCAACTCACCACAAACCACAACAACTTGGAGACAAAAATGAACAACAATTTTGCTGCTCTAACCACCCTCATGACTCAACAATTTTCTGCCATGAATGTTGTTGCAGCTGTTGTTGCTGTCATACCCAGATCTACTCCCATTTCCACACCCAGATCTGTCATAGGTAATTCTACTATTCCTTTAACTAGTTCTTAGAATTATGATTTGTTCCTTCTATGGAACCATGTTTTGCAGGCCAGTGATCAAGAAATATCTCAACTCTTGAATATGATTTTGATGATGACAACCAAACAACTTAAGTACAAGCATAACAAGCAGTTAAAGATGCAATAAGATTGAGATAAGACTTGTTGATTTTTGATCATCCAATGAGTGACACCTAAATGGACTATAACTCAAGCCTCATATTAAAGTAAAGTTCAAGCAAGTGTCTACAATATGGAACTAGTTGACAACCCCTGAAGTGTGTGAAATCTCCTCCTGGCGCGTCTAGGTGAATAAACATTGTAAAAGCACAAGGGTTATCTCGTAAAGTTTACTGGTAATCACACATGCGCGTGTGCACACATTCATACACACATACACACACAAACTAAAACGAGATTGAAAAATCATTTTTCTCAAGAAAATCTTTCTAAAATTGTCTTAAAGTCATGCCAGATAAATCGGGAACTGTCACAAAAGTTTTGGACAATTTTTTATATTGGCCAACAGATTGACACTTATACACAATCGATTAGGTTAGTGCAAAATTGTCCCTTCAACGTTAAGTACAATATATTAATGAATGGTAATGACTATATATTTTTTTTTTGTCATTTAAATTTTTCTAATTGATTAATTTTAAGCCAACCAATTGATTGTTGCATATGTCAATCGAATGGCTTATCAATTATGGCCCCGAAATATTTCCTTTTTTGTGCCAATCACTATCCTATAAATAGAGGTCATTTCCCTCATATTTTCACATCTATAAACATTAATTATCATACATCACTCCTCTCTCTCTCTAAAATATATTTTTGACTCTCTCACTTAAATTTAACGGAGTGCTCTCGAGATATTTATTTTACAAACGAGGCATTTGTTTTATTTTTGAAGGGTAGTATTGTAAATTCACCAAATAACATTTGTTTCTACCTTGGTTGAATAATTTATCCAATTATAGTTTATTTATTTTGGATAGAAGCTAAACCCTATAAAAAAATTATTTGGGGATTTAACTACTAAGTCATTGGTTCGGTTCAAAGGCTCTACACATTCAAAAGTCTTCATTAGTTTGAGATCAACTCTGTATTAAAATCTCAAGTTGGTTGGTGTTTATCATGTGTAAAAAATATATTTTGTTAGAAAGTTAAGCCTGGTGTTAAAAGCTTATTAAGGTTGTAGATGAGCTCAATATAAAATCTTCTTGGTTTCTGAGTTCATTCTGGATAAAAAGCTCGCCTATGTTCAAGATTAGCCCATGTAAAATCTTGATTTCAAGCTTGAATACTAACTTCCCTAAGTTTCTATTTGGAAATAATATTAATCGTTTTGATTCAGCGTTTGGAAGGAAGACTCGTTATGCCTTTCCTTGTTCGTTGTTTGGTTGAAAGTTAGTCACAGACTCAATTTTTATTATATAAGGTGGTTTGTGAGTTCACCTACTAAAACTCTAAAGTTTATTGGATACACTATAGAAATTTTTTTGGGGAGAAGATTAGGTCTTTTTCTTTTTTATTGAACCTCTATAACTTATAGTGTCATTTCTCTATCCTTTAACTGTTTAATTTATGCATTTTATTTTTCGTTGTTTATCTCTAAAGGTTTTTCTAATTTTTTAAAACTCTGAAATAGATCTTAAAATATTTTCAAAATCAAACTTTTCTTAAACACACTATTGACCCCTTTATTGTGTGTGTAGTCACACGTCCAATAAGTTCTATTAGAGTCTAAATCGTGTTTAAGGACTAATCATCTCAGGAGGAAGAACACTTCAAATGCACTCTTGAACAGAGGATTTTTCCTAAATACACCATGATTTAATGGTGCTCGGTTTGAAATATGCAAAGTTATATTTAGATTTTTCATACAAAGTATTAATCGTGAATTGTGGGAAATTATAATCAACGGTCAGTTTATTTCTACACGCCAAGTAGATGGAGAGGTAGTTGATAAACCTTATTTTCTTTAGACCAAAGAGAAAAAGAGAAATTTTGAATTTTCTTTCAAAACCAATTGTAATTCCATTAGATGATGGTAAATTCTTTTATGTTTATAATTGCAAAATTGCCAAGGTAATGTGAGATACTCTCAAAGATATTATATTAGAACATTTTTCAAAACATAGAAGTGTTATAAATTATATTAGAACGTTTGTCACTAATCAATATCTAAGATTAATGAATTATAAGTTTAATCCAATTCTTAAATCGAAAGATGGGATCCTTCATGAATTTCAGGAAAAATCAAGAAACATATGAAGTAATCTCATGTGTAAGAAGTATATTCTGGTTGAATCTTTGAAAGAAGAAAAGAAAAATAGACATCAACCTCTATGATAAAAATAGAATAACCTTCTTCTAGCGATGCATATGAAGTTTTCTTAAAAGGTATCCTACGAGGAAGATATATAATTATGAGGTAACTAAACCATCATATAAGCAATTGTTTAAAGTCATTGCTAAGTTAATAGAATAAAATTAAAAAGTGAAACTTGTACATTAAGGAATATTTAGGGTTTCTTGAAGAAATTAATAAATTTGTTAAGTTAGAAATAACTAAATTTAGAAACTCAAAAGAAACTTGTGAGATTTGTGTCTTTTTGGAAAAAGAAGTAATTGACTTGCATGAAACCGTATGAAAATTTACCAAAAGGAAAGAGAACCTTGACTTGATAATATCAAGTTAAAAACCTTCCTTAAATAAAAATGGATAAGGATTCAAAATATTTAAAACACATAGCAAGTGTTTAAGTCATAAGAAAAATAATCATCCAATTTATAAATGCACACACTACAAAAGAACTCTCCATTTAGAGCCGTTATGTTTTGAAAAATTGAAAAGGCCTAAAGGTAATAGTCCTAGACCTTCTGGAAAAACTAACACACTTGGCGTGTAGAACGGAAACAAAATATTTTCTTTTTCTTGGTATCCCCATTGGTTCAAACCCCAAAAGGATTGCAACTTGGTCACCTCTTTTGTCGAGATTGAAAAAGAGATTATCTTGTTGGCATGGAAGATTTTTAAGTTTTAGAGGTAGGATCACTCTACTCAAATCGATTCTCAGTAGTATCCCTTTTTTCTCTTATCTTTTTACAAGGCTCCGGTTAAGGTTAGGAAGGATATAGCTAAAATCCAATATGATTTTCTATGGGGGAGTTCTAGTGTGAAGAGAAGGATTCATTGGGTGAGGGGAGAGGTGCTTACTAGACCTTATTTGGAAGGAGGTTTTAATCTTAAAAGCATTGAAGATTTCAATTTGAGCCTTCTCCAAAAGTGGAGGTGGAGGATTTTAAGAGGATCGGAGGATTTATGGTACAAAATGTTGAATGCTAGGTACGAAGATATTATACTTTTTATGGCGGGGTGTGAGTTTTTTACTTCGATTTGGAGTTCTTTTTCGTCGTGGTGGATCGATTTAGTTTCTTTGGGTAGGAAGTTTCAAGAAGATGTTTTCGTGGATAATAACCAATTTCATTTGGGAAACGGGTTTCATATACCGTTTTGGCAAGGTAGATGGGTGGGGGAGGAGAGCTTGAAGGAGAGGTTTCCAACATTATATTTGCATTCGAAGCTTAAAGGAGTGTCGGTCGGAGCTATGGGTGGTTGGAGGGAAGGGATTCGGGTGTGGGGAGATTTTGGATTTTCTAACTCTTTTTCCTTTTTTGTAGATGAAAGTACTAATGTTGAAGGCAATATTATCACTCATTTTGTTTCGCACGGGCAACTCGGTGTCTTCACCGTTGACGAAGGGAGTAACAACATTTTTGGCGGTTTGAGTAACGTTGAGGGAGCTGTTTCCATTTCTCTTTCTGCTACTGTTCTGATGTTGTCCGGAAATTTTCAGGTTTTGGAGCACCTGTCTCAGCAAAACAGCGGGAATTTTTTCCACAGTTTTCCTGCATCAGCTGTAGCTACTGTTGCTGGTTCTGTGAGATCGCAGGCCCAGGTTTTACCGTCGTTTCAATTCAACAGAATGCGTCCTTCTATTTCCTACTCGTCTGCTACAAATAAAGCTTTTGTTTCTGCTGGTCTTATGAATCCGCAGAGGTCTGCTCGCATTTCTGCGTGTTCCCATTCAGATTATTCTACTGTTGTCCCGGTTTCTTCGATAGCAGATCTCTCTAGGGAGGCTTTTGTAAAAGAGAGGGATTCATTTATTGGGCTGATGTCGAACATTGTTCCAGACTATAAAGTGAAGGACCGGGTTTCTTGGCTGCTGGAGGATGATCTGGATTTTTCGGTGAGCTCTTTGTACCGAAAAATCCTTTCGTTAAAAATTCTGTTTGGTCCGAATAACTGTAGCGACATAGTTTACGATTTGTTATGGAAGGTGGTGGCTCCTATGAATATCAAGGCTTTTGGATGGAGATGTTTTTTGGATAAACTCCCTACAAAAAATCATCTTTCTTTTAGAGGTATTCCTTTACCGTCGAACAATCTGAATTGTGTGTTTTGCAACCGTAACCTGGAATCTATTGATCATCTTCTTCATTCGTGTTCGGTGAAAAAGTTGGTTTGGACCGATATATCGGATTGTTGGGTTACTCGGGTAGTGGGAGTAACGACATCAAAGAGTCTTTTTTTGTTATGGCACTCTTTTAGTAAAAACAGTCGGGTGAAGAAAGGTAGGGAAAATATCGCGTGGTTGGCAATCTGTTGGAGTATTTGGTTATTTCGGAATGACGTCATTTTCAACAATGCGGGGTGGAATGTGGTAGACATTGTTTGGAAAGTCAAGTTTTTCTTGTGGAAGTGGTTGCCCATTGGAGAAATTACATATTCCAAATGCAATTTTTACGATTTTAACAAAGCTCCTTTGTTATATCTAGCTTAGATAGCATTTGGTAGGTAATTTTTTAGTGGTTTTGTGTTTATTGTCGCTCCTTTGTTGTATACAGGTTGAGTACCCTTTCTACTCCCGTTTTTAATATCACTTGATTTTAAAAAAAAAAAACACTTGGACCCAAGAAAATTTGGGTACCAAAGGTGAATCATTAGCGTTTTACCTGTATGTGTTGGAGCATGCATGAAGCTTTGAGATTGTTAATGGAGTTGTGAAAAGTAAACATTATGAACTCTTTGTTGGAGTTACTTTCAAGCATTAAAATTTATGAACTCTTTGATCCAAGAATATTCAATGATGGTGAATTTCAACAACAATGATCGAAGCATGTGTTTTTGAGAGGATATCTCAACATCCATGATCCTTAGTGATCAGTTAACCTCATAATATATTGAGTGGATATGTCTCTAATAGACATATCTATCTTGTTGTTTAAGTCAACTCTCGTATCGAACAATACATAGAGAAAGACACACTATAATGTGAATTAATCGTTTTAATGATTTGACATGTCATTTTTGCTTGCTTGGTGCCATAGTGGCAACGCCACATATTAAATAAAAAATTCACATGTGCAATAGGGGATTGAAACAAAAAATAATTCAAAAGTTTGTTTGTTTCAAAGTTTAAAAAAATATTCTTAGGAATATAGTTATGGGAAAGGAATATTCTCATGTTCGATTCCAGATTTAAATAATTATTTCAAAGAAGTTTTTATTCACAAAAATTTTACTTACTCATTATTCTTCTATTTTTATTTCAATGCTTAAAAAGTGAGAATATAAAATTCTCATAGAAATAGGTTTAGTCAACTATAACTTCTCATTGCCACTCAAATTTATTATTATTTTTATTTCGTTTAATTAAAATTTTGAACTAGACAAATTCATTACATGAAAATTACGTTTTAACCTCAATAGAATAGCGTCAGTCCCGACCTCGATGCTAATAGTGTTACTTATATGTCTCAATAAGTCGACGCTACTAGCTAAACAAACACTTGTTGTATTTCTAGATACTAGCGTCGGCCTAAAATGATGCTAATCATGAATTTCATTTATTTCATTATAAATTCATTTAATGTTCATTTATTTATTTAATATTGTATTTATTTATTTTATTAGTGTCGACAAGACGCTTATATTAGTGCGAAAAATATTCCAAGGAGCACATATATTCATTTCCCATCGTAATTTTCTTTCTTTTTCTTTTACTATTTTAAAATTTTATATCAATAACAACACATAAATTATTAAACTATAACTTAACAAATAAATAAATAAAACTTTAAACTAAAACTAAATTTATAAAATTCCTAACTTCCAACAAATTTTCTTAAAGTTTATTTTTAAAAAGATTAGATAAAACTTAATAATATATATATATATATATATATATATATATATATATATATATATATATATATATATATATATATATATATATATATATATATATATATATATATATATATATATATATATATATATATATATATATATATATATATATAATATAAGATAGTAACAAAATGTAATAAATCAAATTTATAAAATAAAATCAAAATTATAAATTAATAAATTAAAAGTAAATAAAATTTATATTATACAAATATTATAAAATAAAAATAAAACTAAATATAACAGAGAAAAAATTATATATGAATAAAATAAAATAAAATCACAACTAAATTAATACAATAAAATTGAAGCAAAAAGAAAAAATAAGTTGCCTTCCTAACGAAAAAGAAGACCGAAGATTCTCAGTCTCCTAATCGCAAACACACGAACCATAGCTTCTCTCATTTGTTCTTCTCACAATCGTTTATTATGTGTTCCTCATTAAGAAGCTTAAAAAAATTATCATAATTGTTCCTCTCAATCACTTGTTTCAATCGTTCTTCATTACCGAAGTTTCAAAAATTCTTTTGCGTTTCTTCATTAACGATTTCGTTTCCAGAGTTTCAGGTAAGCTCTTCCATCAAAGAACATATATATTTTACATACCTTTCATTACTCATTCTAGTGTCCATCTAAATATTCTTGGTCATTACGATGATGACTCTAATGAGTAATCAGTGGATCTAAGGGAAATGAATGATAGATGTTGAGTTATAATCAGTTGGTCCCACCATGTCATCTCCTACATGTATTTTGCTTTTAAAGAATGATATTATCCTTAGTTTTAGCTAATGAATTTTGCTATACATTATTGTCATCTTAGTTTTAGTAATTTTTCAAATTAATGTGGATTTACACCAATTTGATATTTTGTATTGGCATTTTGATGAAAATTTGACATCTTTATGTAGCAATATTGTGGATTTACACAAGTTTGATATATTGTGTCAATATTTTGATGTAACTTTGATATTTTAATTAATGTAACAATATTGTGGATTTGCACAAGTTTAATATCTTATTTTGGTATTTTGATGTGATAATATATCAATGAATAATATGAAATTAAATATCGGTTTCAGTAAATATCATGTAGCAATTAAACGTGGTTTTAAACAGGTTTCAATAAAAAAAACAAATGGCAAGAAAAAAAAAACAAAAACCAATAATGTTGGTTATAACATAGATTGTGATGTCACTCAAAACCAACACTAACTCATTGAAGATAATATTTAAGTGTCACTATAAATCGATGTTATATAAAACATATCGTTGACTAAAGCTAACACCACGTATTAAAAGTGATTATAACATAGTGTCAATTTTTAATTTTAGTGTCACGCTAGCGTTCCTTAAACTCGTTCCTCAAGGTAGCATCGCCTCAAAGTTACACTTTGCTACCACCTTTAGGGGTCCGCTCCGACCCCGACGCTAGGTTGTAGCTAACCTCTTTTAGTTTTGTTTTAATCCGTTTAGCAAGGGATTTTAGCCAACGCTAAAACACAGTTTTCTTATAGTGATTTTACAATTATAAATGTTTATGAGTTATTATTTTGGTGTTAAAATTTTGATGTGTTTGTTCAATGGATTCAAATTATATTCTCAGAAATGTGAGGTTAAAAATCCAACATTTCCATGTTTGTTCAAGTTTTAAACTGATGCCCAAACACTTTTTATTTCAAAGATTATCATTTACTTATGGAATTTTAAATATTTATTCTCAAAAAGTGGATATCTTATATTCCCAAGAAAATAAAAAATAATGAATTATAACTACTCAATTCTATATTATTTTAACACACTTTTTTATTTATTTTTATTTTTTAATAGACGATGATTCAATTAAAGGTTATAAGTGATACTTTGTCCAAAAATAAACAGAAAACTCTACCTCTTAAAATAAAGTAGAGGTAGAGTATTCCAAACCAAAAAATTACAATGATCTGCTACTTTACAACACAAACGTAACCAATATCACGATCTAAGAATAATAGCCTACAAACAATACACAAAACTAAACTCTTCCTGCTTAAAAACGATTGCATTCCTCATCAACCAAATAGACCAAACTGACGCTAACCAAATGATACCAGCTATCAATCTTTTCAGCTTAGATTTCACATTTTTGCAATTATAGAAAAACTGCACAAACTCACAAGAGTTAATTCAAACTCGGTTCCAACCCACTCAAAGACCTTCCTCCAAATATGTGTCGTAAGCGAGCAATGAGTAAAAATATGTGAAATAGTTTCCTACTCCGAATTACAAAAGGCACAATGCAAATCCCTTAAATTTGTTAGAATAAACATTTTAAACAAAAGATATTTAGTTGGGATTCTACCATTCAACATCATCCACCCAAATAAAAGCACATTAGACAGCAATTTCAAATCCCACAAATGTGTCGCTCCCACCAAATGACACAGGGCCAAGAGGGGTACAGACGCGAACAATCGGCGAAAGAGAGAGAACACACAAGGGTGAACTCAGAAGACAAGAGTCGCCAGCTAGGCATTTTTATCCCGGAGGAAAGGTAATGCTGCATAGACCTGAGAAAAGATATGGACAAGACGGTTGCGAACCAGAGAGACTGAGAAAAGGGGTTGGTTACAACCTGGGAAGGTATTAGCACCCAGATTGTCCGCCGTACTCGACGGGATCCACGCTTAAAAGATTTGTGTTTTAAAGGGGTAGTGTCAGTGCAATCTGTGTATCAAAGCTGGAAAGAATGCAAGTGTCAGTGCAAAAGAAAAGTGAAGTGTACAAGAGAAGTGTCAGTGTAAGAACAAGAATGGAATGCTCAAGATTTTGAGGCTAAAAGAATAATACTGGAAGGAGGGGGAATATACAGAGACTTTTGTTCGATAACCGTTAAGTTATGCCTACGTATCCTCTCGTGCAATGAGGAAGTCAGAACACCGTAGTTCGACCCAAAGAGACTGAAAGATAAATTAACTTGTGAACTGCTTACTTATCTATGCTCAAGTGTATGACCTGTCTGGCTCAGGTGCAAACTGTCTTGCATTAGACGGAAGAAGCGGGTTCTCGCTTATGAGTGAATGAGGTGAGAAAAGAATCCCGGAGGAGACGATTATTGTTTGTTTTTTGTGTTTTCAATCTTTTATTGCTTTTGAATTTGTCATAAGAAAATGAGCTTAAGCCTAAACCAAGGGTTAGTAAGCTCATCACATCCTCCCTCTGATTAGGGGTAATGAGAATACCTTAAGCATGAAGTAAACACCTCACACTTAGTCACCATGATGTAGGATTAAGATCATTAACCCACTTGTAATTATTTAGATGTTTTTGTGGTTTTTGTTTAGTGTCAAGTAATGAGTTTAAGCCATAATCAAGGATTTAATGGACTCATTACACCATCCTAATAGAAGGATAATAGATGAGAACCTTTAAGCTGAGAAAGACTCCTCAACTTAATCCATGATTAGGGATTAACCTCATGACAAAACAAAGCCTTTATTAAATGGATTTTAGTTAATGATAATATTAAGAAGTGAGTTTTATGGTTTGTAAGACAACTTGAGGGGGACTTGTCCATTAACACTAGGGTTAGTCCTTCTTAACCAATAAAGGAAGAATTAGAACCCTAATGCAAGGCCCAAGTTATAAGCTATTGTCTTAGTGATTATTAAGATGGATTGATTAAGAGGTTTAAACAAATTAAGGGCTTAACACTTAGGATTAAAATTATACACTCCATCCTAATAGAAGGATGCAGGCATAACCCTAATCACAAAGTCTTAAAACCTTAAAGGTTTAGTCTCTGATTATGAGATGAGAAAAGAGACACAAAGAAGACACAAAGGTAAAAACTAAAGGGGGACTAATCAAAACCCTAATTATTGTCATGCTTGGTTGTTCCTAGGGTTAATGAGGTTTACAAGAAGATCTTCAGAGAAACCACCAGGAAGGAAGCAGATGAAAGGAGCAAGAAGCAAAGAGAAGCAGAACAACTTGCTTCACTTAAGAAGACAAGTTGCTTGAAGAAAGAAAATGAGGAGAGATCATGAATGAGAAAGCTCACTCTAATACAAAAGTAAAATGCAGCAATGAATGCATAAGAGAGATGAGAAGATATTGTGAGAAGTGAAGGCAAATTCACTTCTCAAAACGACTTACCACCTGAAAAGTTAGCAAAAGAAATGGAATGCAATGCAAATGAGATGAAATGCCATGATGCAAACCAAAACCAAAAGCATAAAAATGAAGTTAATGATGCTAAGGGATGATGTAAACACAAGACAAGAGATGAGAGTGATCAAACAGGCATAAGGATGCAAAGGAGGCATGCTTTGAACCATAGAAGTTCATGAATGTTTATGAAATGAAATGAACATATGACATGGCAAAGGAATGATGCAATGATCAAACATGATTCTAATATGTCCTAAGATGTATTATGAATCATGAGGATGCACAAAATGTCATGGCAAGTCATTGAATGCAAACAAATAAAAGATGGATGCAAAGGAAGGCACAAATTAGGGTTTATGATCAACACACAAAGCAAAATTCAAAATCAGAAGCAAATGATATGATAAAGAATTGAAAATGCCATCAAAGATACCTTAAACCTATACAAGTTCACTGTCTAAAGGAGGGGATCTATCTCTTAACCTAGTGAAAGTTATGAATTTCTCAAGATGGCTAGGGTTTTGGGGTGCCTCACAATGAAAAATGCAAAACAAATTGAAAATGGGAGATCAATTCAAACCAAATTTTTCCTATAAACTACATGCCATGAAGGATACAATGCAAGAAGAATCATCATCAAACTCTCAAAGGTTAGGCAGAATGGATTTTTCAAAGTTTGTACAAAAATATTGCCTTAAAATGGATTTAATTCCAAAGAAAATGATCAAAATGCATCAAGAACCAAAAATAAATTTGTTTTGAGAGTTGGATAATGTTTCTAAATGTTTTTAAATGCAATGTGAATTTTTTGGTGATTTTTAAATACCTAAATGCATTTTTAATTAATTAATTTTCATTAACTAATTAAAAATAAACATTTAAATGATTTAAAAATAATTTTTAATGCAAAAAATAAAAATAAAAATATTTTTGGGTTCTAAAAAGTAATAAAAGGTTTGACAAAAAATTTCAGAATTTTTTATCTATTTTTGCTATTTTTAATAAATATAAGAAATAAAATATAAAGAAAATAAAATAAAAATGAGCAGTATGCAATATGAGTGGCTCAGATGGAAAGTTGAGAGATCCAAAGGTCCTGCGTGCAAGTCAAGCTGACCCAAGGTAATCAGAATCTAAGGCTGGGTTTTAAAGTTTCTAAACGCGCGCAATCTGATGGCTGAGGTTCAAAGTTGACTTAATTAATTATGTTTTACTTAATTAATCAGGATTAGGGCATAATGAGTCATCTGGACCGTTCACATGCACGCGGGAAACAAGATCCTAGGGATAGAATTCAAAGTTGTTTAATTAAACAGGTTTAGCCCTAATTAACTTCAGGCGACCGGAGATGAGCTCTGGTCGTCTTCTCCGACAGGGCAAAAACCCTAGCTTCCTCTACAGGCTACCCCAAACTAAATTAACTGCCCAGAAACATTCCCCTCCCCAAACTAAACCTAAATCCAACATCAAAAGCCATTTATCAAGCAAGAACAAAGAGAAACGAAACCAAACATATTCACGGGCAAAATTTCAGAGTTTGCATACAGGGTGGTTTCTCAACCATTTTCAATAATAATCATATCCCCACGACCAGGGGAACTCAAGGAATCATAAATGAACTAAAAAACAGGCTTCTGCGAAAAAAGTTCATGAAGTATACCTGAGATTGAACCTTCTGGTTCTGGGCTTTCTGGACTCTCCTTTGTTGCAAATCCCCTCCTATGAACCTCTGGATGATGAAATGAGGCTTAGAATGAGTTTGTATGGCCTGGTTTGAAGGTTTTGGTTCTGGTGTAGCAGATTTGGAGAGTTGGGTATGTGATGTTTCAGACTATTCCAGAGGGTGCTTCTTGTTCTATGAGTGATTTGTGGTTTGTGGGTGAAGAAATTTTGGATGTTTGAAGGCTGTGTTGAGAGATTCGAAGAGGGAAAAGTTTTTGACAGTTTTTGTGTATGCTGCAATGTGTGTGCTTTCTTGCTTGTGTGTGTTGTGTTTAGGGTTGCTTGATGTCCACATATCATACTCTGATTGGGCAGAGAGTTGGTGGTGGCACTGTGGGATTGGCATGGGCAAAATGCAAAAAGTCAAGATCTTGTGTACTATGAGCATGGGCTGGGACAGAAGAGATCTAGAGGGGTGTCTTGCCTCAGCTGAGTTTGAGGATGGCCCTTGGATGATTCATGAAAGACTGCAGCACTTGGATCATAAGATAGCATGAGTTTTGCATCTTGGCAACTTGTCACATTTTGTGATTTTTGGTCATGAGCATGTGACATTTCTTGCTGCATTCTTGGTGTGAGATGTCTCATGAGATCATGGAAATGTTTTAAGACCAGCTAGAGATCATACAAGCCTTTGGGAACCAATTTGCAAGAAGTCCCCTTTTTGCACTTTCATGGAAAATGGCTTATGGCTACTTGAAATTCAAGACATGGAATTGGGAAATTTCTTGGGCCAAACTGAATTTTAGGTCATGCATTATGTTTGTATGATGATTAGAGGTCACATTGAAGTCACATAAATGCTTGTCATGAGAATTTGCAAGTTTTCCATTTTGTGCAAAAGTGAAATTTCAATGATTTTATCCAACTTTGTAAGGCCATAACTTTTGATCCAAAATGAATTAGAATGAGTTCTTGTACTTTTTGAAAATGGGAAGATCCATTCTACAACTTTCATGACCAAAGTTTTCCCATTTGAAGCATTTTTGAATCAAAAAGAAAGGGTTGAAAAACTTTCCTAAAATGGCAAGTTTACATTACAAGTCACTTTCCCAAAAAGGCAATTTTGCAAATGGTTTGAAATTCTCCAATTTTGTGAACTTCTAACATCTTATATGATCAAATAAAGATCATACACATTCAAAATGATGAAGAATACCCTTTGGTTGGGTCATTGGGGGCCTCAGATGCCCTGATTTTACACTGACTTGCTCAAGAAGTCATCTTGTGATCAGATGCCTTCCCCATGGAATTTCTTCATGAAACTTGATATGCATGATCCTAATAACATATAGAGACCAATAGAAACAAGAATGACCAAAAAATTTGGAGTTATGGCCTCTGAAACCAAAACCCTAATTTTAGGTCATTTGTGCAGTTAAACCTGGCTCTGCTTCCATGCCTTTCTCAGTTCTTGTGATTCTTTGACTTCCTTGATCTTGAGAGGATATAATATGATGTTTGAACATTCATGGACCCCTTTGAAGTGATTGATGACCTTTGGAGTGGCTTAAATAGCTTAGGGATGGCTCAGATCACAAACCCTAGATGCAGATGACTTAGAAACAATGCAGTGAAGCAAAAATGCAATATGAGATGCTATAACTGAACTTATGCACATGAAGAAATCACAAGCCATGGTGTAAATGGGTGAGGGCAAATTTGGGGTGTTTACAAAATGTTTATCCACATTCAACACAATAGCAGAGGAGGGACTTACAGGACCAGCTTCAGTTAGAAGTGAGTAACATGAGAAAATCAAAAAATACCATTTGATTCACAATGCCATACGAATTTGTCGGTACTGTTTGGTTCTATAACTGATTCTTGCAGCAGATCCTGAAATTCGTTCCACACTTCAGTAATATCCTGGCTGACTTCATCAACAATATCATCCAACTTCCGACTCCAACCACCTATGTCCCAAACCCCTGCTTCCGCTATAACATGGTTTTTACTAAACACGTGAGTAAAAGTCTCAGGAAAAACTTCCTTTAAAGGTTGATTGCCTAACGACTTAGTCTGCCTAAAAGCGGTAATATTTTTAAAATTTAAAAATTATAAATAAAATAAAATTCTAGAAAATTCTTAGGAACAAATGGATGATAATAATATTCCTGACATTAACATTCATAGAAATGACATTTTCTAGATTGTAATTTTAATCCATCAAACAACACATCCTTAATTTTATTTTAATAAAATATATATTTTAAAATAAATGTTATTCTCAATTTTAATGTAATTTTTTTATTTCAAATATGTATTTAACTATCTTTTATAAATTGAAGGAGATTGATGGGGAATAAATAGGAATAACATATTGTTTAACGATGACGACATGTTTGAAAACTATTCGGAGCTATCATTGGATATAAGGGTGTTGCAAAACTTTCTCACACCATTTAAGCCGTCTTTAGACAATCCGGATTCTTGGACGTGGCTTTCTGCTTATGGGGATAGCTTCTCGGTTGGTTCTTGTTATGATGTTCTTTCCAATAGTGTCGAAGTTGAAGACATCGCGGAGGAAAAAAATATGTTTTGAATATTTTATGGAATTCTTTGGTTCCATTAAATGTTAAGGTTTTCGCTTGGCAACAAAGGGAATTATCACTAATACAGATGATTTAGCTTGTTTGTTATGCTTATTGGATTGTGAGGATTCAACACATGTTTTCTTTTCTTGTCTAAAGTCGGTTGATGTTTGAAATTAGATTTTTGATTGAGTGGGAATTAATGCGATTGGGATTGATGATTGTTGCAATCATGCATTTGAGTGGTTCAACCGTATTCACGAAAGATGTAAGAAGGAATCTACGAGTTCGATTTGGTTATTCACTTGTTGGAATATTTGGAGGACTTGCAACGACATAGCTTTCAATGATGAGAATTGTAATGTCAATAATTTTTTTTTTACTATTGTTCTTTCTTCTTGGAGGTGGTTAGGGGTAGACAAGAATGGTAGGATGAAATGTAACTTATTGTTGGCTCAAATATCCCATAGATTTTCTTTAATTTGTTGTTGTTGGGTTGTATTTAGTCGATTTGCCTTGTATGTTTGATAGCTTGTTTTTATGAGGTTGGAGATCCTCTTATTCTCTCCTTAATGAATCATTTTTCCTATAAAAAAAACGATGACGACATCGCTAACATTGAAGTTATATTTTATTCAGTTGTTACTATTTCTTAGTGTTGATTGATTTTAGGAAAACTTGGTAGGTCTCGTTGTAACTTATACGAATGGTTTAAATATCTGTTCGATTTTCTTTGATGTTCTAGGATTGTGTTTTAGTCTTTTTTGTTGTTTGTAATTTTTTGGGCTGAAGATTCCCTTTAGCTCTTCTTAACGAATTCTTGTCTATAAAAACAATTGAAATGAAGATTCCCTTTAGCTTTTTTAAATGAATTATTGCCTATAAAAACAATTGAAACCAAAATGTTAGTTTCATAAAAAATTTTGACACCTACAAAGTTCACTAATAAGTTGAACAGTGGAATTTCTGATTTTGATTTTTTATATATTTTTTCTTTCTCTAAAATAATTTTAGTGAATGTGTATAAAAACTTTATTAATATAATATATAGTTTGGTTAATATTGTATTAATATTATTAAGTAGTATTGTGAAATTATAAAATTAATTAATTGAGTGTCATAAGTTTTTTATTATAATTCATAACTATAAAAATTAGTTAATATATTTTATAATATAATGTCTTAATATTATGTATTTTATTGGTTAATAAAGTAGTGAAAGTAGTTAATAAATTATAAATAAAATAAATGATTAATAACATATATTTTTATGATTAATATAATGATAAAGTTGGTTAGTGACAGTATATTTATATTATAAAATTAATTTAAAAGATTATTTTTTTATAAATAAGATATATTTTTTAAAATTTTGAAAATAACATATTCTACAATATAAATACAGAGGTGGAAAGGGTATAATAGTATAAAAATTAAGTGTAAGACGTTGCGTCAAGATATGGATTTCTTTAATTATTACTACTGATGTCAAAATTGCCAGCGACGATGATGATAGTTATCCATTTATTTGAATTTTTCTTATTTTTTTAAGTTTAATAATATGAATGCACTTAATGTTTCTCTGTTCTTTTCTATGGATTCAAATTTGGAGGGATTAGCATTTAATGTTAGTAAAGATATAGACAAATAGCAATAAAATTTGAATTTAAAATACATTTCTTGCAAAATTATGTTCAAGGATAAGTTTCGGATTCGGAATTGGTGATGCAAGAATGGTTCTTTATCTTGTTTAAGAGTTCGTGACATTATTGTTTTAAAGATTAAGATTATATTTCTTAGAGTTTTTTTTTCTATTTTTACAAATAAAGATTGAGCCCAAGAAAAGAAAAGACTATAGGATCACATTCTTAGAGGTGTATCTATTCAAAATATCCTCTAAGAGTAATTGTTCCATAAAATATGGAATTGAAGACGTTTGTCCGATACATATAAGGAGTCGATCTACTCTCAAATTTAGCAACAACATCGGCACAAAAATTAGCTTCTACGAAGGAATGAAGAACAACAACATCTTCAAATCAGCCTAACAAACTCTCAATCTTCTTGAGAATCTCTCCCTCATCTCTTCTCCTAGAGCACCTCTGACTAATATCCATAACGATCTCAGCGGAATCTGAATTAACTTTGACTTTTCTAAAACCAAGGTCAAGGGCAAACATTCAAGTATGCCATGCAACCGATCTGACTGTTTGATAAAACTCATCTTCAATCTTTAAGTTCCAATTCAACCGATCTCATCTTGTTATGGCTTAACAGTCCTGGTGGTATTTTCGGCTTAAACTCCTAACCTTAGGATTAGGGGCCTTGGTACCATTGGTGTTCTGGTGATTTTGATAGCAACGAGATTGATTCACAATGGTGTGGGAAGAGGTTAAGAAGAAACAAAGGAAGGGGTTTTCTGGTAGCTTTTCGATATGGAAAGAGAATGGTGGTAAAGGGGCTTTAGATGGTGAACCCGCAACCTCTTTCTTCATGACAGAATTCCCTGATTCCATGTTGGCTAGGGATTTGTTTGAGGTATTCAAAGTATATGGGGGTTATCTCCGAAGTATTTATCTCGACCAAAAGAGATAAAAGAGGAAAACGATTTGGTTTCGCAAAATTTCATAAAGTCCACGCTTCAAGTTTAATGGCTATTAAGCTTGATAAAATTGTTATAGAGGGTAAAAAATTATTCGTAAACATTCATAGGTTCAACTCAGAAAGGAATCCGTCTGGTATTGACATAGGGAATTCGAAGTCGGCTACGAAATCTCAATTTTTTCCGAGGAAGAACTTTTCCAATGTTAACTTCAACACTAATTCTAAATCGTTTGCTAATGTTGTGGGAGAATCAGCCAGCATCTTGAACAGGAAGAACTCATTTAATGATAAGTTGGTAAGTCTTGTACCTGATCCTAGTCTCTTGGTGAAGCTCAAAGGTATGAGAGTTGGTGTTATTGAGGAAGGGGCAATGTTATCTCAGTACAAAGAAACCTAAATGAAGAGGGATTCTTTCATATTAGAGTTATCCCTTTGGGGGCTTCAAAATGTCTGTTGGAAGAATCGTCTGGAGGGGACATTGAAGAGTTCGTGGCTGAGGGTCGGGAGCTCCTTGATAAGTGGTTTAAGGAAATTCGAGTGTGGTCCATGTTTGAGCTAGATTTTAATAGACTTGTGTGGGTTAAATGCTTTGGTGTGTCGTGTTTTGCGTGGAGTGAAGTCAATTTCAAGTCTATTGCATCTAGAGTAGGTATATTTATTCAGGTTGATTCGAAAACTTCTAATATGGAGAGTTTTGAGGTTGCAAGCACTACGCCAAAAACGTTTTTTAACAGCGCACCTTAGACAGCGCTTTTAAAAGAAAGCGTTGTCTAAGGTTAAAATTAAAATAAAACACGGAAAATGGTCCAAAAAAATAATGAAAGCGCTGTCTAAGGGGGGGGGGGGTCTTAGACAGCGCTTTCTAAAAGCGCTGTCTAAGACCCCCCCCCCCCTTAGACAGCGCTTTTAGAAAGCGCTTTTAAATATATACCTTAGTCAGCGCTTTTGATAAAGCGCTGTTTAAAGTCTTTAAATTAAAAAAAAATTTAAAACCAAAAGCGCTGTCTAAGGGGGGGTTTAGAAAGCGCTTTTGGAAAGCGCTGTCTAAGGCATATCTTAGAAAGCGCTTTCCTCAAAAGCGCTGTCTAAGGTCTTATTAAAATTAAATTTCAGACTTCTATTTTCGTTCTCTGTTCTTTTTGTTTTCCCTCCCAGCGAACGAACCCTACCAGTGAACGAACGCCATTACAGCGAACTTCAATAGATTGTTTTCCTTCATTCGTTTCAGTCATTGAAAGTGTTTAAAGAATCGCCAGTTTCTACTGTTCTTCATTGAGGTATGTTCATTTTTTCATTTTTTCATTTCTTCGAACAAACCCTACGGCTGACCGCGAACTTCAATACATTGTTTTCTTACATTCGTTTCAGTCATTGAAAGTGTTTAAAGAATCATTCGTTTCTACTGTTTTCATTGAGGTATGTTCATTTTTTCATTTTTTCATTTCTTCTGTTTCTACTGTTCTGATTTATGATTTTTCATGCTATGATATCAGTTCTGATTTTTGTTTGTTAACAGTTCTGATTTTTGTTTCTTAAAAGTTCTGATTTTTCATGCTATGTTAATGTGTTTCTTAATGGTGATATCAGTATTTAGATGTTCTGAACTTTGATACTTGTAATTAGATGTTTCACGTTAAAGGACTTTGAATAAACTTTGTTTCACGTTAAAGGACTTTGTCTCTTCCATTTATTAGTTTAGAACTTCCATTTTGATATAACTACACTTCTAACAACTTAGTTTTATTTGTTTGAATATGGTGTTGATTGTATCAAAGGATGTTGAATAGAAAAAATATCCCTTATAATATTTTAAAAAATCAGAGTAACTTGCGAAAGCTTTCATGGTGAAAATTGTTTTGAAAACAATTCTACAACAATTCAAAGATTTGATCAAATTGACACACACACACACCAATGATGTGGACATAATGAGAAGTAATATGCTAATTAACCTTTAATAGATCAAACAAGCAATTTAATTTATTTTTGGATTAATCAATCATTAAACAATCTAGAATCACAATTTGACAATTTAATCAATCATTATAGTGGATCGATCTTCACTCAATCCTTCTTTGAAGACTTGAATCTTTTCGTCTAATGGTTGATAAGTGTAAGAAACTCCACTTCAATAGAGAATAACTCTCTCTTTTTCTTCAAAGGAACTTCAAATCTTGAATTCCACAAATAGATCCAACTGCTAATACACCTTGATAACAACTATTAGCAATCTAATGTGGTTCCTCATAGAATCCATGGAGGACATGACAGGTCCACTAACATTTCATTCTAAAGCAACAACAGTTTGCTTTCTGGCTGCAAATCTAGCCAAAAGATTTCTCCCATAAAATGATTGAACGAACTCTTATATAGTTATAGGTATAGTTATAGGTATATTGTAATAGAAAAAGTTTGATTCTTGTAATATAAAAAATGAAAGTGATGAGGTAATTAAAGTTGGTATATTGGCGTATCGGATACGTTATTGAAGTTTATATTAACATTGGTTATGTATACGTTTTTTAAGTAGGAAAACCATGGATAAAACATGGATCTGTGCCGATCGAATGACGAAAGAGTACGAGAGTGGGGTTGCGGAATTCGTTAAGTATGTTGTTCAACACGCTGAAAACCCCAGACGAATGCATTGTCCTTGCTTGCGTTGTTGTTATATTGGTAAGGTTGACGCACATGGATTGAAATCGCATTTGCTGAGGCATGGAATTGATCAAAGTTATCAGTGTTGGATATTTCATGGTGAGAAAATTAACGGGAATATTGAATCGAGTGGAAAAAGTAATACGACCTATGCTTCATACGACAAAGACACGGAAACATATGATTGTGATCGAGTTGAAGAGATTGTAGAAGCACTGGAAGAAGATCTTCATGATTGTCCTGAAATGTTTGAGAGGATGGTAAGCGATGCAGAGAAACCGTTGTACAAAGGTTTCACTAAATTCTCAAGACTTTCTGCGGTATTAAAGTTGTACAACTTAAAGGCAGGCAATGGATGGTCGGATAAAAGTTTCACAGAGTTGTTGGCCCTTATGAGAGAAATGCTACCGGATGATAATGTTCTTCCTAATCGAACCTATGAGGCAAAAAAAATGTTGTGCTCTATTGGCATGAGCTATGATAAGATACATGTTTGTCCTAACGATTGCATTTTGTTTCGTAACGAATATGCAACGTTAACTGAGTGCCCTAAATGCGGTTTGTCTCGATATAAGAAAAGATTATCTCCCGCAAAAGTCTTATGGTATTTTCTGATAATTCCGAGATTTAGGCGCATGTTTCGTAGTGAAACCGATGCAAGACATCTTACTTGGCATGCAGATGAAAGAATTACTGATGGAAAGTATCGGCATCCGGCTGATTCACCACAGTGGTCGAAGATTGATAATGATTATCCTGAGTTTGGATCAGAAGCAAGAAACCTTCGATTGGCATTATCTACTGATGGAATGAACCCACATGGTCTTCAAAGTATTTCACATACCACATGGCCTGTGATTCTTATGATTTATAACCTGCCTCCGTGGCTATGTATGAAGCGTAAGTACATGATGTTATCTATGTTAATCTCTGGGCCTAAACAACCAGGTAATGACATAGACGTATACTTGACACCTCTGATCGAAGATTTAAAGATTTTGTGGGAGAACGGTGTGGAGGTTTATGATGGATATAGGAAAGAAAGTTTCAATTTGAGGGCGATGTTGTTTGGCACAATTAATGATTTTCCAGCATACGGGAATCTATCTGGGTATAGCATTAAAGGTCAACGTGCGTGTCCTGTTTGTGAAGACGGAACTGATACGATTCGATTGGAACTTTCCCAGAAGAATGTGTTTCTCGGTCATCGTAGATTCTTACATTCTAAACATCACTACCGTGGGTGGAGAAAAGCATTCAATGGAGACACCGAACATCGTAGAGCTCCACCCGCATTGTCAGGTGAACAAGTTTTTGAAAAGGTGAAAGATGTGCGTACTGAGTTTGGCAAGCCTTTTGCACATAAGATTGTGAAAGGTGGGTGGAAGAAAAGGTCGATATTTTTTGAATTGCCATATTGGAAGTCTTTGTACGTGAGACATTTTCTCGATGTTATGCATATTGAAAAAAACGTATTTGAAAGTGTTATCGGTACATTACTCAATATAAAAGGCAAGTCTAAGGATGGCCTTAAAGCAAGGGAGGACATGTTAAAAATGGGAATGAGAACTGAATTAGCACCCGTGAAGAAAGGAAGACGAACATATCTACCACCTGCTGCTTTTACTTTATCTAGAAAGGAGAAAAAAATTTTGTGTAAGTCTCTGAGTGAAGTTAAGGTTCCAGAAGGATACTCATCTGATATCAGAAGACTTGTTTCTATGAAAGACCTCAAGTTGAAGAATTTGAAGACACATGATTGTCATGTTATAATGGAACATTTTCTACCGATCGGTATACGTTCTATTTTGCCAGAAAAAGTAAGAAGTTCCATAACTAAATTGTGTTTTTTCTTTAGGTCAATTTGTAGTAAGGTGGTCGATCCCGAGATCTTACCAACACTACAAAAAGAGATTATAATTACCTTGTGTGAGCTTGAAATGTATTTTCCTCCGTCTTTTTTTGACATAATTTTTCATTTAGTTGTTCATCTTGTGAAAGAGACACAGTTGTGTGGACCAGCTTATATGAGATGGATGTACCCTGCTGAACGGTATATGAAAATATTAAAAGGGTACGTGAAATCCCGAAGTCGACCAGAGGGTTGTATTGTTGAACGATACATTGTTGAAGAAGCTGTTGAGTTTTGTACTGAATATTTGTCTAACGTTCAATCGATTGGACTCCCCAGAGCTCAGATTTTCGACAAAATGGAAGGTAAAAAATTAATTGGGAATAAAATTGTGACAATATCAAGGGATGAACGGGATCAAGTTCATTTGTATGTTCTGCACAATAATAATGAGGTTGAGCCATATGTTGAAATGCACAAGGATGTACTCCGAAGGTTAAATCCGAACAGAAATGAAAATTGGATAGTTATAGAGCACAATCAAAGTTTCATACAATGGTTGAAGGATCATATTTATTTGAAGCGCTCTTCAGATCCTTCTTCGGTAACAGAAAGGTTGAGATGTTTGGCATATGGTCCAAGTTTGCATGTGTTTTCTCATAGCGCATATTCAATTAATGGATACACATTTTATACCAAAGAACAAGATGATAAGAGTACTATGCAAAATAGTGGTGTCACCGTGCTAGCTGAAGCAATGCATATATCAAGTATGAAAGACTTAAACCCCAAATATGCAAATTTGTCATATTTTGGAGTTATTGAGCACATTTGGGTGTTTGATTACGAGAAGTTTCAGATTCCCATCTTTGGTTGCAAGTGGGTGAATAGTAGTGGCATACGAATGGATAAGTCTGGATTTTTGCAAGTTGATCTTACTAGGGTGGGGTACAAAGATGAACCTTTTATTCTAGCATCTCAAGCTAAACAAGTGTTCTATGTGAATGACCCGAAGAGTACAAAATGGTCTATAGTGCTTTTCTCTAACAAAGTGACTGATGATAGCGGTGTCGATCAATGTGATATTGATGTTGAGAATGAGTCATGCATTAGACGGAATGAGTTGAATATAAATGATGAAGTTGAGGATCTTATACCGGATGAGTCATATATAAGAAACGATCATAATGAGGGAATTTGGATCAATTCATCCGTACGCATTGCTAAGAAACAAGTGATTAATATTCCAACAAAGAAAAGAAAGAGATGTTAGTGACTTAGGTAAATTATCCATGGTTTCTTTATTTTATTTTTTCAATTGTTTTGATTATAAGTTATATGTGATAATGCATGATTTCATTATATTTTTGTTTTCAATTGCTTTGATTATAAGTTATATGTGATAATGCATGATTTCATTATATTTTTGTTTTCAATTGCTTTGATTATAAGTTATATATGATAATGCATGATTTCTTTATTTTTTTGTTTTCAATTGCTTTGATTATAAGTTATATTTGATATTTGATGGTTTCCTTGGTTTATTACAGGTTAGACATGGCTGATGACCAACATGAGGAAGTTCCTAAAAAAGTATCTGCGGAAGAAGAAATTCGAAGAGGCATCACAGTAATGAGAAGGGTGGTCCAAGGAAGATCTCGAGGCATCATACTAGATGTCTATTGGAGCACCCAGGGACAGCTTATAGAACCTAATGGGCATACCTTAACTAGTTTTATCGGTGCACTAGTAAGGAATGAAATTCCCATTACATGTGATGATTGGAGAAACAAAGAGCTGAATGAGTCCAAAGAAAAAATTTGGAGTGAGATAAAGGTACAATCATGTTTTTTCAATTATACGGTATCAATTATGTTTTTTCAATTATGTTTTTTCAATTACCGATACTAACTATCAATCTGTATGTTTTTCTTAGCGATGTTTTAACATCGAAGAAGAAAGAAGAGGCTTTTGTATGAAATTGGCCGGAAAGCTTCTAAGAGGGTTTCGGACATTTTTATCATCCAAGTTCCTTAAGGATGCGGATGGTAATTTTGTGGATGCGGAGCTTCCTAAAAAATATGAAAGTTTGATATCAGCTGAAGAATGGGAAGCTTTCAAATCCAAAAGACAAGACCCGATTTTTCAAAGAATAAGTGCTACAAATCGGGAAAGAGCATCAAGTCCCGCATATCCGTACCGAAAAGGACGTGTCGGATATGGACGTTTAGAACAATCCATGGTAAGTATTTTTAAATTGCGATAACAAATTTGTTCATCATATATTAGTTTTATCTGATCAAATTGTATGACTTAATGTGTAGCTGCAGAAGGAGGAAAGTTCAGAAACTTCTCTTCCTGCACATGTTTTGTGGAAGGAAGCCCGTGTGGGCAAATCTGGAGTTCCTCAAGAAGAAGTTTTACACGTATACCAGAAATGTGTAAGTATAACATTTTTTCATTATTTGAATAACATTTTTATACACAAATATTTAACAAGTGTACGGTATTCATCTGATTTTTCAGGAGGAGCTATCTCAGTCTTTATCTCCCGATGATACTAGGAGCATACTTGGTCGGGCATTAGATGTCCCTGAGTATTCTGGTCGGGTGAGGGGTAAGGGATTTGGAGTCACTCCGACCTCCCTGAGTATTAAAAAAGGAAAGGCTCCTAGTAATCGGGAGCTTCATGCAAGAATGGAAGCCATGCAAGCTGAGCTTGATGCATTGAGGAGAGAAAGAGAGGCTAGCGCCTCAACAGTATACAGAGATGCTTCGGACAAAGACAGTATCAACTGTACCTTTCAGCCGAACATTCCAGAGGTAATTACATATAATTGTCTTAAATTGAACTATTTGCTTAAATTATGTATTTGACATATATACACATTAACGATTTCTTGTTATTATTGGTTTTAGGGCATTTCCCATTGTCAGTTGTATTTGTCGTCACCATACTATCGGATGGTTGGCAAGGGAAAAGTGCATAACGTTAGCGGAGTATTACTCCACACTAGAGAGCTCCCTGCTGGATGTTTGAAGGTATCAGTTGATATTGCAGTTGAGCCGAATGCAGCATTACCATATCCTAGCGATGATTCGGATGCAACAACGGTGCACGAAGCAGTAGGTTCGTTTGTTGCATGGCCGACAAACCTCATATGCGTAGGATATGAGGTATGATTAAAACTTATGTTAATTTCCTTGGTATATTCAAAGTTTAAAATTTATGCTTAAAATTTTACTTACATATTTTCCTATGTTAAATAGACTCCCACAAAATCCAAATCAAAAGATAGTGCGATTCCACGGCATACCGAGTCCACGGTTTCAAGAAAAGAGGTAATATACAATTATATGACATATATTCATGGAAGTTGTTACATTCTTAATTTGATCTAACTATTTATATGACATGTAGCTTCAAGAAAATGAGGCTAGCAATGCCTCCGCACAACAAAAAAAGGAGGTTAGCAACGCCTCCGCACGGGTACAAAGTTCTGGTGCTAAGAAGTCCGTAGCTAGGAAAAAACCTACCACCAAGTATAGGTCGTGCCTCAGGACATTTCTAGAGATGACCGATATACCGACCGGAGGTGTTCGGACTATACCTATGGAGGTAGGGATTTTCGGCTTTGATTACGAACAAATGATTGGTAATGAGGACTTCATGCAAGTTTTTGGTCGTGAAGAAATCGGCGTCAACGTTGTCAATACATATGCTAGGTAAATCCGGACTACTTTGTTTTATTAATTAAACAACTTATGTTAATGATGTTTACTTTATGTTAATGATGTTTTTATATTAGGTTTTTGTATGACAAATTGATGCGCCCCAATGGTTTGGACGTGTCATTCGGATTCTTAGCACCCGCGACCGTCAACTATAGTTTAATGTTAAGTAGACCGGATACCGTGACGGAGTACGTTCTTCGGATCCTCATGGACAATAAAGATGCGGAGAAGTTGTTTTTTATACCGTTTAATACCGGGTTAGCATTTCATTCTAAATTCATCTATTATAATTATTTTCCAAGTTACCATCTAACATTTGCCTAATCATTACAGTGGACATTGATTGTTGCTCGCAATCAATCCTATCCGAGAAATTGTGTATTATCTTGACTCGTTAGGAAATGATTGGACAACATACCCGGATATGAAGGTCCTAATTGACACGTAAGTGAGAATATTCAAAATTTTTCTTAGTTTATGTGAATTGTTCTAATTGCTTCATTTTTATTTTATTAGCGTCCTACAAGCTTTTCGGGCCCAACGAGTTATCCAAACCTCAAGGAGGGGCGCCAACTCCATTACATGGATTAAAGTGGCGGTATATTTTTAATTACCACGTTTTTTATTATATTAGTGATGACTACACTTGATAAAACTTAAGATTTATAATCCATATTTTTTTTTCATATGTAGTGTCCTCTTCAACGTAATCAAATAGATTGCGGGTATTTCATGTTGAGGTTTATGCGAGATACTCTCATGTTGGGCCGATTAGAGATTCCCACCGATGTATGTATTTCTAACTTATGAGTTATTTTTATATTTACACATATCTCATATAATTAAATAGTTGGAATTAATTCAAAATATGTTATATTATTATGTAGTACTTTGATGAATTCAAGTGTGCATCTTATACAAAGGATCAAGTGGACTAAATCAAAGAGGAGTGGTGTCAATTCATGATAGAGCTCAAAGTGTGTAATTAATGTGTACATTTGTAGTAGTATATGTAATGACTTATAAATGTAAACATAAATTTGTATATATTTTGATACATTTATGGCAAATTTGGTTTGAATTGGTTAGCCAAAAATTGGTAAAAAAAAGGCCAAAATGGCATATATAAAATGTGATAATTGTCTGCCAAAATCTAGTTGAAAACAGGTAGAAATTCTGGTTTATAAACCTGGAAAAAATGTGGTTTCAAACAATTCCTACAAAAAATTTCGTATACCTTAGAAAGCGCTTTTGCCAAAAGCGCTGTCTAAGGGGGGGATTAGAAAGCGCTTTAGGCAAAAGCGCTGTCTAAGGGGGAGGCTTAGACAGCGCTTTGTGAAAAGCGCTGTCTAAGGTATACCTAAAAAAATTAAAATAGGAGGGGCTTAGACAGCGCTTTTGGCCAAAGCGCTGTCTAAGGGGGGGGGGGGGCTTAGACAGCGCTTTTCAAAAGCGCTGTCTAAGGTGTACCTAAAAAATTTAAAATAAGAGGGTCTTATAAAGCACTTTTGGCCAAAGCGCTGTCTAAGGGTGGGGGATTAGACAGCGCTTTTCACATTTTAAAAAGCGCTGTCTAAACCTTTAGCAGCGGAGGTTTAGACAGCGCTTTAAAGCGCTGTCTAAGGCTAAAAAAAGCGCTGTCTAAGGTCTTGTTTGTTGTAGTGAAGAATTTTAATCAAAACTTCTAGGAAGGGATTTCTGAACGAGGTGGTCCATACTGAGTTCGAAAATAAAGTGTTTGCCATTAACTTGGAGGAGGATATTTGTTGTTAAGTGAGGAAGACTATTTTAGATGTTGAGGACGAAGAAATTGTTTCAGAATACTCAGATTCGTCATTTGGTTCTGAGGAGGAAGGAGATTGGGATAAGAATGCTTTGTTTGAAGACGAAGTTTCTAGTGATCCGAAGGAGTATTCTGATGAGTTATCAGGTGATAGGGTAGATTCTCCATCTAATATTCCTGTAGAGGAGGATGGTAGAGGATCTGATATAGTATCCTTCGTGAGGGAGACTATAGGGAGTGAGGCCATTATGGTATATGCTAAACCAGATGGAGGTGATTCTGTTTTGCCAACCTTGGAGGGTCAGGCTCAAATTGTAGGTAGCAATTTTGAGCTGCAATCGAAAGATACAATTTTATGTCTCAATGGTGAGCTGGTTGTGGATTTGGGATGTTCTGATCCTATTTATGGACCACCAGGGGGGTTCATTGGTCCTTCAAATTGGGTGAAAAATTACAAATAGAAGAAACTTTTACACGAGGTTTACGATTGCGTGAAAATCCCATATTCACCTTCGTACTTCTCATCTTTGCTTCATGCGGCGGTGAAGAATCTTACTCAGAAGTGTGTTTCCAATTCGAGGGCTGAAAACAGGTTACATAATAGCATGTTGGGGAAGAATTGTTCAGAGGATTCGTCGGCATCATTGAGGTGTGGTGAATCTATTACGGACACAGATGTTATGAGGGGGAACTCTAGATGTAAGAAAATATTGGAAGATGTACCGACCAAAGTTTGGAACTCTATGAAGATTTTGGGGGTCGAAAGGAATGACAAGGATGAGGTTTTTGAGGGAATTCTGAAGAAATTGGATGCAGACGACAAATTAACCCAGTCAAGAAAGAAGAATGTACCTAGTAATTGAAATTATTATGTTTATTATAAATAAATGAATTAAATATGTTTTTGGTCCCTGTAATATTACCAAAATTTGTTTTTGGTCCCTATAAAAAAACAACCTATTTTAGTCCTTACAAAATAATTATACTCGTAGTTTCAGTTCCTACTTTTAAATCAATTTGTATTTTTTAATGATTTTTTTTTTGCAGTTATGCTTAAAATGTTATAAAAAGTTTCTCGATTAAATAAAAACTCAAAATTTGATATATAAGTCGAGATTTTCATTACTTTTATCATTATCTTTTGAAATTTAAAAAATTTATATTTGATTCTTCTCATTTTAAAAAATTATATAATTTGATAAATAAATATTTTATAATAATCTGAACACATATGAGAAAAAATAAAAAATTTAAAAGTTTAGGAATAATTAAATAGTTATCAAAGTTTTAGAAAATAACGCATAAAATTTTTATAAGGACAAAATTATGTCCTTTTTTTTATAAGGACTAAAAATATGTGAAATATTTATAGGGAAAAAACATTTTTAATCCTGAATAAATTTATAATATTATATTATTAATTTCATATTTTAATAAATTGAAATTATTAATTCCGTAATTAATAAATTTATAATTAATTATTATTAATTTATTGTTTTTATATTATATATATTTTGTTTTTATAAAGAAATAATCTGTGACATGGAAAACACGAAATTAATCACAAAAAAAAATTCAAATTAGTGGTGTGGAAAATACGGTGCAAAAATGTTATTAATGACATTAAATTCATGTGGCAAATCTACAATCACGATCTGGAGATCTGACGTGCAGTATAATTATAGTAGGGTTTTGTGACGTAAAAAACACGTGGCAAATGTTTGTGACGTGAAAATCATTACACAACGTTGTGACGGAATTTTCACATGGCAAAAATGTTATCACAACTGCTATTGCCTCGTGAATATTTGCGTTGCTAAATTTAATCTATAACATGATTTTCACCTTTTTGGCATGAAAATTATGTCATAATAGGTTTTTTTTCTTTGTAGTGAATGTGAATCCGAAGTGAACAAATACCACGACGGGAAAACAAAATAATACCATAATAAGATAACAATCAACAAAAAGTCCCATTAAGACGACAACATGACGAACAAAAAATTAAAAATATTATGTAAAATCACTTATTTGGATGAAAAAGAAATAAAATCACAATATCGCAATAAGACGATCATTATTGTTTTTAAAAATCAACAATTTCAAATTTCAAATGTGTGAAATATAAAAAACATAATATATGAATGTTTTGATTTATCTTCTTTAAAAAAAGATTTTGAATTATCCTCTTAAAATTTTAAAATTTTTAGTCTTTTGCTTTCCACGTGGAAAATTTATCTTCTGTTAAATATTTTTGGTTTTTACACACTTTTAGGAATGTCCAAAAATTTCATGAAATAATGAATTTAGTTTATAAAAAAAAGAAGATAAATTATAACATGTTTATATTATAAAGAAGTAAATGATTATTAACTCAGTTAAGAAATTACCTAAATTTTGTCGGCAAAAATGTTACCAACAACGTTAATACAATGAATGGACCCGTAGATCTTGAATCATGTGTTTTCACAAATTGCATTGCTATTTGTATAAATCTTGGCTAACATTAAATGCTCATCCCCACAATTTTGTAACAATAGAAAAAAACAGAGAAACATTAAATGCATTGATATTGTTAAATTTGAAAAAGAAGAAAAATTCAAATATGTAGATGACTATCACTATCGCTGCTGGTGATTTCGACTTCAGTAGTAATAATTTAGAAGTAATGTATATAGTCCCTATTAAGGGCATATTCCCCATCCATCTCCTTCAATTTATAAAACTGAATAGTTAAAGGAATATTCGAAAGGAAAATAATACTTTTGCATTAAAATTGAGAACAACTATTTTTTCATCAAAATAAAATTATGAAAATACTATATTTTGTTAATTAATAACCATTTTGTTAGGAAGACATGCGAAGATAGTGACATATATCAAACGTGTTTTGAAATTAGCATCTTACACATCCTAATATACAAAAGTTTTAAAGAAAATTTTCTTTCAATATAAAATGTTTTAATATCAAACAATAATTTAATAGTATATATTTGATAAAAAAAAGTTTTAAAGAAAATTTTCTTTCAATATAAAATGAGAGTTGTAGTTAATAAATTGATATTTAAAAATGACATGGGTTATATCAAATAAATGCAATTAAATGATTGATAGAGGAAAAAACGTGAAATGGAGATGAATAATTTTCATTTATTTTATTTTTTTGTTCATTTATATAAGTAAAGTAAGAATATCATAAAAATCTAATTAATTATCTGTGACCAATATATTCTAAATATTATTTTTAAGAAAAATCTTAGTGTGGTGGTTTAAAATATAACCTTCACGTTTTCGATTATTATTAAGAAAATAAATTATTATAATTTATAAAAATTTATTAAATATTTAGAAAAAATTTATATAATATTTATTTTAATTTTGAGAATTTGATTTATTAATGAAAAAAAATTTCATGTGTAGATAGATAACTTTGAAAGCAGTAAAATGATAAACATATTATGCAAATCTCAATCTCATCAAATGGAATAATTTCTCCATCATTTCATTATAATATATTCATATATTATTGTTATTGAAAAAAATATCATGAATAAAAATCAAGATTTGATTTGCAGTTATTGCTTTCAAATTAAATATTATAAACCGTCAAAAAGACTTGAATATTATGCATTAAAAGATTTTGCACTTTAGTATACTAATATTTTTATTTTTATTTTTCAATTTAATTCTTAACAAAATAAATAAAATTTTATTATGATTTACATTATTTTGATTTTCTTATTAAACTTTACTATGGATGGATCCATCCATTGTATTAACGTTGTTTTTTCTTTAGAAAATTGTATTAACGTTGTTGGTAACATTTTTCCCGACAAAATTTAGGTAATTTTTCTTAGGAGTTCTTCTCAATTGAGTTAATATTTATTTCTTTCCCTGTAATTTTAGTTCTTAACAAAATAAATAAACTTTTATTATGATTCACATTATTTTGATTTTCTTATTACTTACTATGGATATAGTCCTATTCTATATAGTGTTTTAATATATCAATATAGCAAATAGTTCTTTAATATACAAAATTACAAATTTCTCTTAAGTTTTTGTTTGTAAAACTAAATTTAAGAAAAAAAATAATGAAAATATATTTGAACTACAATTCGCGGATGACACACTCCTCATTTGTGATAGGGTCACCCATAACTTGTGGACCTTTAAAGCGATTTCGAGGGGTTTTGAGATGGTATTCGGTCTTAAAATCAATTTTGCAAAAAACTGTTTGTTCGGTGTGGGGTTGGATCTTGATTTTATCCAGGCTGCTGGCAGGTTTCTCTTTTGCAAGTCTGGATCTGTTCCGTTTAAATTCTTAGGTATCCTTGTTGGTGGTAACCCTGGGAGGATTGATTTATGGAATCCGATCGTTGCTTGTTTGAAGAAAAGGTTATATCATTGGACTGGGAGGAATTTGTCTATAGGAGGGAGAGTTATTCTGTTGAACTCAGTCCTTGTCAACTTGCCCATTCATCTTATGTCTTTCTTCAAATTGCCTAGAAAGGTGGTTGATAGTATCATAGCAATTCAAAGAATATTTTTATGGTCCGGTTCTTACTCGAAGACTTCCATGGCTTGGGTAAGCTGGAATATAATCTGTTTATCGAAGGATCAAGGTGTTCTAGGTATTAAAAGGGTGGATTTATTCGATAAGGCGCTATTAGCGAAGTGGATGTGGAAATTTTTACAACCTGGTTCTGAGATTTGGCATTCTCTTTTGCGGTCCCATTACGGTAACTTGGCTCACTTGGTGTGTTCGAGTTCTGGCCCTGTTGTTCTTTCCAAATCTCCGCTTTGGATGAGGGATATTATTGTTGTTGGTTTGGGCTATGCGAATACCACATTCTGCAGCTGCATTTCTGCCACCATGGGGGGTGGTTTCTTGTTTCCGTTCTGGTCTGCAGCTTGGGTTCACGGTGTTCCCTTACGCGTCCGTTTTCGTAATCTTTTCGAAGCTTCTTCTACTAAGGATTGGATGGTTGCTGATATGGGAAATTGGGTGGATGGAGTTTGGAGCTGGTTGTTTATGTTCCATGATTACGATTTGTTTGATTCTATCGATTCTGAGTTGCATTTGATGATGCTTCTACTGCATGTTGTGAGTTCATCGGTGCAGACTCTTGATTCTTGGAGTTGGCATCCTGATGCGAGCAACAGGTTCTCCGTTAAGTTCATGTATTTTGTTGTGTTGGGCTTTGTTTTTACCCACCAACGTGCTGCCCTGGAAATGACACTTCTTGATTTGTTGTGGAATTCTAAACTTCCGTTAAAAATCCAGATTTTCGCTTAGAGGATAGTGCTCGATAGATTTCTGACGCGTTTAAACTTAGCGGCTAGAGGTATCCTTGAGTCTATCCATGATAAGGTGTGTGTCTTGTATTCTTTTGTTTGATGAGGACAATTCCCATGTTTTTATTTCGTTCTCTAAAGCCCGTCTTTTATGGCCTAAAGTTTTTTACTGGATAGGTATGACGGGTCTTGACGGGGGTAATTGTTGCGAGCACGTTTTGATGTGGAGGTTGATATTAAAAGGTAGGTGTAAGGATCACTTTATTTGTTCTATTTGGTTAATCACTTATTGGGTTTTATGGTACACTAGGAATAACATTTTATTCATGGGTGATTTTTGTAATATAGAGGTCATGTTTCATAAAGTAGTTTTGTTATCCTGGCGGTGGCTAGCGATTAAGAAATCTCGTAGGACTTGTAGTCTTTACGATTGGAGTCTATTCCCTATGGACTTTTTGTAATTCTTTGCTGGTTGCCTTGTATTTTTGGGCCGGAGAATCCCCTTTCCTCCTATTGAATTCTATTGCTTATAAAAAAAAGAAGAAATCTAAGGTACAATTGAGATCAAATCAACAAATCGTACTATTTTCAATTAATTGATCATTTTGGCGCGACATAAAAAGATTACAAACTTGCAACCTATACAAACAAATAAGGAAAACTAAGATATAATTGAGATCAAATCAACAAATCGTCTCTTTCAATTGACTGATCGATTCGGCGCGATATAAAAAAATTACAACCTTGCAACCTATAAAAACAAATAAAAATGTATAGTAAAATGTACTAAAATAATAAAAATAAATCAAAACAATGAGAATAACAATGTTAAAACTCTTATGTTGCACAATGTTGATTTTAATACTATAATCTTTTGAATAGGAGAGATCAACGATTGCCTTAATAGGAAGTGGAAGTAACCTATAAAAATGAAGAGAAAAAAAGAAGTAAAATGTACAAAAAAATGATAAACTATGAAGAAAGAAAAAGGAAAAAAAGGAATGAAGAAAAAAATGATAATCTGTAATGCAAACTATAGAAGGAGTGAAGATTGGTTTGAAAGAGTGAAGAAAGGAAATTAATTTGAGAGAGTGAGGAGTGGTTACTAAAATCACATGAGTGGAGAAGTTATTATTATTATATTTTAATTAATCACTTAATATTATTATTATTAATTATTGTAAATGATAAATGTTTAGAAGTTAAAATACCAATATTAACCTTAAAAATTTTGGAGGTAAAAATTGATGAAGAACTTATAGGATTATAATTTAGTATGTTATGATTTGATTTTCACTTATTGCTTTCAAATTAAACATTATAAATTGTCAACAAGACTTGAATATTATGGATTAAGGAAATCTAAGGTACAATTGAGATCAAATAAACAAATTGTACTATTTTCAATTGATTGATCGTTTCGACGCGACATAAAAAGATTACAAACATGCAACCTATAAAAACAAATAAGGAAAATTAAGGTATAGTTGAGATCAAATCAACAAATACTTTCAATTGACTGATCGATTCGGTGCGATATAAAAAAGTTACAACCTTGCAGCCTATAAAAACTAATAAAAATGTATAGTAAAATGTACTAAAATAATAAAAATAAATCAAAACAAAGAGAATAATAATGTTGAAACTCTTATGTTGCATAAGATTGATTTTAATATTATAATCTTTTTAGTAGGAGAGATCAACGATTGCCTTAATAGGAAGTGAAAGTAACCTATAAAAATGAAGGAAAAAAGAAGTAAAATGTACCAAAAAATGATAAACTATGAAGAAAGAAAAAGGAAAAAAGGAATGAAGAAAAAAATCATAACTGTAATGCAAACTATATATTGAGTGAAGATTGGTTTGAAAAAGTGGATAATGGAGATTAATTTGAGAGAGTGGAGAGTGATTACTAAAATCACGTGAGTGGAGAAGTTATCATTGATATTATTTTAATTAATCACTTAATATTATTATTATTATTTATAAACGTAATATTATTATTAATTATTGTAAATGATAAATTTTTAGAAGTTAAAATACCAATTATAACCTTACAATTTTTGGAGGAAAAAATCTATAGAGAACTGATAGGATTGTAATTTAATATGATACTAATTATTATTTAAATTTTTTATACTTAACAATAACAGATCTAACTAAAGCTCAAAGAGGGAAAAAAAAACAAAAAGTAACCAATCAAAACAGAGGGAAAAAAACAAAAACTAACCACTTGAGCGAAAAGAGGTGGTTCGGGCCTATGCCTATATCAATCTTATAAGTGTATTAAGTCTTTGGATAAAGTAGGTTAAGGGGAGGTAAACACAACTACTTACAAAAATAAAAGAAGAGTTTCTAGTCATTCAGCTCACTCCTAAATATCTAACCACTTGTGTGGATCTCACTTCCAATCTAATAAAAAAATGTTAATAGGCATTTACACCCCTGTAACCCCTATAATGTTAGTGAATTTTGCTTTTCCCCCTCCCTACCTTTTGGCAACGATTTTTTCAAAAAAATCGTTGCCAAAACCTGCATTTGGCAACGGTAGGGGGTAAACCGAAACACGCTCATATTGCAGGGGGTGAATGCCTATTAACCCATAAAAAAACAACCAAACTAAGAGTATGTGTATGAACTCACTTCCATGCCAAGAAGATAATCACAATTATCTAGTTATTTATTGGAAAAGCTTTTCCAACAAAAAATAGATTTCTTATGTATATTTTTGATCTTATTGCAAAATGGTAGATCGAGATCAAACCTAAAGATAACTTGTTTCCATGACTTAAGCCTTAACTTAAACATTGAAACATCTCAAACACTCGTAAGATTGATTTAGGCATAGGCCCAGACCACCTCCACCACATGAAAACTCAATACCATGCAACTTTGAACAACAAGAATAAGTGATTTGCCGACACCGTCTATCCTATGTTGAGGAAAAACAAGTGTGTGAATCGAGAACTTTGAGAGAAAAAAAAGTGCGGGAAATCTTTCATTGATTAGAAAAGTGGAGACTTGAACATTAATAAGTGAGAGGACTTGCACACATATAACCTTAAATGTTTTGGTGGATATGTTGTGTGTGTCTCAAAAGGTGTGTTACTACTAAAGAAAGACCTCAATGTAAAAATGATCACTCTCGTTGACCCCCGAATTAATGATTCAACTGTGGTATCTGAGTTTGTTTCAAGTGAGGGACTGACTTCCTTGTATCGAAAATACTCTCACATATGGTGGTAGAAGGTTTCTCGAGTGTCAACGATAATACAATTGTATGTGAATAAAAGAAATTCTGTTTGAGGGAAAATATTGTGGAAAACCCACACTTTAGGGGAAGTGTGAGAAAAAACATTTGTGAGTTAAGAATTTTGAGAAATAAAGTGTGGAAAAATCTCGCACTTATTAGAAAAGTGGAGATATTAATATTTATAAGTGAAAGAATTCACACACCAATCACCTTATAGTTTTGGATAAATACGATATATTTTTCATAAAACGTATCATACATAAAGAAAAACCCAATATAAAAATAATCCCTCCATTGAGAAACACAATGGTCCGACCCCATGAACCGGACCCGTCTTCAAACCACATGGTCCTACCGGTCCAGCTTGCCTCATCAAACAAAACCAGGGACTAGGTCTTTTCCCACAAACTGAGAAACACAAGGGGCTGTACAACTGTCCCCATAATACAAGACGTTGCACACGCGTCAGAAACTAACTGATACACTAAAAAACTATTTACTCTATTTATGTACGCATATAAATTAAATATAAATTTATGTGTAGATTATATTTGCAACGCAGCTCCACGAGATAGCTAGTGTTGACTACAAGTAGTATGATTTCAAAGCTACTCAAAATCAATCAAGATCAACAAACAACTATTTCAAATTTGAGATAAGATTTAATTAATACTGATTAACTCCTTCTCAACTACCAACTAATGGTTCCGTATTGATTCCTACTTCCTTCCTTATATAAATAGAGCACACTTTCATACTATTTTTCTCATCCTTCACTACCATATAACACATTTGAGTTGAGTACAATGGATTCCAAAAACGTTTTCCTCATCCTTGGTCTATTGGCCATGGTTCTTGTTATTTCCTCTGAGGTGTCAGCTAGAGAATTAGCTGAGACATCCACTAATGCCAAAGAGGGTGAGCTAGCTATACATCATTATGAATACATATGTTATATTTGCATGAACATTTTAGGGTATTTTATGATCTTGAAGATTTCTTTCTAACTTATATGTAAACAAGTTGATATCTATAGCCATAATGTAAAATAAATTTATGATTTAAATTAACATAATGTTGTATATACAGAAGTTGTTGAAAAGTCAAATGAAGTAAATGATGCCAAATATTTTGGTGGTGGAGGTTATAATCATGGAGGCTATGGTTCTGGCTATGGTCATAAAGGCTACGGTCATGGAGGCTACGGTCATGGAGGTTACGGTCATGGAGGCTACGGTCATGGAGGTTACGGTCATGGAGGAAATGGTGGAGGCTACGGTCATGGTGGTGGTGGTTATGGTCATGGCGGTGGTGGATACAACGGTGGCGGTGTTTCCAACAATGGTAACAGATTATATCATTATGCATGGACATTCTAAGAGTAATAAGTTTCTTGAATAAATAATGTTGAGTGTTAAAGAAAAGAGGTATAGATAGATAGATCACATCAATCTTTTGTGGTTATCTGTCTAGCCATTAGATATTTCACAACTACGTTGGTAGCAGGATTTTAAAAACGGCCACGATCGCGAAAAACCTTTCGCAATTTTAGTCTGTAATGACATTGATTGCAATCGTCGCGATGTGAATTAACTACTATTTGTTTTTCAACATAAAAACAGTGAAAACCATTTTGTTGTGGTTATTTTTACCATTTTCACAGTTGTGGTACAGTTTTTAAAACCATGTTATTAATGTATAAAATGCATTATCACTATGTATATATGTTCTAATGAGTATGATTTCGAACTAAAGCGGTGAATATGTTATTATGTCTAATGTATCACACGGTTGTATTTGCAGAGGTTGTTGAAACTACAAATGAAGTAAATGATGCCAAATATGGTCATTACGGTGGTGGTGGTAGTCATTACGGTGGTGGGGGTAGTCACTACGGTGGGGGTAGTCATTACGGTGGTGGTGGCGGAAGGTACCACCATGGTGGTGGAGGATACCATGGTGGACACGGTGGACATGGTGGTGCTTCCGACAATGGTAACTGATGAAACCATGATAGATGATGCACATTCAAAGTAATAAGTTTCATGAATGAACAATGTTTGGTGTAAAATAAAAGAGATACAAATAGTCATGAATCATTTGTGGTTATGTATCATCTTTGTATATGTGGTGACAAGTTTAATTTCGAGTGAAAGTGATGAATGTGTTATCATTTATAATATATCAAATATATATCATCGTTGTTTGTTGGTACTTTGCCTACTTTTACCGATTATATACATAATCAATAATGGTAACTGATTATATAATCATGCATGGACATTCTAAGTGTAATAAGTTCCATGAATAAATAATGTTAGTGTTAAACAAAAGAGGTATAGATAGAGACATGAATGTTTGGTGGTTATCTATCTTGCCATAAGATGTTTTACAAGTTAAAACTTGTTAATTAATGAGAAAAAGGGACAATATCCCATGTGAAATTCTCTGTTCAATTATTATTTTTATTCATCTCACATCACATCTTTAAAAGTATGTGAGCATGGTTTTAAATTGCGGCGTTGCGGTTGCGAATGTTGCGGTTGCGACTAATGCGGTCACTACGTTGCGCATTGCAGCTTGAAATTATTTTATACACGCATTAAATATAAAAAAAATTGTAAAAAATTGTAATTATTTATATTTCTTGTATTTATAATTTTGTATTAGTTTTAATTCATTTTTAAACTACTTTTAGGCTATTGTATCATATTTATGTATAATTTAAATTGAATTCTAATAAAACAAATATTATCATAAATAATATTGTAAGATTAAACAAACATAAACGCTAGAAAGTAATTTTTCAAATACATAATACAAGTTACAATTTATTTAAATTAAAAAGGACTATAGACACAAACATATTAATGTCCTATATTAATTGCAATCTTTATGGTGAAAAACATCATCATTTTGTCATTTCGAAGTCTTCACTTCAAAAAAAAAAACAAAAAAAAAATGATGATGAAACTCATAATTAGTAACTTTAAATTGCATCTAAAATTAAGAATTTTCACACATATAGTTAACTAAATATAAATTCAAATGTTAGAAAATACAACTTACGTGTCTCTTGCTACCACATAGTGGAATGACGTGAAGGAACATAACTTGTACTTTCACTCAGACTTTCATCTTGTGTAGCTCCTTGTCCAAAGACATAACGAAAAAAATCACCATTTGATTGTTGATGATAAGGATTATGATCATTCATTGATTGTTGGTAGTACGGAGAGGTTTGATCACTAGGATATTGGTTATAAGAGTTAAAATATAGATATTGATAAACATGTGGATAAGATTGTTGACTACTTTGTGATGAATCACCAATCCTAAAATCATTAAAACTATGAGCAATACTAGAAGAGGAAGAATCTTCAAGTGAAACATTTTGTTTTCTTTTCCCCTTTCTTCCAGATTTTGACACATTTTCTCTTGTCTCAAGTAGTGAGTTGTCAGAACGGTCCATATCAGTCAAGTTCCTATAACGTCTATAATTTGATGGTGTTTCATGATATGGATCAAGTTCATCAGCATCTCCTTCATCATCACCTCCATCACCTTCACCTTCATTATCCATTTCATTACCCCTACCATCACAACTATTTCCACTTGGTGGACTTAAACCACCACCACTTTCATTAGATTCACTACTAGCATCAACATTTTCATCATCTGTATCAACTATCAACAACCATTCTGCATTTTGAACTCCATCCAATAATGGATTTTCTCTCTCTCTCTCTCTCTCTCTCTCTCTCTCTCTCTCTCCTATCCACTGAGATAATGGATCTTCTTGAAATATATAGTTAAGATTTATCGGATCAAAATTTGCTTTTATTTCTTCCTGACTCTTCCTTAATTTATCGCTCATTCTCAATTTCATGTTGTAATATGTGAAGACCAGCTTATGCAATTTTTTGTACTTCAATCTATTTCTTGTCTTTGTGTTGATATAACTAAATGTACTCCAATTCCTTTAACAGTTTGTGGCATAGGTTGTTTGAATAACAACTTTCAGAGCCAAACGTTGAAGTTCAGGAGCAAATGAACCATGGTATTCCCACCATTGGGCTTTTTAAATAAGGAAAAAAAACACTATGGGAAAAAGGGAAAAGAGAACGCTTTTTTTACCTATAAGAGCGCCTAAAAGCGTTGTGGAAGGTTGCACATTCGTAGGAAACGACAACGCTTTTTTTAGGAAAAAACGCTTTTAAAGACCTACTTTAGAAAGCGTTTATAAGGGAAAAACGCATTCTAAAGTAGGTATTTAAAAACGTTTTTTCTTTAAAAAACGCTCTCTAAAGTGGGCCTTTAGACAACGCCTTTAAAGAGTTGTCTAATGTATACATATAAAATTTTAATAATTTTTTTACATACCTTTAGAGAGCGCTTTTTGGTGAAAAGCGCTTTCTTTGGTCCCTCTTTAGACAACGCTTTTGAAAAGCGCTCTCTAAAGTATACATATCATTTTTATTTTATTTTTTTCTATAACTTTAGAGAGCGCTTTTTGGGGAAAACACTTTCTTTTGTGGACTATAGACAATGCTTTTTCTTAGAAGCGTTGTCTTTGCTTTACGTATAATTTTAATGATTTTTAAAAAAAATCTCATTTTATCCATTTTTTTATGCAGAAGCCTGTATAATTTTTTTTATGCAGAAACCTGTATAATTCATATTTTTATAAACTTGTATAAACCATTTCAATCCATTCCAAACTATTTTTTCAAACCAATATAAACCATTTCATTTACATACCACAATATAAACCATTTCATTTCAATCCATTCCAAACCAATATAAACCATTTCAGCATTCTCGGTATTTATCACCAGAAATCACAATATAAACCATTTTATTTACATATCACAAGTCATTTACAATAAATAATTCCATTTCATTTACATAATCTTATACCTTAAAATATTCTTTTTTCTATAATATATTTGCACAATTCCTCAATAATTTCATCAACTTTTGAGGGCGTGTAATGAGGACACGTGAATTCATCAAAGTACTACATAACAAAACAAAATATGCACTAGTTAGTATCTGATAATATGCATAATATACGATAAATATGCATTATGACATAAAACATAATTTCTCCATAATATGCATTATGACATATCTGATAAACACAATTCCTCCATAATATATATCCTATACCTTAAAACACTTTTATAGATGTTATACCGTAAAACACAATTCTTCCATAATATGCATTATGACATATCCGATAAATATTAAATTTAATCCTAAGTTATAAATCAATGCATACCTGAATAGGAATCTCTAATCGATCCAATTGAAGATTTTCTCTCATGAACCTCAAAACGTAGTACCCGTAGTCTATGCCATTTGTCAAGCTAATTTGATGGAATAAGACCTTCGAAGGCACATTGATGAAACAATGCATATTTACCCTAGACTAATATGTTTTCCAAATTCAAGCAATTACAACAGAATTTAAGAAACAAAATATGGATACAATTGAAGATTAATATATGAAATGCATTGTTTGTTTCAAAATGAGATTTTTAGAGATATCAAATCAAAGATGTGCATAATAACACTAACAAATTGTAGATTAGAAAAGCACAAGATATGTATAATGGTTTGTGTACCAAAGATATGATCATTTAAATTTTTTGAAACTTATGGGTGTTGAATATGAAGAAGACGATGTATAGATACCTCAAAGCAAAGTGACAGAGAAAGTGTAAAGATTTTTGTGTATCTAAGCAAGCTAGATGGCCATTCAAGAATGACTTTCCAGTTAAATAAAAGAAAAAGATAGAAGTGATGCCATCCCATTTTTTGTGGTAAAATCACTTGAAGGAAATAACTAATTATGTGAAAATGAAGGAATAAATAATAAAACCATACTCAATATGGCTAAAAGCATGGTCAAGAAAAATACAATGCCTTTTTTTTGGATTAAAGTAGCTTCAATAACCGTGTACATAATCAATACAAGTCAAACCAGAAATCATGGACAAGTATGGAACGTAATCAGTTCTCAACAACAACATCAGTTTACAAAATCATCACCAACAACAGAGCCAACAACATCAACAAAGTCAGTTTACAAAATTTGTTTTCAACATTCTCGTTCTGAGTTATTTAACTAACATAATAATTTTATAAACTAATAGAGCCATTATAAACACTAACAATACTTTAGCACTTAAACTAACAAAATTTCAGGTCATAACAAAACCTTATTCTTCACAACAACAACAAAAACAACAACAACAACAACAATGTACAACAATACAACAACAACACCACTAACACCATAACAGAAATTTATAACCCTGATATGCAAAAACAACATCACCAACACCAGAACGACGTACCTCAAAACGACGATAATGGGGGTTTTAGAGCGACGACAACAAACGACGACAATGCAAGAACGAAATCTTGAACGACAACAATTCAAGAACAAAAGCTTGAACAATGTATCTCAGTCACGAAAATAACTCAGAACGAAAGCTTGAACAATGTTTCTCAGTCACGACGACAATGGGGAAAGCTCAGAACAAAAGCAAATGGAGAATAGCAAGAATGAAAGCAAAGAAATGAAAAGGGTTTCTGAAAATGATTAGAAAAGGTTTTTATTTTAATTAATCATTGACTTTAGAGAGCGTTTTTCATAGAAAGCGCTTTCTTAGGTCTCTGATAGTTTTAACAATAGAGAGTGCTTTCCTTAGAGTGCTTTCTTAGGTTTTTTGAAAATATTTAATAATTTAATTTAATAAATTACCTTAGAGAGCGCTTACCTTAGAAAACGCTTTCTAAGGTTAACTTATAAATCACCTTAGAGAGCCCTTTCCTTAGAAAGCGCTTTCTAAGGCTGGCTTTTTCAGGCTTAAATCATATATTTATCCGTGTCTAAAATGTTGGATGTATCACCATCCCAGTGGTTAAATCGCCTGTACAATGTCTTTCTCTTCCAAAAGGGCGTGGGCTCGACCCCCCTTTTGTGATTTTTGATGTTTTTTCACATTTTTTTTTTATTTTTAACATTTTTTTATATTATTTTTCAATTAATTATTTAAACACTCAAAATAAATTATTTTTGAATAACTTTTTGCACATTATTCATTCATACATTCAAAATATTATTTTCACAAAAATAACAAAAAAATATTATTCTTTGATTAATTTTAAATATTATAAAGAATTTTTTTATATTTTTTTCAAAACATTTTAAATAAATTAAAATGTTTGTATTTAAAACATACATATTTGAATAATTTAAATATATTTAAATATATAATTTAAATAAATTGAATTTTTTGTATTTAAAACATATATATTTAAATATATTAATTATTTGAATAATTTTAAATATAATTTAAAATAAATTAAAATACAATTAAAATATAATTTAATATATTAACTTAATTTATGGTATATTTTAAATTAATATATTTTAAATTATATATTAATATAATTTATATATATTAAATGCAATTTAAATAAATTAAATGTTTGTATTTAAAACACATATATTTCAATATATTAATTATTTGAATAATTTTAAATCTAATTTAAAATAAATTAAATTATAATTTAATATAATTTAAATATATTAAATATAATTTGATATATTAATATAATTTAAAGTATATTTTAAATTAATATATTTTAAATTATATATTAATATAATTTACATATATTAAATATATTTTAAATTTATTAAATTGTTTGTCTTTAAAACATATATAATTAAATATATTATTTGAATAATTTTGAATATAATTTAAAATAAATTAAATATATATTAATATAATTTTTATATATTAAATATAATTTAAATAAATTAAAATGTTGGTATTTAAAACATATATATTTAAATAATTTAAAATATAATTTAAAATAAATTAATATTTAATTTAATATAATTTAAATATATTAAATATAATTTGATATAATAATATAATTTAAAATTCCTTTCCCTACCTAAAGGGCGTGAGTTTGACCCCCCCTTTTGCCATTTTTTAGATTCTTGATGTTTTTCAATATAATTGTGCCATACAACAAAGACCACGCTTTTATCAAAAAGCACTGCTATAGGTCTTTCAAAAATTTGCTCAAAAAAGCGCTCTCTAAAGGGTCACCTTAGACAGCAGTTTGTGGAAAGCGCTGTCTAAGGTGACCCTTTAGGTAGCGCTTTTTTGAGCGAATGTTTCCAAAGACCTATAGCAGTGTTTTTTTTAATAAAAAAACGTTGTCTTTGTTGCGCTGTGTAATGTCAATTTTGGCGTAGTTATTGGTTATATTAAAAAATAAAGTATATTTATAAATACTTATAAAAAAACATGTAGTTTACCTGCATCCATCTTAGACCAAGATTTTTGAGCTAGAGGCGTACCAAATGTAAACCCCATTTTCTACCCTTGAATGTAATTAAAATGAGAGTTTACAAAAACTTTTCACATAACGGGATATCACATTTTCAAAATTTCAAAAAATTTCAATTTAAAGTATAACATGCTTAATACATAGCACTTTTCATAAATAAACATAAACCAACATCATGATACTTAAATGATTCAACTTCATAAAACATCACGCAGCGGATTCATAAAACAACTTGTAGCATCTTTATCCAGCATAAAAACAACTTCAAAATAATCAATAAAAATTCTAAGTACTTCAACTAAATAAAATTCAGTATGCAACAAATTCAACAAAAACAGACATGCATCATCCCCCTGAGAGCTACGTATCAGAGCGACAGACCACCGACTCGACTAAAGGTAACCAATTACTCCTCTTTATTACCTGCACGTTTCCAACATAAGGATAACATTCAAACAGAAGGGGTGAGTTACGATAATTATAAGCAGTATATGAAAAGTAATACATAGATAAGGATTTCAAATAATTCACTGCTTCACAACATCAACTAGCACAACAACACAACAACAACTCAAAACAATGCAACCTAATGTGACTCAACTAATTATGAATATGGTCCCATTTCCGAGTAAAACTCCCAACTTAAATCATTTCCAGGTTATCATGGCATCAAGGCATAAGCCTTCAACTTTCAACTTAATTTGCCAATCCAGACCAACATGGTGTGAGCAACGGCTCCGACATAAAATGCAAATGACCTACATGACATACACGACTTTATAATGCAAAAAACATAACAACACAAGCAACACAACAACTTATACAACATAAGCAACTTAGAATCAAATTTGGCATATAAGCCTCCAACATAACTTTAGAATTATTCCGTAAACCGGAAACATACATCAACTCAACTATACCTACAAACCGATTATACAACATATTTTCAACAAATCAGAGCGACAAAAATCAAATATTAATTTATTCGACTTACCCCGATAAATTTCGTTAAATTTCGAGCAACTACGTTTTTCGTCTAATTCGACTAAACCGACTAAACTGGTATTGTTTTTAACATTCTGCGATCGGTATGACTTTATTACAAAATCTGAATTTTCAATGTTCTAATGAACAATATTTGTCATAAAAATTCAGGTCGGCTAACTGTTTCTGCTAAATACTTAAATCTACTATTTTCTGTCAAAAACTACACAACACAGTGTTAATTATAAAAATGTTTTCGTACTCGGTATGATTTCTCCTGAACACTCCTTCTCCATTACAATTCGACTTCTTGAAAAAAATGTCATTTTATAAAATTATAATAGTTATGGTTTTGGTTAGAATTAATTCACTAAGTGCTACATAACTAAACTACATGAGATCATGAATTAAAATAATTAAATTAATTGGTAGTATAAAAATTAAGTGCCCCCCACTTTATAGGGTGGCTTGCGCCACCCTCCACATATTCCTAGTGGCTTGCGCCACTTTATGAAGTCCAATGTGGCTCTTGCCACATTTTGAAGTGACTTGCACCATTTGGTACAATGGAATGTGGCTCCCACCACTTTGTGAAGTGGCTTGCGCCACTTGGGGTCTTATCCCTCCATACTACCGGACTCTGTGATTTTTGTTTATCGTCCCCAACCACAATTTTTCCAGAACTTCTATCAACACATTAAAATCAACGACAAATCAACATAACCAAAACAACTTATAATCAACAGAAATCAACAATTGAACAATAATTTTCACACAACAATCATGGTAATTACAAGACATAGATTTATTCATAACAATATCAATATTAACAGGATATATAGCAACCTAACTACCCAATCACAGTATCGAATTTCATACTCGATTATAATAATCGAACCCACCCTTACCTTAGATTGGATTGAAGGTAGCCCTAGCGATTGGATTCCGAGTGTCGTTCCTCTTTTCCCCTTTTTCTCACGATCGTATAAAGTTCTGACTTTTTCTTTTTACTGATGCAACTTACTTCTAATGTTTTATTTTCTTTTTATTAAATTAAACTAATTCGTATAATTACTAATGGGCCTAACTATAGCACCCCTTATTTTACTAATTCGGACAGATTTTAATCTCACTAACCCAACTACTACAACAACTATAATATTATCTGTAATAATATTTCTACGGGTTCCGACTTATTTTTATGACTTATCGACTTAATCAACCACAACATAAAAATAGACCGACTAAACATAAATAATTTATTACATATTCAATGAAACAATTAATTAAATATTTGGGCGTTACACCAAACGTTTCACTCTTTTCTCTAGAAAGTGGTAGCTATATAACAAAACATATTAGTACATAAACAAATTTCTTAATAAATAATTTAGCATATGAAAATATAATATTTTTTTACTTACTTGGTTTAGAGCTTTGATTTGATCATCCATGTTTCTTTCTATCTTTATGATTACATTAATTGTCCCATTAAATATTTCTTTATACACATCTCTTCCATGTTCAATTCCATATTGAAATTGTGGATTCAGAAAATAACCTAGAAGTCAAAATCAATTATTGAGGATATGACACTACAAAAAAAACGCGTAACTTATGGAGGTTATTTTAAAACGCCACAATTTACGGTTGATTACGGCGGTTTTCCTAAACGTCATAATAATAGTAATGAAATGACCATTTCAACCGCCATTATTTACAGAAAATATATTCCCGACCACTTTTGTCTCACTTACTCCATTTTTTTCTTCATTATATATATATATATATATATATATATATATATATATATATATATATATATATATATATATATATATATATATATATATATATATATACCATAATTTGTCAAACAACTCAAACATTTTAAATATTAATTTAACATCTAAATTATTTTATACACAATTATCTTATATTATTATTATTTTAATATAGTGCGTACATTAGTTGAGTTTTCTATAATATAGTTATACCTTAATATATTGTCCCCATTATAAACCGTTAGATAATTGAGATTTCACACCTGCTAATACCACCTGAAGCAATGAGAAATGCATATACCACCTGAAGCAAGAAGAAATGCGTATAATAATAATAATAACAATAATAATAATAATAATAATAATAATTTTACGTGTTATGTGTATGACTAAGAAAAGAAAATAAACTCATTTGCGTCTCCTTCGTGTATTCAACGTTTTGGATTCAAGAAATCGATTTCAATCTTCCGGTAAGTCTGCATAAACCTTTTCCATTTCCTTCATTTCATTCAAATTCAAACCCTAACAATGATTTGAAATTCAAACCTCTTCAATGTCAATATCAATTTGGAACCCTAATAATCAACCCTACAAATCATTTGAACCCTAACAATCGCTTTGTTCAACCGCAGATCCGCAATCAGGTTTTCTGCTGCACTGTTCTGCTGCTCAGCAATCTACAGTTCCGCAATCGGTCGTTTGACTGCTAGATTCTGCTACTCGACAATCCACAATTCTACCATCCACCGATTCTAAGGTATGTTTTTGTTTTGGTTTTTCACACTATGATTTGTTGTATCTCACCATGTTGTTTCATTTAATTCTACAATCCACCATGTTTTTCACAGTATGAATTTTATTCTAATACTTGTTGTTGTCATTGTTTATCGGCAGATTCATAGCAGTTTCTTCTACTAAAGTGTTGGATTAATAACCCTTTTTTCTAGCTGGTGAGTCTTTCCTTATCTTTATAGTTGTTTGATTCATAAGTATAGAACCTCAACTCGCGATGCACATCAATTGTTCGATGAAATACAATTAAATTGTGTTTGACTTATATTCTCTTATTTTTTCTTAAGCTCAAATCAAACTTGAAGCTTACTAGTTTTATGAGACTTGCCTATTATTCTTATGTTTATCACTAGATAGAAACATGGTCTTACCTATATTAAGCATTAAATAATCAACCACTAAAGACTGGTGTTAAAGTTTTGGCCTCACTGTTTGTTGTAGTATCACTGTGTATGTGTGTTCTGATCTGTGGTGTAAGTTGTTGATCTGCTGCAAGTAGGGGTGTGTATGTGTGTTCTAGAATTGGTTGGAAGGATAGACTAGAAGACACTAGTTAAATATATAGGCTTTATTGGATATTACTTAATAAAGCAAGTACTAACCATAATTGTACCTAAGTATTAATAATACTAATTATTCCTCGGAACAAGTTCTTGATAGACTCTTTCACCTTTTGGATCATCATAGACTTGTTTTTCCAATGTTGTTTTCCCTAATTCTCTCATTCCATAGATTGAAATCACAGCTCTATTTGGTTCATCTTTGAAAAGAAAATCACACACTTGCTTATTTGGTTGTTCAATTCCAACTAAATCAGCTTCCTCTAACAAAAGAGAATCACCTGTTGGAATTAATATCAATAAGTGCACATACATGATACATATAAATAAACTATATTAGTTATTTATCAAAGTTAAATTTTTTTAAAAATATCTTTAATAAAGTAGCATATATTATAGATTATAAGATAGGATGGTTTAGTGAGTAAAAAAATAGAATGGTTTGGTTTCTGCACAAAAGTATGATTATTATTGTATGTTATTTGCTATCCATGAGTTTTGATTGAATACTTATATCTTTAGTCTAAATAAAGACAAAATTTAATTTATTTTAAAATAAAATAATAATAAAAGATAATATAGTAAATATATTATGTATTGAAAAATTCATGTATGCAAAAAGCATGATGAAAAGTACTACCTTGACTATCCAACCTTGATGAAAGCCTTTGACTTTAGCCTGAACCTACACCAGACATGACTGGACGTCCATTAGAGAGAACTTCAACTTTGGATTTGATTCCTTGTATATCTGACGCTATTTTGTGCCTAGCTCCCAGGGTCTTGAGGGAAAAAACCATCCTATGAATAACATAATATTTGTTTCTTTGTTGATGTTTACTTCCTTGTTGATGATCAACAAGTCGAATACTGTATTCATCTATAGCATCTTCCATATCACTTTACCAATCGATTTGTTACGTACGGCCTGAGAGTAAGAGTGTAGTGCAAGTAATGCTTTATAGAAAATTGATGAATGATTAGTGAAGTCATTCCAAAATTTAATGAGTAAATATTTATTTTTTTTGTAAGCAAGGGATGTATTGATAAGAGTATCAAAGATACTAGCCAAGATTACAAAGAAAGCGAAATTGCCACTCAACAAAAAAAGAAATTACCTACCAATTGACATCTATGTCAAATATAACAAAAGATTTTTGTTAAACTCATATAAATTACAATTGGAGTTAGCAATTCTCCAATGAGCGACCAACACCACAAATAAAACTTGATTTTCCAAACTATGTCCAGAACATTCCACTCTTCATTCTTGAATATTATAGCATTCCTTTGACTCCAAATGGTCCAGGTGATGGCCAACCAAATTAATCCTTCTTTACCCGCTTTCATATGCTTCTTTCTACCAAATTCGTGCCAAGACAAAAAACTTTCCATACAATTGGTTCCTCCTCCGTTATCTCCTCCTATCCACTCCGAAACCTCTGCCCATACCAAAATAGAAACCGAACAACTCCTAAGGATGTGTTGTACCGACTGCGGATGAAGATTACAAAAAACACAAGTAGCTTCACTAGGGGAATAAATTATTTCCCTACGAATGAGAATATCCTTTGTTGGAAGTTTATTTAAAAAACTTCTCCAACCGAAAACACAAATTCTAGCCGGGGAATCCACCTTCCATAACAAGCTAAATGCCGAGTCGAGTCTAAATGAAGGACCACTAGGCAAGCACAAACGAAAATACAAATTGTAACAAGAACTCACCGAGAATGTTCCGTCGCCCTCTAATGCCGAGTCGAGTATATATGTATTGTATAAATGTTTTAAAATAATAATTATATATATATATATATATATATATATATATATATATATATATATATATATATATATATATATATATATATATATATATATATATAATGAGACGGTCATTCTAATGACAACTAAGACCAACTTTAATGGGGGTTGAACAAGAGTCCCTCACATGGTTCTCCAACTGGCACATCAATTTCTTTTGCCAGCCTGTCAAACGATGCAATAATAGCAACGACTAATTGATGCAAAAAGACCACTTTTCATTCTTTCTTTTTTATTTTATAAAAATGTTTCTTTATTTTTTTTAATATGAAAACTAGCCGTTGAACGACTAGTTGTTTTGTTTTTTTTTTTTATTTTTTTTCAATTTATTTTTTTATAAATATAGGTTATATCTAAAATATCACCAACACTAATATTCTCTCACTCTTATTTTCTCTTCAATATACGTTTTGGACATGAAGATGATGAAATTTAAGTTTGATTAATTATGTGATGTTATTTATTTTTATTGTTTTTAATTATATATCTATGTATTTGAGATTATTTTAATTATCATTTTAGATTATAAGTTTAATTTGGATTTATTTATTTTATATCAATTTTAATTTAAATATTTAAAATTATTATTTTAATTAATATAAAATTTAATATGAATAATATATTAATTACGTTGATTAAGTTTTTTAATAATAGTTATTGATATTTATGTATTAATATAAATAATTTGTATATATAGACTATATTGGATATTACTTAATAAAACAAATACTAACCATAATTGTACCTAAGTATTAATAATACTAGATACAATAGATTATAATACTAATTATTTTTTTATATATCATAACTATACACCGACATTTGGATCTTCACATTTGATTGAAACTCTAAAATGAGACAAGTCAAAATCTTGGTTTAAAGTACAAGTGACATCTAATCTTTGTTTTAACTTCAAATTTGTCTTGCCGTCCAAATTCATTGTCACAACATGACAGACTGCATCCTCATAACTTGAGGAAACAAGTATTAGGTCTGCAGGAAGAATTCATCTTTTATTATCTTTACTATATGCCGAGATTCTTCCATTCAGTATATTCAAATGTTACATGACCTTTATGCTCTTTAACTCTTGTATTGTTCACCTCAATATCCTGTGATTGAAGTAAGTAAATTAATTATACATGTGATATGGTGTGAAGCAGAAAAAAGAAAAGAAAGTACTTGTTTTTTTGCATCGCCAATCTTCAATACCCTCTTTAACCATAGTGGCACCAATAACAATAAGCAAAGGAAGAATAACACTGACAGCAGTATAGGGGGCAAGGTTTGTAAAGGCCAAAGTACCGGTAACCAAAAAATAGAAATTAGCGACTCTCCTAAACTGTTCAAAGAGTGACTTGGGCAAAAATGTGGCGAGAGTATACTTTGTAGAGCTCACTGAATTATCTGCAAAGTCAAAAGTGTGTGGTGGAGTGCAAACACATGGCGTGAATATCCACGCTCTCCAATATGTGAATGCTCTGTTTTAAAAGATGGTCTCCCGCATGCAAACGAATAGATCTTGCTCAAATGTAACGTCCTCCTCATTTTTCAATCAAACCTCAAACCATCATAATAATACGTGTTCATATTGTTTAATATAAACCTTGATCATTTGGCTGGAAATGTACATCAAAACTGACAGAACCCTAACCAGGTCAGAGAATAATAATAAGGTCTCAAATAATACTCTAATCCTAAACTATTATATTCTACTTTTCATTTATGATGTTAAGTGTGATGTCTTTTGGCGACTTCATTGCATTTTGTAATCTGTATGCAAAAACCTTAAACAAAACTAGTTTTAAAATGGAGGGAGTATTATTTGGTTATTTTTCCTCCTAAAACGGGTATGTTTGTAACGAGCTAAAAGTTTAGTAAACTTTACTTAGGAGGGTTGTTAGAAGATATGAAAACACCTTATAGCATCTTTGATACTATCGTAGAATATCTTAGATTATCTGATAGGATTTTATTCTAATATTAGATTACCTCTTATGGTTAGTTTCATATATATTAGTTATTATCATGTTTTGTTTCTCTGTTTCAGAATTTAAAGTTTTCAAATAATAATCAAATCATGTTAGTAATTCAGTGTTTATTCTTTCTTTCCTTGTTTATCTGAGACTACTTAAAGAATTATGATTTATAGTCCAGCTAGTTTGATGAGTGATTATGACTTGTTCTTGGATTTTACAGTTAAAAACATTACTACGTTGAGTTTTGTTGAAAGAAATCTTTGTTTGAAACACATTGAATACTAAAATGGTTTAATATGTGTTTAGTTCCTATAATATACACTTCATGTGCTACTATTGTATTGCAAATGAAATGTATGACAACATATTATTTATATTATACCCTAAAGTAATCTAAGCCTACCTTAAAGTACACTATTTGTTTATTTCTTCAGTCACCAACATGCGATCTCATTCTTAGTGTTCTAAACAATAGCTACATTTTCAGTGTACCTACACATTTAGCTTTGTTAGATATTGGGTATGATAATCTAGGATAACTTCGAAGAATCGTGTTTGTACACTTTCCGAACAAAGTATTTCGACCATATTCTTGCCTGGGTTCACGAAATCTTTATGGGGATAATTCTTGAAGAACGAATTGTTTCTGGCAATAGAAAATTGTTCAGAATGTAGAAGGTTTTCAGTTTTGTTATGTGTTTGCAAACTGAGGCCAAATGACTCCTTATATAGGAGATCAATAATTCAAAACGAAAAGACACACCTGTTCGGAAAATAGTTATGTCTGTAGGGAAAGGGTTCAAATGCTCAAACGAAAATTTCGAACGGGCCGCTGCCCCGCACCCCGCCAGGGGCTTCTCCCCTTGGAACCCCGTTTGAATTATTAGCATTCAATTATATGTTGGCTCAACGAGCGTGCACTCCGCACTACCCTAACTCGTTTCCAAGCTTTAACGCATAATTGCATTGGCCTGTAGTAAATCATATTACTACTAAAATACATTGATGATACTAAAATCACCAACAAGCTTAGCATTTGACATGCCTCTTTCTAATTATACTTACAAAAATTATTTTTTTTCTTCAGAAATTAAGAGAAGAATCATATAAATTTCATTGGACTTGTTTTTGTTGTCGAAGAACTATTGAAGTATGTACTGATTATATACTCATCTTATCATGTTTGAACATTTAAATTATGTTACACATTTATATTATTTTTACTATATATAGTTTTTGTCATCTTTTATTCTACAGTTAAGACTGCTCATGATTTAATAGTCTTTAATTTAAGATTCAATGTCTTGATTTCTTTTGTAGTCATGGTAATTGATAAATCATGGATTGACAAACCACAAGACACACTTGAATATGAAAATGGATTAATTAATTTTTTGAATTTTGCATTTCACCATAAATTTATTGATGGTCTTAAGATAAAGTGCCAATGTTCAAAATGTGGTTTCAAGAAGTGGGGAACATGGGATGAGGTTTATGTACACCTCAAAAATAGACCTTTTCCAAAAAATTGCAAAGTTTGGAACTGGCATGGTGAAGGGTCAAGTATAAATGAGCCTAAAGTAGTTGAAAGAACACATGTCACAGAAGATACCTTCCAATAAAAAAATGCAATGGAAAACATGGTCCATGATGCATTTGGATTTACCCAAAGTAGTCAGAATAATCTTGATCCATCTTTTGAGCACAACCGCGAAGGGCGTAACTCGATGTGGGGTGAAGATAAGGTCGAGTTTCTTGAGTTGTTAAAAGATGTTAATCAACCATTATATGAAGGGTGTACAAACTACTTAAAGTTGTCATTTATAATTAAATTGTATCATATAAAAATGCTTGTATGGAATAAGTGATAAAGCAATGACTATGATGATAGAGTTATTAAAAGACATGTTTGTGGATGCCAAAATTCCTGTTTCATTCTACGAGGCTAAGAAAATCATCACCAAACTTCGTCTTGATTATACCAAGATAGATGCTTGCCCAAATGACTGTATGTTATATTGGGGTGAAGAAAATTAAGACTTGGAAGAATGCAAACGATGTAAGACATCTAGGTGGAAGGATGACAAGAAGAAGCAATCTACAAAGATACTACGCTACTTTCCACTAAAGCCAGGATTGCAAAGACTTTTAATGTGTTCTAAAACTGCAGAGTCAATGAGATGGAATGCATTGGAAGCTAATCAAGGTGGTATGATGAGACATCCTAGAGATTCTGAGGCATGGAAAACATTTGACATACTTCATCCAAAATTTGATATAGATTCTCGAAATGTACGACTCGGCCTAGCCACTGATGGCTTTAACCCTTTCGGAGTGATGAATACAAACTACAACATTTGGCCAGTGGTTGTTATCCCATATAATCGCCCTCCTTAGGAATGCATGAAGCAAACATTAACAATCCTTTCCATGATCATTCCGGGAAAATAAGCACCGGAAAATAATATAGATGTGTACCTACAACCTCTCATCAAAGAGTTGAAAGAAATATGGTATGATGGAGTGCAAACATTAGATTCATCAAAAAATGAAATGTTTATGATGAAGGCAGCTTTGATGTGGACTATTAGTGACTTTCCAGGGCTTAACACATTATCAGGATGGAACACACTAAGCTTGCTTGCCCCACTTGTAACAATGACACTGATAGTTTTAGATTAAAGAATGGTGGAAAATGGTGTTTTATGGGTCATCGTCGTTTTTTAGAAAAAGGTCATCAATTTAGATTGAATCAGTCTCATTTTAATGGAAAAGTTGAGCAAAGAGAGGCCCATGCTACTTTGTTAGGGCAAGACATCTTGAATCAACTAAAGGGAGTAAATGTTACCTTTGGAAAAGTGTTTGAATCTAAAGAAAAAGATGGAGGCAAAAGAAAACGCAAAAAAAAAACTATTGAAGAAGGACCGAGACAATGAAGGAAGAAAAATGTATTTTTTTATCTTCCTTATTGGGAGTCCAATTTATTGCGTCATAATTTAGATGTTATGCACATTGAAAAAAATGTATGTGATAATGTTATATACACTTTGCTCAATGAAATTGGGAAATCAAAAGATAATCTAAAAGCTCGTGAGGATCTTAAATTAATGGGTATAAGGAAGGATCTTTGGCCAGATAGTAATAAAAGATTTCGCCCATCTTTGTTTACAATGTCAAATTCAAAGAAAGATGTATTCCTACGAACTTTGAAGAATGTTATTTTTCCTGATGGATACTCAAGTAACATTTCTAGGTGTGTTGACATCAACAATCGAAAACTTTTTGGGATGAAAACCCATGATTGTCATGTTCTTATGGAGCAAATACTACCTATTGTTATACGAAATGTCCTACCAGACAATGTGACTGCAGTGTTAGTAGAGTTTTGTTCATTCTTTCGTCAATCATGTGCCAAGAGTTTAAGTCACTTGGATCTCGATAGACTCCAGTCTCGAATCATTCTCACTCTTTGTCACTTAGAAATGTTATTTCCTCCTTCATTTTTTACAATCATGGTTCATTTGACTTGTCATCTTGTTGGTGAAGCAAAACTTGGAGGTCCAGTACACTATGGTTGGATGTATCCTATTGAAAGGTGATCAGTTTACTTCTTATTAAGGTTATTCTTGTATCTCCCCTTTAAGTGATTCACAATTGCTAATTTTAAACCACTTTTCTAGGTACTTGGGCCACTTGATCAGTTTACTTATTATTAAGGTTATTCTTGTATCTCCCCTTTAACTGATTCACAATTTCTAATTTTAAACCACTTTTCTAGGTACTTGGGCCACTTGAAATCCTACTTTAGGAATAAGGCACAACCCGAAGGTTCTATTGCTGAAGGATACCTTGCAGAAGAGGTTCTCACATTTTGCTCTCAATATATAGATGAGATTGAGATTCGAATCAATAGACCTGCACGTGTTGATGATTATCCTAATGAAAGAGATTCATGCCACAGATCTACAATTTTTCCACCTATAGGTAGGGCAGTAGGAGCATTCTCAACCTTTGATCTATCAACCATGGAGAAAACTCAAGCACATCGATATGTGTTGTTAAATTGTCCCCAAGGTAAACCTTATATTGAGTGAGTACCTCAAAGAATTTTAAATGATGTCGAGTTCAGTATATATGATAGTAATCATCTTAAAATAATATAAATTATTTATGTAGTGAATTAAGGAGTACTTACGGATACGGTCTAAGAGGCGAAGGCAGTCAACAACAAAGAGAGAGAGAGAGAGAGAGAGAGAGAGAGAGAGAATGATTAGTAAATATTTTATTGTTTGGTTTCCTCAAAGGGTTGGTTAAATTTCCCATAACCTTTGCTTACATTTTTATGGATGTTTGTAGAATTATGTAAATTACTAATCAGTTTTTTGGTTTCAATTTAGATTATGAACCCCAGCATATCAAATATGGTGTCAGATGATCTCAAGTATCTTGCAAAAGGCCCAACAACACAAGCTAGAAGATATTTTGCATTTAATATTAATGGATTCAAATTTCAAACCTTAACACGAGAGCATGGGTTGAAAACCAAAAGTAGTGGTGTTTATTTAACGTCTTCAATATCATGTGTTGCTAGTAGTGTCGATACAAACTTTAGAGAAGCAAATTTGTTATATTATGGGAAATTAGAAGATATCATTGAGCTTAACTACTATGGACGATTTAAAGTTACTCTATTCAAATGTAAATGGGATGACACCACTAGGGATAGAGGGTACAAAAAGATTCATGGGGTTTTAGATCCGTTAATTTTTCAAGAAGTATTCACACAGGTGATCGTGAAGAACATGATCCATACATTGAGGCCTCACAAGCTCAAATGGTCTATTATGTAAATGATGAGATAGATAAATACTAGAGCATTGTTGTCCATTTGAAACCAAGAGACTTATATGATATGGGAGATCAAATAGATATTGAATTTTGTCTTGAGCTAAACTTGGATCAATTTTTTGGAGACTCTGATGATTTCTCTTTAATAAGGGAGGATGTAGATAATGAACTAATAAGTGAGGGGCATGTTAATGATGACATTGATGGAGATGAAAATATGTCAGAATAAGAGCAATGATTATATGTAAGTGATGAACTTATGTCATAATAACATCTATAAAAAAATTTGGCCTTCAAATTTCCAAGTTTGTCTTTTGGATGCGATTGTCTTGAATGATAGTTATGGTTAACCAATTCTTACTATGGTGGATTTGTACTTTTGGTGTGGTGGAGAGGGGGGCTGACTTACAATATTAGCACTTTAACAATCAAGTCAATGAGAGAAAGCAGAAATGGTCCAAAACAATATATATATATATATATATATATATATATATAACAACCATTTAGAGTAGTATAATATTTCAACATAAAAACCTGAATGTAATGTCCTGTTATCAATCTGCCGGTTATTTTATCATAGTTTGGGTTGTTCATGAAAAAATTAAAATTATAAAATATATTGACATACCAGAAGAATGAAGATAAGAGTGAATGAATTGCCAACGCTTGTCAATGATGTCATTATATTTTGAATGATAATGAGATTTTTTTTGAATTGCTTGTTTTGCTCGATCAATGGCTTCATATATGAAACCCATTGTTGGTTTTTTATCACCATCAACTAGTTTCAAAGCCTTTTTCTCCATGTCTTCAAAAGTCCTTCACCAACTCTTGGTTGCTTCATGCTTTTTTTACTAAAAAGATCAATATTAGTAGATCTAAAAGAAAAAGAGATATCTTATGGCCTTCCACCCCCACTAACACTGACACGAGATCTTCCACCTTGTTCGTATACATTTTCAGAAGCTCTTGTTTCTCGTCTGAACTGTTGCATATTTTCCCATTATTTATGTGATATAAGGCTTTGTTGTGTTGCATATCTCAATTGATCATCAATAAGAGCATCCACATCTTCATCTTCAACATCTCCTCTTGAATGTTCTTCAAATTCTTCTTTTCTTTTTTTTAGAATCATTTCTCTTTGCTTTTGAATCAAGTAGAAGTTTCATCATATTTTCTCTAACCATAGTTGTTACTCTACTACAACCCGTAACTTGTCCTTTCATGTGTGCTATATGTTGCTTCAATCTTGTAATGCCACCTTTTATTACCGAATTACAATGTTTGCAATGAACATTGTTGCGACTTCCGGGTTTTGGTGTTCCAAAATGCCACCCAATATCATTACTTGGAGCACCATCCAAAGCTTTTGTAGGAAATTGTTCTCTTGGTGGCATTATGTATATTTAATAACACCTATTAATTTAATATGAAAAATAGTTAGTGATAAATATAAAATTTAAATAAAATACAATATTTTCTTAAAAAATTAATTAATTAACTAACATAAATAAAAATTGTTTGTCAAATGTAAATACTTTTTTAATTTTTTTAAGTGTTGAATATATACTCACCATATTATCTAACATCACACCATTATTTCTTTGTTTTGATTTATTTTCTACCCACCATATCTTTAACCCAAAATTTCATTTCCCTCTATAAACTCCCTCCCAATATTTTAGGTAAAATGAAATGAATTAACTCTCTCCCATGAAAACCCACGTGACACACTACTTATTATCACAATCACAAGTTATTAAAAATTAAATACAATAAGGTTATATATGGCCCACTAGTTTTTTTGTATAATACTGTTAGAACAAACATAAACCACAAAATCAGAATTGAAATTGAAGGTGTAACAATGGTGGAAAAATCAATTTGGGGAAGAAGATGAAATTGAGAGAGAAAGAGAATTAGAGAAGAGAGAGTAATTGGGATGAAATATTAATTTGGCATTAATTGGAATTGGAAATTACATTGAGTATTTATACATTGAGAGAAAAAATACAAAAACACAACTAAAGTGCATTGTGCTGTTAATGCTGTTATTTTTCAGTTTTTGACAGTGGTAACCGGTTACTCACCGGTGGGTAACCGGTTACTGCTGTTGCAGACTGAAAAATACAGCATTTTCCAGCACTTTCAACACACCACCTCACTTTAGTTGATCCAAGTCCAGCATGTTCAAGCTCTTCACCAGTCTCTTGAACACCTCATTTGTCACACCCTTTGTCAACAAATCCGCAACTTGGTCTTCGCTTCGGCAATAGCTCAATCTAAGCTTTCCGTCACCAACTAATTCTCTCAAGTAATGAAACCGCATCTCAATGTGCTTGCTCCTTCCGTGTGCAATCGGATTCTTCGCAAGATTAATCGCGGAAACATTATCCACAAGCAATGTAGTAACATCATCACCACATCCCAATTCCTTCATTAGATTCATAAGCCACATAGCTTGGCACGCACTCAACGAAGCCGCAATGTACTCCGCCTCACAAGAAGAGAGTGCTACAACCGGTTCCTTCTTGGAGCACCAAGAGATTGGTGTTTTACCGAACATAAAGATGTAACCCGCCGTTGATTTTCGATCATCTTTATCTCCGCACCAATTGGAATCGGTGTAGCCTAGTAAAGTACATTTGCGTCCCATATCCGATGCGGGAAATAGAATTCCGCAACCAAGAGTACCTTTCACGTATCTAAGGATTCTCTTAACCGCTGCCAAGTGTGATACCTTAGGTCTCTCCATGAATCTACTAGCAATACCGACACTAAAAGCCAAATCCGGTCGCGTATTGCACAAGTACCTCAACGATCCAATCAAACTCCGGTAAAGTGTTGGATCTACATCATCCTCATCCTCACTTTTGGACAGCTGCACTCTTGCTTCACACGGTGTATTAGAAGCGTTGCAATGCTCCATTTCACACTTTTTCAAGATATCAAGTGCATACCTCCTTTGATGCATAAGCAGCCCCACTTTTGACTTGTGGAACTCTATGCCAAGGAAGTAACTCATCACACCAAGATCCGTCATTTCAAACTCACTCATGAGCTCTCCTTTGAACCTTGAAATGCACTTGTCATTGCTGCCCGTAATCAAGAGATCATCAACATACAAGCAAAGTATGATAACACCATCAATCGTATCCGACCTCACATAAACACCATGTTCGGATACACATCGCTTGAAGCCGATGTCAATAAGAAAGCCGTCAATGCGTTTGTTCCAAGCTCTTGGAGCTTGTTTCAAACCATACAACGCCTTATGTAGCTTGTAATACTTCCTCTCTTGATCTTTAATCACGAAACCGGGTGGCTGCCCCACATAAACTTCCTCATCAAGAGGACCATTCAAAAACGCCGACTTCACATCCATTTGGTAGATCACCCAATTGTTGCTATGTGCCATCCCAACAACCAAACGAATAGTTTCTAGTCTAGCCACCGGTGCGAATACCTCTTCGTAGTCTATGCCTTCACGTTGCAAGAACCCTTTGGCCACTAATCGAGCTTTATGCTTGATCACTTCACCCTTAGGATTTGCTTTGACTTTATAGACCCAACGCACACCAATCGGTTTCTTTCCAAGCGGTAAATCGACCAACTCCCAAGTACCATTCTTCTCAATAGATTCCAGCTCCTCCTTCATTGCACATATCCATTTAGGATCACTTAAGGCTTCCTCCTCATTTACCGGTTCAGATTCGGCCATAAGTGCGAAATGAACAAAATCACCATCGTTATTCACTTCGGTATCTAGGAACCTTTCATAGTCTCGGAGTCTTTGAGGCATAGCTCTTTGCCTCACAGGTCTACCCTCATTAACAACATTGTTTTCAGCTGCTGTAGGTGCAGGTACAGCGGAATCGGACGCCTCCGGATCAGACAATTCAAAAAACTGATGTTGCTGATTTTTCTGCAGTAACCGGTTACTCACCGGTTGGTAACCGGTTACTGCTGTTGCTGTAGAATTTTTCACTTCATCAAACAGCACGTCCCGGCTTATCACGATCTTCCGATTCTTCTCATCAAACAGCTTGTATCCTCCAGTAGAATGATATCCAACAAGTATCAACTTTTCACCTTTATCATCCAACTTCTTTCTAAGTTGATCCGGTATGTGACGATACGCAATCGATCCAAAAACGCGCAAATGATCCACACTAGGTTTGAAACCACTCCAAGCCTCTTCGGGTGTGATATTCTGCAGCTTCTTAGTAGGACACCTATTCAACAAGTAGGTAGCCGTAGATACGGCCTCACCCCACAATTCCTTAGGTAACTTCTTCCCACAAAGCATGCTACGCACCATGTTCATTATTGTACGATTTTTCCTCTCGGCAGCCCCGTTTTGTTGAGGCGTATATGGAGGCACCACCTCACGCACAATACCCTCAAGGTCACAAAAATTCCCAAACTCGTTAGAGGTATACTCACCTCCACCATCCGTTTTGAGAACTTTGAGCTTCCGACCGCTTTGACGCTCCACCAAGGATTTGAAACTCTTGAACACACCAAACACCTCATCCTTTCTCTTGATAAGATAAGTCCAAAGTTTCCTACTAAAATCGTCAATGAACGTAACAAAGTATCGATTGCCGCCATAAGTCTCTACTTGCATCGGTCCACAAACATCGGAATACACCACCTCAAGTAGGCCTTTGGCTCTCCGACCCGCATCCTTGCTAAACACATTCTTGTGTTGCTTGGATGTCACACATTCTTCACACAATTCTGTCGGAATACTAATAAGTGGCAGCCCCGTTACCATACCACTTTGTTGCAACATCTTAAGATCCCTAAAGTTAAGGTGACCAAGACGGTAATGCCATAGCCACTCCTCTCTACTTGCCGCGGTAGCCAAACAACGATGCTCCATAACCCTTAACTCAACTTTAAAGGTTCTATTGGCAGCCATCGGCGCTTTTAGAATCAACACACCTTTTGAATCTAAAACACGCATCATCTTGTTTTCCATCCGAATTAAGTACCCTCTTTCAAGCAATTGGCCAATACTTAAAAGATTGCACCTAATTCCCGGTATGTACAAGACATCTTTGATCCTTGAAAAGCCTCCACTCTTCCTTCCGATCAAAACGTCTCCAACCCCTTCCGCGCTTAAAGTAGTGTCGTCGGCAAACTTGACTTTACTCTTTGTCGCTTGATTGATTTGCACAAACCAATCCTTACGACCCGTCATATGTGTTGAACAACCGGAATCCAAGTACCATTCATCTTTACCTTGAACTCCATCACGTACAGTAACCAATGCATCTCGATCCGAGCACATTTTTTTACCACTTTCCGAAACGGTACAGCTGCTGTCCCGCGAACTGTCATGACAGTAGCTGCTGTCCGGAACATTCACAATGCCATAATTCTCCTCCGTGATCATCACTAGAACCGTGTCTTCATCCTCCACCTCTTCTCTAGCAACCTTGGCTTCATCATTGCGAGTCTTGTTCAATTTTGCATAACATTTCGATTGAACATGTCCAAGCTTTTTGCACCTAAAGCATTGAACTTTACTCCAATCCTTTTTGAAACCACTACTACGATCACTCTCCTTGGAGCTGCTCTCACCCTTTTCATACATCGAACTCTTCGAATTTTGAGAATTGTTTGCACCAAAATTCTGAAAATTTGGCTTACCTCTAGCTACAAATTTTCCTTTCGACCTCTTGCTCTTCTCATTCAAACGCGCTTGCAAAGCGATCTCCGCTTTCGCTTCGACACATCTCTCATCCATCCTTTGCTCATGCGCTTCCAACGAACTTTGCAACTCATCCTTGCTCATAGTCGTTAGATCCTTTGATTCTTCAATAGCAACCACAATGTTATCGAACCGCGATGTTAACGAACGCAACACCTTCGATACAACATTCTGCTCTACGATCGTTTCGCCGCAAGACTTGATTTGATTGACTAACCGAGTAATGCGCGTAATGAAGTCGTTGATTGTTTCTTTGTCTTCCATCTTCGTTAGCTCAAATTGACGCTTGTAAGTTTGTAACCTTACCACCTTCGCTTTCGCGGCACCGACATAAGCTTTCTCCAATATTTCCCACGCTTGCTTCGCGGATTCACAATCACCAACCTTCTCGAAGTTGTCGTTATCCACACAAGAGTGAATCAAGAATAGGGCTTTGTAATCCCTCTTCTTTTCTTCTTTGTGTGTAGCCCTAATCGTATCGGTAGCTTGTTTCCCCAATGGCGTGACTCCATTGATGACAATCTCAAGCACTTCTTGATAACCGAATAGAACCTTCATTTGCTTCGCCCATTTGTCGTAATTTTTCGAATCAAGAATTGGAAGATTTGTGGGAATTCGATCATTGGAAATGGTAGCCATTGTTGCAGCGGAATCGGATCAATAACCGAAGCTCTTGATGCCAAATGTTAGAACAAACATAAACCACAAAATCAGAATTGAAATTGAAGGTGTAACAATGGTGGAAAAATCAATTTGGGGAAGAAGATGAAATTGAGAGAGAAAGAGAATTAGAGAAGAGAGAGTAATTGGGATGAAATATTAATTTGGCATTAATTGGAATTGGAAATTACATTGAGTATTTATACATTGAGAGAAAAAATACAAAAACACAACTAAAGTGCATTGTGCTGTTAATGCTGTTATTTTTCAGTTTTTGACAGTGGTAACCGGTTACTCACCGGTGGGTAACCGGTTACTGCTGTTGCAGACTGAAAAATACAGCATTTTCCAGCACTTTCAACAAATACTACATCTTCATCTTCTTTGGGTGAACAAGAACAACACACTGTTTGTCATAAAAAAAACGAACAACACACTGAGTGAACAAGAAAATAAAATAGTGAGTGTAAAACCAAAATAAATCTCTAAATCTTTCTCCAATTCTAATAATATTACTACACTCTATAATAATGAGTGAAAAGAGAATGAAAGTTAACATACCTTGTCCTTAACCATAGTTTGAATGAAGTTGGAAAAGGTTCTCGAGAAACTTGCTTAATATTCAGACACAGATTGAAATAGAGAGAACAAACTCAATTTTGAGTAATTATTGAAGTTATAAAGTGATGAATGAAAGCAAAGACAATTTAAATACAAACTCTTCTTGTAATTGGAAGAGATATGACATAAAGCAAAAGTAAGTTACTTTGAAGTTTGAATCTAAATTATGAACATTAGATTCTGATTCTTGTGTCTAAAATTATTCTACTTGGGTCGGAGATTCTTCTAACTATGTCCAAGATTCGTTTGCTTTAGTTTTATTGAAAATAAATTTAAGCTTAACATGAAACATTGACTATTGCGGTTCGATGCGGTCCGTTGCGGTCGAAAACCTGTTATAATGCGTTATTTACTGTTCTGTTGCGGTGATAATGCAATTGATGCATGTGATTTCCGTTCACATTGTAATTATGGTCTGTTGTCGATGCATTGTTGACCACAACCACAATATTGCGGCAGCATCAAGTGATGCGATCAGCAATTTCAAACCATGTATGTGAGTAATAAGTAGGAATAGATATGCTAGAGAGTGAGGCAATCAGATAAGTATATGAAGAATCATATCTGTCTGGTGAATATTGATCTGGTGCTTGAGATATTTAACCAGAACGTTGTGGTTCAATTGATACAGGATCAAGTTGCATATCAACGTCCAAAAGGGGTGTGGGTACTTGTTGTCTTTGTTTTCTGACATGCATTTCTTGGTTTATAACATTCTATATATTGGGGCATAATGAAAAAATTAGGAAGAATAACAATTTCATCCATGACAGGAGAAATACAATGAAACATAAATTGATCATCCAAAAATGTCACATTACGAGAAATGCATAAGCGATGATTAGATACATCATAACACATAAAACCCTTATGAGAGTGACTATACCCCATAAATGCACATTGATCAGATTGTGCTCCAATTGTATGTCTTTAAATCATAGGTATAAGTGAACAAAACACACACATCCAAAAGTATGTAAATCATTAAAATTAAGTTAAGTTATAAAAAGAAGAAAAATGGAGAATCAAAATCAATAAACATTGAAGGAAGACAATTGATCAAGAAGACATTTGTGGAAAGAGCCTCCACCAAAAATCGAGATGGCATAGAAGCTTGAAGAAGTAAGGTTCGTGTTACATCAAGCAAATGACGATTCTTGCATTCTGCCATCCCATTTTGTTGGGGAGTATTGGGATAAGAGAATTAAGACAAAATGCAACTCATGAGACATGTACTCACTACCAGAGTCAGAAAAAAATTTAACACTTGCATGAAATTGAGTTTCAACATACGTCATAAATTTCTTAAACATAGAAAACACTTCAGATTTAGACCAAAGGAAATATATCCAAACAAAACAACTATAATCATCAATAAATATGACAAAATATTTCTAGTGAGCCGATCCGCTGTCCCATGCAGATCATGTTCACGTGTCCAATTGACACTTTTACTTATCGAAATTTGATCTACGTGTCGGGCACAAATAAAAAATGAGTATTTTTTAAAAATGTAGTTAGCGACAATGGCTCGAGTATCGTCTCATAAGGATTCTTGTATTTTTATCCAACCGATTAGAACAATGGGGGTTGAGTTTCGATTAACATAAAATAATGTAAATATGTGCTTAAAATAAGTGATTATAGAAATAAGTCAATCCACTATTTTCGGTCCCGACTAATCACTAGTTTATTATACCTTACCAATTCCCTAAGTGACTTCGTTCTCTATTCGATTTCAATATCACAAATTAAGCAAATGTGATATATAAAACAAATTGACATTCTTATATTCCTAATTAACCAAACAGATAAATACAATCGTGAATTAAGCAAACAAGATATTAATCACGGTTTAACAAACAAGTGACGTAAACAATGACTGAAAGTTAGGAATAAAACCATACATATTAAATCAAAACCATTCCATGTAATAACAGATGAAACAAATGCAATTTAATAGAATAGAATTGAAAGAGAAACGGAATTGAATTGATAGAATTAAAACCTCAAAGCATTTGAATGCGATTACAGCGGATCGACTATACGATTTAGTTCTCCATGGAATACGTAAAAAATAAAGAAAAATAAAATCGTGAAAAGAAGGTTTTTCGTACAAAAGGTACGGATGCTAGGTATAGGAAAGTATCACAAATTCCTCTTCTAACCCAATTGGGCCGGAAACATAACCCAGACCCATAAAACAACCTGAAACAAATTATTTTCTAAACTCAGAATTCAGATTCTGACTTCTACGACCTTATTTGAGACTCATTCACCCTAAATCAGATTTTTCATAAAACATGAAAGTTGTAGCTCTCTGTCTCAGCTTTCCGTCGACTGGTAGAACACCTCAATCAGATTCTCGTAGCTCCAGTTATGAATTTTTTATTGTAAGCTACTAATGCTGAAAAATAACAAACAAAAATAAAATAAGGCTAGAAACAAACTTAAATATGAAAACAAACTAAAATGATGAAAGTAATGAAATAAACTAAGGAAATGTATAAGTATAAATGTAGAAGAATGTGCATGAAGATTCACTGATCAAATTCCCCCACACTTAAACCTTTGCACTCCGAGCAAAATAGAAATCAAAACTCAAGAAACCTAACAGCATTCAGATACTCTTTCTAGGCTACAATCTCTACTTCAGTTAATGTAGCATCTATAGGTACTAATCTTGCACACTAAGGATATCGTAAGAACACAAATCCGTAATTGTGTGGTCATAAGCCTCCTTCCTATACAAACCAATCTGAATCATATCATTATGCCTAATCCTAACTTACTCATCCTTCTTTTTGTTCTCTTTCATTCTAGCACAATCACATTAAGCCTATTATCTATTCATACACATGGTAAATAAGCATGTTAGTGACTATGATCCATATCTTGTCAATATTTTAAAGTTACTTTAGCAACGAAATTTTTTTTTGAAGGTTTCACATCCGTTAGGCTAAATGACCGGATGAGGGTCACCTAACTTAAAAGGCGGATTCCTATTCAGATTTCTTATTTAGCACAGGATCATTCACTTATTTGCATCAACTCAATTACTTAGTGTATGATTTTTAGATGGTGCTGACTGCTATATAAACTACTTAAGAGCTATTAAAGGATGAGAACTCAAGGCTATGGCATAACAAGTATTCAAAATGATTTCCATATTCAGAAGACTTAAAGTGTTAAAACGATATCGATCTTATGAACTTTTCCTAAGTCTTCACAAACTAACCTCAAATTAATCTATAGCCTAAAACTTAAAAAAAATGCCTAGTGTTTATAAAACAAAACAAAAACAAACAAAACAAAGAAATAAATGATTACCTCCCCCACACTTAAAACAAGCATTGTCCTTAATGAAAGAACATAAATATTAAAGTTGAGAGAAAGGAAAGAACACACCGAGTAGTCAAGGTGGATAGGTGATCACATAAGCATCCTTTCCTAAAGTGAGATCCTTTACGCTTTCCTCTTCTGTCAATGTGGGGCTCTCTTTTATGCAATGAAATTTGAAGTTATTATCAGCACTCTCTCTTTCGCTTTGTATTCCGGGATTAAAGAATGATCCTATAAAAGTGAAAGCGTGGTCCATCCAATTAAATCTCTTTTGGGGCTGCCTAAACTTAACAATGCTAACCAATGTCCATCCAATGTCCTTCTTATGTTCCTGTAATGATTTTTCTTCCCGCACAAATTCAAATAAATTATTAGGAAGTGGTTTAAGCTCTAAAGAGGGTGGTTTCTCGATGGATAGTTTGTTCCAGGAAGTCGGGGTGTTGAGAGCTTTATTGACATGAACAACTTCATTTGCAACCAAATTTGGAAAAAGAATATCAACTTGCAAGGCAACCTCAATTTCAGCATAAACAGAGCAAATTTTAGTGTCAATACAAATATCACAAGAGTAAACATCATCAAAATCAGACAATGATGGAAAATCAGCTACAAACAAATCAGTACAAGTATCATCAACAGTTTCAGAAGGTAACTCTATTTGAAAAATAGAATGTTCTTCGAAAGGTTGTTGGTTTTATCCTTGAGCTTGTTGCATGACATTCATCAAAGTGGTAAGTTGATCAAGTTGTGTTTGCAAAGCCTGAAGACTATAAATTGTTTGTTGCTGAAACTGAAGATTATTTGCAGTCATTTACTTGACAAGGTCCTCTAGTGAAGGTTCGGAAGGTGCAGAGCACCCAACCTGAAATTACTTTAGATGCTTATTCGGATTCTCACCTGCAAAACTATTAAATCTTGGCAACAAGTGTGTTAAACCAAATTTCAATTCTAAAGGTGCAACAACAACAGGATATTCAAAACATAAATCATTATAATTTACATCAGGGGCAACAAGTTCTCTAAGAGTTCTTTGATCAGCCATGATATGTTTATAAAATTCAAAATCATAATTAAATTAACGTCAAATCAAATAAAATCACTGCAGATTTAAAATGAATGGAAAATAAGAAAAAAAATTAAAATAAAATATAAAAAATATAAAAATAACGCTAAAAATCTAATTAAATTAAATAATGATCACACAAAAAATTTCAGTTTTTTTTTTAATATATGAAAATAGAAAATAAATCAAATAAAATAGAAAAACACAGAATTTGACATTTTGAGGGTCGAAAACTTTTAGAATTCTATTCTAAAGGAGTACTATTCTTTGATTGATTTCAGACTTTCTAGAAACAATTTGGAGCAAACAGAAACAATAACTTCCAAACTTATCTGACATGCTGAAATTATTATCACTGTATTGCAACCCTGAAAATCAATAAGTAAAAACAAAAAACAAAAAACACAACTCTAACAAAACTCTAAACTAAAATTCTAAAATTGGTTAAAATCTACAAAAATCCTCAGCAACGGCGCCAATTTGATCTGCGTGTTGTGCATGGACCAAAAACAAGTATTTTTGAAAAATGTAGTTAGCGACAATGACTCGAGTATCGTCTCACAAGGATTCTTGTATTATTATTAACCAACCGATTAGAACAATGGGGGTTGAGTTTCGATTAATATAAAATAATGTAAATAAGTGCTTAAAATAAGTGATTATAGAAATAAGTCAATCCACTATTTTCGGTTCCGGCTAATCACTGGTTTTTACCTTACCAAATCCCTAAGTGGCTTCGTTCTCTATTCGATTTCAATATCACGAATTAAGCAAACATGATATATAAAACAAATTGACATTCCTATATTCCGTATTAAGAAAACGGGTAAATACAATCGTGAATTAAGCAAACGCGATATAAAACGCGGTTGAACAAACAAGCGACATAAACAATGATTGAAAGTTAGGAATACAACCATACAGATTAAATCAAAATCATTTCATGTAATAACAGATTAAGCAAATGCAATTTCATAGAATAGAATTGAAAGAGAAACAAAATTGAATTGATAGAATAAAAACCTCAATGGAATGCGATTACATTAAATCGACTATATGGTTTAGTTCTCCATAGAATACGTAAAAAACAAAAAAAAATTAAATCGTGAAAAAAAAAGGTTTTTCTTAAAAAAGGTACGTTACTGACTGTCGGTTAACCGGTTAACCATATGCATTAACCGGTTAACGGGACCCTTATACGCTACTGGAAGTGGAAATTTAGACTGGTTAACCGGTTAACCATAAGCGTTAACTGGTTAACACTGTAAGTCTTGGAAATTATTAATTCTTATAAAATTCATAACTTTTTACTCGGGTGTCCGATTGAGACAAACTTTATATCGTTGGAAAGCTATGACAACGTACTATCTAATGGTAGAGGAAAATATTATTTTTTAAGTGGAAAATATTTATTTATTTTATGCCGATTAAAAATACCGATTTTGTAATGTAATTCGGGAACCGTAAAACATGTAATTTAAAGTATTGTGATGAAACCTTACTATAAACCAATAGTATGACCTAGTAATGTAACTAGAAATTGTTAGATGGTATTATTTGTACAATTGATGTCTAAGTATGTTTTCTTAGCAAGTAGTTTATTGTACTATTATGGTAAATGACTTGAGATGAGTATAACATTGAGTCTCATGGGAAGTCTAGGAAATGATAAGTCTTGAGGTGGGTATTACACTGAGTCCCATGGGAAGCAAATGATAAGTCTTGAGGTGGGTATTACACTGAGTCCCACGGGAAGTAAATGATAAGTCTTGAGGTGGGTATTACATTGAGTCTCACGGGAAGAAAATGATAAGTCTTGAGGTGGGTATTACACTGAGTCCTATGGAAAGCAAATGATAAGTCTTGAGGTGGATATTACACTGAGTCCCACGGGAAGCAAATGATAAGTCTTGATGTGGGTATTACACTGAGTCCCACGAGAAGCAAATGATAGTAGGGTTTATAGAACTCATGTACGTAGTTCCAAATGAGTGTGAGAGGATGAGTTGTTTAACTCGTGGTAATGTCTCATAGTGTGAGATGTGCGAACTCAAGGTCATATTCCTTTTCCCCCGACTTGAGTTAGGTTTTATAGAACCTTGTAGAGCCGAGAGAATCCATAAAATAGGCAACTCACTGAGATGTTGATATCTCACCCCCCCTATTTTTGTTGCTTTTCAGGTTTCTTTTGCAGGTTGATTTACAAGTGGAGTTATGCTCGGATGTTTCAAGAGAAGCATAAATTTAGTTTCTGATGTGTATTTATCTTTGTACAATAATGGATATTATATTGATCTTAGTATTTTATTTTTAGTATAATTTCCATGTCTTGTACCATAGATTCTATTGTTTTTAGAATTGGTCAAGAATGTGAATTGTACTATTAGACACTTATGATGATGTCAGTACCAAATAAACACGTGTATGATATTATTCTAGATATATATTATATGGGGTGTTACATAACTAGGCAAATTCTCTAAACTAAATAAAAACACCTAAAAAAATTACAAGAAATAGGACAACAAAACAACATCAAGTAACCACTTCGTAAACTAAAGCACTGTCGAACACATAAATATACTCACTTGGCTAGCTAGGCAAAATAATTGCTTCTTATTTTCTTGTATCATAGAAAAAGAATATTGATTATGTATTGTACAATAAAGAGAAAATCGGAACCTAAAAGTAAAATAACGAATAATGATAAACATTAAAAGTAGAAACACATCCAACAGCATTTTAAAATATATAAGACCCTCATGTGTTGTAATAATTGAGATGACTCAGATGTCACCAAACACAATGTGAATGTGAATTCATATAGGTGAACTCAAAACTGATATAACAAGATTAACCAAGATTAACCAACGACCCTGCAATTATTATTCTCAACTGTAAATTTTGATTATGATGTGATAAAGTAAAAAAAGATAGTTTCTTGTGCACACTCATGATAAAGTCAATGAAGATAGTTTCTTGTGCACACTCATGACAAAGACTCAACTTGCAGCTAACAAAAATCAATTACTAGAATGACATAAGTAATGCCACAAAGAATACATGTCCGACAACAGCAACATAGCCAAAGAATCCCACAACCAACACCAAAAACAACTTACTGATAACAAAGAAAAACTAAAGCAATACCTCTACCAGACACATCCAAACTACTATAAGCTTACACCAACCAAACACAAATAGAGCAGACCAACCAAACAAATGAACCCCTACAAAACATAACATCACAGTAAATGCCCTAAAGCCAAAATCAAATGAACCCCTACACACACAATTCAAAGGGACCAAAATGTGCAACACTACAATACTTCAATTCTAACCAAGACAGTCCCTAGGATGAGTAAAACCTAATATTATATTAGTGTTCAATCTATAAATCCTTCAACACTATTTTAAAGTTCAACAAATTTGTTGTAATATGTGTTACAAAACAATTATATATAATAATACCATAAACTTTAACTTCATGCTTTATGTCTTTAATATTTTATAACTTTTTGGGTTCATTGTTGAATACAAGTTCTAAAGCTACATAATAGAAGTCACACAACAATGTTGGTGTATGTAACTTTCATCATTCATTCAAAACTAGAAGGGTCAGCAAACCCTGTCAAAATTTCTTGTTTAATGGAGGGGTGGATTCCAAAATTTCTTGTACTTGCAAGCTTAGAGAAGACATTTTCTATAGTGTTTTTCTCCATCAAGATATACATTTATCTCACTAAAAGAAATCTAAACTAGAATGTTAACAGTTCAAACTCCAACAACAGTCCAACTAATTTCAAGCTAAACAATAATCATTAATTGACACTACAAACAAATTAACTCCATTAACAAATGGCCAACCATAATTACCATTAGAATGAAATTTCACTAATTTAAGACTTGTTTTTGCAGTGTGATTGTTCAGAAATTATTTTCTGTCTAACAAAAACCAGTTTGATTTACAAACAATACCAACATCTCTACACTAATGTCAAGGTAATAGCAACATATTGAGAAGCAGACCACATCAACAAGCAAACATAACATGTAACACCAAATTCGTCAAAACCCTAACACTACCACACTCACCCATATCCAAACCCTATTTATTATATATTTTATAACTAAACTTTTTTTGGTAGTCAAATAATATGTTTCTAAATAAATGCTATTTTAGTAAAGCATATTAATAGCGCTTTTTAAACGTGTCATCTTAAAGAAAAATATTAATATCATTTTTTAAAAAAAGCATTTTTTTAGTGAATCTTAGTGAAGAATATTAACAGCGCATAAAAGAAAGCGCTATCTTAGTGAATATTAATAATAGCATTTTTTTACAAAGTGCTATCAAAATCAAATTCTCTACATCCTATAATAGCGCCCGAACACCAAGTATTATTATAGATGTGTTTGTTTTCTTTTTAATATCACTTTTTTAGAAAACGCTTTGTTAGTTGAAATATAGGGCCTACGTGTTGAAATAAAGGCTTGTTGAATGCCATATAATGCCTATGTGTTGAAATAAAGGCTTGAATTATACACGTTTAAGATATTATTTCCAAAAAATTACTTTCTAAAAGAGTAAGAATAAATAGTGCTTTTAAATAAAAAAATACTTCCTAAAAAGTGATTTTTAAAAAAGTACTTTTAAAAAGCACTATTTACGTGAAGAAATGAAAGTGCTTTTTAGAAAAAGCGTTGCCTATAGTAAAGAATAGAAAGCGCTTTCCATTAAAAGCACTACATAAAAGAGAAATAAAAAATACAATAGACAGTGTTTTAGAAACCGCTGTCTAAAGGGGAACAATAGAAAGTGTTTTTTCCTGAAAAACGCTCTCTAACGGTGCCAGAAAAAGCGCTGCTATAGGCCTACTTTTGAAAGCGTTTTTTCATGAAAAAACGCAACTAAATGCCTACTTTAGAGAGCGCTTTTCAAGGTAAAGCGTTGCCTAAAGTATATATAAGGGAATGCTTTTGCATTAAATAAGTGTTGTCTTTACCTACAACAACTTCACCTTAGACAACACTTTTAAGCGTTGTTACTACAAAAAATCAGGGGAATTATGGCGGTTGAAAATGTATCATTATGGCGGTTTGAACAGCCACAATTTACAAAAATGGCGTTTTTTAAAAACGCCGTATATTCGACTGCCGCTAGGAATAAAATGACGGTTTTTCCTCAACCGCCATACAACCCGTCGTAATGTTCTAAGTATAGAATGTCAGTTGTGTTTGGTAATTAGTGGCAGTGTAAACCGCCAATTTTCATAAATTTTCTATAACTATTCGAAAATTAGGGCAATTATAACCGCCATAATGTGAACATTTACAAAAAATAGCAAGCTTAGAACGATTGTAGTACTATACATTCTACTTCCAATAGAACACATCACACATAAGTTATTGTGACAAAATTAATGGAAGACTATTTTCATCTTAATTTGAAAGAAAACAACATTAAATATTATTCTTTTCAAGGAATAATCTTCATTTTGAAATTCATAACCATTGTTCTTATGACATTGGCTAGTGTGTCAAAAAGAAACTATATACATCCTAACAAATCTATAATTAGAAAATTGAGGTAGGCATTCACTACGTTCGTTCACATCTTTTTCTAGCCCTCACCAACTCAATGTAGCTCACTATTGCAAATAGACTTTGGATTGAATGACATCAATGTATATATCATCACCAACATACAAGATAACAATGTTTATTGAGGAAATTTTCACCATTTATGCACTACCCCTCACTAAGAGCCACCTGCAAAATAAGCTAATCAAGTGAACAAAAATCAGTTTAGAAATAACATTAAGAGAACATATTACAAAGTTAATGATGTGTATATGAAAAAACTAGAACACAAGTATCTATACATACACAACTTATTCTAATTTATGTATTCATCCAACATTGTATATAAACAACTTACAAAATAACAACGATTACGTCAATTGCAAGCAACTAATATAAGAAATTCATTCAAAATTGACACATAACAAAACACTTGTACTCAAACTGTCATAATTCATTCTAAGCACCTGGGGACTAGTTTACCTAAACTTTAGATATTCGTTTTTGAATTTAACACGACACTTGTAAAATAAAAATAAAAATAAAATTTTTGATCAATAATTTACTAGGGGTAATAGAAAGAATAAAAAAGATCAATGGCTCCTTACGCACTCTTCTATGATATTTTTTAAAACTCAAGTATCCAAAATCAACACTTGACCTCAACAGTCGTTTCTATGCCGCTAAGACCAAATATTCAAATTAAAATTAAAATAATGTATAGTGCACACATGGATGCTTCTCACATTAAGAAGTTTCATATAAACAAACATATATTAATCATTAGTAGCAAAAAAAAGTTCTAATGAAATAAACATCTAGTAATCATTAGTAGCATAAACAAACACATGCATCATAGAAATAAAGTTTCATAGAAACAAACATCCAGTAATCATTAATAGCATAAACAAACACATGCATCATAACTATATAGATCAAGGTTAAATTTCATATGTACAGGGATAAATTATGAGATAAATCTAATGAAATAGATAGTCACCTCAACCTAGAAATAAAGTTTGTGGTGACAAGTAATGGTGTAATTTGATATCTATTTTGCAGTTTCTTTGGCAGTTTCTAAATCTAGAGATATAAATGGTGGAAAAGTTATTTCATGAGTTCTTACCTTTAAATCGATGCAGAAAGTGTGTAATTGACAAGAGAACCACTAGATTTTGCCAAATATCCATTAGCCACCAGAGCAAATTAGAATAGACCTACCAACTGCATTCCAAGATACAACAAACATTCTATATACATGAGAAAG